>OZ023332.1:7658198-8254114 GCA_964007535.1 Brachyptera risi
CATGTTTCAAACATCAGGGGTCAGGCTATTACCATGATATGTTTTTGTCTACTGTTAATTTCCAGGCCTGTTCAAGTTGTCAGCGATGTTATTTTAACTAGTCAAACGCGAAATATGCGTTGTAAGATGAGCGAGATATCTCAATAAGGTATAAAAGTCCTTAAAGTAGTTCTACCCTTGCTACTTTATCGACTCTGGTATTCTACACACCTTGATATCTGAATAGCCGTTAAAGTAGTTCTACTCTTGCCACTTCATTGACTCTGGTGTTCTACACACCTAGACGCATATAAAAAATACTTCATTGTTGGTCAACTCTTGAATCTAGAAAGCAGTGAATCTCGACAACTTAATTCTGTCACAATTTTTACGATATATTTTATGAATATTATCAGTCATTTTATTTTTTTTCTTCAAAACGACTGATCAGAAGTGCTTAAAAAATCGTAATAATGTGAAAAGTCCATGTATACACATTTGGAGAGAATTTCATTCCATTTGGAGAGATTTTATTTTCCAACATTTTCTGCCCGGCCAAATCTTATGGGGTTTTTAGAAACTTTGAGATGATGATTCTCAAAATCGGTCCGACCGATTCATCCCAAAAACTATACAGTTGTAAGTTGGATGAGTTTGAGTGTACAAAAAGTTTCATGTTGATCAGTCAACCCTTGCGACCTGTGGAGTGCTTACAAAAAAAAAAAAAAAAAAAAAAAACACACACACAGACAAAGCCCTATAAGAGTGGGATGGAGACTTCGCTACGCTCATCAACTAGAATTCGACATTTTATTTTGTGATCGTGTTTGTTCTATTATTGAATATGTTCATTGCCATAGACAAGTCAAATAGACTCTCTAGGCTCTTGTGTAGAAAACATGTATCTTCTCCATAAAAAAATGTCAATGAAAACAACACAACACAACACAACAACAACACAACAACAACAACAACATGACTGCCAGGAAGTGGAATTGAGGTGTCCGCTGCGCTCTTTCCATAACGCTTGGAAAACTGTCTGAAAGAAGGAATACATGTGAAGGGATTTGAGGAAAAACATTAATGGAACCTCGCTCGATAAATTGCCGGTACAATTGTCTCGACAATAATGCGGAAGTTCCCGCGGCTCATCGGTCTAGGATCTGCGTTGGAAATTGCATCTGTGTGAAGTCCCAGGAACCCGGCTACTAGATATAGTTCCAGACATGTCACGATATGGGGCGGGTCGGGCAGATAGAGACGGCTGCGTGCATTTGAACGGGAATTGATTATTCCAAGGTGACCCCATAATATTGATCGCAGAGGAAGAAGTTTCTGTATTCTAAACATCGCACTTCCAACTCAGCTGTGCGAGATACGACATTACTTAACCGTGTCACAGTTGTGTCACAGTCGTGTCACCTGACCTGGTGTACAATGTTCTTCACGGGGCAGTATTTGGAAGGAACTTCTCTGATTAGCCGGAAGAAGTTGCACTCGAAACGGAAGTCACTACGATATTATCTGTGTTGAGGCTGATAAACTAGCCTGGACTAGAACTACTAGAAACAAATCTCGGGTTTTATTTACCAAGAATAGTTCATTTGATGTACCATTCAGTGCACATTTAATCTCGTTTTCAATTAGTAACTGATTATAATGAATGAATGTGTATGATAATAATCATTTATTTATTTATTTTCTTAAAGAATTTGAGAGAACATCAATTAATGTTGATTATTTATAAACTGTCATTTACGCCGTACGAAGTCCAATGTTTGTAGTAAGTGAGCAAGACGGCCGCTTGTTCGATGGTTCTAGATCCTTGATCTCTAGTCGCGTACAGGTCTTGATCTGGCGGACAGACCTAACCGCGTGCCAAGCCAGTGTCCTAGCACCCGTCGCCTAGCCCACTTCGCCGCTGTCTGTAGCCAGGCCTGCTGTTAGTGCTGTGAGTGCCTCGACCCCAACGACCGAACTGCCTCGTTAAACAACGTGTCGTTGATCTGTCCCGTTATTTTCCTACGATACGTTACAATAGCTAGGGCTATTGACTGGTGTGAATTAATCGATGGAACTATGCTTGTCAAGTGATTTCGACATTGCTGTTGTGAAGTGACGTGGGGCTACTGCAGGCTAGGCCAGGCAGACTAGTAAAGTGACGTGGGGCTACTGCAGGCTAGGCCAGGCAGACTAGTAAAGTGACGTGGGGCTACTGCAGGCTAGTCCAGGCAGACTAGTAAAGTGACGTGGGGCTACTGCAGGCTAGTCCAGGCAGACTAGTAAAGTGACGTGGGGCTACTGCAGGCTAGGCCAGGCAGACTAGTAAAGTGACGTGGGGCTACTGCAGGCTAGTCCAGGCAGACTAGTAAAGTGACGTGGGGCTACTGCAGGCTAGTCCAGGCAGACTAGTAAAGTGACGTGGGGCTACTGCAGGCTAGGCCAGGCAGACTAGTAAAGTGACGTGGGGCTACTGCAGGCTAGTCCAGGCAGACTAGTAAAGTGACGTGGGGCTACTGCAGGCTAGGCCAGGCAGACTAGTAAAGTGACGTGGGGCTACTGCAGGCTAGGCCAGGCAGACTAGTAAAGTGACGTGGGGCTACTGCAGGCTAGTCCAGGCAGACTAGTAAAGTGACGTGGGGCTACTGCAGGCTAGGCCAGGCAGACTAGTAAAGTGACGTGGGGCTACTGCAGGCTAGGCCAGGCAGACTAGTAAAGTGACGTGGGGCTACTGCAGGCTAGTCCAGGCAGACTAGTAAAGTGACGTGGGGCTACTGCAGGCTAGGCCAGGCAGACTAGTAAAGTGACGTGGGGCTACTGCAGGCTAGTCCAGGCAGACTAGTAAAGTGACGTGGGGCTACTGCAGGCTAGTCCAGGCAGACTAGTAAAGTGACGTGGGGCTACTGCAGGCTAGGCCAGGCAGACTAGTAAAGTGACGTGGGGCTACTGCAGGCTAGTCCAGGCAGACTAGTAAAGTGACGTGGGGCTACTGCAGGCTAGGCCAGGCAGACTAGTAAAGTGACGTGGGGCTACTGCAGGCTAGGCCAGGCAGACTAGTAAAGTGACGTGGGGCTACTGCAGGCTAGGCCAGGCAGACTAGTAAAGTGACGTGGGGCTACTGCAGGCTAGGCCTAGTGTTGTCGTGAAGTGCTAGTAAAGTGACGTGGGGCTACTGCAGGCTAGGCCTAGTGTTGTCGTGAAGTGCTAGTGAAGTGACGTGGGGCCACTGCAAGGCAGTGTGAAGTGCTAGTGAAGTGACGTGGGGGCTGTGGCAAGGCAGTGTGTAGGCCTAGTGTTCTTCCTTCTAGCCACATGATGAGTATTACGGATACCAGGCGATAGCAACCAGCATACGCCGATGAACATGTAAGTAGACGCGAGACAAGAAGGTTGTATTTTATCATCTCTGTCCCAGCTGTGGAAATGAAACGGTGACCTGCTTCTAAACTTGCACACAATGTGGGCTCGGTGCGAGGTGGCGTAGGCCTAAGGACGTTGACATTTGATTGATTGTGTTATTGACTGACTTGGTCACGGTTTGGAGGCATGCGATAAGAAATAGGCCAGTCATGGACGTGCTTGCTGCTGATGTTGCGACAACACTGTGCTAGCAGCAGTGACGTCACGGCAGTGCTCCAAGTAACTGTGAGCTCATGAAGGTGGATTTTTGTAGCCGGTATTGACACCGTTTGAGAAGCTGAAGTCACCGTTGGGTGTGTGATCCGTGTCCCGCATGAGGCATGGGTTTTTGTATACGTCCTTTCACTTATCACCTGCTCACTCTATCACCTGTATAACCTAGCTGTTGGGGTCATTGAGCAACACTAATCAATCAGCCCATCGACCCCACCAACAGCTAGTTCATACGGGGTCTACCCGGTATTTCAACTAAACGGTAGGCCTAGAGGGAGGAGTTGACGCGTCTTGAATATTTTGGAAAGTCACCATATTTTAAAGGCCTTCATATCGTTTGTTATTCGAAGTCTGATAGGAAATCATACCGGTACCAACCTTCTCAAGCTCGCGACACTAACTATTATCAGTGGCGGTTATGGTCTCATTCTCGATACGGTGCTTCAGCTGTTGGCAAGAACTGTAGGCCTCATAGGCAGCTGCCGTACCACCAGGCCACGGTGAGCTGTTACAGCCGCTTGCTGCATGTGATCGAGAGGTGGGCCACAGTTCGATCCCCGTCACCGTCCATCTTCACGCACATCTCTCGTGGTCTTGGCCACGCCACGAGTCGTTCGACCCGGTGCTAGCACAACGGTGTCGGAACAGAGCATGCAGCCCACGTGTCGTTGCCACAGATGCAATTGCATGGCAGACAAGTATTCTATAGAAAGGCCGCGTCTGCTGACAGCTAAGCTGTAAGAAGCCAAAAGTGCTACTGACAAACTAACTTCCTCTATCACTTTATGCTCATGACAGTCCAACTGTCAGTAGATGTATACCGCCATGGTTCTGCTGACACTCAGTTTGAGCATTGTTTGAGTAAATCATCATTAAAACGATAATTCAATGTCTATTTGAACTAAAATAAACATGAAGTGATGCTATAAATAATGATTAAACTGTATTTCACGTTTATTTCATCATTTAAGTACCATTATACAACTAATTATGAAGTTTAAAGTGTTGTCAAACATCTTGCCATTTCTAGGCATCGTCCATATCTAGGGCCTATAGCTACCTAGGCTTTTGACTTTGCTATTTCTGGGTTTCTAGGGTCGAATATGCGTCTGGGATATTGCCTAATCGTTGCTAATTATTCTGCTGATATCATGTTAGTTCTACGAGTATCATGGTCGACTTTTTAAACGTGTATTTGCCTTCAACCTTATTGACAGTCAGTTTGGTTGAGCTAGGTTCTCGAAGGAGAAATGAGCTCTAGGTTTATAGGACTACTCTTCCTAGGCCTAAATATGACTCCAGGGTAATGTGAGATCCTTGCTCATTAATATATTCACTTCAAATCATTCATAAAACCTTCCATTGTAATCTTTTTTAATCATTTATTGGGCCCCAGCCTTATTGACAGTCAGTTTGCTCCAGCTAGGCCTAGTTTTTCGAAGGGAAAGTGAGCTCTAGGTTTCTAGAGCTACTCTTCCTAGGCCTGAACTTGACTGCAGGGTACTTTGGGATCTTTGGTTAATAATTAAATAAGTCTGTATCACTTTTGAGTCTTTCATTTTAAGTTTTTAATCATTTATTAGACCTGAACCTTATTGACAGTCAGTTTGCTACGGCTAGGTTCTCAAGAGGAAAATGAGCTCTAGGTCCCTAGGGCTACTCTACCCAGGCCCAAATTTGTCTGTAGGATCTTTGCTTATTTATATGATGATTTTATATATATTTTCACTCATTGTATGTTTTTCAATCATTTATTAGTCCTCAACCTTATTGACAGTCAGTTTGGTCAAGAGCTAGGTTCTCGAAGGAGAAATGAGCTCTAGGTTTCTAGGGATACTCTTTCTAGGCCTGAATATGACTCCAGGGTAATGTGAGATACTTGCTCATTAATATATTCAGTTCAAATTATTCATAAAACCTTTTATTGTAATGTTTTTTAATCATTTATTTGGCCCCAACCTTATTGACAGTCAGTTTGCTCCGGCTAGTTTCTCGAAGGGAAAGTAAGCTCTAGGTTTCGAGGGCTACTCTTCCTAGGCCTGAACTCGACTGCAGGGTACTTTGGGATTTTTGCTTAATAGTTAGATAAGTCTATAATACTTTTGAGTCTTTCATTTTAAGTTTTTTAATCATTTATTGGGCCCCAGCCTTATTGACAGTCAGTTTGCTCCGGCTAGTTTCTCGAAGGGAAAGTGAGCTCTAGGTTTCTAGGGCTACTCTTCCTAGGCCTGAACTCGACTGCAGGGAACTTTGGGATCTTTGCTTAAAAATTAGATAAGTCTATAATACTTTTGAGTCTTTCATTATAAGTTTTCAATCATTTATTGTGCCTTGACCTTATTGACAGTCAGTTTGATATGGCTGGGTTTTTGAAGGGAAAATGAGCTCTAGGTCCCTAGGGCTACTCTTCCCAGGCCCAAATTTGACTGTAGGAGCTTTGCTTATTGATATGATGATTTTATATATTTTTTTCAGACTCATTGTATGTTTTTCAATCATTTATTAGTCCTCAACCTTATTGACAGTCAGTTTGCTCCGCTAGGTTCTCGGAGGGAAAATGATCTCTAGGTTTCCAGGGCTACTCTTTGTGGACCTAAATCCAACTGTTGGATCTTTGCTTAGTTCTGATGTAAGTCTATATCACTTTTGAGTCTTTCATTATAAGTTTTTTAATCATTTATTGGGCCTTGACCTTATTGACAGTCAGTTTGCAGAGGCTATAGATTCTCGAAGGGAAAATGAGCTCTAGGTCCCTAAGGCTACTCTTCTCAGGCCCAAATTTGATTGTAGGAGCTTTGCTTATTGATTTGATCATTTTATATATTTTTTTCAATCATTTATTAGTCCTCAACCTTATTGACAGTCAGTTTGATACGGCTAAGTTTTTGAAGGGAAAATGAGTTCTAGGTCCCTAGGGCCACTCTTCCCAGGCCTAAATTTGACTGTAGGATCTTTGCTTATTGATGTGATGATTTTATATCATTTTCGAGACTCATTGTAAGTTTTTTAATCATTTATTGGGCCTCGATCTTATTGACAGTCAGTTTGCTAGTTATAGTCAGCTCTAGTTTTCCAAATGTCATCTTCCTGGGCCCAAACCCACCGTCCATCTTGACAGTTTTTTGTGCGTGTCGAGAAGGTTCCTACAATATAGGTTATGACTTATGACCGCTTCCTTTCCATTACCTAAGAAACCTTCATCTAACGCCAATAGATCTTGCTCATCATTACAGTGCGTCTTTAAAGCCAATATAAATTAATAGATTCCATATGTCTATTTTCATGTGAATTCTATCTTAATACTATCTTGACATTTGTTTAATCATCCCTAATATAAGCTAGTACATTACACTGTAGATAAAGGTAGAAGCATGGTAGAAGGTATTAGTGAATAAATTCTTATAATGATAGGACTGTATTATTTTAATCAAACATTTATCGAACATGAAAACATACATTGTGAACAATGAAACAGAAGCTGATTATTTGTGCTACATGCAATAAAAGAATTGAGTTTGGTATATCATCTTTTCATCCACTAAATTTCGAACTTATTTTCCCATCTTGGTCCCAAACTCTACGACAGTTTGCCAAACCATCATCTCAAAACTCTTTGCTTCCGCTCTCACTGAGCGAAAGTAAAACTTCATCTTCGAAACAACCAGACAAAGCAGTGAAAGAAAGATATTCAACACACATATTTGAAATGTCAATCAAGAGGAAGAAATTGGAAGGAGAGAAAAGAAGTAAGAATCAACATGAAGACTTGAACAATAGGGTCTTTTCTTCTAGGTCCACTGCAAAGTTCCTAGCAAAACTCATAAAGACATCACCTTAATTAGATCTGACCTTGGAATTGTACCCTCTATTTTTCATTTTTTCATTCCGAGTATTACCGAATAATCGAACTTTGAATTTCAACTCATTGTTTCTGCCTCTTTAGTTTAACATTTAAATCCTAATCAATATTTAATCATCTATACAGTTTTGACAAGGTTTTATGGTATCTAGAGCGTTCCTACAAAATCTCACCCCATACTGAATATCACCTCTTTCCGGTTACAATGAATTATGAATGACTATTATAATTCATTTTTATTGTATCGTTGATACTATCATAACACCAAAATGAAGACCATTTTATTATTACCATCATTATTATTTGTATTTATAAATAACTGACAATTGATATTATTATTTGTAAATATTTACACCCCAAGCTAGACGCGCAAGCTTCCGCGCAGTGCAGCCTACTGTCACGACCGCACTTTTCGAATTTATTTGAATTTGATCTATAGAAATTAGTGAGGTGTTCACTATACAGAATGGTTATTTTTTGTGCTGGCCTAGTATGCTGCAGAATTCACAATAAAGACACGTACTGAACTCGGCTTGGGTTCATCATGCGAATGATGCATGCAGCATAGGCCTACTCGCTTAAGCTATAGAACCACAGAAATGCGAGCTTTCATGCGGAGAACTCTCACAACCATCAACTTGAAATAACTATGATATTTGGGCCATTTTTCACGGTAGAAATTAATGAGCCAGGTTAACAAGAGTAGGCCTACAGATTTTGAAACTCGAATCGAGTTCCATCTCAAAATCTTGAATTCTCCCTATAATAACTTGCAAATTCTCTCATAACTTATTATGTCTGGCTGTTATTTTGCTCATCTAGGCCTACATATTTTCAATGCCAGCGATTTACCAAGTAATCGGCCTACGACATTGAGAAATGGGGCTCATAGATTACGGACAACTCCAAGGAAACAGAAAAGAATCACGAATTATCTTTGAAAAGACGAGGCATACACAAAATACCGGCTAGGGTTTACACTAGGCGGCCTAATCCCAACTAGACTAATCAATTTTCAAATAAAGTTGCCTGCAATTTACATGTGTCGACCTTAACCACACTTTTTCTAACAACAAACTAGCCTACAAGTGTACACTCTACAAGACTATGGAACTATAGGCAACTGAATGACATGAACACCAGGAATTGACAACAATTCTCTATCAAGACAATGCACAATTAAAATATTGGGCTTGAGGTTTAAAATCGCTAATTAATTCGCAACAAAGATCAGTGGCAAGCGAATGATACTATCGCGGCCATATTTCATTTCAATATTTCTATTTCCGGCCAAACTGACTGTCAATTGTGACGACTTCCGGTCAAACTGAGTGTCAGGTCTTCAAACCGGAAACGGAAACGACAAACTTACTGTCAGTAGCAATTCCCACGACGAATTGCTCGTGACAGTTGAGCTGTAAGCAGACACTCCGCTATAGAAATCAACAATGCGCTTATAATGGCACTGAAAATTCGCAAATCATTCAAACCTGCTATTGCGATTAAAACACGTGCTTTTGAGCGGCTCTATCTCTATTGGTAGCGGCTATTCATATGGGCGAGGGGGGGGGGGGCTTTCAGTTAGAAAGAAAAAATGCTACACGAGAACACTAATTGTGCAACGGCCCGTTATCGCGAAGCCGGCGTCGACCCGCGGGGGGCAAGGGGGAAGGCCCCCTTCTGGTCGGAAGAGATTTCTTTTTTAAATTACACCCATTTTTAATACGTTTTAGCGTGTTTCAGATGAGGTTCAGATGCCAAAATCATACTACTCATGAAATGAAAAATAGCTCCAGAAAACTAATATTTGTAGCTGCAGGGTCGTTCAGTGTCATTTTAGCACCCCTGAGAAGCAATCAATTGGGCAGTCAATTGTGCGCCTCCAAATCTGAATATGCATACCGGTATCGATGGTGAATGTAAGAAGGGAACCATGCCCCGCAGGTACATTTTTGAAAATGTCCTCTTTTGATACGATTCTACGGGTTCCAGGAACTACACGAAATTTCTGAAATACAAGGATTTCAACAGGACTAATTCTGCCAAATGGCTCTCCAAGCAAATAAAACGCTGACTTAATGTAGGCCTAGGCCTAGGTTCAATAAGAGTGATACATTTGAATATGAAAACATTTACTCCATCCATGTGATGCAAATAAAATGCCATCAATTTGATTTAAAATAGATGATTACTGAAAGGAAGTGATGAATGGGTGTCGATAGCGCCCCTCAAATTTGGCCACCGGGTAACTGGCACTCTTTGCCCAGCCCTAGAAACGACCCTCGTCGTTTTCATCATCGTTATAAATTTACAAAAAATCCTAATATATCTTATAATTGACAACCTGAAAGAAGCACTGTGTATACCGGTAGTGTTGTTTGTTGATTCTAGCTGACTAAACCTCATATATCATGATCCTACTAGATCTGACATTTCGACACAGTAGGCCTACTCCCGATTGATTTTCAATGCAATTATGTAAAATATGAAATCGTGGCATACATAGCTTGAAATACGATATTTATTTCCTTCCTTCTCTTCTCCTTTTCTTCTTTCTTTCTTTCTTTCTTTCTTCTTTCCTTCCTTCCTTTCTTTCTTTCTTTCTTTCTTTCTTTCTTTCTTTCTTTCTTTCTTTCTTTCTTTCTTCTTTGCTTCCGATATCCTCCAAGCCTTGTACAGGTTGAAATGCTAAAGAGCGAATACTGGAATATAGATGGGGCCTATTCTACGAAGAGTGTAGGTGGGCTTGGCGTGTAATAATGCCTTGGGAGCTACCATTTCTGGGAATGGGTTAGAGCACAGATGAGCTGTGGTTAGGGTTATTCGGTCAGGTTTTGATCGTTTCCTCGAATAAGCACGCCAAGCTCACGTTCACTGTTGGTATAGCAGTAGGCCTACTCGCTCTTCAGGCGCCCCGAGATTACCTCGATTGGGAATGTGGATTGATGTTTCCTTATCATCTTGACTGTCAACTTTTGATCAACTGAACTAATTCATTAGAGAGATATGTAGGCCTATACAGTTTACATTAGAATATGGGAACTCTGCTGCCAATATGCCACGAGATTGGACAGAATAATGAATACAGCTTACCGGTGTTCAATCGTTGATTCTAAGAGTGGACGCTGACTGATAGTCGCTGCTGCGGTCGGCAGCCAACTGGCTAGCGCAATCTTCTCACCGAACCGATGTCAGCAAGGTCATAGGTCAAGTTCTTGTTCGTTTCCTCAAGCAAAGAGCCGCGGACTTTCCTGCCCACTCACCCCCGTGGCCCTGGCAGACGCGTTTCCCTCCACTTGAGAGCAGGTGCAGGCGCATTCGAGTGTGCTCGTCTTGCGCTGAACAAACATCGTCTTGTGCCACGACCGTGTCCAAGTTATTATCTTTTCAATGTGGGCGGACCACGCTAATGCCAGGCGAAGCGCCAGCGCCTTCACAAGTATTTATCTTTGACGTTGCCGAAATGTGCTCATTTTGTGCTGAAATGTGTTGTAGATTATCATACATCGTTTTGTGCCGTTTCCAAGTTATTCTCTTCTCAATGTGGGCGGACCACGCTAATGCCAGGCGAAGCGCCAGCCCCTCACAAGTATTTCTCTTTGACGTTGCCGAAATGTGCTCATTATGTGCTGAAATGTGTTGTAGATGATCATACATCGTTTTGTGCTGTTTCCAAGTTATTCTCTTCTCAATGTGGGCGGACCACGCTAATGCCAGGCGAAGCGCCAGCCCCTCACAAGTATTTATCGTTGACGTTGCCGAAATGTGCTCATTTTGTGCTGAAATGTGCTCATTTTGTGCTGAAATGTGTACTGTAGATATATCGTTTTGTGCTGTTACCGTTTCCCAGTTATTCGACATTTACATTTAGTGTGTGTGTGTGTGTGTGGGGGCCGGGGGGGGGGGGGGGGGGGTCAGCACCTCTACATGTAAATGTAGGCCTACGTACTTTTTATTGAGTTTTCGAAATGTGCTCGTTCCGTGCTGAAATGTGCTGTTGAAAAATCGATTTGTGCTGACTACCCTAAGTTTTGAGTTATTCCAATTTCGATGTGTTGGGGAAGGGGGGAGGGGGGGGGGCAATTTCGATGTGTTGAGCAAGGGGGGAGGGGGGGGGGGGCAAGTAGATGCCAGTCCCCCTCACATTTGAAACGTGCATTTTCCTGAGATGATTAAGAGAATCCGTGACTCAGTCAACTAGAGCACCGCTACAGAAACGGAAGTCACCGTTGGGCGTGGGTTCGAGTCCCGCATAAGGCATGGGTTTTGTGGCCGTTCTTTCACTCGACATCACCTCGTACCCCCGTATAACCTAGCTGTTGGTGGGGTCGTGACAGTCAAGCAGCAGAAACATTTCAAATCATGTTTTTCAATCGTTCTCCTCAGTCAGGCGAGCTGCTTATCAGCTGTCAGCTCTGATGCGGAACGACATATATCAGTGCATAATGATGTATACCGATACATTTTCACGGAACATGTTTTCTTTCAAAATTTCCATGAACATTTCCAATTTGCTTTAAAAATTTATTTTTCAATACATATTTGTGTGTGGCATGGTGAGTTGTGATAGGCCTAGAAGAAACTGGAGCCACCACATCGAAGGTCGGCCCACCAGTAAAGCAGTGCATTTGCTTACAAAATTGTCAGAGCCCTGCATGAGTAGGCCTATAGGGCCATTCATACGATGGTAGGCCGAACTGTTTTGTTTCAAGTGTTTGAACATTTGTAGACTTGTCGGCAATCACCTGTAGGCCTATGTGGACCAGACTCACTTGTACTGTCCTATTTGAAAAGTTGATGAGTGAAGATGTCAAGAATTTTCAATCAATTGAATGATATCCAATGATTTTTTAATATTTTTTTTTATAAAAATATTCAATGGATTGAATTGAAACAATCCATTTGATTCCATCAAATTCACATAGAATGTTCAATGAATAGTTCATTTTGTGAAAATGTTCAATTGTGAATTATTTTCAACGTCCCATCACCATCAGTTGTGCATTAAAAAGAAATAGAGAGCTACGATGTGACATATCACACGATTTACGAGACAGAAGATTTGTCGAGAACAGCTCGTAGGCCTATCTGTCGAGCTCTGAATGTTGCGATGACGATCGTGAGGAAAGCCTGAAGGCCTACTAAAGACCCGGCCAGTAGCAATGGAAGTGAACACATTCATCATGCAGTATATCAACCTTCTGCGTATGGGGCATAACAATAATACCATATCACCTCACCGAGACATGTTACTCCTGCAGCCAATAGCGACATGTGCTCGTCCCAATCTCGGCAGCCATATTGGACATTTACAAATGAATCTAAGCAAGGCATTCTATATCATCACTAGTATAGGCCTATGTCGAATATGGCGGAAACTTCCCGGTTTGCAAAGCGGTGTGAAGCTACTGCTTCTTGCCGTTGTGTAACGTATCTCTCTAATGTGACTATATGATGACATGTCTTCATTTCCATGTTGACAAGAAGCGTGTCACGTGCTACTGGCCACAGACACATTCCAGAAGTGCATACCAATGATAGGCAAACAGAGCATGCGCTGTAAGACGAGCGATATGAAGTGTAATCGAAAACTACACACCTTGACTCCAATCAAATATACTCATTACAGTCAACTATCGTATCTAGACAGCCTTGAACGTCAACAGTGGCTCTGGTATAGGCTTCTGTCAAGTGACGTCACTTATTGTTGAAAGAGATAGACAACAATGTCCACCAGTTGGAATTGACCAATCAGAATATTTGGTAGGCCGCCAGTTCGCTGTATTGCTATGGTAACCATTGTTGGTCATTTTTTACGTTGCCTTTATATGTATTCATTTGTTGAATACAAAAAATATATATTTTCTTCGAAACGGCTTGTTCGAATTGAATACAAAATTGTAATAATATGCCTACCATTATTATGTTCACATTCAGATAATTTTATTTAATTTTATGGAGAGATTTTATTTTAAAATTTTCCCGCTCAGCCAAGTTCTATGGAGGTTTTAGAAACTTTTTTTGCATTCCAGTTTCAGATTGTATGGTATATTTTACACTTTTGATTGCTCTTTTGAAGTGTTGAATCATTGCAGCATGGAGTAGGCATTATGTCAGGGGTGCCCAGACGTTCTGGAGGAAAGATCTACTTCATCATCAAAACATTATTTATGATCGACCAAGCTATTTGTTGTTTTCCTCAAAACCAAGTGGTGAGTGTGTCAAAGACCACATATAAAAAATTTTACCCAAACAAATGACACATGCAAAATTGATCAATGTACTGTACATCTTTTCAACTCGATGTGTGGTTAATATTATTCACGATTTGCACTGCATATCATCCTTTAATTTGGAATAATCTGGCTAATATATCATGTTCCACAGAACGGTAACACAACAACTAGTGTACAAGTGTATAGTGTTCTGCTGGGTACCTGGGCACGTGGGGATTGGTGGTAGTGAGTCAGCGGACAGGGCGGCCAAAGAAACGACAGAGAAACAAGATATTGATAACCCGAGAGTGCCTTTCAATGATTTCAAAGGGTATTTCAAACTACTTCTCAAATCTCGTTTCCAAAATGAATGGGACAGGGAGACCAACAACAAGCTGAAAGAAATAAAGCCAACTGCATGTTGGTGCTTGGGAATCTTCAATCCGAGGTTCACGGAGGGAGGAAGTGGTTCTCACTCGCCTGTGAGTGGGACACACACTTTTAACTCATTCCTATCTTTTCACCCCCGGAAAAATCGTCCCCAGATGTGAGATTTGTGACGAGATTTTGAGTGTTTGACACATATTACTCGAGTGTCAGAAATATACTGCTCTGAGGAGACAGTTTCGGATGGAAGACACAATATCAAAGATTTTAGGTAATAGGCCTAATTCAAAATCGATAGTTACCATATTCATCTTTTTAACATTATCTAACTTATTGTACCTCAGTTGACAAGCTCGTGGATCTGCGCCGTTGTTTGCGTGAGACGATGAATTCGTCGTGTTTTTCAAACTGCCCTAAGTAGGACATTTTCATGTCTGATCAAGATGACGTTGTTTGTGCAATCATCTTTTACCAGTGTACTGCTTTTTGGCATTGATACTTATTCTGATGGACATCAGGAATATCTTAAATCAAACCATATTTCAATATATATCTATTATGGTTTGTCGTTTCTCCACTTCTATCTGAGTGCGAGTTTGAACTGAGAACAAGAAGTAAAACGTTCTCATTCTAGTCTCATGGGTGTGACCCTTTACAGCACACACATGTTCGGTTTTAACGAATTAGTGTACAACGTCTTTAGTGATAGTTTAGTCTTAGTTTCACATATTGAGGCCCATCTAAATTTCACTCGGGCACCTTTATATAGGCCTAACACTACTTAACTTTTTGTTCAGCAACTTATTTTGACAGGCGCTAAATGACCTCGCTGTCGATGCGCCTTAAAACCCTAATATTCATTCAGTGATTCGAAATCGAATGGTAAATAGGTGAAACAAGTATCCCAGTGGCAAGTATCCATGCAGCGAGTGTCTCGCCGCTGTCAGTGGGCCTGCATGTGGGCCTCCCCCACCCTCTTTCATACCAACCTATTTGATCTAATATGAAGGTGAGCTCCAAGGGGGGGTTTGACAGTGAAATATTTCCGAGATCAGTTCCCACGTCCAGGGTCCCGATTGCCTGTAGCGCAACTATCACTTTCATGTGGAACTATATAAAACAACATTGCTATACACGATCCAGTGGAATTATTATCGTACCTATATATATATACCATGTTTTATTAGCAGTTGCATTTGTTTTTCACGAAAATTATAAATTTTGTTCGTTCAACAATGCCACCGGTATCGTAGCCACTCTTATCCACATCTAGTTCACAAGGGAATCCGCTGAATCGCGACAGGCAATCGGAACCTCTGGCTCTAAACTGAGCGCAAGAAACCACAAATGCCTTCCATGTTACCAGTATGTGAGTTGGGTCACCACGCCATGCGTCTCATCAGATAACCTCAAGATCACATCAACAGTCAAATGTAATGTTGTATTACCGGTATTGTAAAGTGGGTGTACAATCAACGGCAACCAAGGCTCTATTATACATGATCGAGAGTTTAAACTTCCAATCTCGCACTTTCCACCATCTTTCGATATCACTCATTTGATTCGATATCGATTGAAAGATGCGAATTTGAATATAGTTATCGTTGGTAGGCTCAATTTTCCAAACGAACGGCAATCAGGTTCTATAGTAGGCCTATGGTATTCCTCATTTTGAGCTGTGGATGTCATCTCGGGATTGCGGTCTCCAATGAGTCGGTCGGGAAGGTTTTATGTGAGCCAACAGAACCAGACCTGAGTAGTGATACGTGTGTTTTCATGAAATCGATTTCTTTGAAACATTTCATGAAAAGTGTGAAATCTATTTTATTCATAACCCAACTGAATTAAGAAATGAAATCGATTTTTTTTTTAGCAAGGAAAAGAAAAGCATAATATCATACGCTAATAAATAATTTGTGGATAACATTAGCTCGTATTTAAAATATATTTAGACGAGCTTTAGCGAGGATTCAATTCAACACACTGAAAAACATTGGTGTTCGTTTTTATGTTTTTTTGTCGGTTCTCCACAGGTCAAACGGCTACAGCTATTAACTTCAAACTTCTTCTCATCATGGTTCCTCATCTAGCTTAGATCTGCATAGTTTTGTGGCATCATCGAGTGATAATTACCATTTTTATGAATTTTAGAAATTTAAGCGGATAAAAAATTGAAAAATTTTCTTTTTCAAAAAGAATGACATTTTGTGTGAAGTTGAATTACATCTTGATACACATTTCTGGAAATTCTCAGCTTGATCGGGTCAGACATTTTGAAGAAAAAACATGGAATGTGCTAAATTGGTACCACTCGAAGAAGTTTTTACCCATTTATGACTAAAATGTCACCCAATTGGCGAATTTAGGCAAAAGTTTGGCGAAGAAGTCGACATACTATCACTTTCGCTCGTCTAACAACGCGTATATAGCGTTTTTCTAGTTATAAAATAACAATATTTTTAGTTTAGGAAATACAAATGTCTTCTTTCTTTCGACCCATTTTCGATTTGAGCACGTTTGTCCAAGCTGCTGTGCAGACGCATTTCATGCAAAATCCCACCAGCAGAGCTGCTAGAAACGTAAACATTCATCAGCCTCTGAAATAGTCCAACTTGTCAAATATATTCCCAGAAATGAATGTTTTCATGCTATTTCCAACTAATAAATACATTTCACGAAAGAGTGAAATCTTTCAAGGAACGGTGAAATCTTCCAAATAGATTTCACCAAGACGCGTGGCCGAGTGGTAACACACTGAACCGTCATTCGGGAGACCGGGGTTCGATTCCCGCCATGGTCGACCATCCTAACAGGGGTTTTTCGTGGTTTCCTTCTGTCGTTCAGGTTGTTATTGGGATGGTTCCTTAACAACAGGCCACAACCGACTCCTTCCCACCATCCAAAACACCTAACAAAATAACCTTTCATCCCATCATCCTATCGTCTCATTCATCATCCACCGACGCCAATAGATCGTAGCCATCAGTATAGTGCGTCGTTAAAATCCAAATAGATTTCATTTCAATGAAAGATTTCATCGACAGATTTCACAACCACAGCACTAGCTCAACTTCGACTTGTTGAGCTACTTGCCTCAACAACCTACCCAAGGCTACTTTGCCTCTTCGACTTGGTCCTAGGCTTCGTTGAAACACCGCGCCTCTTCCTGTTGCTGGTAGCTTCCTGCGCAGTGCTGTACTGCGCATCTCTCTCCCCGCGCACCACGTTGACAGATGGAAATAGTTCCCTCCCCGTCCCCCCCCCAGCGTCAGATGAAAGCACGCCGCGCTATTCGTCGGTCGCGTCATCCCGCCAACACCAAAATACATCATCAGGCATCAACTGAGTAGGCCTACTATGATGTCTAGTTCGAAACTAGATCATTGTTGGCTAGTTAAGGCTACGGATCTAAGGAAGCGTCTTCGAACGGCCGGCTCCACGAAAGCGATCCCACTGCCATCATGGAAATAATTATTTACATTGTGACATATCTGCACTGCGATTCTCTATCTTCGTTGACATCCGGTCGATAGCGATGCCGATCGAGAACTCGCTCAAGGTCAACAGTCTATTCTCTACGCGCACACGATCTCGATCACTAGCACATGGCGATAAGTTTTGAGTCGACAAATACGTCACTATATATACGTCATATATGATGTCAATAATTGGCCAATAGAAGACCTGTGTGATCCAACTCTTACAAGAACCGCCAGTGCGCCGGCGCGACATGTCAGGCTCAATGACATGTCATTGGCTACGTCAATGTAAAATCAATAAAAAACTAGAAACATATAACCTTAGATTTCAGCTGTCAAATCAATGATACAATGTGAATTTCATCCACATGAATGAAAAAGAGCTTTTGAAATTAGTGTTGACGTAGAAATCGATATTTAATCATACTATTTCACGATTATGCGGAGAAATGACGATTATTTTTTGCATGGATTATTTCAAAACAATAAGACCGCCGCCATTTCCATCTAAACGTGACAGTTCTCGACATCGAGAAGAGTTAACGACTGTGTCTTGTCGAGTCAAGAAGATTTGTCGACCCAGAACGTCAAGTTGCTAAAGAGAATCACGCCAGGTAAAGTTAAGGCCCATTCACAATGCAACGCTAACACTAACATTAACATGAACACCAACATTAACAAGAACATGAAACAAATGTCTGCTCACAATAGGAAAGGACATCAACGTAAACAATAACCAACAGCCAATCAGAAGTCCAGATTTTTCGCGCCGATTCCACTGCCATCTCACACGACTACCTGCTATCGCGTCTGTGTACTTCGTCCGACATTTGACTCGATTTGACATATGGGCCTATTCGAAAATGGATTTAGATGATTCTGCTTTTCAGTATTGTATGTTTGGAGTTTTGATGGGCTATACCTACATTTTACACCATTGTCCTGGACCGAGAAGTCGAAGATCTGGGGTCAATCATTGCATGTTTGAAAAAGAAAGGGGAAACATAACCTGAAATTAAAATAGGCTAGGGACTCTTGCCAAAGTCGAAACAAGATGGAGGGACAAGTTCCGAACAACATCGTGATGGCTTCGTTGTACTTCGCCTCTAGTCGTTTTTATTCGGAAATTGGAAGATTCTGATTGGCCAATTCTTACGTTTCGTCACTAACGTCAACATGAAAGCTTGGAGCTTGCAAGGTTTCATGTTCATGTTCATCTCAGCGTGGTGGTTGTGAACGGACCAACGACATCCCATAAGGCAAACATTTCTCGCGTTAATCTTAGTGTTACATGTTAGTGTTAGCGTTGCATTGTGAATGGGCCTTTACCGATCGAAAACCTACTTGTCGACAGAAACTGCTCGATCTCGATCTACAATATTCTAGAGAATCTCACTGCTGTAGGCATGTGTAATAGCTCCTGAGCACTGGGGAGGAGCAAGAGTTCGGCTGTGTGGTCAGCAGCCTGAAGAGACAACTCGTGACTGAGAATTGCGACATGCTGAAATGTCACAGACGATGAAATACGTGTGAGCCGCTCGCTCACGCACTGAGTCACATAACACAGACAGAATGTAAATAGTTTCTAGTCCAAGAATAGTTCAAGTTGCGTCGAGAATCCCAAGTTCACTGCCAAGATCGCGAATAATTCGCTGGTTGACAAACTCCTGATTCGACGTTGAGTCTTCCACACGCCCTCTTCCGTTCACTTCTTCCACACGCCCTCTTCTGCTCACTTATTCTACACGCCTTCTCCCGCTCATTTGTTACACACGCCCTCTTCCGCTCTCTTCTTCCACACGCCCTCTTTAGTTCTCTTCTTCTACACGCCCTCTTTCGCTCACTTCTTCCACACGCCCTCTTTTGCTCGCTTCTTCCACACGCCCTCTTGCGCTCACTTCTTCCACATGCCCTATTTCGCTCACTTCTTCCACACGCCCTATTTCGCTCACTTCTTCCACACGCCCTCTTGCGCTCACTTCTTCCACACACCCTCTTGCGCTCACTTCTTCCACACGCCCTCTTCCGTTCACTTCTTCCACACGCCCTCTTTCACTCACTTCTTCCACATGCCCTCTTGCGCTCACTTCTTCCACACGCCCTCTTTCGCTCACTTCTTCCACACGCCCTCTCTCGCTCTCTTCTTCCACACGCCCTCTTGCGCTCACTTCTTCCACACGCCCTCTCCTGCTCACTTATTCTACACGCCTTCTCCCGCTCATTTGTTACACACGCCCTCTTCCGCTCTCTTCTTCCACACGCCCTCTTTCGTTCTCTTCTTCCACACGCCCTCTTGCGCTCACTTCTTCCACACGCCCTCTTGCGCTCACTTCTTCCACACACCCTATTGCGCTCACTTCTTCCACACACCCTCTTGCGCTCACTTCTTCCACACGCCCTCTTGCGCTCACTTCTTCCACACGCCCTCTTGCGCTCACTTCTTCCACACGCCCTCTTTCGCTCACTTCTTCCACACGTTCTCTTTCGCTCACTTGTTCCACACGCCCTCTTGCGCTCACTTGTTCCACCCGCACCACCTGCAATTGTCAGCCGCCCGCCTGACCCACCGCACGGGACGCCCGCTCGGCGTACTGGCAAGATGCGAGGCCATGCACCTATCGACACCGAAGTGCCCACAATCAGAGGAGGCCTGGATTCGTATCCCACTCCATCATACCGTGTTCTAGTTTCCCTGAGCCTTGACCCGTTGGGACCTGGGTTCGGGACCAGACTCTCAGTAACATTGAGAACAAGTATAGTGGGCGTTAGTATAGTAACATAGGTCTTCAATGACGTCTTATTCACGGTACAGTTCACGTGGAGATGTTATCCCACCCCACGTATGTAACCTTGTACCCCATAACCATGGTATGTGAACCTTGGAGATTCGACACGACTCACCCCACGGTGAATCCAGATGTCTCTCGCCCTGAATGACTGTACCCCCTACCGTGTGAGCCGGAAGCGTCGTTGGTGAGAAACGGGGTGGACGGCTCGGCTTTCCGCCTTCGCCTCGCGCCACGTCTTCCGGCTTCTGTCCTTGGCTTCCGTCGCCGTCGAATTGCTAGACCCCCAACCTTGGGCATATTGGGCTGGTAACCTTGGGCATTGTCGCAAATTAACTACCAATACCGTATGACTTCACGCGTGCGCATACTCGGTTAGCTGACTTTCCTCTCAGAACTCCTGGATACCGCCTGCAGCGCATTGATGTGACTGTGCTTGCAGCACTACAGGCTCACGGACAAAGAAAGAGGACTGATTTGGGTAACACGAATGACAGATCAGAGCGCCAGAAAGACAACGTATGCTTTTGACGCCGAGTTCTATGCTCTGGTTGTGTGCGTCACGGACTTGTTGAGCTGGGTGGGCAGGGAGCCAACACGACCCAAGGAGCGCGT
The DNA here is from genome assembly GCA_964007535.1 of Brachyptera risi. Classification (NCBI taxonomy): domain Eukaryota; kingdom Metazoa; phylum Arthropoda; class Insecta; order Plecoptera; family Taeniopterygidae; genus Brachyptera; species Brachyptera risi. The sequence continues at coordinate 7,679,152 of OZ023332.1, forward strand.
TCTCAGCTGCCAGACGCAGCGGCTCGGCCACAAATAGACTCATTCGAGTGGCAAACAATCTTCCATGTTCAGTTTGGATGTTATTTATTATTCTGTTAACAAGTGTTTTGTCATAATGATGAATGTTCAGTGAGAAAAAAAAATTATTTGATTGACGTAATACACCAAATACATGGACTAGCACACAGTACAAGATCAGCTGACGACTGGGCTGCCAGCGTCATCAAATCCGTGAGGAGGGGAGGGGAGGGGTCTCTTTGACATGTGACGGTTACCGACAGACCCGTCATTCCGGCGGCCTATCTGGGGTGAACCAAGCCCAAGGGCCAAGTCTGCATGAGTGAAACCAACTGCAAAGAAAATCCTGGGCTTCCATATACCTGCATTATTCAATCCGAATAATGCAGGCGAATTTGCTAAGCGGTTTTTTAAGCCACCATGATGATGAAACGACCAATCAGTGACGAGAGTGACGCGATTTCTGATTGTTGACGCAATCGCGTTCATGGAAGGCCAGCGCAACGTCCAAGTTACTTTCAACTTGGTAATAAACAACACTTCTGAGAGTAGCGTTTGTAACGTTGAAGTTACTCATATATATAATGAAGTTAACGCCGTCACCTGAAAGTTACTTGAGAAGGAACGCGTTTCTTCTGGAAGTTACTTTCCTAACACTGGCTGCAGGTGCCCGCAGCTGTGCCCACATAGCCCCCCTTGCGCGCAGCTGCGAGCCGCAATCACCTGTAGCAAGCAGCCAAGTGATCCAGTCACACTGATACGAGGCTAATTGAGGCGAACTGGGGTCAAGTATTATTGGTCAGCAGTTGACCTCGCAGATTGGTTCACAACACTCGCAACTTGTCTTCGATAGCTTCAGTTTATGACGTCATGGAGGGCAACGAGCCAACACCATGACTAGCTGCTACATGCAGCTATTGTTCGTCAGAGCTTTTTTCCCCGCTACTATACCCCCACTACTCACCTCGTTGGGGTGAGAGGTTCGAAGCTCTCGACGGGATCGTAACGAAAGGGTCTATTACCTGCGCCGGAGGGAACAACAGAACTTGAATGACCTGAATGAATTAAAATAAAATAAAATCGTCGACGAAGGATTAGGTTTATCATATACTGTACCGAAGATATGCATTGGAAATGCAAATCTGAGCGATAACTTTTTTATTGTAAACAAATTCACACATATACGGCCGAGATACGTCGATATGTTTGTGGGAGTGATTTTTATTCCCACAAACATATCGACGAATCTCGGCCGCATATGAGTGAGATTTTTCCAATGAAAAAGTAAATTGCTTAGATTTTCATTTCCAATGCGTATCTTTGGTAGGCTATATAATAAACTTAATTTTCGTCGACGATTCTAGTACATTTCTATAATGGTCATTCAACTTCTATTGTTCCTTCTGGCGCAGGTAATAGATCCTTTCGGCTAAGATTCCGACGAGAGCTTTGAGCCTCTCACCCCAACGAGGTGAGTACTGTGGGTAACGTAGCGGGACAAAAAGCTCCAACGTCAGACTCAACTCTCCCTGACATGGGATGATGGTTAGGTATAGCCTGATTCACAATTGAAATATGGCATACTGTGATTACGAAATAGCAATAGTGTAGAGGCTCGATTGCATGGCTCGCGCGGCAGGCGTTTTTCTCCTGCCTGCATGGCCAATCAGAATGGATGGAATACCTACCGCTTGCACTTGTTGCACTCTGCCGTGAGACATGGAATAAATTTAACTTTGGAGAAAAACGCCGCGGCTAAATACCCTCTCATACAAGTGGTAGGGTTATGTCGGAATATTACTTCTGAAACAATACTTTTCAGATATGCATCATGATTGTTCTTGCGTGCCACAAAAAAACAATACTAAAAATCACTTGACCGCCTGAATTTAATAAGAATTACATATTTAAATAAATAAGTCAAATCTCGATGTGGATGCGAAGAAACGCGACTATGTGAACAGGGCAGGCGGCAGGCGTTTTCATGACCGCCTGCCGCCTGCCGTGAGCCATGAAACCGGCCCTTTATAGTTTAGGCCTATATAGTGACATAGGTGGGCCACAATAGCCTCTTATTTCACTGGTTCACCGCCAACCTAAATCATTATTTTGCCTTGAACGGTTCGAATTTTAGTGGCAGTGGCAACAACCAAGGCCTTCCAGATTATTCTATTATTATTCTATTATTCTTTAAAAATAATATATTAGGCCTTGCAGCAACTGTCAAAAGTTATTTTGACTTTTATTCCTTGAGAATGTCTGATTCGAGTCTCAGAGAAAAATAAAATACCCGACATCCATAAATGTAAGTCACTTGACTACAGTAGTAATATCATCTGATTGGTCAGAATTTGGCTTGTCATAAAGGTTATAAGAAATATAAGTCATAAGGAATGGATTTTTTTTCATTTCTCATGACTCATGACCTAATCACTATAACCAGTCTCTAATTGTGAACGGTTACATGGAAACGCCAGATGGTCCATTTCGCCTAAACACTATACCATATTCCATATTCCATAATCACTATTTCAATTGTGAACCAGGCTTTAGATACCCCCAATGACGTCACTGAGGGTAGCGGGATGTATATTCAGGAGCACACGCTGCCCCGAATGGCCAGCCTTGCAGTGACGTCAGCAACCGTGCATGTCTTGTATACAACATTATATCGAAATAGTAAAGTGAGTGTTTATTGCATTGTGTTTGAATGATATACTCGACATGAGTAGGTTACATAGTTCTACAGTCATCTGTTTGAGCTGCCGTCTCGTCTGTCCGGCCGTCTCGTCACTCTCTTGAGCTGTCAGGGTGCAGGGTGCAGCTTCAGAATCTAGCCGAGCGCCGACTGCTGGCGTGCTTGGCGACGGTGCTGCCGCGCGCGGTCGGTGCAGGAACAACCTCCTCGGGCTCTTCGCCGTCTCCTCCAGTCTCGACACCCTCGTCTTCCTCTCCTCCAGTCTCCCCACCCTTCTCTCCCTCTCCTTTGGTCTCCCCACCCTTCTCTCCCTCTCCTTCAGTCTCCCCAACCTTCTCTCCCTCTTCTTCGATCTCGCCGGATCCGTGGCGGTCTTCCTCGCCGTCAACATCGTCTGCCTCGAGGTCACCGTCTTCCTTCTGCACCGTGTCGTCACCACGCTCGCCTTCCGTCTCTTCCATCCCTCGCATATCCCCCTCCTCCTCCTCCATCTCTCCCATGTCCCCCTCCTCCATCTCTCCCATGTCCATCACCTCCATGTCTCGCATGACCCCTCCCTCCTTGTCGCAGCCGCGCAGGGCCCGCTTGGCCCGCGTGATGAGAGGGGACACGTCAAAGTCGCGGCAGAAGGTGCTCGTGGGTTCGCGCATGCGCAGACCGGGGAAGGTGTCGTTGTGCGAGAACCTTGGCTGGCGGAAAGTGCCGATCATGTCGTCGTCGTTGTCCGGCTCCGGGCCGCCGTACTCGTTGTCCGAGTCGGGACACGGGCTCTCCTGGCGGCGGCGCGGGCAACCCTTCCGCGCGCGCTCCTCCGTCTCCCTCTGGATCTCGTTGGCCATCGCGCGCAGAGTCCTGGACGCCAGCAGCAGGTCCTGGACGCACAGGCTTGTCGAGATCCGCTCCGTGCCCGCTGGCTGGAACCAGATCAGAGAGCTATACCGACCACCACAACAGAATCCACGGTCTCTAATGCTAGCCTTCCATGAATGCGATTTGCGTTTCGGTCTCGCAAGGCGGTGTAATTGAGGCGAGCTCAACAATCAGAAATCGGGTAACTTTCGACACTGATTGGTCGTTTTATCATCAAGGTGGCCTAAAAAAAAGCTTAGCGAATTCGCAATCCGAATAACGAAGGTATGGAAGGCCAGCATTAGACTGCAATAATGTTTCATATATCGTAGATCAATCATCAGCAGGGCTATAGGTTCTCATCCGCCGACGCCAATAGATCCTGGTCGTCAGTAGGAGCCGTCGTTAATCCAATATAAAAGAATGAACGAATGAATTGATAATGGGAGTACGCAAGAGTCATGACGGGAAGCTCTTCTTGAGGGAGACTTCCATCTTTTTGTCCAGGATTCTTACCTGATGACTCGGCCACTTGGATCAACGTCTAGTGTCAACAGGCTGTACGACTTTGATTGGTTAGTGACTTATAGTGTTCACTTGACGATACAACGTGATAATACCTGAGCTCTCTCTCTCTCTCTCTCTCTCTCTCTCTCTCTCTCTCTCTCTCTCTCTCTCTCCCCCTCTCTCCCCCTCTCTCCCTTGATCTCTTCCTGCTAATATCTCGTGTAACTCCCTTTCGATGTGGTTCTTATAGCCAGCTCTGATCTCGACTCAACCCCAAGGGAAGTCCCCGCCATAGAAACACTTGCTATTACAACCATTGAGCCAGCTGGTGTGGTGAACGGGAAGGTGTCGGAGGTGTGCACACACGTAGCACGAACGATTGGCGTCATCAAAAATCCGAGAATATCGAAGGGGGGGGGGGGGGTGCTAATTGGGTACGGACCTGATAACAGGTGCTATCAAGACCGCGAGAGGACATATATATCGCATCACGGCTGATATTGTTAGTGTTATCCTTGCCTTGTAGTCGCCGCACAGGGTTCTGTCGCGCGGACATCTCTCCCCCGAACAGTCCCTGATTGACGACTAGTGATTCACCCGCCCACAAACGTCACAAAACAAAACATCCTATCAAATGGTCTGTTTGTTAAGAGGGTAGATTGACATTGCCTATCAGAGTATCTCTAAATGCCTACATGAAGTATTCTTAGTTCCCGTGTGACGTCACGCTAGCGGAAGTAGAATACCGGCGGCTATTTTTGTGATATTTTTTTGTGCGGCATATTCAGTTCACCAATTGGTTTCCCTAATGGTGTATCGATTTGTATTTGAATTAATTCAGAAATATCATCGGACATAATGGTTGACTGTGCTATTCTGAGATGTGGGAAGAACTCGAATGAACACAAAGATCTTTCATCTTCATTTAAGCCTTCATTTGGCTGTGCGTAGTCAATACAAGGTGATTAACAATGTCGGTCTACTCAACTTTCGGCCACTTCACCATGTGGGTCAACACCCCCACACAATTCTACTTTATTCAGATACCTTATTTCATCGTCACCGTTTAAATTATGGCAATAACCCGGTGAATAATATTGCTTTAAAGCGGCCATAGCGATACCGGAATATCACAAAGATGGCGCCTGATCCTGAAGGCAATAGTTTGTTGGTTGTCGCGGGAACTATGAATAGATCAAGGTGGCCTGCCGATGAGCCACGCCCATCACTAGAGGTCCATTAGTGTTGTTAATGTGTTTTTTACTGACATTTGAACGCATGTTTTCTACACAAGAGCCCACAAAGCCTATTTGTCTGGTCTTGTGGGGAATGCTGTATCTCCACACCATGTAAACTCGTTCCGTATCCAGCTCGTTTCTAGGAAACTCGTTTCTATAGTATAAAATGATAACCAAGATTCCATTAATTTATTTCATTATAATTATAGAAACGAGCGGGATATGGAACGACTTTCCATAGAACCGAGATTCCAATCATGCATATTATTATAGAAACGAGCGGGATATGAAACGACTTTCCATAGAACCGAGATTCCAATCATGCATATTATTATAGAAACGAGCGGGATATGAAACGACTTTCCATAGAACCGAGATTCCAATCATGCATATTATTATAGAAACGAGCGGGATATGAAACGACTTTCCATAGAACCGAGATTCCAATCATGCATATTATTATAGAAACGAGCGGGATATGAAACGACTTTCCATAGAACCGAGATTCCAATCATGCATATTATTATAGAAACGAGCGGGATATGAAACGACTTTCCATAGAACCGAGATTCCAATCATGCATATTATTATAGAAACGAGCGGGATATGAAACGACTTTCCATAGAACCGAGATTCCAATCATGCATATTATTATAGAAACGAGCGGGATATGAAACGACTTTCCATAGAACCGAGATTCCAATCATGCATATTATTATAGAAACGAGCGGGATATGAAACGACTTTCCATAGAACCGAGATTCCAATCATGCATATTATTATAGAAACGAGCGGGATATGAAACTACTTTCCATAGAACCGAGATTCCAATCATGCATATTATTATAGAAACGAGCGGGATATGAAACGACTTTCCATAGAACCGAGATTCCAATCATGCATATTATTATAGAAACGAGCGGGATATGAAACGACTTTCCATAGAACCGAGATTCCAATCATACATATTATTATAGAAACGAGCGGGATATGAAACGACTTTCCATAGAACCGAGATTCCAATCATGCATATTATTATAGAAACGAGCGGGATATGAAACTACTTTCCATAGAACCGAGATTCCAATCATACATATTATTATAGAAACGAGCGGGATATGAAACGACTTTCCATAGAACCGAGATTCCAATCATGCATATTATTATAGAAACGAGCGGGATATGAAACGACTTTCCATAGAACCGAGATTCCAATCATGCATATTATTATAGAAACGAGCGGGATATGAAACGACTTTCCATAGAACCGAGATTCCAATCATACATATTATTATAGAAACGAGCGGGATATGAAACGACTCTCCAAAGAACCGAGATTCCAATCATGCATATTATTATAGAAACGAGCGGGATATGAAACGACTTTCCATAGAACCGAGATTCCAATCATACATATTATTATAGAAACGAGCGGGATATGAAACGACTTTCCATAGAACCGAGATTCCAATCATGCGTATTATTATAGAAACGAGCGGGATATGAAACGACTTTCCATAGAACCGAGATTCCAATCATGCATATTATTATAGAAACGAGCGGGATATGAAACGACTCTCCAAAGAACTGAGATTCCAATCATGCATATTATTATAGAAACGAGCGGGATATGAAACGACTTTCCATAGAACCGAGATTCCAATCATGCGTATTATTATAGAAACGAGCGGGATATGAAACGACTTTCCATAGAACCGAGATTCCAATCATGCATATTATTATAGAAACGAGCGGGATATGAAACGACTTTCCATAGAACCGAGATTCCAATCATGCATATTATTATAGAAACGAGCGGGATATGAAACGACTTTCCATAGAACCGAGATTCCAATCATGCATATTATTATAGAAACGAGCGGGATATGAAACGACTTTCCATAGAACCGAGATTCCAATCATGCATATTATTATAGAAACGAGCGGGATATGAAACGACTTTCCATAGAACCGAGATTCCAATCATGCATATTATTATAGGAACGAGCGGGATATGAAACGACTTTCCATAGAACCGAGATTCCAATCATGCATATTATTATAGAAACGAGCGGGATATGAAACGACTTTCCATAGAACCGAGATTCCAATCATGCATATTATTATAGAAACGAGCGGGATATGAAACGACTCTCCGAAGAACTGAGATTCCAATCATGCATATTATTATAGAAACGAGCGGGATATGAAACGACTTTCCATAGAACCGAGATTCCAATCATGCATATTATTATAGAAACGAGCGGGATGTGAAACGACTTTCCATAGAACCGAGATTCCAATCATGCATATTATTATAGAAACGAGCGGGATATGAAACGACTTTCCATAGAACCGAGATTCCAATCATGCATATTATTATAGAAACGAGCGGGATATGAAACGACTTTCCATAGAACCGAGATTCCAATCATGCATATTATTATAGGAACGAGCGGGATATGAAACGACTTTCCATAGAACCGAGATTCCAATCATGCATATTATTATAGGAACGAGCGGGATATGAAACGACTTTCCATAGAACCGAGATTCCAATCATGCATATTATTATAGAAACGAGCGGGATATGAAACGACTTTCCATAGAACCGAGATTCCAATCATGCATATTATTATAGAAACGAGCGGGATATGAAACGACTTTCCATAGAACCGAGATTCCAATCATGCATATTATTATTTTTTTTTTTTTTAATAACATCGAAACTTGATACAAAATCATTGTTCCCCAATTAAGGCTAAGGATGAAAAGTAGGATCGTTTGGACGGGGCACCACAAGGGCGATCTTACCACCCCATTTTAAAAATTTAAAACCAATGAACTTTAACACCAGGACTGCGCTGTTGGTGACCATAACTTTCCGCCGCAGATAACAGTCTTTCAGTTTCCGAAAGTCCGGAACACATTATAAGTAAAAACCGTTTCTGTGATATATATCCGGACATTATCAGCATTGGTATTGAGAGTAAACAAAACACACGAATGTTGATATCTTCCACTTTGAACTAAGTCTCTTGAGCAATGATCATTTCTTTCCATTAACAGCAGATGTAAAGTTTGTCATTATACAAAATGAAAAAAAAAAAAAAAGAGTGATAGGCCTATAATGTTATAATTCGGCCTTTCACTCTACTAATTAAAGGTCGTGGCCAATTAGTACTTCATCCAAGCATTTGCTTCGAGGACTGTGGGAAACCACGAAAAACCAAGTCAGGATGGATAAACAAATGTTTGTTGGTCTTCTTTTTCTCTCAACTTCTTCTCTTCTCTTCTTCTTTTCTTGTGATATTTGATTTTCTTGAAATTATTATTAATCGTAAATTAGACAAGTCCAATGTTCAAAACAAAATTCCTTCTTTTTTTGAAACCTTGATAGTTGTTATGACATGCATGCAAGAAACACCAGTGGCAGTGAAAAGTCTTGTTGCTCCAGCCCTCTTGACGTTGATGACATCCTGATGGCCGTGCATACAATTATTATACATATACAATGTATATGTATATATATGTATATATGTATATATATATAATATATGTATATATATAATGTATACATATATACAATGTATATATGTATATGTATATATACAATGTATATATACATATACAATTAATATACATATATTATACATATAATTATCTACATATTATTATAGAAACGAGCGGGATATGAAACGAGTGTCCTTGGTGTAGAGATCAGGCAACCCGTCTTGTGGCATGCATATGATGAATCACAGGACACACGTGATGGCAAAAAGCTCAGCTCGGAACTCGACTGCCAACTGTGGCACGCGTGTGTCAGTTGGAAACTATTGACGCTCGACAATTACTTTGTGCACTTCCTCCTAAAAATCTAGACCAAATATTACAGAAGGCCTGAACACTAACAAGGGGGTTGGGGGAGGATATTCACTCTGATGAGCCATGTGAGATAATTAACTAGCAACCACCCCCATGCAGACTGTTTGGCTCACCGTGTCTCGCCTCTGCCGTTTGCGGCCGGCTCCTTGCGTCTCGACCGAACTGCCCGACCGTGTGGGATGCACCCTCAGATCTCGGCGTCGTGGTGAGCCGCATTTCGCCTTGCCTCGCTTCTCAGTCGAGTCGCCGTTGTTGCGTACATGCCACCCTTTGTTCTCGAAGCGCCGTAACATGGCTCTCGACACGTTCCCGTCGAACCTGTACTTCCCGCGCCTGGACTCCAGCCTCCCAACGTGGACCGCCTTCTTGACGGCCTGGCGCACGTCCGTCGTCAGCCGCGTCGTTGACACGTCGTCGAACGGGGAGTGCGACCGGATGCGGGCCACGATCTGCTTGACGGTGCTGCCCTTCGACTCGTTCTGATCGTGGATCGCGAACATCACGTTGTCCAACAGCTCCTTGCGCTTGTAGGCCGACATCCTTCAAGCAAAACGCAGTTTTTCACGAGAATTTAGAATGAATTGGAATTGAACGAACTTCCTTGGTACTGAATCTGTTGACGATAACAAAATGTCAACAATATTGCGTGACCGGAGAAGGCCGTGGAATGGTTGCCGTGCCGAACCAAGGCGCTTGTATGCTCGGGTCCAGCCGACTCCTTGCCAGCGCTAGCGACACGCCCTCTTGCACTCCACTGACGACAGTCGGAGCCTCCGTTCATTCAACACTGTTGGATTGTTGGCACAAATGTTAGATAGAGACAAGTTATAACGCATGAATAGTGACGAGTAATTCCATACTTCTTACATATTTCATACGGTACTTGGCACGCCTGTGCGCTAGTGGTGTGGGATAGGGGGGACGGTCGCTCGGAGCCTTCACCTCTCGTGAATACAAGTTACACACGAGAGATGAGGCTCGAACCACCCTTGCGCTAGTGGTGTGGGATAGGGGGGACGGTCGCTCGGAACCTTCATCTCTCGTGGATACAAGTTACACACGAGCGATGAAGGCTCGAACCACCCGTGCGCTATTGGTGTGGGATAGGGGGGACGGTCGCTCGGAGCCTTCACCTCTCGTGAATACAAGTTACACACGAGAGATGAGGCTCGAACCACCCTTGCGCTAGTGGTGTGGGATAGGGGGGACGGTCGCTCGGAACCTTCATCTCTCGTGGATACAAGTTACACACGAGCGATGAAGGCTCGAACCACCCGTGCGCTAGTGGTGTGGGATAGGGGGGACGGTCGCTCGGAGCCTCCATCTCTCGTGGATACAAGTTACACAAGAGAGATGGAGGCTCGAACCACCCGTGCGCTAGTTGTGTGTGATAGGGGAGACGGTCGCTCGGAGCCTCCATCTCTCGTGGATACAAGTTACACACGAGAGATGGAGGCTCGAACCACCCGTGCGCTAGTTGTGTGTGATAGGGGAGACGGTCGCTCGGAGCCTCCATCTCTCGTGAATGCAAGTTACACACGAGAGATGGAGGCTCGAACCACCCGTGCGCTAGTGGTGTGTGATAGGGGGGACGGTTGCTCGGAGCCTCCATCTCTTGTGGATACAAGTTACATACGAGAGATGGAGGCTCGAACCACACGTGCGCTAGTGCTGTGGGATAGGGGGGACGGTCGCTCGGAGCCTCCATCTCTTGTGGATACAAGTTACACACGAGAGATGGAGGCTCGAACCACCCGTGCGCTAGTGGTGTGGGATAGGGGAGACGGTCGCTCGGAGCCTCCATCTCTCGTGGATACAAGTTACACAAGAGAGATGGAGGCTCGAACCACCCGTGCGCTAGTGCTGTGGGATAGGGGGGACGGCCGCTTGGAGCCTCCATTTCTCGTGGATACAAGTTACACACGAGAGATGGAGGCTCGAACCACCCGTGCGCTAGTGGTGTGGGATAGGGGGGACGGTTGCTCGGAGCCTCCATCTCTTGTGGATACAAGTTACATACGAGAGATGGAGGCTCGAACCACACGTGCGCTAGTGCTGTGGGATAGGGGGGACGGTCGCTCGGAGCCTCCATCTCTCGTGGATACAAGTTACACACGAGAGATGGAGGCTCGAACCACACGTGCGCTAGTGATGGGGAATAGGGGGGACGGTCGCTCGGAGCCTCCATCTCTCGTGGATACAAGTTACACACGAGAGATGATGGCTCGAACCACACGTGCGCTAGTGATGGGGGATAGGGGGGACGGTCGCTCGGAGCCCTCATCTCTCGTGGATACAAGTTACATACGAGAGATGGAGGCTCGAACCACCCGTGCGCTAGTGCTGTGGGATAGGGGGGACGGTTACTTGGATCCTTAATCTCTCGTGGATACAAGATACACACGAGAGATGGAGGCTCGAACCACCCGTGCGCTAGTGGTGTGGGATAGGGCGGACGGTCGCCTGGAGCCTCCATCTCTCGTGGATACAAGTTACACACGAGAGATGGAGGCTCGAACCACCCGTGCGTTAGTGGTGTGAGAAAGGGGGGACGGTCGCTCGGAGCCCTCATCTCTCGTGGATACAAGTTACATACGAGAGATGGAGGCTCGAACCACCCGTGCGCTAGTGGTGTGGGATAGGGGGGACGGTCGCTCTAAGCCTCCATCTCTCGTGGATACAAGTTACACACGAGAGATGGAGGCTCGAACCACCCGTGCGCTAGTGCTGTGGGATAGGGGGGACGGTCGCCTGGAGCCTCCATCTCTCGTGGATACAAGTTACACACGAGAGATGGAGGCTCGAACCACCCGTGCGCTAGTTGTGTGTGATAGGGGAGACGGTCGCTCGGAGCCTCCATCTCTCGTGAATGCAAGTTACACACGAGAGATGGAGGCTCGAACCACCCGTGCGCTAGTGGTGTGTGATAGGGGGGACGGTTGCTCGGAGCCTCCATCTCTTGTGGATACAAGTTACATACGAGAGATGGAGGCTCGAACCACACGTGCGCTAGTGCTGTGGGATAGGGGGGACGGTCGCTCGGAGCCTCCATCTCTTGTGGATACAAGTTACACACGAGAGATGGAGGCTCGAACCACCCGTGCGCTAGTGGTGTGGGATAGGGGAGACGGTCGCTCGGAGCCTCCATCTCTCGTGGATACAAGTTACACAAGAGAGATGGAGGCTCGAACCACCCGTGCGCTAGTGCTGTGGGATAGGGGGGACGGCCGCTTGGAGCCTCCATTTCTCGTGGATACAAGTTACACACGAGAGATGGAGGCTCGAACCACCCGTGCGCTAGTGGTGTGGGATAGGGGGGACGGTTGCTCGGAGCCTCCATCTCTTGTGGATACAAGTTACATACGAGAGATGGAGGCTCGAACCACACGTGCGCTAGTGCTGTGGGATAGGGGGGACGGTCGCTCGGAGCCTCCATCTCTCGTGGATACAAGTTACACACGAGAGATGGAGGCTCGAACCACACGTGCGCTAGTGATGGGGAATAGGGGGGACGGTCGCTCGGAGCCTCCATCTCTCGTGGATACAAGTTACACACGAGAGATGATGGCTCGAACCACACGTGCGCTAGTGATGGGGGATAGGGGGGACGGTCGCTCGGAGCCCTCATCTCTCGTGGATACAAGTTACATACGAGAGATGGAGGCTCGAACCACCCGTGCGCTAGTGCTGTGGGATAGGGGGGACGGTTACTTGGATCCTTAATCTCTCGTGGATACAAGATACACACGAGAGATGGAGGCTCGAACCACCCGTGCGCTAGTGGTGTGGGATAGGGCGGACGGTCGCCTGGAGCCTCCATCTCTCGTGGATACAAGTTACACACGAGAGATGGAGGCTCGAACCACCCGTGCGTTAGTGGTGTGAGAAAGGGGGGACGGTCGCTCGGAGCCCTCATCTCTCGTGGATACAAGTTACATACGAGAGATGGAGGCTCGAACCACCCGTGCGCTAGTGGTGTGGGATAGGGGGGACGGTCGCTCTAAGCCTCCATCTCTCGTGGATACAAGTTACACACGAGAGATGGAGGCTCGAACCACCCGTGCGCTAGTGCTGTGGGATAGGGGGGACGGTCGCCTGGAGCCTCCATCTCTCGTGGATACAAGTTACACACGAGAGATGGAGGCTCGAACCACCCGTGCGCTAGTGGTGTGGGATAGGGGGGGCGGTCGCTCGGAGCCTCTATCTCTCGTGGATACAAGTTACACACGAGAGATGAAGGCTCAAACCACCCGTGCGCTAGTGGTGTGAGATAGGGGGGACGGTCGCTCGGAGCCCTCATCTCTCGTGGATACAAGTTACACACGAGAGATGGAGGCTCGAACCACCCGTGCGCTAGTGGGTTGGGATAGGGGGGGCGGTCGCTCGGAGCCTCTATCTCTCGTGGATACAAGTTACACACGAGAGATGAAGGCTCAAACCACCCGTGCGCTAGTGGTGTGAGATAGGGGGGACGGTCGCTCGGAGCCCTCATCTCTCGTGGATACAAGTTACACACGAGAGATGAAGGCTCAAACCACCCGTGCGCTAGTGGTGTGTGATAGGGGGGACGGTCGCTCGGAGCCTTCATCTCTCGTGGATACAAGTTACACACGAGAGATGGAGGCTCGAACCACCCGTGCGCTAGTGGGTTGGGATAGGGGGGGCGGTCGCTCGGAGCCTCTATCTCTCGTGGATACAAGTTACACACGAGAGATGGAGGCTCGAACCACCCGTGCGCTAGTGGTGTGTGATAGGGGGGACGGTCGCTCGGAGCCTCCATCTCTCGTGGATACAAGTTACACACGAGAGATGGAGGTTCGAACCACCCGTGCGCTAGTGATGTGTGATAGGGGGGACGGTAGCTCGGAGCCTTTATCTCTCGTGGATACAAGTTACACACGAGAGATGGAGGCTCGAACTACCCGTGCGCTAGTGGTGTGGGATAGGGGGGACGGTCGCTCGGAGCCTTTATCTCTCGTGGATACAAGTTACACACGAGAGATGGAGGTTCGAACCACCCGTGCGCTAGTTGTGTGGGAAAGGGGGGACGGTCGCTCGGAGCCTCCATCTCTCGTGGATACAAGTTACACACGAGAGATGGAGGCTCGAACCACCCGTGCGCTAGTTGTGTGGGAAAGGGGGGACGGTCGCTCGGAGCCTCCATCTCTCGTGGATACAAGTTACACACGAGAGATGGAGGTTCGAACCACCCGTGCGCTAGTGGTGTGGGATAGGGGGGACGGTCGCTCGGAACCTCCATCTCTCGTGGATACAAGTTACACACATGAGAGGTGAAGGCTCGAACCACCCGTGCGCTAGTGGTGTGAGATAGGGGAGACGGTCGCTCGGAGCCTTCATCTCTCGTGGATACAAGTTACACACCAGAGATGGTGGCTCGAACCACCCGTGCGCTAGTGGTGTGGGATAGGGGAGACGGTCGCTCGGAGCCTTCATCTGTCGTGGATACAAGTCACACGAGAGATGATGGCTCGAACCACCCGTGCGCTAGTGTTTTGGTGGGGGGGGGGACTGTGAAACGACCTTGAAATAAGTCGGTTACGATTAATCAGGGATCGAACATAAGAAACACAGACACTTGGGAATACTAGTAAACTATTCATTGAAAGTAACAAGATTAAAGTGCGTGTATTATATAGGCAGGTGCATGTTGACCGATTCAAGGTCCGTACATTACTCGTAGGTTTCTCCTAATTCTGATACAACATTCTCCAGAATATCATCTCTCCGCTTCCCTCATTGGCCAGTCACGTTATGGTGCAACATGATTGGTTGCTGGACTTTACCTCTCGCCTTCCCTGACTTGCTCACTTGGCCAACAAAGGCTGTAATGATGAATTATAAGTAGATTTTGGGAAACTCAGACTTTCAGTTGTAATTCAAATTCAGATATATCAATACCGGTACCCAATGTCAGAACTGAATAAATGTCAACCAATACAACAGAAAACGTAAAATTGCTTCAGTAAAAACGTATACCCTCAATATAACAAAGGACGACGCTGTAACTATTTTGTCTGCATATTAACAAAGCGTTCACACAAAATTCACTAAGGCGATAAAATAGTGTATATAACATATACAATATATAATATATGGGATGAAAATTTCCATCCTTACGAACTACTAGGTTCTTCGTGGTTTCCCACAGTCCTCGAAGCAATTGCTTGGATGAAGTACTAATCGGCCACGACCTTCAATTAGTAGAGTGATAGGCCTAATTATACCAATTTAGGCTTATCACTTATTCTGCCCTTCTTGTGTCATGATAAACTCTACATCTGTTGTTAATGGGAAGAACTGATCATTGCCCAAGATACTTATTTCAAAGTGGAAGATACCAACATTCGTGTGTTTTCTTTACTCTTAATACCAATGCTGATAATGTCCGGACATATCACAGAAACGGTTTCTACTTATATTGTGTGCCGGACTTTCGGAAACTGAAAGACTTTCATCTGCGGCGGAAAATAATGGTCACAGACAGCGCAGTCCTGGTGTTGAAGTTTATCGTTCAATCCCAACGGACCAATCGCCACTCAGTCTTCTCTTTTACGGTATACTCACTTTGTTTTGTGACTATACATGGAATAGCATGTATGATTGTATGTGGAATTGTAAGATTGTATTTGTTTCTACTTTTTACCTGCGCCACTGTTTTCTATTCACTGATTGACGTTCCATATATGTTACATTATAATCATCAAATGTGTATGCCCTTTGGAATATAATAATAATAATATCGGCACAATGTAGCTGAGTGATTAACACACTTGCTTTATGTGATCCGGGAGGTGATGGGCATATCGGACCCGGTTCGATCCCCGCCACCGCCCATTTTTACAGGGGTTTTTCGTGGTTTCCCTCTGTAGTCTATAGGCCAATGATGGGATGGTTCCCACAATATAGGTCACGACCGCTTCCTTCCCACTATCCTTCCCCACCTCTTCACGATAAGAGTCATACAGACACTTGTGAAACCCATGAGGTACAAGAAAAATATATATGTGTCGTTATTTTCAGTTATATTATTGTGAAATATGTATTCTTCAGTGTGTAGCCTATAGCCACTTCAGAGGGTTGGTCTTTGTCGGACTCGGACTGAACCTCTGAATCCGCCAATGACACAAATGTCAACTGATGATGTGCTTGTACCTCAGCTTTCTTCTGACGGGATTAGCTTTATATTATTCATGTGTTTCGTATTTCTTAGCTTGTCATATATAATTGTCAACTTTCTCACAATTCGCAATATGACTCCGTCGTTGACGCGCCGTTAAACCCCAATATTCAATTCGATTCCTGTAACGGGGATATTTCGGGTATTGTGTTCCAGTGAGCCAATCAACAGATCCCGAAAAAGGGGACAAGAGCCAATCAGTGTTGGTGTTGCACAGGGGTTCTAGTTGGATTCCGTCTTCACAGTACGTGCACTGTGAGACTGGATCCATAGTGGTGAGACTGCTATATGTAGGCCTACCGTACATATATTGCACCAACTTATCAATCAAGCGCTTTGGAACTTGGCTGCTCTGAACGTTCAATTCTTCTCATTTATTCATCGAAAGTGAATGTCCACTGATTGTGCTTGTGTGCGACTTCACTGATCAGCCTACGCGGAACTGGTTAGGCCTTCATAACACTCTGTGAGACATCCGGCCAGTCTGGCTTTGGGAGACCAGCACGGCACCTCCACGGCTTCCCCTCTCGAAGAGGCAATATCCGAATATATATATATATATATATATATATATATATATATATATATATATATATATATATATATATATATATTTACTCGCTGTCGATGCGCCTTAAACCCCTAATATTCATTCATATATTATATATATCATATATATATATATATATATATATATATATATATATATATATATATATATATATATATTATATTCGCATATATACACATATATATACATATATCACATATATATATATATTTACACACATATATATATCTATATATATATATATATATATATATATATATATATATATATATATATATATATATATATATATATATATATATATATATATATATATATATATTCAATTATATATATATTCGAATATATATATATATATATATATATATATATATATATATATATATATATATATATATATATATTTTTTTTTTTTTTTCATTTTCTTTCTCATGTGTGGTTGCATGTGTTCAGTTTTAAGAAATGAATGTTGAGGTCGACCAGCAGTGGCGTGCAGAGGTGAAAAAGCCCCCCATGAGAGATATAGGGCTTATATGTCGAAGGTGTAGCCCGACGACCGTAAACACAATGAGTCAATAATGAAGCCCCTTGATGAGGGTGTCTGTCCACCAACAGCCAATATCGCCGAAAGTGAAACATTTTTGATTTCTTGACTCACATTTCTCTTATTTAAAGTGAGTTTTTGATACATTTTTGAATATTCAGACAGCTGGACATCCACTACTGCAAATGTGCAATGGCTCATCTAGATATGGTGATAGATCACCACAGTGGAAGATTGACGTCGAGGGCGGAGCCCAAGACGAACTTATACACGGTAACAAAGCCCTTGTCTAGGGGTCAGGCCCATCGCCGCCAGAGACCTATATCGCCGGAGGAGGAACAATTTCGGCATCTTGATTCTTGACTCACTCTTCTCTTATTTTAAAGTGAGTTTCTATCCAGTTCATGCATGAGTGCTTGGCAATTCTCAAGACCCACAGGCCTCGGTCTGCGCATCAAACATCGTTCACTAGGAATACAAGAGGCTATTTTTGAGCATCTTCAAACTTGACAATTCTGGAACGTGAAATATTTTGAGAAAATTGTTTGGAATGATGAGGGCTATCACGTGACAAAAATGTACCAAATTCCGTACACATCGGTTCAGTCATCGAAGGTAATATGTTGGTGAAAAGTAATATTCTTCGTCAACTTCTTCTCTTGCTTGCGCTGAGTTACAGTTGAACAGTTAAAACATGAACTGCTTGTTCAATTTGGCTGAAATCTGCTCGATGAATAAACGTGGATGAGTACAGAAGTGCACCTTGTTTTCTAAGAAATAACGATACACTTCTCGTCATCTCCTAAAAGACGTATTTCAAATTTCAATTCATTCTTCCATTTTCAAAGAGATTTCATCGATATTCGGTTCACAAATGTATCAAGATTATTCAAATCGATCATGTTTGAGCTTTCAGTCAAAGTGCAATATATAGCCGAAATTGAGCAATATTGGAAGAATACTCTTAACTTTTAATCCGATTCAGAATGATTGAGTTTGAGTTGTGATATCGAAGGAGTGATGCCAACCATACATATAGGGAAATATGTTTTAAGAACAGCTCTTGATTGAAATAAGAATAATGTGTGAATTCAGCCGGATAATTTCGACACCATGAGGTTTGTTTGATTGTGAACTGTTCTTGGAACAATACTAATATTTTATACAGGCCTGCGTGCTCGCCTTGAGCTTTCCAGATCACAAGTTCTGGTTCAAAATTTCGTATCGTTTGATTTATTAAAGGATTTCAAACATTTTTGCTGAGGAAATAATCATAATTATGACGCAATTGATTCAACATTTGATTATGGTCATATCGTACCGATAGATGGGCTCTAGAGCTGTGTAACCAGACATAATGAGCTGATACCGCGGTACGAATAACACTTTTTCTCATATCATTTAATTACACCACGCATTCAACGTTCAATTGAAATCGAATACCGGTACTTCACAACCCTCTCTTGTATGAAAACAGAGTAGCTGAATACAAATGATCACGTAATGTTTGCACGCAGCATTCTTCTGTCTTTGACAATATTTCCACAAATGGAAAAAACAAAAACAGTCAGTTTATACACTACTCGATCAAGAAAAACTGAGGATCATAATGATCCGATACAGAATGTTATTTGAACTCCATTTAGTACGCAAATAAAACTGAAAAATACAATAGTTCACCCTCATGTTTCCCAGCTCTGGAGAGTCTGCATTCGGAATTAGCACAAGTTGCGTATGTATATGGCTGAAATCGAATATTCAACTGATGGCTTTGAGCCCCGGTATTGATATTGAAACCAGTAGTCCAGGACGATAATTATTTTTGCTTGAGGACCCCACCAAAGGCTGGGTCAATCAGGGGTACGAAGGAGCAGATGATGGAGGGATACCACAGACTTTCTACAGCTCACAAATAAAATGTTATCGGCGTCATACACCAATCGAAGCACCTTGCATAAGCCTATACTATTTCACGAACATGCAAGTATCAAAAGTCAATGTTGATGATCTGGATAATAAGTTCCTCATACAGTCCGTAATATGAATAATTTCAATGTACCCATCATTACATCCACACAACATCAAGATTATCTAATTGAAATGTGTGAAAAATATGTAGTTCTTTCTGTATGCTCTGCTTATACGTTTTCAACCACTCCGATATGCACACTGTTTTTCATATTTGTCCAAGTCAAGCATTGGTCTTCTGCTTCTCATGCAATGAAAGTTACGCACCACAGCATTGTGAGATGAGATGATGACAAAACAAAAGCAGCGCCAACATGAAATTCATACCCAACTTCATAGAGGAATCTAATAGTGAATATAGTCCCATATATTATAGTCATGAGAAGTATCCTGGACCTTTAACACGTACTTGTACACATGTTTAGTATGGATTAGTTACTTCATCTAGGTATATATTATATTCATCGTTCAACTATCATAACTTTCTTTCATACATATTTTCTCCCATCGGTTGTGAGGGTATAGGGGGTGGTACCATCCCAGTTTTTCACCGGCGCCAGTGGGGCCGATTTGATATATTCTGCACGCCACTGTCGACCAGCCCTTCTCTATATACCTGGTAAATGAGTCATGATTGTGAAATATTATAAGAACCAGTGTGCTTGTCTCCCTGAGGAAGAATCCATCACGTGATTATACGACTCATTCAGAAACAGCTGACGGCGTTTGGAGCGTTACAATTGGTTCTGATCGCCCTTTTGGTTCCCCGTTCAAACGATCCTACCTTTCATCCAAAGCCTCAATTGGAGAACAATGATCTTGTATCAAGTTTCGATGTTATTGATCAAAAAAACACATGAATACAGATGATCGGAAATAAAAATGCATCGGTACATGTAGCCAAGTGGTCAACGCACTTGCTTCATGTGATCCGGGAGGTGAAGGAGCGTATCGGACCCGGTTTGATCCCCGCCACCGTCCATCTTACAGGGGTGTTTCGTGGTTTCTCTCTCTATATAGTCAATGCTAATGCCGGGATGGTTCCTACAATATAGGCCACGACCGCTTCCTCCTCACTATCCTTCCCAATACCTAAGAAACCTTCATCTCATCATCTCAACATCTTATCAATCATTCGACGCCAATAGATCTCAGTTATCATATCATAGTGGGTCGTTGAAACAAAAATATTGGATAGTAAAAAAATGCAATTCGATGCAATGACAATGTCCGTCGGATACCGCGAGAAAAGGTCATTCAAGACGTTTGGAAGACTTGTGGTTGCCCGCTCATCTGACGTCACGCTTCAGCTGACAGTTCAATATGGCGGCAATTAGGGGATTCGGTGTAGGGGTATTTTGACTACGTTTCTTTGCATTTATTTGCAACTATGGTGAAATATGGTTGTGTTCCTGGGTGTGCAAATAATGCTACGCACCACCGGGAATATCATTTCATTTGTTTCCAAAATACGACAAGCCAAAAACCTATGGATTTTTAAAATAAAACGTGATGAAAACTTTAATTGTCCAGTATCACCTTCTATGCATGTTTGCTCTTTTCATTTCACACCATCAGACTACAGGAAAGTGTATGAGTGTGTGGTCTGAAGAATTGCCATATAATTATGCTCAAAGGTAGGGCCTAGGCCGAGCAGCAAGAAAAAAATCTAGCCTCTAGGCCTACATGGGCCTAGGGGGCTAGGCCTAGCCCAGGACTGAAATAAGCTCTGTCTAGCCTTCATCTGAATGAGTTTATGCATAGGTCTAGAGGGCTAGGCCTATTCAGGGCTAGGCCTAGAATAAACCTTGTCTAGCCTTCTCTTAAATGAGTTTTTTTCTAAGCCTTCTTGGCTAGAAAATGACAGAAATGTCGGAAATGATGTCAACAAAGCCACTTGGCTTTGATCAGCAAGGTGCCAGTTGCACCATCTTGTGTGGTCCATATCTGTTGCACATAAGATGGCACATAAATGCTATAGCTTTCTTTTATTAGGCGCTGGCTTCCTTCGTCTCCTAAATACTTTAGAACGACATTCATACCAAAATTGTTGAAGTTAATTAATAATTAATACCAAGGGAACTTTCGTGAACGCGCTAACGAATCCATCTTTGTTCCAAGCAACTTGTCCCAATCACGCGCGCTATAAGCTCCGCCCATCTGAAGTCGGTGATTGATTGTGGTCTTCTGTTCCAGGAGCTGTCGCCCGAGCCAAGCTGGCGTCTCCAGGCGGTAACCCCGCGCCCTCGCCGCCCGTCCTCTGGAGCTTGCGCAGGAAGCCGGGTAAGTCTCACGGCGCATTCCCTCAGGACCCTTACCTGATAAACCACTTGGAAGTTCGTGCTAGTGCTAGCTAGCTCCAAGAGGCTAGGCCTTTAATTGGTTAATGTTCACTAAAAAAAGCTACCAGCAATAACAATATATTGTGATAACAATTTCACGGTCTCTTGGACTGAATAATTCATCACATTTCGAAGCCCACCTCATGAACAGGGCTGCGATTTTGTGCTAACAACAATGGAAATACACAGAGACCAGACACGTTGCCATGGCAGGTAGCTCTCCTATAGACTTATCAACCAATCAAAGTCGTAGCCTCTTGGAGCCACCTAGCACTAGCACGGAATGTATCAGGCACAGCCTTCTTTATTCATTCTTTTCTTATACTGCCCTTTCACTAGGGCTATTTTGACGGGTTCGCGCATATTTGCTCGCGCAGGGAAAAATGACGTCATGGTCTGGTATGTACTGCACTCTGGTATCTATAAAGTTTCAACTTTGAACAAATGTCATTCTCTCATATTTTTTCAATTTCCTGCTACGTTATTGAGGCTATGTCATATTTACATTTCAACTAGGGCTTTCAGGCTTACCGAGCTTCAAACTTGAACGATATATATGCTATACCAAGCAATAAGCATCATTCAGGAACGTGTCCCGATGATATTCCGTAATATTATTGAATAAAATCCTTCATATTATTGTCATAACAAAGTTAGTAAACTCACAGTCACGGTCCAATTGAATGCGCGCCTAGTTTAAATTCTCGTAAGAAATTCCCAAAGTTGTTCGTATCCTCGCAGATATGACATATCAAATAGACTGACATACTTGAATGTCTTCGGAAAGTTACGTCATGGTCTGAAACAACGGCACCATCGGCTATTTTGTGAACTAAAATAATTTGACATCGGTTAATATGGGAAGCATACCCCGAGTTAAAGGGCAGTATCAGAGAGAAGAATGATCTGATTAAAGAAGGCTGTGGTATCAGGTAAGGGTCCAGATCGATAGTGTGTTAGGTTTGTCAATTGATCATTTTTAATTGAAAGAGATTGGAATAATGATTTTCAGAAATGAAGAATACTGTCGTATCGACGATTAAATCTCGGCCACCAATGAACCATCAAAAACTCTGGGTTCTTTTTTCTCCGCTCTATCAGCCTATCTGAATGATCGTCACCAGACACAACAGAGAGACTATGATGTCAAATGAAACAGCTGATATTTATAAATCATCACGTTGATACCTTATTGCCTGATAATGCAAGTTTTAGTCATAAGTATATTTCAAGTATGGTATTTGAAAAATATCCCAGCTTGACGCCCATTTCCGGCCATTCAATGCTGATATATACGATAGGCGAGGAAATCAATTAAGAGATAGTATTTATCCGATCGAAAATTTGATAACACGGACAAGAAATACATTCTGATGCTATTGTGAACAAGCAAATGCATCTAGTCATTATGAGGCAACAAACATTACTGATATCCCACCCAAAACCCCGACGGGTCAAAACTTGGAGCCAAGGCCTGAAATATTTTAGCAACTACAAAAACTTTCTGATATAAAAGGTGTGAAATCAAAACTGTATGGCAAGTACAACTTATTATTCATCAATACGGCCTGGAAAATAACAGGAAACACTAGGCTCATTGCCCCCCACGTCCCCTCATATAACACCACCCCGTATTTAAGTGAAGTGCATGATGCTGAGAAATGGCTAACTTCCACGTTTCTTGACTCATACTACGTTTCCCTGTATCAGGAACGTGAAGTTACCCATTTCTTAGCATCATGCACTTCACTTCAATTCTGCTTTGTGTTATATGAGGGGACGTGGGGGGCAATGAGCCAAGTGTTTCCTGTTATTTTCCATGCCGTATTGATAAATAATAAGTTGCACTTGGCATACAGTTCTGATTTCACACCTCTCATATTAAAAAGTTTCTGCTGTAGTTGCTAAAATATTTCAGGACTTGGCTCCAATTTTTTACCCGTCAGGGTTTTTGGTGGGTCAGGTGTACACCAGATTTACCAGTTGTTTACCCCTCGGCTGAAGTTCGTATTCAGCCGCACCATAGCTACAGGCTCAAGGGCTGACTTGAAGGCATGTCGTCTAGCAGGGCCGTCGTTAGGGGGCGCGCCCCCCCAATCGCAATTCCCTCCTCCCCCCCAATAACTTATCCTCCTTCAAAAGTATATAATGTTGACCTACGAATAAACACACAGTGAAATATTATGAGTTGATGATCTATTAATATGAATTAACAGTATACACTATACTTCACACTTCCTTTCTTCTTTTCGATGATTCAATTATTAGATTCCGAAACTGCTCGTGATTCGCAAAAATCACTTGAAAAATGACCATATTCAATGAAAAATCACTGCCGGGAATATTGCCGGGAGAAAAAGCGAAAATAGCTTCTAAACTGTCCATCATGATTGAACTATTGAAAATTACTTTGGTAATGTCGCTAGTGATTCAATAATTGAACTCCAAAACTGCTTGTGAATATCAAAAATCACTTGAAAAATTATATGGGTGTATTTAAGAAAATTTTCTGCGTGGCTTCGCTGGGAGAAATCGCGAAAGTATAGCTCCGAAAATGTCTATGATGATGCAATTATAAGACTCCAGAACCATTCGTGAATCGCAAATATCTCTTGAAGAAAATCCATATTTTCAAAATTTCCTTGCGGGGGTCCTCTGGGGGGCTTCCGCTTCCCAGACCCCCTTTTCGCGCGTGACAGGTATCCAGCTGGGCTGTTATTTCACTGATATAACCCGTGCGCCCCCCCCAATACACACATCCTAACGGCGTCCCTGCGTCTAGGCCGCGTGCTCGGTTCGACCGGAAGTGGGCGCGTGGCAGCAGGAAGCCCGGTGCTCCCACACGTCGCCTCACTGCCCCCCGCGTGTGGCAGCAACTCGCTTACTGCCTGTCAGATGAGGTGATGTAACGTCATCTCTTCTGACCGCGTGGGGGCGGGTCGCTGGACCTTATTGAATGAGCGAGGCGAATACTTCGTTGGGTCAGTGATCTTCAGGGTCATCTTCCTCTGTTTTTTTGGGGTCCGCGCTCCACATGTCGGAATGTTCCATTGATCAATATGATTTCCCTTGTGGACGCACATAACCAAATGGAAGTGCGTAGTTTTGGGGAGTAATCTACCACTCTCGAAAAATGTCGACTCTTGATTTTGTTGGTACGAAAATGTGCCAAAATGCACTTCACAGGTCGGATGACTCGATCAATCAGTCTGATCTTCCTCTCCAACCCGCTGACTCGCACAAGTCAGATCTGTTCAGTTCTTGGTCCTGATCGGTTCAACCGTTCAACCACTTCCCAGAAATAATATTTTCCCATAATTTAAATAACATTAAATAAATAAATAACATCTCTTATTTTTCGAATTCCTATGATGAATGTTGCCACTAGGTCATTACACTCTATCACGAAGTATCACAAGTGATTGAAAAAGGAGTTTTAAAAAAATATGAAAAATATGGTTTCCTAAAATTTCTTTTAGACATGTCATCGTCTCGATTTTTCATTGTAACATTGCTCATGGACAGTTTTATCAGAAATATATACAGTCACCTGGACCCCTATTCGCTATCTTTTGAAATGGTGAGATGAGATGAAATCTGATATCGCGATTCATGGCGGTAAATTGGAAACGTAATAAGCGATTGATGTGTCCTAGAGAGTCTAGGATGTACCGAGTAGGTCTATGTTATATAATAATTACTAGATAGATATATAATATACATGTATGATATTATTGATGAGCGTAGCGAAGTCTCCATCCCACTCTTATAGGGCTTTGTCTGTGTGTTTTTTTTTTGTTTGTAAGCACTCCACAGGTCGCAAGGGTTGACTGATCAACATGAAACTTTTTTTGGACACGCAAACTCATCCAACTTAGAACTGTATAGTTTTTGGGATGAATCGGTCGGACTGATTTTGAGATACATCATCTCAAAGTTTCTAAAAACCCCATAAGATTTGGCTGGGCGGAAAATGTTGAAAAATAAAATCACTCCGAATGGGATGAAATTCTCTCTAAATGTGTATACATGGATTTTACACATTACTACGATTTTTTAAGCAATTCTGATCAGTCGTTTTGAAGAAAAAAAATAAAATGACTGGTAATATTCATAAAATAAATCATAAAAATTGTGACAGAATTAAGTTGTCGAGATTCACCGCTTTCTAGATTCAAGAGTTGACCAACAATGAAGTATTTTTTATATGCGTCAAGGTGTGTAGAATACCAGAGTCAATGAAGTGGCAAGAGTAGAACTACTTTAACGACTTTAATAGCTTATTCAGATATCAAGGTGTGTAGAATACCTGAGTCGATAAAGTAGCAAGGGTAGAACTACTTCAAGGACTTTTATACCCTATTCAGATATCTCGCTCATCTTACAACGCATATTTCGCGTTTGACTAGTATGACATCATTTATAATCCCAAATGGTACATGGTTACATATTATATGAACACATTTTTGTGCCATTGCTTTGAGAAATTCAGGTTCAATGTAACTTAACTCGATCTTCACTCAATCTGTATTTAAGTTTCTTTCGCCCTAATTGCTAATAATTACCAACCTATGATATGATTGATACTGATGACCGACTTGATGAGAACCAACATGGATAGTTGAGACCTATATGCTGTAATGCCAATCAAATAATCTATCGAAACCCCTAGGCCTTAGGTATACATAACCTATAAACTCAATGGCTATACAACTTATTCATTTCGATGTCTCATCCTAGATTATACAATAACTTGGCTTATAAGTAGCTGGTTATGCTGTATCTAGCTCCCTCTGATCGGTGCATGTTCACATGAACAGCTTCCCACCACGGGTACATCTCTGTCGACATCCCATCTTGGTCTGATCTTTGTGTATCCTTATACGTGTATTATCTACAGGCTCAATCATTTGGTACCAGAACACCTCGTAAATGGCCAGTATAGGCAGTAGGGGGAAGTACCTGGGAAACTTCAGTTGATCCACGTATGCCCCGCCCATATTACGCTGTGATCGTGTGACGTTTAATAAGTAGTTCTCATTCATTCTCAACTTAATTCGAGAAAGAA
Source organism: Brachyptera risi (assembly GCA_964007535.1). Classification (NCBI taxonomy): domain Eukaryota; kingdom Metazoa; phylum Arthropoda; class Insecta; order Plecoptera; family Taeniopterygidae; genus Brachyptera; species Brachyptera risi. The sequence continues at coordinate 7,706,038 of OZ023332.1, forward strand.
AGATAATGTGGATGGCGTTGCGAGATGACAAGATGGCTGTCGTAGGGGTGATACATGAGCGTTTAGTATGGGCTAGCAAGAGTAATATCGCCTCAGACTAATCGTGTTTTCCCATTGAATTTCATGAACTATAATGTGAAAATGCATAGTCATATTGAATGCGATGTTGGGTATAAATGGTCGTTCATTAATCGTTGATTGAGACGGGTATAAGACTGATTTTATTGAGGTTGAAGCAGGTCAAGATTTAGCCACCCATACTGTCTCAGTGGAAGACTTTTATGCTATACATAGCCGAATATTCTGTGCATATTTTTCAACGTGTTGAGAAATAATTACAATAATATATACCAAGTTGGTAATAAAACGACTAACTAATAATGCTGGATTGCTGGAGCTCAGGTAGGGATGAGGTTTTATGAAAGCTACGCCTGGCCATAGAATTTGGATTTACTGTAGGCCTGAGGCCTACAAACTAAATGGCCTCCAATTCAATTCAATTTCAATTTTTAAATCATTTTATTCATGTTTTGTACCTGTGAATTTGTAACACTTTCACATTTTCATATAATAAACCAAAACAAGAAGCCCGCGTAAGACAAAGTCTTGTGTGCGGGCTGTCCTATAAAAATATAATAAGAGTAAGTCGGTACAAAAACTATATAACTTATATATGATTAAACCTAGAAAAAGAAAAACAAATGCAAAAAATAATGTATCGGCCACTATTACAATATTGGACACAAAACAAACTCCTCCGGGGAAATCCCAATCAAATCAAAGCGTATAAACCTTTCGACACACCTACACACCTACAGCAAAAAAAAAAAAAAAAAAAACGAAAAAAAACAAAAAACAAACACAGCTATTACATTTTCACACCTACAGCAAAAAAAAAAAAAAAAAAACGAAAAAAAACAAAAAACAAACACAGCTATTAAATTTTAAAAAATCCATCAGTTTCAATATATATTAATATACCAATGACTCATGAGTTCAAATTCAATGCCTCCACCTATAGCAACCCTCCCCAGTCTATTATTTTATAATGAGTAATATATCATCCAAGATGGATCCATTGCCACATTGAAGAGAAGACTTCTCGATTATATTCACCCTTGGGTATGTCATTTGGCTAGGTCAAGTCAGGTTACTGGTAACTTAATTTGATAGTAATGGGCGACACGATGTTGCACACTCTATGAGACTGGTCTATGGAATGGATAGTCTAGGTCTATGACTAGGTCCAAGCCTGCCTATTTTGAAATGGCTTCTGACCAAATACGCCCAAGAAATCAAGTCAATAATATTAGATAAGACTAGGCCTACGCCTAGTCCGAATATGATGGCCGTCTTGGCTGCTAGGTTAGGACCAGGCCCTGCCGGGTATGCCTTGAGATAAATGCAGGCTACTTGAGCTGAAGACATGATTTAATAGTAATAATAAATATATAACTGTATTAATATGCAAACTAAAAACCATATGACAGGTGAGAAATAATCGTTGTGGTCAACATCTACATACGCCAAAACTGCAAGCGTGAATGAACTTCCGACACAACTTCGCAGATGCATGAAACTATAGTTCTTCTCTTCTAATCGGTTTTAATCTGAATTTCACGAGGGGAAACAATCTCAGTACATTTCCTTCAACACTGAGGAGCAGTACAGTACTTATTACTATTGACAATCCTGGTTTAAGCATCTCCAGTTGAACTTCGTTTCCTCAGCCTAGCCACTGTAAACAGTGTTGTCATTATTAAAATATGAGGATGTATTGACTAGCGGCCAGAAATTGTACTAAACAGGTGAAAATATTACTGAAATTTATTTTTTTGCGAAGCATATATTAGTGTCGCACGAAAACAAATGAAACTATGCTGTTCGACAAGTGTGAAAACCATGAAAACATTAAATAAATATCCAATTGTTGCCTTTCAAGTTTCAGGTTCCAATAACAAGAAGATTACTGGGTTAGCATCATTAAATTATCAAATTATGAAAGACATACAAAATGTTTCCAGTACAAAGCTCGATCTTTATTCATTAACAGTAATATTCCTTATAAAATCTATATAACTCTCTATAGCTAGGCCCACTCATTATGGGATCGGGAAATTTGAATTGAAAATCGAACCACGTTTCAACTTCAGGTATTAATGAATTTAATGACATTTTTCAGTATATTCCAGACTAGAAATAGTACTAGAATAGCTATGCTTCTTAAAAGGAGTGCTGATGTACTTCAGCACTGTATTTTGTATTAGAAACAGTACAAATGTACTGACTGTGGCAACGCTGATTGTAAAACGAGCATTACAATAGTTCTATTCCCGCCAGACGGGTTCTCAAAAGCTCCACCAGGTGGCTATAGCGTTCCTTGTTTCCTCGATATAGACCTTTTTCGTTATTCAATGCGCAGGCGCGTCCCGCCTCCTAGCGGCCGAGATCGCTGGTATTGCATTCTGGGAGTTTCAGTTCTGTTTAACCCTTTATAGGGCATAAGTCTGGGGGGTTTTGAAAAATTATGAAATTGGATATGGTAACTGGGTATAGGTAAAGGAAAATAGGAAAAATACAAAAAAGTAAAATTTTTGTTTTTTAATTGGAAAAAAATGGTGGTAAATATATTAACCACTGTCTTGTATTGACATCAAACAAAGTGTTCATAAGGAATAAGATTTACATGGTAATAAGTGACCTCAATGTACTCTTCAGTCTCATAGTTAACATATGTCATTTGTACTTCCTCACATTCAAGAAAATATATATATTTAGGTATCATTATACAACAGAATATTTAGAAAATTATACTTTTTAGTAGTTAGCGAGTGTGTTTCCAGACTAGTAACGTTTGCTTGACGAGTTTTTGTATGGTATTCTCGCTCATATCTATAGGCCTATGCCGTATACTACTATTTGACACATTCATTGATCACAACCTGATATACTATGAGTCGTCAATTCACTATCACTTCTATCACTGGCCGACAGCTCGTGGAAATTGACTTTTCGTTTAGCAGACAACGATTGAGGCCTAGCTTGCCCTGATGAAGAGGAGGCAGAAGTCAAATTATTGTTTCCAGGTGTAGAATGATTCATTGGTAGAAAAGTTTGACTCAGAATAGAGGATTCTTCAGAGATATCAGATGTTCGGGTTGTCAGTCGCTCGTTGTGAGAGCGTGATGTTACGAGGGCATCTTCAGCATCAGAATCACCTCCGAAGTCCGAATCAAAGGCCTGTTCGTCATAGTCATCATTCAAAAGTATATGGAGTATTGATTTGTTGGCCAGGGATGTCATCATCAACGATTCTATGACAGAAAAACAAATCTTTTGTTCATCATGAAGTGAGGTTATGTTCAGCCATGTAAAAAATTCAACATTTTGATACCACTTATTTGTAAAAGAGTGAAAACAAGTTTTGCATCTATGTAAGAGCAACAAACTCATCTCTAGACTCAAGCTGATGAACCAATGAACAAATATATATGTATATTATATACATATAACCAAGAAAAACGTATTATTTACATTATTGAAACTTGGCAAGTTTGAGTAATGCTACATGAAAATGTGAATATCAAGTCTATGAATAATATTTTTCACCATTTCAACTTGTATTTCTAGCTTTATATTGTATTAAATAAGAAGATGAATCTACTTACTTCTCAATCAACAGCTATGTCAGCATTGCACGAAGTCATTTCAATACTCTGACATTTCTTCTAAATTGGTGGGAAAAAAAGCATGGGACATCTAACAACAGCTGGGCATTGGTAGAATATATTACCACTAGGCCGCTTTTCTTTAGTTCAGGAATAAACTCGGAGCTCGCGCATGCTCAGACACGAATTAATCAACGCGGGAATACTCGAACGTTCATCTTACATGGTGGTAAGATAGAAAACCACTGTCATTTGGCTGCATTATTTCAAAAAGAAAAGTGGTAAACTATTATACCAGAAACCTATAAAGGGTTAAAAAGTCGGCCCGCTTATCAACAGTGTTGAAGGCAAAACACTGAGATATGTAACTTGCATTATCTATCATTTCACTTTCTATGACAGTGTGCAAGGCTCTTAGTATATAGTAAACATATACATGTTGAAACCACTATCATATTATGAGTAAATACGTTCACGGTAACGCACAATAATATAAATCATTCGTCCTAAATAGGCCTACTATTGCCCACATGGGACTTTCGACCTCGGGTAATAACTACCCTTTCTAGTTCAAACGTCGCCGCTAGATAGCTCATTGTTTTATAAACAGTTATATTGTTGGATCCCTAAAATGATTATAGTTGGGGTATTCAGAGGTCTCTCAATTTCGAGAGCTCAAAAAAAAAGTTGGCCGCTACTTGTTGATATCAATATATGCAACCTGTTCCTCTTTTATATTCTGCAGAACCTTTCGATCCTATAATTCGATTCAATGTATAGGCCTACTTCTATTGCGTTTTCTTCGTTTTTTCTCATCCGATTGCTTTAAAAATAGCTGAAAATGTGTACGATAGTCTTTTCTTATTCAGTAAAAATTTTGGAGCTTTTTGAAAAAAATTACTTCTTATATTTTCTTATTTTCTTTCTTATATGTTTACTCTCATGGCGATTTTTCTGAAGTTTCCCATTTCTTTCCGGAAAAACCGTCTGACCGATTTCTCTGAAAAACAATCCCAGTCTATTGGTGTGACGACAATCTCCTGGCCTGGATGCCGCGCACAAAACACGAACAAACAATCGAACGAAAAAGAAACCTGAGAACGAAGCTCGGGTGAGTCAAATGATTCCTCCGCAACGCTCATCTGACTCGTGATGCTGCCAGAGTATTGTTCAAATTATGTTTTTGTTGTTGTTAATGTTTGGCGAATAATCGACTTTTACGGTAACTCAGTCTTGGCTTCGGACTATTTTCGAAATGGTCAAACTTCTAAACCACTGCAAGTATGGCACCTTTGGTCTCAACAATTTCAGAAATGTAACCTCAAATTCTCAGTTTTGTACGAGGACCCCCTTCTGGGATGTAGGACCCATACAGCACTGAAGAGATGATGTATTGAAATAATCCCAAGTTTTGCACCCTTGGGGGGAGGTGACGGAAAATACATTCGTATTCTGTTAGGACCAGAGGGTCCCAACTACCAGCGCTGGTCCTAGTGGTCACTGACGGTACCAGTACCGGTAGGGCATGGCTCAAAGCTCTTCAAGTCACCTATAGACAACTTGCCAGTTCGACTCAATACGTCACACAGTTGATGACGAGAGTTGCATGTAGATAACCCATCAAGTCAATAGTTCATAGTAAACGAGAGTGTAATGCTAGCTTCACGTTCTATAGTCGACTAGATCAAAATGGCGGTCGCTATGGAGGAAGTGCGAATTGAATATAAGTGAATAACGATATGATTTATCCCAATAATATCCAACTTGTGGCATTCGGGTACGACTGAAAACTACATAAATATAGTAATTTAATGAATAATTGATACAACTGAAACGGTGTGCCACTGTTTAGAGAAACTGAATGCTTCTCATAACCTAACTTTTTCTAAATACGCGGGTAACTTATTATTTGTAAGTCCGTGAAATTGCAGTTTCGTAGTTTCTACACCCCATAGTCGAGATAGAGTCGACAATAGTTCGAAAGGAAGTAGGACATAGGTCTATATGAGGTAGAGTTTAGGAAAGTGGACTAGTGCATATACTAGATTCAGACTGGAAGCTTTCAGCTACAGCCTTAGACCTGCAAGTATTCTAGGTCACAGGTGCATTCTCATCACACCTATTATCATGCCAATCATGCTACCTAGACTATTTCCCCCTGTTTTCCCGTTCTTACAAGAGCTGACAATTATGAAGAGAGGCTCGTGAAATACAAAATCCAACGAATTAAAATAAATGACACAATAATAATATGGATGAATGAGTATAAGCAATTATTGGAAATTTGATGAGATTCATAGAGCCAAAGGCTCAGTTTCAATCATATATATAGGCCCGATATAGGTCAGTTCCTATTGCTTATGCTCATTCCTCCATCCTGTGATTGCATTCGTAAGATATTCTGTCCTCCACGAACCTCTGTCCTCATAATTGTCAGTTTCAGTAAAAAGGGAAGAATAGTGGGAAATAATCCAGGTAGCGTATGTGTCATGAGAATAAAAAGTGAAACGAGAGAAAATGTGTGGCAAGGAGGAAAAGAAGGTAGTGTATAGCCGCTAGGAAAGGGGGTGGGGGGCGAGACATTTGTAAGGGAGAAGTGGAGATAGGGTCATTCGGTCCAGTGTTCAATGTTATCTTCTTGTGATCCGAATAAATACACCCAGTTGGACTGTCTGAGTGTGTCTGTATTCTTGTCACATAACATGAAAAGTGGGGGCTCGTCCGGGATCTGGGCAGAACATGGCAGCTCATAATTTGCCAGTTTCTTGGAGAGAATGAGCTTCGATCAGGTAAACAACTGTCTTCCACAACAGAAACTGATAACAAGGGGTGGGGGAACAGTATATGACATCCACATTATTCATGACAACAACTTCCATGGCAATCAGCCGTCTTATGATACACGACCCCAACAGACCTGATGAGCAATAGCGTATAAATGACATCACTTGACGTTCTCCAATCATGTGCGCAGTCCTCTTCTGTGTGAAGGTGAACAATGAATGAACATAATTACGGACTGGAACTATCGGCTACAGTGGTGAGAGGAGTTGTGGTGGGTGAGGTTGGGGGAGGGGAGCGGAAATGTGGCGGAGGCCTTTCGCCAATCCGCGGTAGCGTGCGCGCAAGATGCGCTCCGGGACAGACATACGCACAGATCTGGATGACTCCATGTATAATGCATGCTGTAGGCGGCTGTGGATATTTCATGTGTGTTGACCGATCTATGCCCTCTACCTGAGTTGAGTTCATTGCATTGGATCTCTCAGTGTGAACTGCTCCTGCCCAGAGGTTATCAACTTCATTTACAATCGTATTAACAAAATCTAGGAGGACTATTTTTCAATATCAACGGGGAGGGGGGGGGGGGCAGCATAATCCCTGTGACCTTCTTGAAGAAGGGGGAGTGTGACATCATCTGTGGACAGCCCTGGTTGGCTTGGACCTGTGAGTGCTGACCTTGTGCTGACCTTGTGCTGACTGTTCCAGGGCTGCACCTGCGCACGACCGTCTCGGAGCCCAGGATGACGGCGGAGACGGCGCCGGCCACGGTGGCTCCGCCGGGCGGGGAGGCCGGCAACAAGTACCAGTGCTACGACCAAGAGTGTGCGCGCATGGAGGCGTGGCTGGACGAGCACCAGGACTTCGTGCACGACTACTTCTTGAGGTACTTCCTCCACCTTCCACCCCTCCGTCCTCCACTTCCACCTTCTACCCCTCTGTTCTCCACTTCCACCTTCCACCCCTCCGTCCACCACTTCCACCTTCCACCCCTCCGTCCTCCACTTCCACCTTCTACCCCTCTGTCCTCCACTTCCACCTTCCACCCCTCCATCCTCCACTTCCACCTTCCATCCTCCGTCCTTGTCTCCCTGCACTATTCCACTGCCTCTACTCCCCCCTTCCCTCTCCTCTACCCCTCCATCCTTCACTTCTCCACTTCCACCTTCCACCCCTCCGCCTCCCATCTCCTCCATCACTCCATCCTCCACTCCCCAGACCTTTCCACTCCTCCATCCTCGTCTCCCTCCACCATTCCAAACATTCACTTCCTTCACTTCCTCTACCCCTGCCATCATCCACTTTCTCCACCTCTCCACCCTCCACTTTCACCTTCCACCCCTCCGCCTCCCATTTCCTTCACCACTCCATCCTCCACTCCCCAGACCTTTCCACTCCTCCATCCTCGTCTTCCTCCACCATTCCAAACATTCACTTCCTTCACTTCCTCTACCCCTGCCATCATCCACTTTCTCCACCTCTCCACCCTCCACTTTCACCTTCCACCCCTCCGCCTCCCATTTCCTCCACCACTCCATCCTCCACTCCCCAGACCTTTCCACTCCTCCATCCTCGTCTCCCTCCACCATTCCACACATTCACCTCCTTCACTTCCTCTACCCCTGCCATCATCCACTTTCTCCACCTCTCCACCCTCCACTTTCACCTTCCACCCCTCCGCCTCCCATTTCCTTCACCACTCCATCCTCCACTCCCCAGACCTTTCCACTCCTCCATCCTCGTCTCCCTCCACCATTCCAAACATCCACTTCCTTCACTTCCTCTACCCCTGCCATCATCCACTTTCTCCAACTCTCCACCCGTGGAGGGTGGAGAGTTGGAGTTTCACCTTCCACCCCTCCGCCTCCCATTTCCTCCACCACTCCATCCTCCATTCCCCAGACCTTACCACTCCTCCATCCTCGTCTCCCTCCACCATTCCACACATTCACCTCCTTCACTTCCTCTACCCCTGCCATCATCCACTTTCTCCAACTCTCCACCCGTGGAGGGTGGAGAGTTGGAGTTTCACCTTCCACCCCTCCGCCTCCCATTTCCTCCACCACTCCATCCTCCATTCCCCAGACCTTACCACTCCTCCATCCTCGTCTCCCTCCACCATTCCACACATTCACTTCCTTCACTTCCTCTACCCCTGCCATCATCCACTTTCTCCAACTCTCCACCCTCCACTTTCACCTTCCACCCCTCCGCCTCCCATTTCCTCCACCACTCCATCCTCCATTCCCCAGACCTTACCACTCCTCCATCCTCGTCTCCCTCCACCATTCCACACATTCACCTCCTTCACTTCCTCTACCCCTGCCATCATCCACTTTCTCCACCTCTCCACCCTCCACTTTCACCTTCCACCCCTCCGCCTCCCATTTCCTTCACCACTCCATCCTCCACTCCCCAGACCTTTCCACTCCTCCATCCTCGTCTCCCTCCACCATTCCAAACATCCACTTCCTTCACTTCCTCTACCCCTGCCATCATCCACTTTCTCCAACTCTCCACCCGTGGAGGGTGGAGAGTTGGAGTTTCACCTTCCACCCCTCCGCCTCCCATTTCCTCCACCACTCCATCCTCCATTCCCCAGACCTTACCACTCCTCCATCCTCGTCTCCCTCCACCATTCCACACATTCACCTCCTTCACTTCCTCTACCCCTGCCATCATCCACTTTCTCCAACTCTCCACCCGTGGAGGGTGGAGAGTTGAAGTTTCACCTTCCACCCCTCCGCCTCCCATTTCCTCCACCACTCCATCCTCCATTCCCCAGACCTTACCACTCCTCCATCCTCGTCTCCCTCCACCATTCCACACATTCACTTCCTTCACTTCCTCTACCCCTGCCATCATCCACTTTCTCCAACTCTCCACCCTCCACTTTCACCTTCCACCCCTCCGCCTCCCATTTCCTCCACCACTCCATCCTCCATTCCCCAGACCTTACCACTCCTCCATCCTCGTCTCCCTCCACCATTCCACACAATCACTTCCTTCACTTCCTCTACTCCCGCACCCCTCCATCCTCCACTACCTACTCTAACGGTATTCAAAATACTGTACCAACCGAGGGGTTAACAACTCCTGAAATCTGGGTTACACATTGTCATGAAATCTTCCTGAAATCCCTTGAAATCTGAAATCAGGTGCACACCAAAATTACAAGTTGTTTACCCCTCGGTACCAATTACATACAATATTTACCCCTCCCTCCCCCCTCTGCGCCCTGCCCTGGTTCATTGCCCCCTCCTCCCCCTCCCCTTATAGACTGGAGTGGTTGACCTTGATGATGCCACCCTGGCTCAGTAGCGGCTGGGAGCGAGGACAAGCTAGTCAGAGTCAGAGAGTTATAGAGTGGGATTCCTGGGACTTGGTCTGGAAAACCGGTCATTCGGGGGTAAAAGCGGTGAAACACAATGAGGACACTGGTTTTGATTTGATTTTATGTATATGTACCGTATGTAAGTTTATTGAACCGTTGACCCTCTTCCGAGGTAATTGAGAAACTTGTGTAATATATTGTTGAAATAAATACAATTCAAATCATAATTTGTATGGTAACTTCATAACACTGAGAAAATGAAAAGAAAAGTGTTTTGTTTCGTCGCAGTCACACGGTCCGCCATGATGGTTCTGGTACGCAAGATAGCGTTGCCAACTGAAAGTATTACACACAAAAGTTACTAACTGAGTTGCCATATTCGTCTTCAAAATGAAATGTTCAACCCGTATTTTCTGTCCGGCAAAAACGTGCAGAAATGATCTCTCTCTATTGAATTGCTCCCCCGTAACTGATGATAAGGCCACGTGTGAGCATCTTCCAGGTGGGGCTATTCATCTCTCGGATTCTACCACAGTTGGCAACAAAACAGTCGTGAAAAGCATGGTAGCTGCAGTGACAGGATGAATACAACAAATTAAAGTCCGTCTCACCACTCTAGAGTAAAGGCTCATTCACGATTAAAGATTTAGCGTAACTTTTGGGTGTAACTTTATGACGTAAACTTAGCCCGCAATGCACTGTTCATGACTACTTGATTTAGTGCTGAATCCAAAGTAAATCAACCAATGAAATTCCGTGTCAAGGAATATCGATTTCGATTATCGACTGTCGAGTGCATTTGGCGCGTATTTTATTTGCGTTTACCGAGCGCTGTCGTATATGTTCGGACGATCTCGGAGTTTCTCGGCCTCTAATTGGTAGAATTCTACGTCTAGATTTGGACGTAGCCGTAGAAGTTTGGAGTTTGCAAACTTCTACGTTACGCCTACATTTATTTCTGCGGCTAAAGTTATCGTAAATGGTTGCATGGAATATGACCAACCAAACATTGCTAAAGCTACGGCTAAATCTTAAGTTTACTTCTTACGTCAATCGTGAATGAGCCTTAACTGTCGGAGATGTTTGTAGTTTGAAGCACTCGAATATATCAATCATCTCCACAGACTTCCTTGCACTGATACACTGTTGCATACTACCGCCACTTGAGTTGTGATTCTACAGATTTGTGAAGCGATGTAGCAACGTTGCAGAACAACCCTCCTTACCTACTCTCACACTTGTCCTCAAAATGCAGGACAGAAGAGTTCCTTTTTTACTGTTGGAGTTATGATTGTCAAGTTTATACTATTGAGCAATTAAGCTGATTGATGAGATAGCAACACTTGCTGCAGAGTGGTGAGACAGACTATACCAATATACATGGGGAAAAAGCTGTAGACTCAAACGAAACATATTGTCGATTACTGTAACTATTTTGTAAGTGCCATGAATGAAACACAAAATATTGATGGTTTACAACTTTCATTTCTCCAAAAATGATGGGTTACATATAAGTTACAGGATATTTACTAATTCCTTTGAAAGTGACCGAAGCGGAGTTTTTTGTTTGAATTTTATGGGTTTTAAAATGTTGCAAAGCAAAAGATTTTACGTTCCCCCCCCCCCTCTCAATCTTGAAACAATAATCTGTCATGATTAATTCAATTATTGTTCTATAAATATTGACAAAACTCGACTTCAACACTATTGTTTAAAAATATGGTAATCAGATGGACTAGGCAGGTCAATGTCCTGATGGAACACTGAAGGAGAAGTGATGGCTTCTTCTTGTGTTCATACAAATCTTTCCCTATGTCTCTTGAAAACCATCTTAATCTCATCAGCCGTTGTTGTTGATGCTAGCGGGTATAGTGATTATTTTCTTGGAACCCATTAGATGGGTAGGCCTACGCAGATTGCATTTTTCTCCACCCCTCACACTGACGCTCATTAAACTATGATAACGTACACGAAAAGATCGTATGATAAGAAGCAGATGGGAAAATACCGTGAAATATATGTGGAAATGATAATATTCAGGATGGATGGCGGGGATTAGGGATTGGGCTGAGTCAATAGCATGTGAGCCAAAGGGTCATAGACAAGATATTCAATCTGCCATCATATGAATAGGTGATCTTTTCAACGTTGCATATCAATTCTTGAAGTAAAATCGGTTCAGAAGTAGCTTGAAAAAGTACCTAAATTTAGTTCCTCGTTAAGCAGGGTTTCCAGTTCCGATTTTTTTTTGTCAACCAACACGATATTGGTATGATTTTTGTTATACCTGTTTTCACTTGGCTGTGCCATAACGTTTTTGTGACGTCATACTCATAGCCATAGCCTTCATTACCTTTGAACTCACAGGCTTCTTCGAATGTGAGGAATGTGAGTGTAACTTCCAATGAAACCGTATTTTCGTCCGACGAAAGTTGAAGTTGAGTCAATAATCACGCCACCGAATCGGTACCGAAACTGTGTCGTGAACCGTCATGTTGTTAAGGTGAATACTAGCTTGTGATTGGCCAGTTGAGAAAATCAAGTCGGACGACAAGAAAAAATCGAAACTGGACACCCTGATTTACCGATAAAAAGTAACGTCATTCCGTTTTCACCAAACTCTGATGCCGGTAACACCGTGGCCGTCTCGACTGATGCATGTCGCTCGTGTGTTGCAGGAAGGCTACGCGCCAGGTGGTGGATACGTGGCTGGTCTCACACGCCACCAGTGTAGACGCTCCGCCCCCCGCGGCGTGTGGGTCTCGGGGGGGCTCGGGGGCCACCACCCCCGTGCGCAAGATCTCAGCCCACGAGTTTGAGCGGGGTGGCCTGCTCAAGCCCATGGTCAATACGGTGGACGGCACGCCCACGTTCCTGTCCGTCACACCCATGGAGGAGTGCCCAGAGAGCGGGGAGCCGCCGGGCGTGGCGCCCGGACAGGTGCGCTCGCACCGCAGGTCCAGGCACGAGCTGCGCAACCTCGACGAGAAGGAGCTCATCTTCGAACTGGTGAGTGCCCACCGCTCTTACGCTTGCGCGCTTATTGACAATCCAAGTCGGTGGAGCGTCTCCTACAGGCGTGAAGTGGGACCAGAGCGGTGCCTTGGGGGGGCAGGGCATAGCCCTCATAATCTGTCTGTGTATGTTATCATGATTTCGTAATCTGTCATTATATTTCTAATCGTGGGAAAAAGTGCATATTAAAATTAAAATTATTACAAATTAAAATGAATGGAAATAACAAAATCAAAAATGAAAAAAAAATCTTTGCTGGGCATTGTGGGGGGCCAACCCAACACCAATAAGGAATTGCATCGACTGCTATAGGAATAACATATCGATCCTCATGCATAATTTTGAGGCATACCTACCGTTCTTTCTACGACAGCACCACTGCCGGGGCAGACGTTGTGAAGCCACCGCCCTGGCACTTTATTCCTCACGACTACACCACTGGCCTCCTATGATAATAGTTGGGTGATTGTAAGTAGTAGTAACTTTGTTGTTTATCAGCAAGCTCTGCAGTTTTTCATCGATACATGATATCATATCATACACTTTACAAGTAGGCCTACATGCAACAATTTTATAGTATAATATTATTGGATGAGCATAGCGAAGACTCAATTTCACTGTACTTGAAGAGTCGAATGTGTTTTTTTTTTTTTTTTTTTTTTCGCGCTCTACAGGTCAAACAGAAATTCACATCATGATGAAACTTGGCACACACATGAACCCCTATCTGACTTAATGCTGTATAGTTTTGAGGCACGATCGGTAGAACCACTTCTGAGAAAACTCATTTCAAAGTTTTCAAAAATCCCACTAGAATAACCCAGAGGAAAACATTCGTGAAAAATATTTCATCTGAGAGGATTCAAATTCTCAGAGAATTTCAATCTGAAAATGATACACATTATTCCGAACTTTCACTCAAATCGGATCAGCCGTTTCGATGTAAAAAAATATATAATGTTATTTGTGTTAATTATATTCAAAGCTATCAAGATACCTATTAAATCAAAGCAACAAGTGTCACCACTTGATTGTAAACGATTAAAACAAAGCCTTCTTTATTATCATATAAATTATTAATGGAAAATAAGATGGCAGTGATGTAATGGTTTGGATCTCAAGGTGGTTATATATATATAATAACCAATCCAAAGATAAGTTGATATGTTCCAGCTCATCCATCAACGCGGAAACACATAACGCGTTTGCCTAGTATATTACATAGACAGCAATAGACTGGTAGCAAATATAGGAGGTAATAGACTACTAGTGTGATGATGTAATACTCTTTCATTCTGATGCTAGGCCTATGCCAATAATCTAATCTTCTCATTAACATGATGGCGAAGTTTCCCTTCCTCCGTGAGCTCGGAACATTCTCGTCTGAGCCTCGACAAGTAGTGTCACTATTTCCAGTCCTAATTGGCGATCTATTGGCTGGGCTTACTCCCTCAATTGCCTTCAATGAAAGTCAAGTTCTCTTGACTCCTGTTGTTCGTTCTTCAAATACAAACATTATTATTATTTCTCAAATTATGTCTTTGAAGCTCTCAACCATATTTTGAATTTTTTTTTACACAAATGATTTTTTTCTTTTTCATATTTTGAGAATGAAACAAAAGGTATTTAGCGTTATTCGTTGCTTTATTCAGCCACGACAATGCTGTGCACATCTTCTTTATTGGAGCATCTCTCCCTTGTCCAATGTCCCATCCAATATCCAATCATCCAATCTTGTCCAATCTCCAATGTCACAACTATGTTTTTACCTATGCCATGGGGATGTATAGTGAGGGGGTAGTCGTAAGGGATTTTAAGGTTACAGATAAAGTAGGTTGTTGGACCCTTAAACATTGGTTTATTGAAAGATAATTTTGAGTATAAATTTACCGAAACAGGCTATGCACTAAATAACATGAATGTAAGAGAAGGTGGAACAAAAATGCCTGGCTAGTTACTCCCCTTCAATATAGGTTATTTGAATATACGTTACAAGAGAACGGCGTGGCGAGTCTCGTGGAGTGGTACTGAGGCGAGACGCGAACCCAGGACTCGGGCATCTTCCCTTCTTCTTCCCGGCCGCGTCTTGATGAGGTCCACTCCCGGGACACGTCCGCCCCTGTCGATAGTTGATTCCAGAGAGATTATGCTACTCACAGCCTCATTTCGAAGCTTGTACGTTGGTGAGGTGTGTGAAGCTAACGTGTCCCAATGACGTGAAGCTTGTCAATGTTGTTTTTAGTGATGTAAATTTTCATTAAGAATTTTTTAGTGAAAATTTTCTTTCTCACGAGCTTGAAAATTTTCAATTTAAAAAAAATTTTTTTTTTTGCCAATGGCATATAAGTCATCACAGAAGGGACTGGAATTTGAATTCACTCTCAGTGATACTAGAACAATCTGTTGAACCAACACATTGAAGGTGCATTTGCTTACAAAATTGAAAAGACTCCAAGTGACTAATGAGTAGGGCCTACATTGAATAATAACTGGCTTTTTGAAGTTTGTGAGCATGCATTGATAGATCCAGCACTAAATGTATGACTTCTCAGCGATCACCCGTAGGCGGAGCCAGTACTCAATTAAACTGTTCTCTTTTGAAAAGTCCTTTGAAAATGACCTAATTGAAAAGTAAATGAGTAAAGATGTTGAAAATTTGCATTGAAATTTTGTAACGGTATTGAAAATTTTCAATGTTCAACTTGAAAGAAATTCATTGATTTTATTTTGAAAATCACTGACATAAAATCAGTGAGGATGAATTGGATAAGTTCATTCAATTTCGATAGATTTGCAGAAAGTTTACAATGAATTACAAATTTTCTGAAAATGTTAAATGTCCTATCAGCAGTTGTTATAATCCAGCAATTGAGCTGCCATAGCACATGATATCCCTGGTGTGCTGGGACGGAGTGGAGCACACTGTTTGTGGGCCACATGCCCGCTCAATGCTCACAAGAAACAAGGGTATGGTACATTTGTCATACTCAGTAACACATCATTTTGTGAATTTTCTCCTGAAAAGTGTATTTTCCGATAGATGAACATTGGATGCAGGCTTACCGAGAAGAGACACCTGACACATAAAATCATCATCCTTAACTTGCAAAAAAACCCTCGTGAACAGTACGAAATGACAACATTGGTGATCACAGTCCGCCATCTTGGAAATCACAACAGTGGCTAGATACGTACAAATGGCTAGGCGCGAACAAGAAATTCTCAGTCAGTTCTAAGCACAAATCATAACAACTGTGAACTAAAGACAGGTAATACATATGAACACGTCACACCAAGGTCTACCAGAAAACACCACTTCCAGTCACAGAACCCATACCAAGTAACCAGTGTAAGGGTAATCAACTTTTAAAATGAGCGCATTCGTAATTTCTGAACTTTCCAATGAACACGTTACATTTACAGTCGACGATCTTGAACTTTCTTCACGTTCGATTTTTCGGTGATCTTTAATGGAAAGAAACGTTCATTTGAAAGTTCATAATTTTAGATCACTCATAATCCTATTCAACACGATCGCACTAACCGTACCTCCCCGTCCAAATTCCGAATGAGATCGACTGCGTTATATGGTCTATTCGGAATGTATAATATTCCCTGTTCAGGATTCATCATGTGATCACTTGTCACCCCACTATCCTTCCCAATACCTGAGAAACCTTTATCTCATCATCCCATCATCTCATCAATCTTTTATCTGATGCCAATAGATCTTAGTTATCATTATATAGTGCTTTGTTGAAACCTAATATGAAAAAAAAAATGAAAGAAGACACTTGGGGATATTGCATGGTAAGTGATGTGAAGGCTGCTTGTTTACGCAGGTGAAAGACATCTGCAACGACCTTGACGTGCGATCGTTGTGCCACAAGATCCTGCAGAACGTGAGCATGCTCCTCCACGCAGACCGGGGCTCCCTCTTCCTGGTCCAAGGGGACTCCTCCGCCTCCTGCCTGGTCTCCAAGCTGTTTGACGTCTGCTCCCGGTCTACGCTCAAGGAGATGGAGAAGAAGGAAGAGATCCGAATACCCTGGGGCACCGGCATCGTAGGCTTCGTGGCGGAGAGCGGGGAGCCCGTCAACATTCCTGACGCCTACAAGGTGACCGTCAGCTATCTATCTACTAGAACTGGTAGTTAGATATGGGATTGAGATCACACGTATGGTCTTCAGACCGTCAGCTAGCTATCTACTAGAACTGGTAGTTAGATGTGGGATTGCGATTACACGTATGGTCTTCAGACCGTCAGCTAGCTATCTACTAGAACTAGTAGTTAGATGTGGGATTGCGATTACACGTATGGTCTTCAGACCGTCAGCTAGCTATCTACTAGAACTGGTAGTTAGATGTGGGATTGCGATTACACGTATGGTCTTCAGACCGTCAGCTAGCTATCTACTAGAACTGGTAGTTAGATGTGGGATTGCGATTACACGTATGGTCTTCAGACCGTCAGCTAGCTATCTACTAGAACTGGTAGTTAGATATGGGATTGAGATCACACGTATGGTCTTCAGACCGTCAGCTAGCTATCTACTAGAACTGGTAGTTAGATGTGGGATTGCGATTACACGTATGGTCTTCAGACCGTCAGCTAGCTATCTACTAGAACTAGTAGTTAGATGTGGGATTGCGATTACACTTATGGTCTTCAGACCATCAGCTAGCTATCTACTAGAACTAGTAGTTAGATGTGGGATTGCGATTACACTTATGGTCTTCAGACCGTCAGCTAGCTATCTACTAGAACTGGTAGTTAGGTATGATATTGCGATTACACGTATGGTCTTCAGACCGTCAGCTAGCTATCTACTAGAGCTGGTAGTTAGATATGGGATTGCAATTACACATATGGTCTTCAGACCGTCAGCTAGCTATCTACTAGAACTGGTAGTTAGATGTGGGATTGCGATTACACGTATGGTCTTCAGACCGTCAGCTAGCTATCTACTAGAACTAGTAGTTAGATGTGGGATTGCGATTACACTTATGGTCTTCAGACCGTCAGCTAGCTATCTACTAGAACTGGTAGTTAGGTATGATATTGCGATTACACGTATGGTCTTCAGACCGTCAGCTAGCTATCTACTAGAGCTGGTAGTTAAATATGGGATTGCAATTACACATATGGTCTTCAGACCGTCAGCTAGCTATCTACTAGAACTGGTAGTTAGATATGGGATTGCGATTACACGTATGGTCTTCAGACCGTCAGCTAGCTATCCACTAGAACTGGTAGTTAGATGTGGGATTGCGATTACACATATGGTCTTCAGACCATCAGCTAGCTATCTACTAGAACTGGTAGTTAGATGTGGCATTGCGATTATACGTATGGTCTTCAGACCGTCAGCTAGCTATCTACTAGAACTGGTAGTTAGTTATGGGATTGCGATTACACATATGGTCTTCAGACCGTCAGCTAGCTATCTACTAGAACTGGTAGTTAGGTATGGGATTGCGATTACACGTATGGTCTTCAGACCGTCAGCTAGCTATCTACTAGAACTGGTAGTTAGATGTGGGATTGCGATGACACGTATGGTCTTCAGACCGTCAGCTAGCTATCTACTAGAACTGGTAGTTAGATGTGGGATTGCGATTACACGTATGGTCTTCAGACCGTCAGCTAGCAATCTACTAGAACTGGTAGTTAGATGTGGGATTGCAATTACACGTATGGTCTTCAGACCATCAGCTAGCTATCTACTAGAACTGGTAGTTAGGTATGGGATTGCGATTACACGTATAGTCTTCAGACCATCAGCTAGCTATCTACTAGAACTGGTAGTTAGATATGGGATTGCAATAACACCTATGGTCTTCAGACCATCAGCTAGCTATCTACTAGAACTGGTAGTTAGGAATGGGATTGTGATTACACGTATGGTCTTCAGACCGTCAGCTAGCTATCTACTAGAACTGGTAGTTAGATGTGGGATTGCAATGACACGTATGGTCTTCAGACCTTCAGCTAGCTATCTACTAGAACTGGTAGTTAGGTATGGGATTGCGATTACACGTATGGTCTTCAGACCGTCAGCTAGCTATATACCAGAACTGGTAGTTAGATGTGGGATTGCGATTACACGTATGGTCTTCAGACCGTCAGCTAGCTATCTACTAGAACTGGTACCGTCAGCTAGCTATCTACTAGAACTGGTAGTTAGATGTGGGATTGCGATTACACGTATGGTCTTCAGACCGTCAGCTAGCTATCTACTAGAACTGGTAGTTAGATGTGGGATTGCGATTACACGTATGGTCTTCAGACCGTCAGCTAGCTATCTACTAGAACTGGTAGTTAGATGTGGGATTGCAATTACACGTATGGTCTTCAGACCATCAGCTAGCTATCCACTAGATCTGGTAGTTAGGTATGGGATTGCGATAACACGTATGGTCTTCAGACCATCAGCTAGCTATCTACTAGAACTGGTAGTTAAATGTGGGATTGCGATTACACGTATGGTCTTCAGACCGTCAGCTAGCTATCTACTAGAACTGGTAGTTAGGTATGGAATTGCGATTACACGTATGGTCTTCAGACCGTCAGCTAGCTATCTACTAGAAGTGATAGTTAGATGTGGGATTGCGATTACACGTATGGTCTTCAGACCGTCAGCTAGCTATCTACTAGAACTGGTAGTTAGATATGGGATTGCGATTACACGTATGGTCTTCAGACCGTCAGCGAGCTATCTACTAGAACTGGTAGTTAGATGTGGGATTGCGATTACACGTATGGTCTTCATACCGTCAGCTAGCTATCTAGTAGAACTGGTAGTTAGATGTGGGATTGCAATTACGCGTATGGTCTTCAGACCGTCAGCTAGCTATCTACTAGAACTGGTAGTTAGATGTGGGATTGCAATTACACGTACGTCTTTAGACCGTCAGCTAGCTATCTACTAGAACTGGTAGTTAGGTATGTCATTGCGATTACACGTATGGTTAGACTGTCAGCCAGCTATCTACTAGAACTGGTAGTTAGGTATGTCATTACGATTACACGTATGGTCAGACCGTCAGCTAGCTATCTACTAGAACTGGTAGTTAGATGTGGGATTGCGATTACATGTATGGTCTTCAGACCGTCAGCCAGCTATCTACTAGAACTAGTAGTTAGGTATGTCATTGCGATTACACGTATGGTCAGACTGTCAGCTAGCTATCTACTAGAACTGGTAGTTAGGTATATCATTGCGATTACACGTATGGTCAGACCGTCAGCTAGCTATCTACTAGAACTGGTAGTTAGATGTGGGATTGCGATTACACGTATGGTCAGACCGTCAGCTAGCTATCTACTAGAACTGGTAGTTAGATGTGGGATTGCGATTACACGTATGGTCAGACCGTCAGCTAGCTATCTACTAGAACTGGTAGTTAGATGTGGGATTGCAATTACACGTATGGTCTTCAGACCGTCAGCTGGCTATCTACTAGAACTGGTAGTTAGATGTGGGATTGCGATTACACGTATGGTCTTCAGACCGTCAGCCAGCTATCTACTAGAACTGGTAGTTAGATGTGGGATTGCAATTACACGTATGGTCTTCAGACCGTCAGCTGGCTATCTACTAGAACTGGTAGTTAGATGTGGGATTGCGATTATACGTATGGTCTTCAGACCGTCAGCTAGCTATCTACTAGAACTGGTAGTTAGATGTGGGATTGCAATTACACGTATGGTCTTCAGACCGTCAGCTAGCTATCTACTAGAACTGGTAGTTAGGTATGTCATTGCGATGACACGTATGGTCAGACCGTCAGCTAGCTATCTACTAGAACTGGTAGTTAGATGTGGGATTGCGATTACACGTATGGTCAGACCGTCAGCTAGCTATCTACTAGAACTGGTAGTTAGATGTGGGATTGCGATTACACGTATGGTCAGACCGTCAGCTAGCTATCTACTAGAACTGGTAGTTAGATGTGGGATTGCAATTACACGTATGGTCTTCAGACCGTCAGCTGGCTATCTACTAGAACTGGTAGTTAGATGTGGGATTGCGATTACACGTATGGTCTTCAGACCGTCAGCCAGCTATCTACTAGAACTGGTAGTTAGATGTGGGATTGCAATTACACGTATGGTCTTCAGACCGTCAGCTGGCTATCTACTAGAACTGGTAGTTAGATGTGGGATTGCGATTACACGTATGGTATCAGACCGTCAGCTAGCTATCTACTAGAACTGGTAGTTGGGTATGTCATTGCTATTACACGTATGGTCTTCAGACCGTCAGTTAGCTATCTACTAGAACTGGTAGTTAGGTATGGGATTGCGATTACACATATGGTCTTCGGACCGTCAGCTAGCTATCTACTAGAACTGGTAGTTGGGTATGTCATTGCGAATACACGTATGGTCTTCATACCGTCAGCTAGCTCTCCACTAGAACTGGTAGTTAGATGTGGGATTGCAATTACACGTATGGTCTTCAGACCGTCAGCTAGCTATCTACTAGAACTGGTAGTTAGATGTGGGATTGCGATTACACGTTTGGTCTTCAGACCGTCAGCTAGCTATCTACTAGAACTGGTAGTTAGATGTGGGATTGCGATTACACGTATGGTCTTCAGACCGTCAGCTAGCTATCTACTAGAACTGGTAGTTAGATGTGGGATTGCGATCACACGTATTATCTTCAGACCGTCAGCTAGTTATCTACTAGAACTGGTAGTTAGGTATGGGATTGCGATTACACGTATGGTCTTCAGACCGTCAGCTAGCTATCTACTAGAACTGGTAGTTAGATGTGGGATTGCGATTACACGTATGGTCTTCAGACCGTCAGCTAGCTATCTACTAGAACTGGTATTCAGATGTGGGATTGCGATTACACGTATGGTCTTCAGACCGTCAGCTAGCTATCTACTAGAACTGGTATTTAGATTTGGGATTGCGATTACACGTATGGTCTTCATACCGTCAGTTAGCTATCTACTAGAACTGGTAGTTAGATGTGGGATTGCAATTACACGTATGGTCTTCAGACCGTCAGCTAGCTATCTACTAGAACTGGTAGTTAGATGTGGGATTGCGATTACACGTATGGTCTTCAGACCCTCAGCTAGCTATCTTCTAGAACTGGTAGTTGGGTATGTCATTGCGATTACACGTATGGTCTTCAGACCGTCAGCTAGCTATCTACTAGAACTGGTAGTTAGATATGGGATTGCGATTACACGTATGGTCTTCAGACCATCAGCTAGCTATCTACTAGAACTGGTAGTTAGATGTGGGATTGCGATTACACGTATGGTCTTCAGACTGTCAGCTAGCTATCTACTAGAACTGGTAGTTAGGTATGGGATTGCGATCACACGTATGGTCTTCAGACCGTCAGCTAGCTATCTACTAGAACTGGTAGTTACAAATGGGATTGCGATTATACGTATGGTCTTCAGACCGTCAGCTAGCTATCTACTAGAACTAGTAGTTAGATGTGGGATTGCGATTACACATATTGTCTTCAGACCGTCAGCTAGCTATCTACTAGAACTGGTAGTTAGATGTGGGATTGCAATTACACGTATGGTCTTCAGACCGTCAGCTAGCTATCTACTAGAACTGGAAGTTGGGTATGTCATTGCGATTACACGTATGGTCTTTAGACTGTCAGCTAGCTATCTACTAGAACTGGTAGTTAGATGTGGGATTGCAATTACACGTACGGTCTTCAGACCGTCAGCTAGCTATCTACTAGAACTGGTAGTTGGGTATGTCATTGCGATTACACGTATGGTCTTTAGACCGTCAGCTAGCTATCTACTAGAACTGGTAGTTAGATGTGGGATTGCAATTACACGTACGGTCTTCAGACCATCAGCTAGCTATCTACTAGAACTGGTAGTTTGATGTGGGATTGCAATTACACGTATGGTCTTCAGACCGTCAGCTAGCTATCTACTAGAACTGGTAGTTAGATGTGGGATTGCGATTACACGTATGGTCTTCAGACCGTCAGCTAGCTATCTATTAGAACTGGTAGTTAGATGTGGGATTGCGATTACACGTATGGTCTTCAGACTGTCAGCTAGCTATCTACTAGAACTGGTAGTTAGATGTGGGATTGCGATTACACGTATGGTCTTCAGACCGTCAGCTAGCTATCTACTAGAACTGGTAGTTAGATGTGGGATTGCGATTACAAGTATGGTCTTCAGACCGTCAGCTAGCTATCTACTAGAACTGGTAGTTATGTATGGGATTGCGATTACACGTATGGTCTTCAGACCGTCAGCTAGCTATCTACTAGAACTGGTAGTTAGGTATGTTATTGCGATTACATGTATGGTCTTCAGACCGTCAGCTAGCTATCTACTAGAACTGGTAGTTAGGTATGGGATTGCAATTACACGTATTGTCTTCAGACCGTCAGCTAGTTATCTACTAGAACTGGTAGTTAGGTATGGGATTGCGATTACACGTATGGTCTTCAGACCGTCAGCTAGCTATCTACTAGAACTGGTAGTTAGGTATGTTATTGCGATTACATGTATGGTCTTCAGACCGTCAGCTAGCTATCTACTAGAACTGGTAGTTAGGTATGGGATTGCGATTACATGTATGGTCTTCAGACCGTCAGCTAGTTATCTACTAGAACTGGTAGTTAGGTATGGGATTGCGATTACACGTATGGTCTTCAGACCGTCAGCTAGCTATCTACTAGAACTGGTATTCAGATGTGGGATTGCGATTACACGTATGGTCTTCAGACCGTCAGCTAGCTATCTACTAGAACTGGTATTTAGATTTGGGATTGCGATTACACGTATGGTCTTCAGACCGTCAGTTAGCTATCTACTAGAACTGGTAGTTAGATGTGGGATTGCAATTACACGTATGGTCTTCAGACCGTCAGCTAGCTATCTACTAGAACTGGTAGTTAGATGTGGGATTGCGATTACACGTATGGTCTTCAGACCCTCAGCTAGCTATCTTCTAGAACTGGTAGTTGGGTATGTCATTGCGATTACACGTATGGTCTTCAGACCGTCAGCTAGCTATCTACTAGAACTGGTAGTTAGATATGGGATTGCGATTACACGTATGGTCTTCAGACCATCAGCTAGCTATCTACTAGAACTGGTAGTTAGATGTGGGATTGCGATTACACGTATGGTCTTCAGACTGTCAGCTAGCTATCTACTAGAACTGGTAGTTAGGTATGGGATTGCGATTACACGTATGGTCTTCAGACCGTCAGCTAGCTATCTACTAGAACTGGTAGTTACAAATGGGATTGCGATTATACGTATGGTCTTCAGACCGTCAGCTAGCTATCTACTAGAACTAGTAGTTAGATGTGGGATTGCGATTACACATATTGTCTTCAGACCGTCAGCTAGCTATCTACTAGAACTGGTAGTTAGATGTGGGATTGCAATTACACGTATGGTCTTCAGACCGTCAGCTAGCTATCTACTAGAACTGGTAGTTGGGTATGTCATTGCGATTACACGTATGGTCTTTAGACCGTCAGCCAGCTATCTACTAGAACTGGTAGTTAGATGTGGGATTGCAATTACACGTATGGTCTTCAGACCATCAGCTAGCTATCTACTAGAACTGGTAGTTAGATGTGGGATTGCGATTACACGTATGGTCTTCAGACCGTCAGCTAGCTATCTACTAGAACTGGTAGTTAGATGTGGGATTGCGATTACACGTATGGTCTTCAGACCGTCAGCTAGCTATCTACTAGAACTGGTAGTTAGATGTGGAATTGCGATTACACGTATGGTCTTCAGACCGTCAGCTAGCTATCTACTAGAACTGGTAGTTAGATGTGGGATTGCGATTACACGTATGGTCTTCAGACCGTCAGCTAGCTATCTACTAGAACTGGTAGTTAGATGTGGGATTGCGATTACACGTATGGTCTTCAGACCGTCAGCTAGCTATCTACTAGAACTGGTAGTTAGATGTGGGATTGCAAATACACGTATGGTCTTCAGACCGTCAGCTAGCTATCTACTAGAACTGGTATTGGGTATGTCATTGCGATTACACGTATGGTCTTCAGACCGTCAGCTAGCTATCTACTAGAACTGGTAGTTAGATGTTAGATTGCAATCACACGTATGGTCTTCAGACCATCAGCTAGCTATCTACTAGAACTGGTAGTTAGATGTGGGATTGCGATTACACGTATGGTCTTCAGACCGTCAGCTAGCTATCTACAAGAACTGGTAGTTAGGTATGGGATTGCGATTACACGTATGGTCTTCAGACCGTCAGCTAGCTATCTACTAGAAGTGGTAGTTAGATGTGGGATTGCGATTACACGTATGGTCTTCAGACCGTCAGCTAGCTATCTACTAGAACTGTTAGTTAGATATGAGATTGCGATTACACGTATGGTCTTCAGACCGTCACCTAGCTATCTACTAGAACTGGTAGTTGGACGTGGGATTGCGATTACACGTATGGTCTTCATACCGTCAGCTAGCTATCTACTAGAACTGGTAGTTAGATGTGGGATTGCAATTACACGTATGGTCTTCAGACCGTCAGCTAGCTATCTACTAGAACTGGTAGTTAGATGTGGGATTGCAATTACACGTACGGTCTTCAGACCGTCAGCTAGCTATCTACTAGAACTGGTTGTTAGGTATGTCATTGCGATTACACGTATGGTCAGACTGTCAGCTAGCTATCTACTAGAACTGAAAGGTAGGTATGTCATTGCGATTACACGTATGGTCAGACCGTCAGCTAGCTATCTACTAGAACTGGTAGTTAGATGTGGGATTGTGATCACACGTATGGTCTTCAGACCGTCAGCTAGCTATCTACTAGAACTGGTAGTTAGATGTGGGATTGCGATTACACGTATGGTCTTCAGACCGTCAGCTAGCTATCTACTAGAACTGGTAGTTAGAAATGGGATTGCGTTTACACGTATGGTCTTCAGATCGTCAGCTAGTTATCCACTAGAACTGGTACTTAGATGTGGGATTGCGATTACACATATTGTCTTCAGACCGTCAGCTAGCTATCTACTAGAACTGGTAGTTAGATGAGGGATTGCAATTACACGTATGTTCTTCAGACCGTCAGCTAGCTATCTACTAGAACTGGTAGTTGGGTATGTCATTGCGATTACACGTATGGTCTTCAGACCGTCAGCTAGCTATCTACTAGAACTGGTAGTTGGATGTGGGATTGCAATTACACGTATGGTCTTCAGACCATCAGCTAGCTATCTACTAGAACTGGTTGTTAGATGTGGGATTGCGATTACACGTATGGTCTTCAGACCGTCAGCTAGCTATCTACTAGAACTGGTAGTTAGATGTGGGATTGCGATTACACTTATGGTCTTCAGACCGTCAGCTAGCTATCTACTAGAACTGGTAGTTAGATGTGGGATTGCGATGACACGTATGGTCTTCAGACCGTCAGCTAGCTGTCTACTAGAACTGGTAGATAGAAATGGGATTGCGTTTACACCTATGGTCTTCAGACCATCAGCTAGTTATCTACTAGAACTGGTAGTTAGATGTGGGATTGCGATCACACGTATGGTCTTCATACCGTCAGCTAGCTATCTACTAGAACTGGTAGTTAGATGTGGGATTTCAATTACACGTATGGTCTTCAGACCGTCAGCTAGCTATCTTCTAGAACTGGTAGTTGGGTATGTCATTGCGATTACACGTATGGTCTTCAGACCGTCAGCTAGCTATCTACTAGAACTGGTAGTTAGGTATGGGATTGCAATTACACGTATGGTCTTCAGACCATCAGCTAGCTATCTACTAGAACTGGTAGTTAGATGTGGGATTGCAATTACACGTATGGTCTTCAGACTGTCAGCTAGCTATCTACTAGAACTGGTAGTTAGGAATGGGATTGCGATTACACGTATGGTCTTCAGACCGTCAGCTAGCTATCTACTAGAACTGGTAGTTAGGAATGGGATTGCGATTACACATATGGTCTTCAGACCGTCAGCTAGCTATCTACTAGAACTAGTAGTTAGATGTGGGATTGCGATTACACGTATTGTCTTCAGACCGTCAGCTAGCTATCTACTAGAACTGGTAGTTAGATGTGGGATTGCAATTACACGTATGGTCTTCAGACCGTCAGCTAGCTATCTACTAGAACTGGTAGTTAGATGTGGGATTGCAATTACACGTATGGTCTTCAGACCATCAGCTAGCTATCTACTAGAACTGGTAGTTAGATGTGGGATTGCGATTACACGTATGGTCTTCAGACCGTCAGCTAGCTATCTACTAGAACTGGTAGTTTGATGTGGGATTGCAATTACACGTATGGTCTTCAGACCGTCAGCTAGCTATCTACTAGAACTGGTAGTTAGATGTGGGATTGCGATTACACGTATGGTCTTCAGACCGTCAGCTAGCTATCTACTAGAACTGGTAGTTAGATGTGGGATTGCGATTACACGTATGGTCTTCAGACTGTCAGCTAGCTATCTACTAGAACTGGTAGTTAGATGTGGGATTGCGATTACACGTATGGTCTTCAGACCGTCAGCTAGCTATCTACTAGAACTGGTAGTTAGATGTGGGATTGCGATTACAAGTATGGTCTTCAGACCGTCAGCTAGCTATCTACTAGAACTGGTAGTTATGTATGGGATTGCGATTACACGTATGGTCTTCAGACCGTCAGCTAGCTATCTACTAGAACTGGTAGTTAGGTATGTTATTGCGATTACATGTATGGTCTTCAGACCGTCAGCTAGCTATCTACTAGAACTGGTAGTTAGGTATGGGATTGCAATTACACGTTTTGTCTTCAGACCGTCAGCTAGTTATCTACTAGAACTGGTAGTTAGGTATGGGATTGCTATTACACGTATGGTCTTCAGACCGTCAGCTAGCTATCTACTAGAACTGGTAGTTAGGTATGTTATTGCGATTACATGTATGGTCTTCAGACCGTCAGCTAGCTATCTACTAGAACTGGTAGTTAGGTATGGGATTGCGATTACATGTATGGTCTTCAGACCGTCAGCTAGTTATCTACTAGAACTGGTAGTTAGTTATGGGATTGCGATTACACGTATGGTCTTCAGACCGTCAGCTAGCTATCTACTAGAACTGGTAGTTAGGTATGTTATTGCGATTACATGTATGGTCTTCAGACCGTCAGCTAGCTATCTACTAGAACTGGTAGTTAGGTATGGGATTGCGATTACACGTATGGTCTTCAGACCGTCAGCTAGCTATCTACTAGAACTGGTAGTTAGATGTGGGATTGCAATCACACGTATGGTCTTCAGACCATCAGCTAGCTATCTACTAGAACTGGTAGTTAGATGTGGGATTGCGATTACACGTATGGTCTTCAGACCGTCAGCTAGCTATCTACTAGAACTGGTAGTTAGGTATGGGATTGCGATTACACGTATGGTCTTCAGACCGTCAGCTAGCTATCTAATAGAAGTGGTAGTTAGATGTTGGATTGCGATTACACGTATGGTCTTCAGACCGTCAGCTAGCTATCTACTAGAACTGTTAGTTAGATATGAGATTGCGATTACACGAATGGTCTTCAGACCGTCAGCTAGCTATCTACTAGAACTGGTAGTTGGGTATGTCATTGCGATTACACGTATGGTCTTCAGACCGTCAGCTAGCTATCTACTAGAACTGGTAGTTGGATGTGGGATTGCGATTACACGTATGGTCTCCATACCGTCAGCTAGCTATCTACTAGAACTGGTAGTTGGGTATTTCATTGCGATTACACGTATGGTCTCCAGACCGTCAGCTAGCTATCTACTAGAACTGGTAGTTAGATGTGGGATTTCAATTACACGTATGGTCTTCAGACCATCAGCTAGCTATCTACTAGAACTGGTAGTTAGATGTGGGATTGCGATTACACGTATGGTCTTCAGACCGTCAGCTAGCTATCTACTAGAACTGGTAGTTGGATGTGGGATTGCGATTACACTTATGGTCTTCAGACCGTCAGCTAGCTATCTACTAGAATTGGTAGTTAGATGTGGGATTGCGATTACACGTATGGTCTTCAGACCGTCAGCTAGCCATCTACTAGAACTGGTAGTTAGAAATGGGATTGCGTTTACACTTATGGTCTTCAGACCGTCAGCTAGTTATCTACTAGAACTGGTAGTTAGATGTGGGATTGCGATCACACGTATGGTCTTCAGACCGTCAGCTAGCTATCTACTAGAACTGGTAGTTAGATGTGAGTTTGCGATTACACGTATGGTCTTCAGACCGTCAGCTAGCTATCTACTAGAACTGGTAGTTAGATGTGGGATTGCGATTACACGTATGGTCTTCAGACCGTCAGCTAGCTATCTTCTAGAACTGGTAGTTGGGTATGTCATTGCGATTACACGTATGGTCTTCAGACCGTCAGCTAGCTATCTACTAGAACTGGTAGTTAGGTATGGGATTGCAATTACACCTATGGTCTTCAGACCATCAGCTAGCTATCTACTAGAACTGGTAGTTAGATGTGGGATTGCGATTACACGTATGGTCTTCAGACTGTCAGCTAGCTATCTACTAGAACTGGTAGTTAGGAATGGGATTGCGATTACACGTATGGTCTTCAGACCGTCAGCTAGCTATCTACTAGAACTGGTATTTAGAAATGGGAGTGCGATTACACGTATGGTCTTCAGACCGTCAGCTAGCTATCTACTAGAACTAGTAGTTAGATGTGGGATTGCGATTACACGTATTGTCTTCAGACCGTCAGCTAGCTATCTACTAGAACTGGTAGTGAGATGTGGGATTGCAATTACACATATGGTCTTCAGACCGTCAGCTAGCTATCTACTAGAACTGGTAGTTAGATGTGGGATTGCAATTACACGTATGGTCTCAGACCATCAGCTAGCTATCTACTAGAACTGGTAGTTAGATGTGGGATTGCGATTACATGTATGGTCTTCAGACCGTCAGCTAGCTATCTACTAGAACTGGTAGTTAGGTATGGGATTGCGATAACACGTATGGTCTTCAGACCGTCAGCTAGCTTTCTACTAGAACTGGTAGTTAGATGTGGGATTGCGATAACACGTATGGTCTTCAGACCGTCAGCTAGCTATCTACTAGAACTGGTAGTTAGATGTGGGATTGCGATTACACGTATGGTCTTCAGACCGTCAGCTAGCTATCTACTAGAACTGGTAGTTAGATATGGGATTGCAATTACACGTATGGTCTTCAGACTGTCAGCTAGCTATCTACTAGAACTGGTAGTTAGATGTGGGATTGCGATTACACGTATCTTCTTCAGACCGTCAGCTAGCTATCTACTAGAACTGGTAGTTAGATGTGGGATTGCGATTACACGTATGGTCTTCAGACCGTCAGCTAGCTATCTACTAGAACTGGTAGTTAGATGTGGGATTGCGATTACATGTATGGTCTTCAGACCGTCAGCTAGCTATCCACTAGAACTGGTAGTTAGGTATGGGATTGCGATTACACGTATGGTCTTCAGACCGTCAGCTAGCTATCTACTAGAACTGGTTTGTTAGGTATGTTATTGCGATTACATGTATGGTCTTCAGACCGTCAGCTAGCTATCTACTAGAACTGGTAGTTAGGTATGTTATTGCGATTACATGTATGGTCTTCAGACCGTCAGCTAGCTATCTACTAGAACTGGTAGTTAGGTATGGGATTGCGATTACATGTATGGTCTTCAGACCGTCAGCTAGTTATCTACTAGAACTGGTAGTTAGGTATGGGATTGCGATTACACGTATGGTCTTCAGACCGTCAGCTAGCTATCTACTAGAACTGGTAGTTAGGTATGTTATTGCGATTACATGTATGGTCTTCAGACCGTCAGCTAGCTATCTACTAGAACTGGTAGTTAGGTATGGGATTGCGATTACACGTATGGTCTTCAGACCGTCAGCTAGCTATCTACTAGAACTGGTTTGTTAGGTATGTTATTGCGATTACACGAGATGCATGTTGAATGCATATCACTTGAAGACAAACTTGTGAAAGAAAATGTTCATTAATCACTCTGTAGGCAAATGTAGACCTCAATCACTTCAACAAAAGTTCCAAGTCATCTCATTTTTTCCCCGACCTGTTTGACGTGCTCAATATTGTAAAAAAAAATTAATATACAAAATATCAAAATAGTAATACAAACGGAGCCCATTATTTTTTGGTCCATGAAATGAAATCTTTGGTACCCTCATCAAAGTGATGACAATAAGATGAACCTGAAGTTGTTCCTTGACGGAGTGTCACCAACCTAATCTATCATATTATGAAGAAGGTGACCCAACTCCCATACTGATAACATGGAAGGTATTCGTGGTTTCTTGCGGTCAGTTAAGAGCCAAAGGTCTCGATTGCCTGTCGCGATTCAGCGGATTCCCTTGTGAACTAGGTGTAGATAAGAGTG
Source organism: Brachyptera risi (assembly GCA_964007535.1). Classification (NCBI taxonomy): domain Eukaryota; kingdom Metazoa; phylum Arthropoda; class Insecta; order Plecoptera; family Taeniopterygidae; genus Brachyptera; species Brachyptera risi. The sequence continues at coordinate 7,737,263 of OZ023332.1, forward strand.
GCTATGTTGCCGGTGGCAGTGTTCAACTCACAAAGTCTATCATTTTCGTGAAAAAACAAATGCTTGAAATTGTTCGTGAGCATTGTTGAGTGTTATTGTTCCATATGATTCGATATGAAAGTGATAGTTGTGCTACAGGCAATCGGCACTGTGGACTCGGCAACTGACCCCGGAAATATTTCATTTTTGAGACCTGATTTCGGTCACCTTCTCTATAATATGGTAAAATAGGCTGGTACATGATGGTTGTTGTGTGTAGGACGAGCGGTTCAACCACGATATTGACGCGCGCACGGGCTACAAGACGCGCGCGCTGCTGTGCATGCCCATCAAGGACCTGCGGGGGGACGTGATCGGGGTCGCGCAGGTCATCAACAAGCAGGCCGACGCCAGCTTCTCCCCCGCCGACGAGAAGGTCTTCTCCAGCTACCTGCAGTTCTGCGGCATCGGGCTCCGAAACGCACAGCTCTACGAGAAGAGCCAGCTGGAGGTCAAGCGGAACCAGGTCAGTCCGGAGCCATTCCAATGTCCAGGCCCGGTCCCAGTCAGTGATTTTTCATGCGTGAGCGAAATTTATTCTGCCGCCCCCCCCATCCCTCTCTCCCCAATGAAAAGAAACATATATATAGTTTAATCACTCTATTATCAAAAAAGTATAATAACGACCAAGATACTTTTTTTTAACATTCCAATATTCAATTCAATAATATAATATTATATAATTATGTAATTTCAATATTAAATATTTCAATATTATAATTAGCAATCAAATAATGAAACATCTTTAATTATAGTTTGATTGTTACATTTCACATGAGCTCACATGCTAGTTCAATCTCATCAAGTCTACTTGAACTTGAACTTACTCGAACATATTTTGTTTGTCAACGAGAATTAACACACGAGATGTAGGTTTATGAAACGAATTGTGTAGAAAATGTAACTATAATATATAAATGTAAAAATGGTATATTTTAGTAAGAAATATGCCGCCCCTACTAAGCAGCCCCTTGCGTCACGTACGCCTAGAACTAGGCCCAGACATGGCTCCGCATCGTCTCGAAACTCGTGACGGCAACCTTTGAGAACCCACAAGAGTAATCATTTCGTTCATTTCGAGAGTATTTTGTTACCCAGATCATTCTCATTGGAGCTATTGTAAACTTTCACAGCCAATATTATTCTCACCCAAAACCCTGCTGGTCGAAAACTTGAAGCCAAGGCCTGAAATACTTCAACAACTACAGGAACTTCTCTATACATATCAAAACTGTTTGTCAAGTGCAACTCATGAACACGGCCTGGAAAACATCGGGAAAGACTCGGCTCATTGCTCCACCTCAGTTCAAGTATTGATCTGAGAATATTGCTCCCTATCAACTTGATGACAATAAGTGGGTAGTAAATAGTAGTTGAGATAACCCATGGCTAGAGACAGGATAGTAATGAAGTATCAAACCTTCAAATGAGCAGTATTAAATGCTGAAATAAGCACTATAAGCAGTATTAAACTGCCAAAATAGGCAAAATATGCAGTATCAAATCGCCAAATAAGCGCTATAAGCGGTTTCAAATTGCAGAATAAGCAAAATAGCACGATGAAATGAATCAAATAATCAATATTGAAAGACTTACAAACTTATAGAATACATGCACTTGGAATTGCCAAGTTGGGAGAAATAATATGCAGATAGGCCCACTTCTTAAAAATACATTTAAAGTTTTATTAATACCATAATACGTCAAACGTCACTTTACATCAGCGTACTACTTTTTGCCCAGCAGTGGCTTACCAGAATCTGCTCAATATTACCTGGTGTCAGAAAACCTACAAAATAAGGAAAACATGCAGTATCAGAGTAATATATTCCGAACCCTTGAGTCATGATCAAGTTTTCATGTTCTCCTGGCTATATCTAAAACCATGCGATGCATCACTATCCTGCCTCTACTCATGGCCCACATTTGATTGGGACATTCACTTTCCAGAGACATTCTCACCTTCTGAATATCCTTGCATACTACTATATTTACTCGCATAAACAATGTCATATGACCATGTCATAGCTAAACACATGGGAAAAATGTATGATGCATCAATGATAGTAAATAGTTTTGTAAATACGTTTTCGGCAGGAGTAGAATCGATAAAACATGATTGCACAATTGAAACTGTTAATAATCTGGACGAGCCTGCAATACAATCTATGCTGTATATTAGAGCTACGGCAGATTCTATTAATAAATTAATCTTGGAATCTAATACCGAGAAAGGTCCAGGAATTGACAACATAAGGTTGAAAGATCTACACTTCATTTCAAATAAAATGAGTCCAATTATAGCAAAATTAATAAATCCCACCTTTACTCATCATAAAATACCAACTTTAATTAAACAATCTATTATCAAACCAGTTTATAAAAGTGGTGACCATAAATCTTTCGAAAACTATAGACCTATCGCCATCCTATCATCTTCAGACAAAATAATGGAAAGATATATGGCTGATCAGTTAATACATTACCTGAATAAATTCAAAATTATTAATAATAAACAATATGGATTCCAAAAAAATAAGAGCACAAATACACTTTTATATGATTTCTCAGACGTAATATTCAATTCAAAAATGTGTGTGTCACTGCTTTATTCATAGATTTTTCAAAAGCATTTGACACTCTTCTTCATTCGCGTCTTTTGCGTGCTTTAGAAAAAATAGGAATTAGAGGTCCCCTGTTAGCCTGGTTTGAAGATTTTCTGGCAAATGGGTTCATAACAGTTAAGTTCGGAAACACAAATAGTAAGCTACTTCCAATTTCTTCTGGAGTACCACAGGGTTCTATTCTGGGGCCTTTACTCTATCTTATATACGTAAATGATATGTTAAATGAAGTCAAAAAATGTTCTGTTTTTTTATACGCCGACGATACGGCTTTAGTAGCAATTCATAAGAACTTTACTATTGCTAATGAATATCTTCAACATGATTTCAATAACATACTTTGCTGGTCTCATGGTAATGGTCTTACAATTAATTATAAAAAGACAAAAGTTATGCACATACATTCACCTTTTAAAAACCTAGAAAATGTTTAATTAATTCACAATTATGCCTGTTTACATCGTTACTTCAGAAAAAATTCAAGCATTTGTGTTGTAAACTGTACTTGTATGGGAAAAATAGCAAACACTCATCAGCAAACATATTTAGGGATTATAATAGACAACCAATTTAAATGGGATAAGCATATAGACCAAATTTGCAACCGCTTACGCTCAGGCATGTACAGCCTGAGAATACTCAAGCCCTATGTCAATTTTAATACGTTAAGAATAGTGTATTACGCACTTATTGAATCTATATTAAGGTATGCCATTTTGTCGTGGGGAGGTACAATAAATTATTATTTAGATTACATTGATAGCATCCAAAAAAGAATATTCAAAATTGTATGCTCTAAAAACAGGCATAATAATACTTGTGAATTTTTATCAATAATGCAATTGCATTTGCTAATATTTATAATTACAAATTACTACTCTACAGAACATAAAAATAGGTCTGATCATTTACATACAACAAGAAATAAGAATAGACTTTTAGAACCACTGTATCAAAACTCATATGGAAAACAGGAAAAAAGCTTTCTCATACCTACACTCTTTAATACAATTCCCTCAGAATTAATGACTATAGCAAAAATATCAAAAGTCAAGACTGAAATTAAAAAATGGATTTGTCAGAATTCGTGTTTGACCATAGATTGAAATTTACCAACTCGATTGTACTTAGATAATGTGATTATAAAACATGTCTCAATTTTCTTATTTTACAATTTGCAAACTTCTTATTTTTTATAATAATTATATTCAGTATCTAGACGATGTATTATTTTCCATATATTAATTTCTAAGTATTGTAATTCATGTAAACCCACAGACAAGTCATTTTTGTTTGACTTTGTGGGTTTACGCACAACTTGTAACTTGTTCTATAATGTTCATTAAAAAAATTAAAAAAAATAAAAAATAAAATAAAAGTTGCACCCGCGTATACGTCGCACCCGTGTATAAGTTGCACCCCTGTTTCGAGCTCTCAAACATGCGACTTATGTGAGTGAATACAGTAATCCAACATGAAACAAATCTGCTTTTAATTATTCATTGTTCACCACTAGTGGTTTGTGTTTGTTCAATTCGGAGTATTATTTTATTATCCCACAGACAAGCCTTTTGAAGGCTCTGTACATTTTTTGGTGTGAGAATGTTTATGTATTTGTTATTCTGTTCTTGTGACGATAGAAAAGAAAAATCTAAACGAAATGATGAGAAATAGTTGCTTCAAGCACGGAATGCATAGATTGGAGGATGGTTGCGTTGACACGTGTGTTGCGATCAACAGGTGCTGCTGGACCTGGCCCGGATGATCTTCGAGGAGCAGAGCACCATCGAGCACATGGTCTTCCGGATCCTCACGCACACGCAGTCTCTCATCCAGTGCCAGCGAGTCCAGGTACGCTTCCCTCTTAAACCACATCACCTGAATATCATTGGGGAGCGGAATAGCGAAGAATGGATTACCGTAAAAATATTCCTGTAACATGATGTTTACCGAGACGCGTGGCCGAGTGGTAACACACTGAACCGTCATTCGGGAGACCGGGTTCGATTCCCGCCATGGTCCACCATCCTGACAGGGGTTTTTCGTGGTTTCCCTCTGTAGTTCAGGTTGATACTGGTATGGTTCCTTAACTACAGGCCACGACCAACTCCTTCCCACGACCAACTCCTTCCCACCATCCAAAACACCTAATAACCTTCTATCTCATCATCCCACCATCTCATTCATCATCCACCGACGCCAATAGATCGTAGCCATCAGTATAGTGCGTTGTTGAAACCCAATATAAAGATAAAGAATAAAACATTCATGATCTTTTTTCTACGTTTTGGACGTTATTCCGGTGAATAACGTCAAATTGATAATTTGATACTACAGTTAACCCTCGTTAATCCAAACTCGGTTAATCCGAAATTTGACATATTTTGAACTTGAAGTCAGTCCCCGGCTGAAGGTATAGGCATTCCAATGTTAATGAATATGGTTAATCCGAATTCCAGCTAATCCGTAATTCGAACTGATATTTCGACCACTCAATTGCTTCAGCACTGTTTTCGGATTGGATAATCCGAAATAGATCGAGTGAATTCCTTGAATTGATAATTATTTTCGTAAATTCCATCCTTTTTATTTGACGCGCAACAATAGGCCGAAGTCAGCTCAGCTGTTCGCTGCCACTGAATACGTCATGCGACTCCGAGTGCGCTCAGGCCGCTCCGAAGACCTTAGTACAGGCCTGCCACCAACTTTTTTTTTAAATCCTGTTCATGTTACCCAAAAATCCTGTAAAATCCTGTAAAAATCTCATCAAAATATCCTGTAAAATCCTGTAAATTATGCGTTACTAGTTCGAAAAATGAGGAAATTTACAAAAGTATATTGTACAATTCTGTCAAATAAAAGTTGGGAGCTTGAAAAATGACAAAATTTACGCATGATTTTTAATAAGATTCATTGGCAAGCAGTTTTTACACACCCCTAACACACTGTCTTCTTCAAGTAAGTTCATTTGTATAGTACAGTAGTATAGTGTGCGTGCGTGCAGTTTGGTCGACCATGTGCGCCACGCACATTGTTTGTCCCCTCTTACTTCCCCCTTGCTCTAAGGAAGCCAGCTTGGACAGCCATGTGGTTATCTTCAAGTCAAGTGTTTTCTCAGCAATTTTAACAACACAAGGAGTCCCATTAATACTATATATTATCATGTCATTCATTAGTTAACACTTATCGCACTTCAAAGTGTTGAAAGAGTCAAATTACCAAACTGGATGTTTGAATTAAAAACTGAAAAGCGAGGCAATAAATATAAATATTAGGGCCTTGAATGAAATGAATGAATTATTCTGTCTACATGCACTAGCTGGCTGATTTATTTATTATTGTTTCGTGTTTGTTCAATTTGAATTTCAGCAAAAATTACGAATAAAAGTTGACACAATCACGTCCATTATCCTAAACATTACCGCTCGGGTGTCTCGACCAGCCAGATGTCTGTCTATGACCCTGAAAAGATCCCCCGCCTCCCCCCTCATCATACTAGCACGCGCTGCACATGTGGCTGTGACGTATCTCTAGCTTGCCGGGTCGCAAGGAATGTTGATGACAAAGGATTTCACGTAATAAAATATCCAATTGTGAAAACTTGTATTTGTAATTTTTGCTGAAATTTGAATTAAACAAACACGAAACAATAATAAAGCAGTAGTTTGGACTAATTATCAGTTTGAAATTCGAAATAATAAAATTTCGAATTATCAAAACGAATTAACCTTGATATCCCTATACCAGCGGCCGGGGTCATTTCTCTGGTTCGAATTAGCGCGGAATTCGAATTAACCGAGTTCGAATTATCGAGGGTTTACTCAACTGTATTGGGTTACGCCTACACTTGCCCCGTGCGATCGCACCATCTGCTCGGTCTACCAGTACCTTATGCCCCACCCACTTGTGGGCTGGTGCGCATCGCACTTGCTCACACGATCTAGCAAGTATAGGTATGTGACTTGCAAAATTGCCGAGAAACACGTCGGCGACGAGTATTTATGGGAGAGGGGAAATTTCATCGGGATCTTTTTTGTAGGTTGTTGACCATTTACAACGTATCTGCCGATTTACCGCCGTTCATGTTCAAATATTCGTGAAGTCACAGATATCCGTGAAAATAGGCAAATTTGCTCAAAAATCCTGTACACTTTTTATACCTAAAAAATCCGTGAAAACGGAAAAAATCCGTGAAAACGGCAGGCCTGCCTTAGTATCTAACTTTGTTGCGTTAGATACTGAGGTCTTTGGCCGCTCTGTCTGTCTTTGACTTGACGAGCGGTAAGCTCGGAACACTCAATCACTCGGAACTGCCGAGCGCCAATGGAAACTGGCCATCTAACGTTCCTTTGCTGTCGAAGATAGCCGAATACACACGATCAGTGACTCGGTTCCTCGCACATGTGGCATCTAGCTTTCTCTCGCGCTCAAAACGAAATTGCTTCAATTCTAACCGGGAAGTGTGATGATTTTCGTGGAAAAGGAGTTTTTTTGATTGATCCGAATTTTTATATATCAAAATCACTCTTTGGGGTCCCTTGAATTTCGGATTAACCCTTTTAGTGCCAAGTGCCGATCTATCGGCACTGAAAATCTTGTTTGAGAAATGCCAAGTGCCGGTATATCGGCACTTGCTTTGAACCAAAGTAGTTCCCAAAGTTTCTGTAAGATAGCGCTAGTAGTGACATATTCAGAAAGCTGCTATTCACACGAATTTCGTGTTACCAAGGTCAATATTCCACCATTTTTCCACAGCCGTCTATGTTTGTTTACATTTGGCTGAAATATGACAATGTTATTCTCATTTGTTTTCAAAATGGCGTCTTGTGGAAGACGTGATTATTTTCAAGTTGAAGAAGTGATTAGGGATTTAGTAGATGAATCAGATAAGGAAGAAGTAAGTGACTTTTCGGAAGATGCATTATCCCATCTTCAGATGAAATAGTGATGCGAGTGACAGGGGCAAAGAGAGTGATGTACCTGATAAAAATGTGGCTAGGCCCACGCCCAGGCCTAGAGTAGGCCTAGTTCATGTCATGTCGTCGTCTTTTGAATGATAGTTTGTAATGATTGAAATTCCACATAAAAATGAATGAAACTCATGATTCTTACTCAAAACAGTTCGTTCTTCATCATGCAATTCTTCAAAATAATGTTGAAAATTATTTGTTATCTGTACCATTGTCATAAACTCAACAAATATTTTGACAGTTGTAAAAAATAAAAATAAAAGTCATTTTTTTATTTATTGTCAGATCAAATATGAAATTTCAGTATTCCTCATCCAAGTGCCCATCCTTCCATCACATTTCAAAGAATATTTCATGAGATTTGACCGAATGATTGGCAAGTTATGATTTTTTTTGTGATTCACTGTAAATCGGTCAAAACCTACCTGGCATTCTTAGACACATTTTGGATCAAATCTGGTGGCACTAAAAGGGTTAACGAGGGTTTACTGTATTCCTGTGGAATAATGGCAATATCCATCAATTTGACTTTATTCCGTTTCTGAGTAGGCCTACTTTTAAAAATTGAATTTGATGTTTCACTGGAATAACGTCAAATCAAACGTCAAATGGTTGCTAAACCATAATTTCTTACTGGATTGAAGTCAAATCTGATATTTTGATGTTGATCCACTGGAATAACGTCATAACGCTTTTAAAACCCAAGCTTGGCAAATAACATGTCACATGAATGGTTTGACGCTATTCCATCTCCCCAATATCATTGGACTGGGAAACTCCCGATTGTGAACCTCCGTTCGCTGTACCACATCGAGCTTCATTACTGATCACTCTCTCTCTCAACTCCTCTCTCTCAATTCATCGCCCTCGGTAGCTCAGTCTACTGAGACACCGCTTTGTCAGCTGTGGGTTCATTCTATTGCATCGTACAAATGATATCAGAACAACCGGACACTAAAAATAACTACATTTCAACTTCATCCAGATATTCATTGATGGAGTGAAAACATTTGTCGGTCAGCATTCTTCAAGTTTACTTTTAAAATATTTATGGTTTTCACCGACGTCCTTCAATTGCCGTAATAGTTCTGGAAGTGCATTATGAAGTTAGCACCCAGAATACATTGGTCCCTTGGCGAACAAGCATAGTCCATGACTTTCTACAATAAATAGATTCTTCCCACGGGTATGTATAATTGCATTTGTTAAGAGGCCGCAGGCGCTCGTATTTCATGCCGCCAACTCTCGCAGCTGTAATTTTTGAGATATCAATATGATGGTTTTTGCATTCTATTAGTAATTGAAAAATGGAGGCTACCGCATTTACAGAATTTTAAACAAAAAATTTATAATTTTTCAAATTCTTCAAATGGAAGATGAAAAAATTTCGTGAATGCGAAAATCTAGATACATATTTTTGAATACCGAAAAAAAATATGAAATGTGAAACATATCAAAAGTGTGAGGTAAGGAATTAACGGCGTTCACGTGAATATGAGTTCGGCGGACTAATCTACGGGCTGCGCCTAGCACACTATGCATGTTAAACTCGAGTCTGAAGCGAGTGAACAACGAGCTCGTGTAGAGCGCCAGCGGCCTCTTAAGGGGAAGGAGTGTTTGAGGGAGTCCTGCGTGTGGCGTGGATTCTGGAAAACGTCCCTCCACTTATCATCTCTTCACAGTTCCACCATCACCCAGGACCAAATTCACAAAAGGTAATAGCATTGATCCGGCTCAAAGTTACGACTCTTTCTAGAGATAATACCATACAGTATTCTCATCTATTATTTTCAATATTTCGGTTTTCAATGAAATCTGTTGATACTATCAATCTATTATTATTATCACAGTCGGGTCCACATATAACGAACTCGGTTTTAACAAAATTTTGGTTTTTACGAATTAATTACCATTCCCCTTCAAATCTCCTATCCTTACAATGTTAAATAAAGACCTATAACGAAGTAATTTATATTTTAAAATTCGATTATTACGAATTTTTTGTCACTTTTCAGCCTATTTTGCTCATTATTTTAAGTTACTTCAAACAAAATATTCGAAAATCAGAACATTTTGCGTACATTTATTTTCAGGTTACATTTTTTATCAACGGACTGTACATCGTAGCAGCTGGTGACGCGTCATAACAACTCCTGGTCACTCCTCCCCTGCGCACAGTGGAACGGCCCAAACCAAAACATTCACGAACTTTGATCGGGATCAGAGTTGATTCTGATCAGAGCTATGACATTTTGTGAATTCGGCCCCTGGTCATTCTGACCCCGTTCAATTCAACTGTTGGTCGGGCATCAGGGAACCAAAACCCAACTGCCCTCTCCACGTCGATCGTTGTCTATCGCCTGATGCCTCGGCGCAGGGTGAGGGAAGGCGGGGTGAGGTGAGGGGGGGGGGGGGGGGTGAGGGGCAATCTCCACCTGACGCTGTGCTGTGTTGCAGGTGTTGCTGGTCCACAAGGCCTCCAAGGGCAGTTTCTCTCGCGTGTTCGACTTCGAGGCCAACGACCTCAGGGGGAACGACAACGACGCCAGGACCAGGTAACAGTGACCTTGACAATACTCGTGTGACCTTGAAACACCCTTTAGGTGGGATCATGGGCTCACGCTAATATGACCGACTCGGTAATGTCATGGACGAAAAGATTGCAGCAATAAGGTCGGGGCGATAATACCACGAGAGACATAACGTCGCGGGTACGTAAAATCGCTGAGACCAAATGATCGCTGAGACTAAATGATCGCTGAGACTAAATGATCGCTGAGACTGAATGATCGCGGCAAACAAATGATCGCGGCAAACAAATGATCGCTGAGACCAAATGATCGCTGAGACTAAATGATCGCTGAGACTGAATGATCGCGGCAAACAAATGATCGCGGCAAACAAATGATCGCTGAGACCAAATGATCGCTGAGACTGAATGATCGCTGAGACTGAATGATTGCAGCGAACAAATGATCGCTGAGACTGAATGATCTCAGCGAACAAATGATCGCTGAGACTGAATGATTGCAGCGAACAAATGATCGCTGAGACTGAATGATTGCAGCGAACAAATGATTGCTGAGACTGAATGATTGCAGCAAACAAATGATCGCTGAGACTGGATGATTGCAGCGAACAAATGATCACTGAGACCAAATGATCTCAGCGAACAAATGATCGCTGAGACTGAATGAACTCAGCGAACAAATGATTGCTGAGACTGAATGATTGCAGCGAACAAATGATCGCTGAGACTGAATGATCGCTGAGACCAAATGATTGCTGAGACTGAATGATTGCAGCGAACAAATGATTGCTGAGACTGAATGATTGCAGCAAACAAATGATTGCTGAGACTGAATGATTGCAGCGAACAAATGATCGCTGAGACTGAATGATTGCAGCGAACAAATGATTGCTGAGACTGAATGATTGCAGCGAACAAATGATTGCTGAGACTGAATGATTGCAGCGAACAAATGATTGCTGAGACTGAATGATTGCAGCGAACAAATGATCACTGAGACCAAATGATCTCAGCAAACAAATGATCGCTGAGACTGAATGAACTCAGCGAACAAATGATTGCTGAGACTGAATGATTGCAGCGAACAAATGATCGCTGAGACTGAATGATCGCTGAGACCAAATGATTGCTGAGACTGAATGATTGCAGCGAACAAATGATTGCTGAGACTGAATGATTGCAGCAAACAAATGATTGCTGAGACTGAATGATTGCAGCGAACAAATGATTGCTGAGACTGAATGATTGCAGCGAACAAATGATCGCTGAGACTAGATGATTGCAGCGAACAAATGATCACTGAGACCAAATGATCGCTGAGACTGAATGAACTCAGCGAACAAATGATTGCTGAGACTGAATGATTGCAGCGAACAAATGATCGCTGAGACTGAATGATCGCTGAGACCAAATGATTGCTGAGACTGAATGATTGCAGCGAACAAATGATTGCTGAGACTGAATGATTGCAGCGAACAAATGATTGCTGAGACTGAATGATTGCAGCGAACAAATGATTGCTGAGACTGAATGATTGCTGAGACTGAATGATTGCAGCGAACAAATGATCGCTGAGACTGAAAGATTGCAGCGAACAAATGATCGCTGAGACCAAATGATCTCAGCGAACAAATGATCGCTGAGACTGAATGATTGCAGCGAACAAATGATCGCTGAGACTGAATGATTGCAGCGAACAAATGATTGCTGAGACTGAATGATTGCAGCGAACAAATGATCGCTGAGACTGGATGATTGCAGAGAACAAATGATCACTGAGACCAAATGATCTCAGCGAACAAATGATCGCTGAGACTGAATGATTGCAGCAAACAAATGATCGCTGAGACCAAATGATCGCTGAGACTGAATGATCGCTGAGACCAAATGATCGCTGAGACTAAATGATCGCTGAGACTGAATGATCTCAGCGAACAAATGATCGCTGAGACTGAATGATCGCTGAGACCAAATGATCGCTGAGAATAAATGATCACTGAGACTAAATGATCGCTGAGACCAAATGATCGCTGAGACCAAATGATCGCTGAGACCAAATGATCGCTGAGACTGAATGATCGCTGAGACTGAATGATCGCTGAGACCAAATGATCGCTGAGACTAAATGATCGCTGAGACTGAATGATCTCAGCGACCAAATGATCGCTGAGACTGAATGATCGCTGAGACTGAATGATCGCTGAGACCAAATGATCGCTGAGAATAAATGATCACTGAGACTAAATGATCGCGGCAAACAAATGATCGCTGAGACTAAATGATCTCAGCGAACAAATGATCTCAGCGAACAAATGATTGCTGAGACTGAATGATTGCAGCGACCGACCAAATGATCGCTGAGACCAAATGATCACTGAGACTGAATGATCGCTGAGACCAAATGATCGCTGAGAATAAATGATCACTGAGACTAAATGATCGCTGAGACCAAATGATCGCTGAGACCAAATGATCGCTGAGACCAAATGATCACTGAGACTGAATGATCGCTGAGACCAAATGATCGCTGAGACTGAATGATTGCTGAGACTGAATGATCGCTGAGACCAAATGATCGCTGAGACTAAATGATCGCTGAGACCAAATGATCGCTGAGACTGAATGATCGCTGAGACTGAATGATCGCTGAGACCAAATGATCGCTGAGACTGAATGATCGCTGAGACCAAATGATCGCTGAGACTAAATGATCGCTGAGACTGAATGATGGCAGCGAACAAATGATCGCTGAGACTGAATGATCGCTGAGACCAAATGATCGCTGAGACTGAATGATCGCTGAGACCAAATGATCGCTGAGACTAAATGATCGCTGAGACTGAATGATCGCGGCAAACAAATGATCGCTGAGACTGAATGATTGCAGCGAACAAATGATCGCTGAGACTGAATGATCGCTGAGACCAAATGATCGCTGAGACTAAGTGATCGCTGAGACTGAATGATTGCAGCGAACAAATGATCGCTGAGACTGAATGATCGCGGCAAACAAATGATCGCTGAGACTGAATGATCGCAGCAAACAAATGATCGCTGAGACTAAATGATCGCGGCAAACAAATGATCGCTGAGACTGAATGATCTCAGCGAACAAATGATCGCTGAGACTAAATTATCGCGGCAAACAAATGATCGCTGAGACTAAATGATCGCGGCAAACAAATGATCGCTGAGACTAAATGATCGCGGCAAACAAATGATCGCTGAGACTGAATGATCGCGGCAAACAAATGATCGCTGAGACTGAATGATTGCAGCAAACAAATGATCGCTGAGACTGAATGATTGCAGCAAACAAATGATCGCTGAGACTGAATGATTGCAGCAAACAAATGATCGCTGAGACTGAATGATTGCAGCGAACAAATGATCGCTGAGACTGAATGATTGCAGCAAACAAATGATCGCTGAGACTAAATGATCGCGGCAAACAAATGATCGCTGATACTGAATGATCTCAGCGAACAAATGATCGCTGAGACTGAATGATTGCAGCAAACAAATGATTGCTGAGACTGAATGATCGCGGCAAACAAATGATTGCTGAGACTGAATGATTGCAGCAAACAAATGATCGCTGAGACTGAATGATTGCAGCAAACAAATGATCGCTGAGACTGAATGATTGCAGCAAACAAATGATCGCTGAGACTGAATGATTGCAGCGAACAAATGATCGCTGAGACTGAATGATTGCAGCAAACAAATGATCGCTGAGACTGAATGATTGCAGCGAACAAATGATCGCTGAGACTGAATGATTGCAGCAAACAAATGATCGCTGAGACTAAATGATCGCGGCAAACAAATGATCGCTGAGACTGAATGATCGCGGCAAACAAATGATCGCTGAGACTGAATGATTGCAGCAAACAAATGATCGCTGAGACTGAATGATTGCAGCAAACAAATGATCGCTGAGACTAAATGATCGCGGCAAACAAATGATTGCTGAGACTGAATGATTGCAGCAAACAAATGATCGCTGAGACTGAATGATTGCAGCAAACAAATGATCGCTGAGACTAAATGATCGCTGAGACTGAATGATCTCAGCGAACAAATGATCGCTGAGACTGAATGATTGCAGCAAACAAATGATTGCTGAGACTGAATGATCGCGGCAAACAAATGATCGCTGAGACTAAATGATCGCGGCAAACAAATGATCGCTGAGACTGAATGATCGCGGCAAACAAATGATCGCTGAGACTGAATGATTGCAGCAAACAAATGATCGCTGAGACTGAATGATTGCAGCAAACAAATGATCGCTGAGACTGAATGATTGCAGCAAACAAATGATCGCTGAGACTGAATGATTGCAGCAAACAAATGATCGCTGAGACTAAATGATCGCGGCAAACAAATGATCGCTGAGACTGAATGATCTCAGCGAACAAATGATCGCTGAGACTGAATGATTGCAGCAAACAAATGATTGCTGAGACTGAATGATCGCGGCAAACAAATGATCGCTGAGACTGAATGATTGCAGCAAACAAATGATCGCTGAGACTAAATGATCGCGGCAAACAAATGATCGCTGAGACTGAATGATCTCAGCGAACAAATGATCGCTGAGACTGAATGATTGCAGCAAACAAATGATCGCTGAGACTAAATGATCACTGAGACTAAATGATTGCGGCAAACAAATGATCGCTGAGACTGAATGATTGCTGAGACCAAATGATCGCTGAGACTGAATGATCGCTGAGACCAAATGATCGCTGAGACTGAATGATTGCAGCAAACAAATGATCGCTGAGACTAAATGATCGCGGCAAACAAATGATCGCTGAGACTGAATGATCTCAGCGAACAAATGATCGCTGAGACTGAATGATTGCAGCAAACAAATGATCGCTGAGACTAAATGATCACTGAGACTAAATGATTGCGGCAAACAAATGATCGCTGAGACTGAATGATCGCTGAGACCAAATGATCGCTGAGACTGAATGATCGCTGAGACCAAATGATTGCTGAGACTGAATGATTGCAGCGAACAAATGATCGCTGAGACCAAATGATCTCAGCGAACAAATGATCGCTGAGACTGAATGATTGCAGCGAACAAATGATCGCTGAGACTGAATGATTGCAGCGAACAAATGATTGCTGAGACTGAATGATTGCAGCAAACAAATGATTGCTGAGACTGAATGATTGCAGCGAACAAATGATTGCTGAGACTGAATGATTGCAGCGAACAAATGATCGCTGAGACTAGATGATTGCAGCGAACAAATGATCACTGAGACCAAATGATCGCTGAGACTGAATGAACTCAGCGAACAAATGATTGCTGAGACTGAATGATTGCAGCGAACAAATGATCGCTGAGACTGAATGATCGCTGAGACCAAATGATTGCTGAGACTGAATGATTGCAGCGAACAAATGATTGCTGAGACTGAATGATTGCAGCGAACAAATGATTGCTGAGACTGAATGATTGCAGCGAACAAATGATTGCTGAGACTGAATGATTGCTGAGACTGAATGATTGCAGCGAACAAATGATCGCTGAGACTGAAAGATTGCAGCGAACAAATGATCGCTGAGACCAAATGATCTCAGCGAACAAATGATCGCTGAGACTGAATGATTGCAGCGAACAAATGATCGCTGAGACTGAATGATTGCAGCGAACAAATGATTGCTGAGACTGAATGATTGCAGCGAACAAATGATCGCTGAGACTGGATGATTGCAGAGAACAAATGATCACTGAGACCAAATGATCTCAGCGAACAAATGATCGCTGAGACTGAATGATTGCAGCAAACAAATGATCGCTGAGACCAAATGATCGCTGAGACTGAATGATCGCTGAGACCAAATGATCGCTGAGACTAAATGATCGCTGAGACTGAATGATCTCAGCGAACAAATGATCGCTGAGACTGAATGATCGCTGAGACCAAATGATCGCTGAGAATAAATGATCACTGAGACTAAATGATCGCTGAGACCAAATGATCGCTGAGACCAAATGATCGCTGAGACCAAATGATCGCTGAGACTGAATGATCGCTGAGACTGAATGATCGCTGAGACCAAATGATCGCTGAGACTAAATGATCGCTGAGACTGAATGATCTCAGCGACCAAATGATCGCTGAGACTGAATGATCGCTGAGACTGAATGATCGCTGAGACCAAATGATCGCTGAGAATAAATGATCACTGAGACTAAATGATCGCGGCAAACAAATGATCGCTGAGACTAAATGATCTCAGCGAACAAATGATCTCAGCGAACAAATGATTGCTGAGACTGAATGATTGCAGCGACCGACCAAATGATCGCTGAGACCAAATGATCACTGAGACTGAATGATCGCTGAGACCAAATGATCGCTGAGAATAAATGATCACTGAGACTAAATGATCGCTGAGACCAAATGATCGCTGAGACCAAATGATCGCTGAGACCAAATGATCACTGAGACTGAATGATCGCTGAGACCAAATGATCGCTGAGACTGAATGATTGCTGAGACTGAATGATCGCTGAGACCAAATGATCGCTGAGACTAAATGATCGCTGAGACCAAATGATCGCTGAGACTGAATGATCGCTGAGACTGAATGATCGCTGAGACCAAATGATCGCTGAGACTGAATGATCGCTGAGACCAAATGATCGCTGAGACTAAATGATCGCTGAGACTGAATGATGGCAGCGAACAAATGATCGCTGAGACTGAATGATCGCTGAGACCAAATGATCGCTGAGACTGAATGATCGCTGAGACCAAATGATCGCTGAGACTAAATGATCGCTGAGACTGAATGATCGCGGCAAACAAATGATCGCTGAGACTGAATGATTGCAGCGAACAAATGATCGCTGAGACTGAATGATCGCTGAGACCAAATGATCGCTGAGACTAAGTGATCGCTGAGACTGAATGATTGCAGCGAACAAATGATCGCTGAGACTGAATGATCGCGGCAAACAAATGATCGCTGAGACTGAATGATCGCAGCAAACAAATGATCGCTGAGACTAAATGATCGCGGCAAACAAATGATCGCTGAGACTGAATGATCTCAGCGAACAAATGATCGCTGAGACTAAATTATCGCGGCAAACAAATGATCGCTGAGACTAAATGATCGCGGCAAACAAATGATCGCTGAGACTAAATGATCGCGGCAAACAAATGATCGCTGAGACTGAATGATCGCGGCAAACAAATGATCGCTGAGACTGAATGATTGCAGCAAACAAATGATCGCTGAGACTGAATGATTGCAGCAAACAAATGATCGCTGAGACTGAATGATTGCAGCAAACAAATGATCGCTGAGACTGAATGATTGCAGCGAACAAATGATCGCTGAGACTGAATGATTGCAGCAAACAAATGATCGCTGAGACTAAATGATCGCGGCAAACAAATGATCGCTGATACTGAATGATCTCAGCGAACAAATGATCGCTGAGACTGAATGATTGCAGCAAACAAATGATTGCTGAGACTGAATGATCGCGGCAAACAAATGATTGCTGAGACTGAATGATTGCAGCAAACAAATGATCGCTGAGACTGAATGATTGCAGCAAACAAATGATCGCTGAGACTGAATGATTGCAGCAAACAAATGATCGCTGAGACTGAATGATTGCAGCGAACAAATGATCGCTGAGACTGAATGATTGCAGCAAACAAATGATCGCTGAGACTGAATGATTGCAGCGAACAAATGATCGCTGAGACTGAATGATTGCAGCAAACAAATGATCGCTGAGACTAAATGATCGCGGCAAACAAATGATCGCTGAGACTGAATGATCGCGGCAAACAAATGATCGCTGAGACTGAATGATTGCAGCAAACAAATGATCGCTGAGACTGAATGATTGCAGCAAACAAATGATCGCTGAGACTAAATGATCGCGGCAAACAAATGATTGCTGAGACTGAATGATTGCAGCAAACAAATGATCGCTGAGACTGAATGATTGCAGCAAACAAATGATCGCTGAGACTAAATGATCGCTGAGACTGAATGATCTCAGCGAACAAATGATCGCTGAGACTGAATGATTGCAGCAAACAAATGATTGCTGAGACTGAATGATCGCGGCAAACAAATGATCGCTGAGACTAAATGATCGCGGCAAACAAATGATCGCTGAGACTGAATGATCGCGGCAAACAAATGATCGCTGAGACTGAATGATTGCAGCAAACAAATGATCGCTGAGACTGAATGATTGCAGCAAACAAATGATCGCTGAGACTGAATGATTGCAGCAAACAAATGATCGCTGAGACTGAATGATTGCAGCAAACAAATGATCGCTGAGACTAAATGATCGCGGCAAACAAATGATCGCTGAGACTGAATGATCTCAGCGAACAAATGATCGCTGAGACTGAATGATTGCAGCAAACAAATGATTGCTGAGACTGAATGATCGCGGCAAACAAATGATCGCTGAGACTGAATGATTGCAGCAAACAAATGATCGCTGAGACTAAATGATCGCGGCAAACAAATGATCGCTGAGACTGAATGATCTCAGCGAACAAATGATCGCTGAGACTGAATGATTGCAGCAAACAAATGATCGCTGAGACTAAATGATCACTGAGACTAAATGATTGCGGCAAACAAATGATCGCTGAGACTGAATGATTGCTGAGACCAAATGATCGCTGAGACTGAATGATCGCTGAGACCAAATGATCGCTGAGACTGAATGATTGCAGCAAACAAATGATCGCTGAGACTAAATGATCGCGGCAAACAAATGATCGCTGAGACTGAATGATCTCAGCGAACAAATGATCGCTGAGACTGAATGATTGCAGCAAACAAATGATCGCTGAGACTAAATGATCACTGAGACTAAATGATTGCGGCAAACAAATGATCGCTGAGACTGAATGATCGCTGAGACCAAATGATCGCTGAGACTGAATGATCGCTGAGACCAAATGATCGCTGAGACTAAATGATCGCTGAGACTGAATGATCGCGGCAAACAAATGATCGCTGAGACTGAATGATTGCAGCGAACAAATGATCGCTGAGACTGAATGATCGCTGAGACCAAATGATCGCTGAGACTGAATGATCGCGGCAAACAAATGATCGCTGAGACTGAATGATCGCAGCAAACAAATGATCGCTGAGACTGAATGATTGCAGCGAACAAATGATCGCTGAGACTGAATGATCGCGGCAAACAAATGATCGCTGAGACTGAATGATCGCAGCAAACAAATGATCGCTGAGACTAAATGATCGCGGCAAACAAATGATCGCTGAGACTGAATGATCTCAGCGAACAAATGATCGCTGAGACTAAATGATCGCGGCAAACAAATGATCGCTGAGACTAAATGATCGCGGCAAACAAATGATCGCTGAGACTAAATGATCGCGGCAAACAAATGATCGCTGAGACTGAATGATCGCGGCAAACAAATGATCGCTGAGACTGAATGATTGCAGCAAACAAATGATCGCTGAGACTGAATGATCGCTGAGACCAAATGATCGCTGAGACTAAGTGATCGCTGAGACTGAATGATTGCAGCGAACAAATGATCGCTGAGACTGAATGATTGCAGCAAACAAATGATCGCTGAGACTGAATGATTGCAGCAAACAAATGATCGCTGAGACTGAATGATTGCAGCAAACAAATGATCGCTGAGACTGAATGATCGCTGAGACTGAATGATTGCAGCGAACAAATGATCGCTGAGACTAAATGATTGCAGCAAACAAATGATCGCTGAGACTGAATGATTGCAGCGAACAAATGATCGCTGAGACTGAATGATTGCAGCAAACAAATGATCGCTGAGACTGAATGATCGCTGAGACTGAATGATTGCAGCGAACAAATGATCGCTGAGACTAAATGATTGCAGCAAACAAATGATCGCTGAGACTGAATGATTGCAGCAAACAAATGATCGCTGAGACTAAATGATCGCGGCAAACAAATGATCGCTGAGACTGAATGATCTCAGCGAACAAATGATCGCTGAGACTGAATGATTTCAGCAAACAAATGATCGCTGAGACTAAATGATCGCGGCAAACAAATGATCGCTGAGACTAAATGATCGCGGCAAACAAATGATCGCTGAGACTAAATGATCGCGGCAAACAAATGATTGCTGAGACTGAATGATCGCGGCAAACAAATGATCGCTGAGACTGAATGATTGCAGCAAACAAATGATCGCTGAGACTAAATGATCGCGGCAAACAAATGATCGCTGAGACTGAATGATCTCAGCGAACAAATGATCGCTGAGACTGAATGATTGCAGCAAACAAATGATCGCTGAGACTGAATGATTGCAGCAAACAAATGATCGCTGAGACTAAATGATCGCGGCAAACAAATGATCGCTGAGACTAAATGATCGCGGCAAACAAATGATCGCTGAGACTGAATGATCGCGGCAAACAAATGATCGCTGAGACTGAATGATCTCAGCGAACAAATGATCGCTGAGACTGAATGATTGCAGCAAACAAATGATCGCTGAGACTGAATGATTGCAGCAAACAAATGATCGCTGAGACTGAATGATTGCAGCAAACAAATGATCGCTGAGACTAAATGATCGCGGCAAACAAATGATCGCTGAGACTAAATGATCGCGGCAAACAAATGATCGCTGAGACTGAATGATTGCAGCGAACAAATGATTGCTGAGACTGAATGATTGCAGCAAACAAATGATCGCTGAGACTGAATGATTGCAGCAAACAAATGATCGCTGAGACTAAATGATCGCGGCAAACAAATGATCGCTGAGACTAAATGATCGTGGCAAACAAATGATCGCTGAGACTAAATGATCGCGGCAAACAAATGATAGCTGAGACTGAATGATCGCGGCAAACAAATGATCGCTGAGACTGAATGATTGCAGCAAACAAATGATCGCTGAGACTGAATGATCGCGGCAAACAAATGATCGCTGAGACTGAATGATTGCAGCAAACAAATGATCGCTGAGACTGAATGATTGCAGCAAACAAATGATCACTGAGACTGAATGATCGCTGCAAACAAATGATCGCTGAGACTGAATGATCGCAGCAAACAAATGATCGCTGAGACTGAATGATTGCAGCAAACAAATGATCACTGAGACTGAATGATCGCTGCAAACAAATGATCGCTGAGACTGAATGATTGCAGCAAACAAATGATCGCTGAGACTGAATGATTGCAGCAAACAAATGATCGCTGAGACTGAATGATCGCTGCAAACAAATGATCGCTGAGACTGAATGATTGCAGCAAACAAATGATCGCTGAGACTGAATGATTGCAGCAAACAAATGATCGCTGAGACTGAATGATTGCAGCAAACAAATGATCACTGAGACTGAATGATCGCTGCAAACAAATGATCGCTGAGACTGAATGATCGCAGCAAACAAATGATCGCTGAGACTGAATGATTGCAGCAAACAAATGATCACTGAGACTGAATGATCGCTGCAAACAAATGATCGCTGAGACTGAATGATTGCAGCAAACAAATGATCGCTGAGACTGAATGATTGCAGCAAACAAATGATCGCTGAGACTGAATGATTGCAGCAAACAAATGATCGCTGAGACTGAATGATTGCAGCAAACAAATGATCACTGAGACTGAATGATCGCTGCAAACAAATGATCGCTGAGACTGAATGATTGCAGCAAACAAATGATCGCTGAGACTGAATGATCGCGGCAAACAAATGATCGCTGAGACTAAATGATCGCGGCAAACAAATGATCGCTGAGACTAAATGATTGCAGCAAACAAATGATCGCTGAGACTGAATGATTGCAGCAAACAAATGATCGCTGAGACTAAATGATTGCAGCGAAGAAATGATCGCTGAGACCGAATGATCGCTGAGACTAAATGATCGCTGAGACCAAATGATCTCAGCGAACAAATGATCGCTGAGACTGAATGATCTCAGCGAACAAATGATCGCTGAGACTGAATGATCGCAGCAAACAAATGATTGCTGAGACCAAATGATCGCTGAGACCAAATGATTGCTGAGACTGAATGATCGCTGAGACCAAATGATCGCTGAGACTGAATAATCGCAGCAAACAAATGATCGCTGAGCCTAAATGATCGCTGAGACCAAATGATCTCAGCAAACAAATGATCGCTGAGACTAAATGATCACTGAAACCAAATGATCTCAGCGATCAAATGATCACTGAGACTGAATGATCGCTGAGACTGAATGATCGCTGAGACAAAATGATCGCAGCGAACAAATGATCGCTGAGACTAATTGATCGCAGCATACAAATGATCGCTGAGACCAAATGATCGCGGCAAACAAATGATCGCTGAGACCAAATGATCGCAGCATACAAATGATCGCTGAGACTGAATGATCCCGGCGAACAAATGATCGCTGTGACCAAATGATCGCAGCGAACAAATGATCGCTGAGACTGGATGATCCCGGCAAACAAATGATCGCAGCGAACAAATGATTGCTGAGACTGAATGATCGCGGCGAACAAATGATCGCTGAGACTAAATGATCGCGGCGAACAAATGATCGCTGAGACCTAATGATCGCTGAGACCAAATGATCTCAGCGAACAAATGATCGCTAAGACTGAATGATCTCTGCGAACAAATGATCGCTGAGACTGAATGATCGCAGCAAACAAATGATTGCTGAGACCAAATGATCGCTGAGACCAAATGATCGCTGAGACTGAATGATCGCAGCAAACAAATGATCGCTGAGACTAAATGATCACTGACACAAAATGATTGCAGCGAACAAATGATCGCTGAGACTAAATGATCGCAGCATACAAATGATCGCTGAGACCAAATGATCGCGGCAAACAAATGATCGCTGAGACCAAATGATCGCAGCATACAAATGATCGCTGAGACTGAATGATCCCGGCGAACAAATGATCGCTGTGACCAAATGATCGCAGCGAACAAATGATCGCTGAGACTGGATGATCCCGGCAAACAAATGATCGCAGCGAACAAATGATCGCTGAGGCCAAATGATCGCAGCATACAAATGATCGCTGAGACCAAATGATCGCAGCATACAAATGATTGCTGAGACTGAATGATTGCGGCGAACAAATGATCGCTGAGACTAAATGATCGCGGCGAACAAATGATCGCTGAGACCTAATGATCGCTGAGACCAAATGATCGCAGCGAACAAATGATCGCTGAGACTGAATGATCGCGGCGAACAAATGATCGCTGAAACCAAATGATTGTAGACGAAAAGATCAAGGCCAATAAGATCGCAGTGACCATATGAATGTGGAGAACAAGATCGCGACGAACATATGATCGTGGACAAAAATATTGCGGCATTAAATGTTCATCACGATCATATTCTTGCTGTGATCTTCCCATTGGCGATCATTCGGTTACCACGATCTATTTGTCTTCGAGCATTTCGTTGACCTGGTCTCACTGTCCGCGATCTTCCTGTTCACAATCTTATCATCTCCACAGTCTTTTTCCCGCGCTCATTTGACTCACGGTGTTTCTGTTCTTTCGGTCTTATGTCCTCGGTCTTTCTGCTGCCATCTTTTTGCCGGCTACCGGTATCATCAGGGGATTGGTGCCCGATTACATGATTGCGTGCAGTGTTGAACGGTTGACAAAACACAGCATTTTGACTCCATTCAAAATCCCAATTTTCATCTAATGATGACATGGAAGGATGGAAGGATGGTATGATGGTATGATGGTATGGAAGTGAGATGGTATGATGGTATGGAAGTGAGATGGTATGATGGTATGGAAGTGAGATGGTATGATGGTATGGAAGTGAGATGGTATGATGGTATGGAAGTGAGATGGTATGATGGTATGGAAGTGAGATGGTATGATGGTATGGAAGTGAGATGGTATGATGGTATGGAAGTGAGATGGTATGATAGTATGGAAGTGAGATGGTATGATGGTATGGAAGGGAGATGGTATGATGGTATGGAAGTGAGATGGTATGGAAGAGAGATGGTATGATGGTATGGAAGTGAGATGGTATGATGGTATGAAAGTGAGATGGTATGATGGTATGAAAGTGAGATGGTATGATGGTAAGGAAGTGAGGTGGTATGATGGTATGGAAGTGAGATGGTATGATGGTATGGAAGGGAGATGGTATGATGTTATGGAAGTGAGATGGTATGGAAGTGAGATGGTATGATGGTATGAAAGTGAGATGGTATGATGGTATGGAAGTGAGATGGTATGATGGTATGGAAGTGAGATGGTATGATGGTATGAAAGTGATATGGTATGATGGTATGGAAGTGAGATGGTATGATGGTATGGAAGTGAGATGGTATGGAAGTGAGATGGTATGATGGTATGAAAGTGAGATGGTATGATGGTATGGAAGTGAGATGGTATGATGGTATGAAAGTGAGATGGTATGATGGTATGAAAGTGAGATGGTATGATGGTATGAAAGTGAGATGGTATGATGGTATGGAAGTGAGATTGTATGATGGTATGGAAGTGAGATGGTATGGTGGTATGGAAGTGAGATGGTATGATGGTATGGAAGTGAGATGGTATGATGGTATGGAAGTGAGATGGTATGATGGTATGGAAGTGAGATGGTATGATGGTATGGAAGTGAGATGGTATGATGGTATGGAAGTGAGATGGTGTGATGGTATGGAAGTGAGATGGTATGATGGTATGGAAGTGAGATGGTATGATGGTATGGAAGTGAGATGGTATGATGGTATGGAAGTGAGATGGTATGATGGTATGGAAGTGAGATGGTATGGAAGTGAGATGGTATGGAAGTGAGATGGTATGATGGTATGAAAGTGAGATGGTATGATGGTATGAAAGTGAGATGGTGTGATATGATACAAGATGCATCGACGGTTGCTTTGGTTTGCTGGTTGGTGATGATGACTTCACTTATTCGAAAGGACGTTCCATTCCCTGAGTGCTTTTCTGAGAACCATTGATCGCTGCTCTACCTAGTGTTGTTTTGTAGAAATGGCTGACAGGCTGACAAACTCGATGACAGCTGTTATTAAATGAGGTAACGTGAACGTAAAGTTGGTTTTTTTTATCTACCTTCGCAGGATCGGTATTTCCAAAGATGTGGCTGGTATATTGGTACATATTTTCAACATGGGAGGGATAGGAATCAGGGCTGTGCGAGACTCAAATTTTTTGTGCGAGTTCGAGTCGAGATTGAGACTCGAACTCGCTCGAAAAGATTTTTTCCCAGATCGAAATTTCGAGTCTCGAACGTTTTCGAGCGAGCGAGCGAGAGTGGAAGAATAAACTTGTCATCTTTTTATCATTCAACAGATTGATATTGGATAATAAATATATAGTGTCTGAAACGTATGAAAAAGTTTTGTTACTGCATTTCTTCCTTTGATTTTGCATATAAAACTCGCTGAATAATTACAACACGTATCATTTCACACTGTCAGTTGCACCGGACTGAATTACTCCGAGTGACTGAGTTGAGTCGTAGTAACCACCAGACACGCACAGGCGTCTCTCTCCCTTCCTCGGTTCCTCCCCTCAACCAAAACACAACCACACTCTGTCAAGGACAGATTGAAACGTCATCAAGCCACTCGGGACGGCCGAGCGCCAATAGCAACGCGCCATACGCACACGCGTCTTTCTCCCTTCCTCGGTTCCTCCCCTCAACCAAAACACATCCACACTCTGTCAAGGACAGATTGAAACGTCATCAAGCCACTCGGGACGGCCGAGCACCAATGGCAACGCGCAATACGAACACGCGTCTCTCTCCCTTCCCCAGTTCCTCCCCTCAACCAAAACACATCCACACTCTGTCAAGGACAGATTGAAACGTCATCAAGCCACTCGGGACGGCCGAGCACCAATAGCAACGCGCCATACGCACACGCGTCTCTCTTCCTTCCTCAGTTCCTCCCCCTCAACCAAAACACATCCACACTCTGTCAAGGACAGATTGAAACGTCATCAAGCCACTCGGGACGGCCGAGCGCCAATAGCAACGCGCCATACGCACACGCGTCTCTCTTCCTTCCCCAGTTTCTCCCCCTCAACCAAAACACATCCACACTCTGTCAAGGACAGATTGAAACGTCATCAAGCCACTCGGGACGGCCGAGCGCCAATAGCAACGCGCCATACGCACACGCGTCTCTCTTCCTTCCCCAGTTTCTCCCCCTCAACCAAAACACATCCACACTCTGTCAAGGACAGATTGAAACGTCATCAAGCCACTCGGGACGGCCGAGCGCCAATAGCAACGCGCCATACGCACACGCGTCTCTCTCCCTTCCTCAGTTCCTCCCCTCAACCAAAACACATCCACACTCTGTCAAGGACAGATTGAAACGTCATCAAGCCACTCGGGACGGCCGAGCACCAATGGCAACGCGCAATACGCACACGCGTCTATCTCCCTTCCCCAGTTCCTCCCCTCAACCAAAACACATCCACACTCTGTCAAGGACAGATTGAAACGTCATCAAGCCACTCGGGACGGCCGAGCACCAATAGCAACGCACCATACGCACACGCGTCTCTCTCCCTTCCTCAGTTCCTCCCCCTCAACCAAAACACATCCACACTCTGTCAAGGACAGATTGAAACGTCATCAAGCCACTCGGGACGGCCGAGCACCAAAAGCAACGCACCATACGCACACGCGTCTCTCTCCCTTCCTCAGTCCCTCCCCCTCAACCAAAACACATCCACACTCTGTCAAGGACAGATTGAAACGTCATCAAGCCACTCGGGACGGCCGAGCACCAATAGCAACGCGCCATACGCACACGCGTCTCTCTCCCTTCCCCAGTTCCTCCCCCTCAACCAAAACACATCCACACTCTGTCAAGGACAGATTGAAACGTCATCAAGCCACTCGGGACGGCCGTGCGCCAATAGCAACGCGCCATACGCACACGCGTCTCTCTCCCTTCCCCAGTTCCTCCCCCTCAACCAAAACACATCCACACTCTGTCAAGGACAGATTGAAACGTCATCAAGCCACTCGGGACGGCCGTGCGCCAATAGCAACGCACCATACGCACACGCGTCTCTCTCCCTTCCTTAGTTCCTACCCCTCAACCAAAACACATCCACACTCTGTCAAGGACAGATTGAAACGTCATCAAGCCACTCGGGACGGCCGAGCGCCAATAGCAACGCGCCATACGCACACGCGTCTCTCTCCCTTCCTCAGTTCCTCCCCCTCAACCAAAACACATCCACACTCTGTCAAGGACAGATTGAAACGTCATCAAGCCACTCGGGACGGCCGAGCGCCAATAGCAACGCGCCATACGCACACGCGTCTCTCTCCCTTCCCCAACTTCTCCCCCTCAAGCCAAAACACATCCACACTCTGTCAAGGACAGATTGAAACGTCATCAAGCCACTCGGGACGGCCGAGCGCCAATAGCAACGCGCCATACGCACACGCGTCTCTCTCCCTTCCCCAACTTCTCCCCCTCAAACCAAAACACATCCACACTCTGTCAAGGACAGATTGAAACGTCATCAAGCCACTCGGGACGGCCGATCGCCAATAGCAACGCGCCATACGCACACGCGTCTCTCTCCCTTCCCCAACTTCTCCCCCTCAAGCCAAAACACATCCACACTCTGTCAAGGACAGATTGAAACGTCATCAAGCCACTCGGGACGGCCGAGCGCCAATAGCAACGCGCCATACGCACACGCGTCTCTCTCCCTTCCCCAACTTCTCCCCCTCAAACCAAAACACATCCACACTCTGTCAAGGACAGATTGAAACGTCATCAAGCCACTCGGGACGGCCGAGCTCCAATAGCAACGCGCCATACGCACACGCGTCTCTCTCCCTTCCTCAGTTCCTCCCCCTCAACCAAAACACATCCACACTCTGTCAAGGACAGATTGAAACGTCATCAAGCCACTCGGGACGGCCGAGCTCCAATAGCAACGCGCCATACGCACACGCGTCTTTCTCCCTTCCTCAGTTCCTCCCCCTCAACCAAAACACATCCACACTCTGTCAAGGACAGATTGAAACGTCATCAAGCCACTCGGGACGGCCGAGCTCCAATAGCAACGCACCATACGCACACGCGTCTCTCTTCCTTCCCCAGTTCCTCCCCCTCAACCAAAACACATCCACACTCTGTCAAGGACAGATTGAAACGTCATCAAGCCACTCGGGACGGCCGAGCTCCAATAGCAACGCACCATACGCACACGCGTCTCTCTTCCTTCCCCAGTTCCTCCCCCTCAACCAAAACACATCCACACTCTGTCAAGGACAGATTGAAACGTCATCAAGCCACTCGGGACGGCCGAGCGCCAATAGCAACGCGCCATACGCACACGCGTCTCTCTCCCTTCCTCAGTTCCTCCCCCTCAACCAAAACACATCCACACTCTGTCAAGGACAGATTGAAACGTCATCAAGCCACTCGGGACGGCCGAGCTCCAATAGCAACGCGCCATACGCACACACGTCTCTCTCCCTTCCTCAGTTCCTCCCCCTCAAACCAAAACACATCCACACTCTGTCAAGGACAGATTGAAACGTCATCAAGCCACTCGGGACGGCCGAGCACCAATAGCAACGCGCCATACGCACACGCGTCTCTCTCCCTTCCTCAGTTCCTCCCCCTCAACCAACACACATCCACACTCTGTCAAGGACAGATTGAAACGTCATCAAGCCACTCGGGACGGCCGAGCACCAATAGCAACGCGCCATACGCACACGCGTCTCTCTCCCTTCCTCAGTCCCTCCCCCTCAACCAAAACACATCCACACTCTGTCAAGGACAGATTGAAACGTCATCAAGCCACTCGGGACGGCCGAGCACCAATAGCAACGCGCCATACGCACACGCGTCTCTCTCCCTTCCTCAGTTCCTCCCCCTCAACCAAAACACATCCACACTCTGTCAAGGACAGATTGAAACGTCATCAAGCCACTCGGGACGGCCGAGCACCAATAGCAACGCGCCATACGCACACGCGTCTCTCTCCCTTCCCCAGTTCCTCCCCCTCAACCAAAACACATCCACACTCTGTCAAGGACAGATTGAAACGTCATCAAGCCACTCGGGACGGCCGAGCACCAATAGCAACGCGCCATACGCACACGCGTCTCTCTCCCTTCCTCAGTTCCTCCCCCTCAACCAAAACACATTCACACTCTGTCAAGGACAGATTGAAACGTCATCAAGCCACTCGGGACGGCCGAGCGCCAATAGCAACGCGCCATACGCACACGCGTCACTCTCCCTTCCTCAGTTCCTCCCCCTCAACCAAAACACATCCACACTCTGTCAAGGACAGATTGAAACGTCATCAAGCCACTCGGGACGGCCGAGCGCCAATAGAAACGCGCCATACGCACACGCGTCTCTCTCCATTCCTCAGTTCCTCCCCCTCAACCAAAACACATCCACACTCTGTCAAGGACAGATTGAAACGTCATCAAGCCACTCGGGACGGCCGAGCACCAATAGCAACGCGCCATACGCACACGCGTCTCTCTCCCTTCCTCAGTTCCTCCCCCTCAACCAAAACACATCCACACTCTGTCAAGGACAGATTGAAACGTCATCAAGCCACTCGGGACGGCCGAGCACCAATAGCAACGCGCCATACGCACACGCGTCTCTCTCCCTTCCTCAGTCCCTCCCCCTCAACCAAAACACATCCACACTCTGTCAAGGACAGATTGAAACGTCATCAAGCCACTCGGGACGGCCGAGCACCAATAGCAACGCGCCATACGCACACGCGTCTCTCTCCCTTCCTCAGTTCCTCCCCCTCAACCAAAACACATCCACACTCTGTCAAGGACAGATTGAAACGTCATCAAGCCACTCGGGACGGCCGAGCACCAATAGCAACGCGCCATACGCACACGCGTTTCTCTCCCTTCCTCAGTTCCTCCCCCTCAACCAAAACACATCCACACTCTGTCAAGGACAGATTGAAACGTCATCAAGCCACTCGGGACGGCCGAGCACCAATTGCAACGCGCCATACGCACACGCGTTTCTCTCCCTTCCTCAGTTCCTCCCCCTCAACCAAAACACATCCACACTCTGTCAAGGACAGATTGAAACGTCATCAAGCCACTCGGGACGGCCGAGCGCCAATAGCAACGCGCCATACGCACACGCGTCTCTCTCCCTTCCCCAGTTCCTCCCCCTCAACCCAAACACATCCACACTCTGTCAATGACAGATTGAAACGTCATCAAGCCACTCGGGACGACCGAGCTCCAATAGCAACGCGCCATACGCACACGCGTCTTTCTCCCTTCCTCAGTCCCTCCCCCTCAACCAAAACACATCCACACTCTGTCAAGGACAGATTGAAACGTCATCAAGCCACTCGGGACGGCCGAGCACCAATAGCAACGCGCCATACGCACACGCGTCTCTCTCCCTTCCTCAGTTCCTCCCCCTCAACCAAAACACATCCACACTCTGTCAAGGACAGATTGAAACGTCATCAAGCCACTCGGGACGGCCGAGCACCAATAGCAACGCGCCATACGCACACGCGTCTCTCTCCCTTCCTCAGTTCCTCCCCCTACCCCTCAACCAAAACACATCCACACTCTGTCAAGGACAGATTGAAACGTCATCAAGCCACTCGGGACGGCCGAGCGCCAATAGCAACGCGCCATACGCAAACGCGTCTCTCTCCCTTCCTCAGTTCCTCCCCCTCAACCAAAACACATCCACACTCTGTCAAGGACAGATTGAAACGTCATCAAGCCACTCGGGACGGCCGAGCACCAATAGCAACGCGCCATACGCACACGCGTTTCTCTCCCTTCCTCAGTTCCTCCCCCTCAACCAAAACACATCCACACTCTGTCAAGGACAGATTGAAACGTCATCAAGCCACTCGGGACGGCCGAGCACCAATAGCAACGCGCCATACGCACACGCGTTTCTCTCCCTTCCTCAGTTCCTCCCCCTCAACCAAAACACATCCACACTCTGTCATGGACAGATTGAAACGTCATCAAGCCACTCGGGACGGCCGAGCACCAATAGCAACGCGCCATACGCACACGCGTCTCTCTCCCTTCCTCAGTTCCTCCCCCTCAACCAAAACACATCCACACTCTGTCAAGGACAGATTGAAACGTCATCAAGCCACTCGGGACGGCCGAGCACCAATAGCAACGCGCCATACGCACACGCGTCTCTCTCCCTTCCTCAGTTCCTCCCCCTACCCCTCAACCAAAACACATCCACACTCTGTCAAGGACAGATTGAAACGTCCTCAAGCCACTCGGGACGGCCGAGCGCCAATAGCAACGCGCCATACGCACACGCGTCTCTCCCTTCCTCAGTTCCTCCCCCTACCCCTCAACCAAAACACATCCACACTCTGTCAAGGACAGATTGAAACCTCATCAAGTTACTCGGGACGGCCGAGCTCCAATAGCAACGCGCCATACGCAAACGCGTCTCTCTCCCTTCCTCAGTTCCTCCCCCTACCCCTCAACCAAAACACATCCACACTCTGTCAAGGACAGATTGAAACGTCATCAAGCCACTCGGGACGTCCGAGCGCCAATAGCAACGCGCCATACGCACACGCGTCTCTCTCCCTTCCTCAGTCCCTCCCCCTCAACCAAAACACATCCACACTCTGTCATGGACAGATTGAAACGTCATCAAGCCACTCGGGACGGCCAAGCACCAATAGCAACGCGCCATACGCAAACGCGTTCTCTCCCTTCCTCAGTTCCTCCCCCTCAACCAAAACACATCCACACTCTGTCAAGGACAGATTGAAACGTCATCAAGCCACTCGGGACGGCCGAGCTCCAATAGCAACGCGCCATACGCACACGCGTCTCTCTCCCTTCCCCAGTTCCTCCCCCTCAACCAAAACACATCCACACTCTGTCAAGGACAGATTGAAACGTCATCAAGCCACTCGGGACGGCCGAGCTCCAATAGCAACGCGCCATACGCACACGCGTCTCTCTCCCTTCCCCAGTTTCTCCCCCTCAACCAAAACACATCCACACTCTGTCAAGGACAGATTGAAACGTCATCAAGCCACTAGGGACGGCCGAGCACCAATAGCAACGCGCCATACGCACACGCGTCTCTCTCCCTTCGCCAGTTCCTCCCCCTCAACCAAAACACATCCACACTCTGTCATGGACAGATTGAAACGTCATCAAGCCACTCGGGACGGCCGAGCACCAATAGCAACGCGCCATATGCACACGCGTCTCTCTCCCTTCCCCAGGTCCTCCCCCTCAACCAAAACACATCCACACTCTGTCAAGGACAGATTGAAACGTCATCAAGCCCCTAGGGACGGCCGAGCACCAATAGCAACGCGCCATACGCACACGCGTCTCTCTCCCTTCATCAGTTCCTCCCCCTCAACCAAAACACATCCACACTCTGTCAAGGACAGATTGAAACGTCATCAAGCCACTCGAGACGGCCGAGGACCAATAGCAACGCGCCATACGCACACGCGTCTCTCTCCCTTCCTCAGTTCCTCCCCCTCAAACCAAAACACATCCACTCTCTGTCATGGACAGATTGAAACGTCATCAAGCCACTCGGGACGGCCGAGCACCAATAGCAACGCGCCATACGCACACGCGTCTCTCTCCCTTCCCCAGGTCCTCCCCCTCAACCAAAACACATCCACACTCTGTCAAGGGCAGATTGAAACGTCATCAAGCCACTCGGGACGGCCAAGCACCAATAGCAACGCTCCATACGCACACGCGTCTCTCTCCCTTCCTCAGTCCCTCCCCCTCAACCAAAACACATCCACACTCTGTCAAGGACAGATTGAAACGTCATCAAGCCACTCGGGACGGCCGAGCGCCAATAGCAACGCGCCATACGCAAACGCGTCTCTCTCCCTTCCTCAGTTCCTTCCCCTCAACCAAAACACATCCACACTCTGTCATGGACAGATTGAAACGTCAACAAGCCACTCGGGACGGCCGAGCTCTGATAGCAACGCGCCATACGCAAACGCGTCTCTCTCCCTTCCTCAGTTCCTCCCCCTCAACCAAAACACATCCACACTCTGTCATGGACAGATTGAAACGTCATCAAGCCACTCGGGACGGCCGAGCACCAACAGCAACGCGCCATACGCACACGCGTCTCTCTCCCTTCCTCAGTTCCTCCCCCTCAACCAAAACACATCCACACTCTGTCAAGGACAGATTGAAACGTCATCAAGCCACTCGGGACGGCCGAGCACCAATAGCAACGCGCCATACGCACACGCGTCTCTCTCCCTTCCCCAGTTCCTCCCCCTCAACCAAAACACATCCACACTCTGTCAAGGACAGATTGAAACGTCATCAAGCCACTCGGGACGGCCGAGCACCAATAGCAACGCGCCATACGCACACGCGTCTCTCTCCCTTTCTCAGTTCCTTCCCCTCAACCAAAACACATCCACACTCTGTCAAGGACAGATTGAAACGTCATCAAGCCACTCGGGACGGCCGAGCACCAATAGCAACGCGCCATACGCACACGCGTCTCTCTCCCTTCCCTAGTTCCTCCCCTCAACCAAAACACATCCACACTCTGTCAAGGACAGATTGAAACGTCATCAAGCCACTCGGGACGGCCGAGCACCAATAGCAACGCGCCATACGCACACGCGTCTTTCTCCCTTCCCCAGCTCCTCCCCCTCAACCAAAACACATCCACACTCTGTCAAGGACAGATTGAAACGTCATCAAGCCACTCGGGACGGCCGAGCACCAATAGCAACGCGCCATACGCACACGCGTCTTTCTCCCTTCCTCAGTTCCTCCCCCTCAACCAAAACACATCCACACTCTGTCATGGACAAATTGAAACGTCATCAAGCCACTCGGGACGGCCGAGCACCAATAGCAACGCGCCATACGCGCACGCGTCTCTCTCCCTTCCCCAGTTCCTTCCCTCAACCAAAACACATCCACACTCTGTCAAGGACAGATTGAAACGCCATCAAACCACTCGGGACGGCCGAGCACCAATAGCAACGCGCCATACGCACACGCGTCTTTCTCCCTTCCCCAGCTCCTCCCCCTCAACCAAAACACATCCACACTCTGTCAAGGACAGATTGAAACGTCATCAAGCCACTCGGGACGGCCGAGCGCCAATGGCAACGCGCCATACGCACACGCGTCTCTCTCCCTTCCCCAGTTCCTCCCCCTCAACCAAAACACATCCACACTCTGTCAAGGACAGATTGAAACGTCATCAAGCCACTCGGGACGGCCGAGCACCAATAGCAACGCGCCATACGCACACGCGTCTCTCTCCCTTCCCCAGTTCCTCCCCCTCAACCAAAACACATCCACACTCTGTCATGGACAGATTGAAACGTCATCAAGCCACTCGGGACGGCCGAGCACCAATAGCAACGCGCCATACGCACACGCGTCTCTCCCTTCCTCAGTCCCTCCCCCTCAACCAAAACACATCCACACTCTGTCATGGACAGATTGAAACGTCATCAAGCCACTCGGGACGGCCGAGCACCAATAGCAACGCGCCATACGCACACGCGTCTCTCTTCCTTCCCCAGTTCCTCCCCCTCAACCAAAACACATCCACACTCTGTCATGGACAGATTGAAACGTCATCAAGCCACTCGGGACGGCCGAGCACCAATAGCAACGCGCCATACGCACACGCGTCTCTCTCCCTTCCTCAGTTCCTCCCCCTCAACCAAAACACATCCACACTCTGTCAAGGACAGATTGAAACGTCATCAAGCCACTCGGGACGGCCGAGCACCAATAGCAACGCGCCATACGCACACGCGTCTCTCTCCCTTCCCTAGTTCCTCCCCCTCAACCAAAACACATCCACACTCTGTCAAGGACAGATTGAAACGTCATCAAGCCACTCGGGACGGCCGAGCACCAATAGCAACGCGCCATACGCACACGCGTCTCTCTTCCTTTCCTAGTTCCTCCCCCTCAACCAAAACACATCCACACTCTGTCAAGGTCAGATTGAAACGTCATCAAGCCACTCGGGACGGCCGAGCACCAATAGCAACGCGCCATACGCACACGCGTCTCTCTTCCTTCCCCAGTTCCTCCCCCTCAACCAAAACACATCCACACTCTGTCATGGACAGATTGAAACGTCATCAAGCCACTCGGGACGGCCGAGCACCAATAGCAACGCGCCATACGCACACGCGTCTCTCTCCCTTCCCCAGTTCCTCCCCCTCAACCAAAACACATCCACACTCTGTCATGGACAGATTGAAACGTCATCAAGCCACTCGGGACGGCCGAGCACCAATAGCAACGCGCCATACGCACACGCGTCTCTCTCCCTTCCCCAGTTCCTCCCCCTCAACCAAAACACATCCACACTCTGTCATGGACAGATTGAAACGTCATCAAGCCACTCGGGACGGCCGAGCACCAATAGCAACGCGCCATACGCACACGCGTCTCTCTTCCTTCCCCAGTTCCTCCCCCTCAACCAAAACACATCCACACTCTGTCATGGACAGATTGAAACGTCATCAAGCCACTCGGGACGGCCGAGCACCAATAGCAACGCGCCATACGCACACGCGTCTCTCTCCCTTCCCTAGTTCCTCCCCCTCAACCAAAACACATCCACACTCTGTCAAGGACAGATTGAAACGTCATCAAGCCACTCGGGACGGCCGAGCACCAATAGCAACGCGCCATACGCACACGCGTCTCTCTTCCTTCCCCAGTTCCTCCCCCTCAACCAAAACACATCCACACTCTGTCATGGACAGATTGAAACGTCATCAAGCCACTCGGGACGGCCGAGCACCAATAGCAACGCGCCATACGCACACGCGTCTCTCTCCCTTCCCCAGTTCCTCCCCCTCAACCAAAACACATCCACACTCTGTCATGGACAGATTGAAACGTCATCAAGCCACTCGGGACGGCCGAGCACCAATAGCAACGCGCCATACGCACACGCGTCTCTCTCCCTTCCCCAGTTCCTCCCCCTCAACCAAAACACATCCACACTCTGTCATGGACAGATTGAAACGTCATCAAGCCACTCGGGACGGCCGAGCACCAATAGCAACGCGCCATACGCACACGCGTCTCTCTTCCTTCCCCAGTTCCTCCCCCTCAACCAAAACACATCCACACTCTGTCATGGACAGATTGAAACGTCATCAAGCCACTCGGGACGGCCGAGCACCAATAGCAACGCGCCATACGCACACGCGTCTCTCTCCCTTCCCTAGTTCCTCCCCCTCAACCAAAACACATCCACACTCTGTCAAGGACAGATTGAAACGTCATCAAGCCACTCGGGACGGCCGAGCACCAATAGCAACGCGCCATACGCACACGCGTCTCTCTTCCCTCCCTAGTTCCTCCCCCTCAACCAAAACACATCCACACTCTGTCAAGGTCAGATTGAAACGTCATCAAGCCACTCGGGACGGCCGAGCACCAATAGCAACGCGCCATACGCACACGCGTCTCTCTTCCTTCCCCAGTTCCTCCCCCTCAACCAAAACACATCCACACTCTGTCATGGACAGATTGAAACGTCATCAAGCCACTCGGGACGGCCGAGCACCAATAGCAACGCGCCATACGCACACGCGTCTCTCTCCCTTCCCCAGTTCCTCCCCCTCAACCAAAACACATCCACACTCTGTCATGGAGAGATTGAAATGTCATCAAGCCACTCGGGACGGCCGAGCACCAATAGCAACGCGCCATACGCACACGCGTCTCTCTTCCTCCCCCAGTTCCTCCCCCTCAACCAAAACACAACCACACTCTGTCATGGACAGATTGAAACGTCATCAAGCCACTCGGGACGGCCGAGCACCAATAGCAACGCGCCATACGCACACGCGTCTCTCTTCCTTCCCCAGTTCCTCCCCCTCAACCAAAACACATCCACACTCTGTCATGGACAGATTGAAACGTCATCAAGCCACTCGGGACGGCCGAGCACCAATAGCAACGCGACATACGCACACGCGTCTCTCTCCCTTCCCCAGTTCCTCCCCCTCAACCAAAACACATCCACACTCTGTCATGGACAGATTGAAACGTCATCAAGCCACTCGGGACGGCCGAGCGCCAATAGCAACGCGCCATACGCAAACGCGTCTCTCTCCCTTCCTCAGTTCCTCCCCCTCAACCAAAACACATCCACACTCTGTCAAGGACAGATTGAAACGTCATCAAGCCACTCGGGACGGCCGAGCGCCAATGGCAACGCGCCATACGCACACGCGTCTCTCTCCCTTCCTCAGTTCCTCCCCCTCAACCAAAACACATCCACACTCTGTCAAGGACAGATTGAAACGTCATCAAGCCACTCGGGACGGCCGTGCGCCAATAGCAACGCGCCATACGCACACGCGTCTCTCTCCCTTCCTCAGTCCCTCCCCCTCAACCAAAACACATCCACACTCTGTCATGGACAGATTGAAACGTCATCAAGCCACTCGGGACGGCCGAGCTCCAATAGCAACGCGCCATACGCAAACGCGTCTCTCTCCCTTCCTCAGTTCCTCCCCCTCAACCAAAACACATCCACACTCTGTCAAGGACAGATTGAAACGTCATCAAGCCACTCGGGACGGCCGAGCGCCAATAGCAACGCGCCATACGCACACGCGTCTTTCTCCCTTCCTCAGTTCCTCCCCCTCAACCAAAACACATCCACACTCTGTCAAGGACAGATTGAAACGTCATCAAGCCACTCGGGACGGCCGAGCGCCAATAGCAACGCGCCATACGCACACGCGTCTCTCTCCCTTCCTCAGTCCCTCCCCCTCAACCAAAACACATCCACACTCTGTCATGGACAGATTGAAACGTCATCAAGCCACTCGGGACGGCCGAGCGCCAATAGCAACGCGCCATACGCACACGCGTCTCTCTCCCTTCCCCAGTTCCTCCCCCTCAACCAAAACACATCCACACTCTGTCAAGGACAGATTGAAACGTCATCAAGCCACTCGGGACGGCCGAGCGCCAATAGCAACGCGCCATACGCACACGCGTCTCTCTCCCTTCCTCAGTCCCTCCCCCTCAACCAAAACACATCCACACTCTGTCAAGGACAGATTGAAACGTCATCAAGCCACTCGGGACGGCCGAGCGCCAATAGCAACGCGCCATACGCGCACGCGTCTCTCTCCCTTCCCCAGTTCCTCCCCCTCAACCGAAACACATCCACACTCTGTCATGGACAGATTGAAACGTCATCAAGCCACTCGGGACGGCCGAGCTCCAATAGCAACGCGCCATACGCAAACGCGTCTCTCTCCCTTCCTCAGTTCCTCCCCCTCAACCAAAACACATCCACACTCTGTCAAGGACATATTGAAACGTCATCAAGCCACTCGGGACGGCCGAGCACCAATAGCAACGCACCATACGCACACGCGTCTCTCTCCCTTCCTCAGCTCCTCCCCCTCAACCAAAACACATCCACACTCTGTCAAGGACAGATTGAAACGTGATCAAGCCACTCGGGACGGCCGAGCACCAATAGCAACGCGCCATACGCACACGCGTCTCTCTCCCTTCCTCAGTCCCTCCCCCTCAACCAAAACACATCCACACTCTGTCATGGACAGATTGAAACGTCATCAAGCCACTCGGGACGGCCGAGCTCCAATAGCAACGCGCCATACGCAAACGCGTCTCTCTCCCTTCCTCAGTTCCTCCCCCTCAACCAAAACACATCCACACTCTGTCAGGGACAGATTGAAACGTCATCAAGCCACTCGAGACGGCCGAGCACCAATAGCAACGCGCCATACGCACACGCGTCTCTCTCCCTTCCTCAGTCCCTCCCCCTCAACCAAAACACATCCACACTCTGTCATGGACAGATTGAAACGTCATCAAGCCACTCGGGACGGCCGAGCTCCAATAGCAACGCGCCATACGCAAACGCGTCTCTCTCCCTTCCTCAGTTCCTCCCCCTCAACCAAAACACATCCACACTCTGTCATGGACAGATTGAAACGTCATCAAGCCACTCGGGACGGCCGAGCTCCAATAGCAACGCGCCATACGCAAACGCGTCTCTCTCCCTTCCTCAGTTCCTCCCCCTCAACCAAAACACATCCACACTCTGTCAGGGACAGATTGAAACGTCATCAAGCCACTCGAGACGGCCGAGCACCAATAGCAACGCGCCATACGCACACGCGTCTCTCTCCCTTCCTCAGTTCCTCCCCCTCAACCAAAACACATCCACACTCTGTCATGGACATATTGAAACGTCATCAAGCCACTCGGGACGGCCGAGCGCCAATAGCAACGCGCCATACGCGCACGCGTCTCTCTTCCTTCCTCAGTTCCTCCCCCTCAACCAAAACACAACCACACTCTGTCAAGGACAGATTGAAACGTCATCAAGCCACTCGGGACTGCCTAGCTCCAATAGCAACGCGCCATACGCACACGCGTCTCTCTCCCTTCCTCAGTTCCTCCCCCTCAACCAAAACACATCCACACTCTGTCATGGACATATTGAAACGTCATCAAGCCACTCGGGACGGCCGAGCGCCAATAGCAACGCGCCATACGCGCACGCGTCTCTCTCCCTTCCTCAGTTCCTCCCCCTCAACCAAAACACAACCACACTCTGTCAAGGACAGATTGAAACGTCATCAAGCCATTCGAGACGGCCGAGCACCAATAGCAACGCGCCATACGCGCACGCGTCTCTCTCCCTTCCTCAGTTCCTTCCCTCAACCAAAACACATCCACACTCTGTCAAGGACAGATTGAAACGTCATCAAGCCATTCGAGACGGCCGAGCACCAATAGCAACGCGCCATACGCGCACGCGTCTCTCTCCCTTCCTCAGTTCCTTCCCTCAACCAAAACACATCCACACTCTGTCAAGGACAGATTGAAACGTCATCAAGCCACTCGGGACGGCCGAGCGCCAATAGCAACGCGCCATACGCACACGCGTCTCTCTCCCTTCCTCAGTCCCTCCCCCTCAACCAAAACACATCCACACTCTGTCATGGACATATTGAAACGTCAACAAGCCACTCGGGACGGCCGAGCTCTAATAGCAACGCGCCATACGCAAACGCGTCTCTCTCCCTTCCTCAGTTCCTCCCCCTCAACCAAAACACATCCACACTCTGTCATGGACAGATTGAAACGTCATCAAGCCACTCGGGACGGCCGAGCACCAATAGCAACGCGCCATACGCACACGCGTCTTTCTCCCTTCCCCAGCTCCTCCCCCTCAACCAAAACACATCCACACTCTGTCAAGGACAGATTGAAACGTCATCAAGCCACTCGGGACGGCCGAGCACCAATAGCAACGCGCCATACGCACACGCGTCTCTCTCCCTTCCTCAGTTCCTCCCCCTCAAGCCAAAACACATCCACACTCTGTCAAGGACAGATTGAAACGTCATCAAGCCACTCGGGACGGCCGAGCGCCAATAGCAACGCGCCATACGCACACGCGTCTTTCTCCCTTCCCCAGCTCCTCCCCCTCAACCAAAACACATCCACACTCTGTCAAGGACAGATTGAAACGTCATCAAGCCACTCGGGACGGCCGAGCACCAATAGCAACGCGCCATACGCACACGCGTCTCTCTCCCTTCCTCAGTTCCTCCCCCTCAACCAAAACACATCCACACTCTGTCAAGGACAGATTGAAACGTCATCAAGCCACTCGGTACGGCCGAGCGCCAATAGCAACGCGCCATACGCACACGCGTCTCTCTCCCTTCCCCAGTTCCTCCCCCTCAACCAAAACACATCCACACTCTGTCAAGGACAGATTGAAACGTCATCAAGCCACTCGGGACGGCCGAGCACCAATAGCAACGCGCCATACGCACACGCGTCTTTCTCCCTTCCTCAGTTCCTCCCCCTCAACCAAAACACATCCACACTCTGTCAAGGACAGATTGAAACGTCATCAAGCCACTCGGGACGGCCGAGCGCCAATAGCAACGCGCCATACGCACACGCTTCTTTCTCCCTTCCTCAGTTTCTCCCCCTCAACCAAAACACAACCACACTCTGTCAGGGACAGATTGAAACGTCATCAAGCCACTCGGGACGGCCGAGCGCCAATAGCAACGCGCCATACGCACACGCTTCTTTCTCCCTTCCTCAGTTTCTCCCCCTCAACCAAAACACAACCACACTCTGTCAGGGACAGATTGAAACGTCATCAAGCCACTCGGGACGGCCGAGCTCCAATAGCAACGCGCCATACGCACACGGGTCTCTCTCCCTTCCTCAGTTCCTCCCCCTCAACCAAAACACATCCACACTCTGTCAAGGACAGATTGAAACGTCATCAAGCCACTCGGGACGGCCGAGCTCCAATAGCAACGCGCCATACGCACACGGGTCTCTCTCCCTTCCTCAGTTCCTCCCCCTCAACCAAAACACAACCACACTCTGTCAAGGACAGATTGAAACGTCATCAAGCCACTCGGGACGGCCGAGCACCAATAGCAACGCGCCATACGCACACGCGTCTCTCTCCCTTCCTCAGTTCCTCCCCCTCAACCAAAACACATCCACACTCTGTCAAGGACAGATTGAAACGTCATCAAGCCACTCGGGACGGCCGAGCTCCAATGGCAACGCGCCATACGCACACGCGTCTTTCTCCCTTCCTCAGTTCCTCCCCCTCAACCAAAACACATCCACACTCTGTCAAGGACAGATTGAAACGTCATCAAGCCACTCGGGACGGCCGAGCGCCAATGGCAACGCGCCATACGCACACGCGTCTCTCTCCCTTCCCCAGTTCCTCCCCCTCAACCAAAACACATCCACACTCTGTCAAGGACAGATTGAAACGTCATCAAGCCACTCGGGACGGCCGAGCGCCAATGGCAACGCGCCATACGCACACGCGTCTCTCTCCCTTCCCCAGTTCCTCCCCCTCAACCAAAACACATCCACACTCTGTCAAGGACAGATTGAAACGTCATCAAGCCACTCGGGACGGCCGAGCGCCAATGGCAACGCGCCATACGCACACGCGTCTTTCTCCCTTCCTCAGTTCCTCCCCCTCAACCAAAACACATCCACACTCTGTCAAGGACAGATTGAAACGTCATCAAGCCACTCGGGACGGCCGAGCGCCAATGGCAACGCGCCATACGCACACGCGTCTCTCTCCCTTCCCCAGTTCCTCCCCCTCAACCAAAACACATCCACACTCTGTCAAGGACAGATTGAAACGTCATCAAGCCACTCGAGACGGCCGAGCGCCAATAGCAACGCGCCATACGCACACGCGTCTTTCTCCCTTCCTCAGTCCCTCCCCCTCAACCAAAACACATCCACACTCTGTCAAGGACAGATTGAAACGTCATCAAGCCACTCGGGACGGCCGAGCACCAATAGCAACGCGCCATACGCACACGCGTCTCTCTCCCTTCCTCAGTTCCTCCCCCTCAACCAAAACACATCCACACTCTGTCAAGGACAGATTGAAACGTCATCAAGCCACTCGGGACGGCCGAGCACCAATAGCAACGCGCCATACGCACACGCGTCTCTCTCCCTTCCTCAGTTCCTCCCCCTACCCCTCAACCAAAACACATCCACACTCTGTCAAGGACAGATTGAAACGTCATCAAGCCACTCGGGACGGCCGAGCGCCAATAGCAACGCGCCATACGCAAACGCGTCTCTCTCCCTTCCTCAGTTCCTCCCCCTCAACCAAAACACATCCACACTCTGTCAAGGACAGATTGAAACGTCATCAAGCCACTCGGGACGGCCGAGCACCAATAGCAACGCGCCATACGCACACGCGTTTCTCTCCCTTCCTCAGTTCCTCCCCCTCAACCAAAACACATCCACACTCTGTCAAGGACAGATTGAAACGTCATCAAGCCACTCGGGACGGCCGAGCACCAATAGCAACGCGCCATACGCACACGCGTTTCTCTCCCTTCCTCAGTTCCTCCCCCTCAACCAAAACACATCCACACTCTGTCATGGACAGATTGAAACGTCATCAAGCCACTCGGGACGGCCGAGCACCAATAGCAACGCGCCATACGCACACGCGTCTCTCTCCCTTCCTCAGTTCCTCCCCCTCAACCAAAACACATCCACACTCTGTCAAGGACAGATTGAAACGTCATCAAGCCACTCGGGACGGCCGAGCACCAATAGCAACGCGCCATACGCACACGCGTCTCTCTCCCTTCCTCAGTTCCTCCCCCTACCCCTCAACCAAAACACATCCACACTCTGTCAAGGACAGATTGAAACGTCCTCAAGCCACTCGGGACGGCCGAGCGCCAATAGCAACGCGCCATACGCACACGCGTCTCTCCCTTCCTCAGTTCCTCCCCCTACCCCTCAACCAAAACACATCCACACTCTGTCAAGGACAGATTGAAACCTCATCAAGTTACTCGGGACGGCCGAGCTCCAATAGCAACGCGCCATACGCAAACGCGTCTCTCTCCCTTCCTCAGTTCCTCCCCCTACCCCTCAACCAAAACACATCCACACTCTGTCAAGGACAGATTGAAACGTCATCAAGCCACTCGGGACGTCCGAGCGCCAATAGCAACGCGCCATACGCACACGCGTCTCTCTCCCTTCCTCAGTCCCTCCCCCTCAACCAAAACACATCCACACTCTGTCATGGACAGATTGAAACGTCATCAAGCCACTCGGGACGGCCAAGCACCAATAGCAACGCGCCATACGCAAACGCGTTCTCTCCCTTCCTCAGTTCCTCCCCCTCAACCAAAACACATCCACACTCTGTCAAGGACAGATTGAAACGTCATCAAGCCACTCGGGACGGCCGAGCTCCAATAGCAACGCGCCATACGCACACGCGTCTCTCTCCCTTCCCCAGTTCCTCCCCCTCAACCAAAACACATCCACACTCTGTCAAGGACAGATTGAAACGTCATCAAGCCACTCGGGACGGCCGAGCTCCAATAGCAACGCGCCATACGCACACGCGTCTCTCTCCCTTCCCCAGTTTCT
Organism: Brachyptera risi; assembly: GCA_964007535.1. Classification (NCBI taxonomy): domain Eukaryota; kingdom Metazoa; phylum Arthropoda; class Insecta; order Plecoptera; family Taeniopterygidae; genus Brachyptera; species Brachyptera risi. Next base: position 7,781,515 of record OZ023332.1, read on the forward strand.
CCCCCTCAACCAAAACACATCCACACTCTGTCAAGGACAGATTGAAACGTCATCAAGCCACTAGGGACGGCCGAGCACCAATAGCAACGCGCCATACGCACACGCGTCTCTCTCCCTTCGCCAGTTCCTCCCCCTCAACCAAAACACATCCACACTCTGTCATGGACAGATTGAAACGTCATCAAGCCACTCGGGACGGCCGAGCACCAATAGCAACGCGCCATATGCACACGCGTCTCTCTCCCTTCCCCAGGTCCTCCCCCTCAACCAAAACACATCCACACTCTGTCAAGGACAGATTGAAACGTCATCAAGCCCCTAGGGACGGCCGAGCACCAATAGCAACGCGCCATACGCACACGCGTCTCTCTCCCTTCATCAGTTCCTCCCCCTCAACCAAAACACATCCACACTCTGTCAAGGACAGATTGAAACGTCATCAAGCCACTCGAGACGGCCGAGGACCAATAGCAACGCGCCATACGCACACGCGTCTCTCTCCCTTCCTCAGTTCCTCCCCCTCAAACCAAAACACATCCACTCTCTGTCATGGACAGATTGAAACGTCATCAAGCCACTCGGGACGGCCGAGCACCAATAGCAACGCGCCATACGCACACGCGTCTCTCTCCCTTCCCCAGGTCCTCCCCCTCAACCAAAACACATCCACACTCTGTCAAGGGCAGATTGAAACGTCATCAAGCCACTCGGGACGGCCAAGCACCAATAGCAACGCTCCATACGCACACGCGTCTCTCTCCCTTCCTCAGTCCCTCCCCCTCAACCAAAACACATCCACACTCTGTCAAGGACAGATTGAAACGTCATCAAGCCACTCGGGACGGCCGAGCGCCAATAGCAACGCGCCATACGCAAACGCGTCTCTCTCCCTTCCTCAGTTCCTTCCCCTCAACCAAAACACATCCACACTCTGTCATGGACAGATTGAAACGTCAACAAGCCACTCGGGACGGCCGAGCTCTGATAGCAACGCGCCATACGCAAACGCGTCTCTCTCCCTTCCTCAGTTCCTCCCCCTCAACCAAAACACATCCACACTCTGTCATGGACAGATTGAAACGTCATCAAGCAACTCGGGACGGCCGAGCACCAACAGCAACGCGCCATACGCACACGCGTCTCTCTCCCTTCCTCAGTTCCTCCCCCTCAACCAAAACACATCCACACTCTGTCAAGGACAGATTGAAACGTCATCAAGCCACTCGGGACGGCCGAGCACCAATAGCAACGCGCCATACGCACACGCGTCTCTCTCCCTTCCCCAGTTCCTCCCCCTCAACCAAAACACATCCACACTCTGTCAAGGACAGATTGAAACGTCATCAAGCCACTCGGGACGGCCGAGCACCAATAGCAACGCGCCATACGCACACGCGTCTCTCTCCCTTTCTCAGTTCCTTCCCCTCAACCAAAACACATCCACACTCTGTCAAGGACAGATTGAAACGTCATCAAGCCACTCGGGACGGCAGAGCACCAATAGCAACGCGCCATACGCACACGCGTCTCTCTCCCTTCCCTAGTTCCTCCCCTCAACCAAAACACATCCACACTCTGTCAAGGACAGATTGAAACGTCATCAAGCCACTCGGGACGGCCGAGCACCAATAGCAACGCGCCATACGCACACGCGTCTTTCTCCCTTCCCCAGCTCCTCCCCCTCAACCAAAACACATCCACACTCTGTCAAGGACAGATTGAAACGTCATCAAGCCACTCGGGACGGCCGAGCACCAATAGCAACGCGCCATACGCACACGCGTCTTTCTCCCTTCCTCAGTTCCTCCCCCTCAACCAAAACACATCCACACTCTGTCAAGGACAGATTGAAACGTCATCAAGCCACTCGGGACGGCCGAGCACCAATAGCAACGCGCCATACGCGCACGCGTCTCTCTCCCTTCCCCAGTTCCTTCCCTCAACCAAAACACATCCACACTCTGTCAAGGACAGATTGAAACGTCATCAAACCACTCGGGACGGCCGAGCACCAATAGCAACGCGCCATACGCACACGCGTCTTTCTCCCTTCCCCAGCTCCTCCCCCTCAACCAAAACACATCCACACTCTGTCAAGGACAGATTGAAACGTCATCAAGCCACTCGGGACGGCCGAGCGCCAATGGCAACGCGCCATACGCACACGCGTCTCTCTCCCTTCCCCAGTTCCTCCCCCTCAACCAAAACACATCCACACTCTGTCAAGGACAGATTGAAACGTCATCAAGCCACTCGGGACGGCCGAGCGCCAATGGCAACGCGCCATACGCACACGCGTCTCTCTCCCTTCCCCAGTTCCTCCCCTCAACCAAAACACAGCCACACTCTGTCAAGGACAGATTGAAACGTCATCAAGCCACTAGGGACGGCCGAGCACCAAAAGCAACGCGCCATACGCACACGCGTCTCTCTCCCTTCCTCAGTTCCTCCCCCTCAACCAAAACACATCCACACTCTGTCAAGTACAGATTGAAACGTCATCAAGCCACTCGGGACGGCCGAGCGCCAATGGCAACGCGCCATACGCACACGCGTCTCTCTTCCTTCCCCAGTTCCTCCCCCTCAACCAAAACACATCCACACTCTGTCATGGACAGATTGAAACGTCATCAAGCCACTCGGGACGGCCGAGCACCAATAGCAACGCGCCATATGCACACGCGTCTCTCTCCCTTCCCCAGGTCCTCCCCCTCAACCAAAACACATCCACACTCTGTCAAGGACAGATTGAAACGTCATCAAGCCCCTAGGGACGGCCGAGCACCAATAGCAACGCGCCATACGCACACGCGTCTCTCTCCCTTCATCAGTTCCTCCCCCTCAACCAAAACACATCCACACTCTGTCAAGGACAGATTGAAACGTCATCAAGCCACTCGAGACGGCCGAGGACCAATAGCAACGCGCCATACGCACACGCGTCTCTCTCCCTTCCTCAGTTCCTCCCCCTCAAACCAAAACACATCCACTCTCTGTCATGGACAGATTGAAACGTCATCAAGCCACTCGGGACGGCCGAGCACCAATAGCAACGCGCCATACGCACACGCGTCTCTCTCCCTTCCCCAGGTCCTCCCCCTCAACCAAAACACATCCACACTCTGTCAAGGGCAGATTGAAACGTCATCAAGCCACTCGGGACGGCCAAGCACCAATAGCAACGCTCCATACGCACACGCGTCTCTCTCCCTTCCTCAGTCCCTCCCCCTCAACCAAAACACATCCACACTCTGTCAAGGACAGATTGAAACTTCATCAAGCCACTCGGGACGGCCGAGCGCCAATAGCAACGCGCCATACGCAAACGCGTCTCTCTCCCTTCCTCAGTTCCTTCCCCTCAACCAAAACACATCCACACTCTGTCATGGACAGATTGAAACGTCAACAAGCCACTCGGGACGGCCGAGCTCTGATAGCAACGCGCCATACGCAAACGCGTCTCTCTCCCTTCCTCAGTTCCTCCCCCTCAACCAAAACACATCCACACTCTGTCATGGACAGATTGAAACGTCATCAAGCAACTCGGGACGGCCGAGCACCAACAGCAACGCGCCATACGCACACGCGTCTCTCTCCCTTCCTCAGTTCCTCCCCCTCAACCAAAACACATCCACACTCTGTCAAGGACAGATTGAAACGTCATCAAGCCACTCGGGACGGCCGAGCACCAATAGCAACGCGCCATACGCACACGCGTCTCTCTCCCTTCCCCAGTTCCTCCCCCTCAACCAAAACACATCCACACTCTGTCAAGGACAGATTGAAACGTCATCAAGCCACTCGGGACGGCCGAGCACCAATAGCAACGCGCCATACGCACACGCGTCTCTCTCCCTTTCTCAGTTCCTTCCCCTCAACCAAAACACATCCACACTCTGTCAAGGACAGATTGAAACGTCATCAAGCCACTCGGGACGGCAGAGCACCAATAGCAACGCGCCATACGCACACGCGTCTCTCTCCCTTCCCTAGTTCCTCCCCTCAACCAAAACACATCCACACTCTGTCAAGGACAGATTGAAACGTCATCAAGCCACTCGGGACGGCCGAGCACCAATAGCAACGCGCCATACGCACACGCGTCTTTCTCCCTTCCCCAGCTCCTCCCCCTCAACCAAAACACATCCACACTCTGTCAAGGACAGATTGAAACGTCATCAAGCCACTCGGGACGGCCGAGCACCAATAGCAACGCGCCATACGCACACGCGTCTTTCTCCCTTCCTCAGTTCCTCCCCCTCAACCAAAACACATCCACACTCTGTCAAGGACAGATTGAAACGTCATCAAGCCACTCGGGACGGCCGAGCACCAATAGCAACGCGCCATACGCGCACGCGTCTCTCTCCCTTCCCCAGTTCCTTCCCTCAACCAAAACACATCCACACTCTGTCAAGGACAGATTGAAACGTCATCAAACCACTCGGGACGGCCGAGCACCAATAGCAACGCGCCATACGCACACGCGTCTTTCTCCCTTCCCCAGCTCCTCCCCCTCAACCAAAACACATCCACACTCTGTCAAGGACAGATTGAAACGTCATCAAGCCACTCGGGACGGCCGAGCGCCAATGGCAACGCGCCATACGCACACGCGTCTCTCTCCCTTCCCCAGTTCCTCCCCCTCAACCAAAACACATCCACACTCTGTCAAGGACAGATTGAAACGTCATCAAGCCACTCGGGACGGCCGAGCGCCAATGGCAACGCGCCATACGCACACGCGTCTCTCTCCCTTCCCCAGTTCCTCCCCTCAACCAAAACACAGCCACACTCTGTCAAGGACAGATTGAAACGTCATCAAGCCACTAGGGACGGCCGAGCACCAAAAGCAACGCGCCATACGCACACGCGTCTCTCTCCCTTCCTCAGTTCCTCCCCCTCAACCAAAACACATCCACACTCTGTCAAGTACAGATTGAAACGTCATCAAGCCACTCGGGACGGCCGAGCGCCAATGGCAACGCGCCATACGCACACGCGTCTCTCTTCCTTCCCCAGTTCCTCCCCCTCAACCAAAACACATCCACACTCTGTCATGGACAGATTGAAACGTCATCAAGCCACTCGGGACGGCCGAGCACCAATAGCAACGCGCCATACGCACACGCGTCTCTCTCCCTTCCCCAGTTCCTCCCCCTCAACCAAAACACATCCACACTCTGTCATGGACAGATTGAAACGTCATCAAGCCACTCGGGACGGCCGAGCACCAATAGCAACGCGCCATACGCACACGCGTCTCTCCCTTCCTCAGTCCCTCCCCCTCAACCAAAACACATCCACACTCTGTCATGGACAGATTGAAACGTCATCAAGCCACTCGGGACGGCCGAGCACCAATAGCAACGCGCCATACGCACACGCGTCTCTCTTCCTTCCCCAGTTCCTCCCCCTCAACCAAAACACATCCACACTCTGTCATGGACAGATTGAAACGTCATCAAGCCACTCGGGACGGCCGAGCACCAATAGCAACGCGCCATACGCACACGCGTCTCTCTCCCTTCCTCAGTTCCTCCCCCTCAACCAAAACACATCCACACTCTGTCAAGGACAGATTGAAACGTCATCAAGCCACTCGGGACGGCCGAGCACCAATAGCAACGCGCCATACGCACACGCGTCTCTCTCCCTTCCCTAGTTCCTCCCCCTCAACCAAAACACATCCACACTCTGTCAAGGACAGATTGAAACGTCATCAAGCCACTCGGGACGGCCGAGCACCAATAGCAACGCGCCATACGCACACGCGTCTCTCTTCCTTTCCTAGTTCCTCCCCCTCAACCAAAACACATCCACACTCTGTCAAGGTCAGATTGAAACGTCATCAAGCCACTCGGGACGGCCGAGCACCAATAGCAACGCGCCATACGCACACGCGTCTCTCTTCCTTCCCCAGTTCCTCCCCCTCAACCAAAACACATCCACACTCTGTCATGGACAGATTGAAACGTCATCAAGCCACTCGGGACGGCCGAGCACCAATAGCAACGCGCCATACGCACACGCGTCTCTCTCCCTTCCCCAGTTCCTCCCCCTCAACCAAAACACATCCACACTCTGTCATGGACAGATTGAAACGTCATCAAGCCACTCGGGACGGCCGAGCACCAATAGCAACGCGCCATACGCACACGCGTCTCTCTCCCTTCCCCAGTTCCTCCCCCTCAACCAAAACACATCCACACTCTGTCATGGACAGATTGAAACGTCATCAAGCCACTCGGGACGGCCGAGCACCAATAGCAACGCGCCATACGCACACGCGTCTCTCTTCCTTCCCCAGTTCCTCCCCCTCAACCAAAACACATCCACACTCTGTCATGGACAGATTGAAACGTCATCAAGCCACTCGGGACGGCCGAGCACCAATAGCAACGCGCCATACGCACACGCGTCTCTCTCCCTTCCCTAGTTCCTCCCCCTCAACCAAAACACATCCACACTCTGTCAAGGACAGATTGAAACGTCATCAAGCCACTCGGGACGGCCGAGCACCAATAGCAACGCGCCATACGCACACGCGTCTCTCTTCCTTCCCCAGTTCCTCCCCCTCAACCAAAACACATCCACACTCTGTCATGGACAGATTGAAACGTCATCAAGCCACTCGGGACGGCCGAGCACCAATAGCAACGCGCCATACGCACACGCGTCTCTCTCCCTTCCCCAGTTCCTCCCCCTCAACCAAAACACATCCACACTCTGTCATGGACAGATTGAAACGTCATCAAGCCACTCGGGACGGCCGAGCACCAATAGCAACGCGCCATACGCACACGCGTCTCTCTCCCTTCCCCAGTTCCTCCCCCTCAACCAAAACACATCCACACTCTGTCATGGACAGATTGAAACGTCATCAAGCCACTCGGGACGGCCGAGCACCAATAGCAACGCGCCATACGCACACGCGTCTCTCTTCCTTCCCCAGTTCCTCCCCCTCAACCAAAACACATCCACACTCTGTCATGGACAGATTGAAACGTCATCAAGCCACTCGGGACGGCCGAGCACCAATAGCAACGCGCCATACGCACACGCGTCTCTCTCCCTTCCCTAGTTCCTCCCCCTCAACCAAAACACATCCACACTCTGTCAAGGACAGATTGAAACGTCATCAAGCCACTCGGGACGGCCGAGCACCAATAGCAACGCGCCATACGCACACGCGTCTCTCTTCCCTCCCTAGTTCCTCCCCCTCAACCAAAACACATCCACACTCTGTCAAGGTCAGATTGAAACGTCATCAAGCCACTCGGGACGGCCGAGCACCAATAGCAACGCGCCATACGCACACGCGTCTCTCTTCCTTCCCCAGTTCCTCCCCCTCAACCAAAACACATCCACACTCTGTCATGGACAGATTGAAACGTCATCAAGCCACTCGGGACGGCCGAGCACCAATAGCAACGCGCCATACGCACACGCGTCTCTCTCCCTTCCCCAGTTCCTCCCCCTCAACCAAAACACATCCACACTCTGTCATGGAGAGATTGAAATGTCATCAAGCCACTCGGGACGGCCGAGCACCAATAGCAACGCGCCATACGCACACGCGTCTCTCTTCCTCCCCCAGTTCCTCCCCCTCAACCAAAACACATCCACACTCTGTCATGGACAGATTGAAACGTCATCAAGCCACTCGGGACGGCCGAGCACCAATAGCAACGCGCCATACGCACACGCGTCTCTCTTCCTTCCCCAGTTCCTCCCCCTCAACCAAAACACATCCACACTCTGTCATGGACAGATTGAAACGTCATCAAGCCACTCGGGACGGCCGAGCACCAATAGCAACGCGCCATACGCACACGCGTCTCTCTCCCTTCCCCAGTTCCTCCCCCTCAACCAAAACACATCCACACTCTGTCATGGACAGATTGAAACGTCATCAAGCCACTCGGGACGGCCGAGCGCCAATAGCAACGCGCCATACGCAAACGCGTCTCTCTCCCTTCCTCAGTTCCTCCCCCTCAACCAAAACACATCCACACTCTGTCAAGGACAGATTGAAACGTCATCAAGCCACTCGGGACGGCCGAGCGCCAATGGCAACGCGCCATACGCACACGCGTCTCTCTCCCTTCCTCAGTTCCTCCCCCTCAACCAAAACACATCCACACTCTGTCAAGGACAGATTGAAACGTCATCAAGCCACTCGGGACGGCCGTGCGCCAATAGCAACGCGCCATACGCACACGCGTCTCTCTCCCTTCCTCAGTCCCTCCCCCTCAACCAAAACACATCCACACTCTGTCATGGACAGATTGAAACGTCATCAAGCCACTCGGGACGGCCGAGCTCCAATAGCAACGCGCCATACGCAAACGCGTCTCTCTCCCTTCCTCAGTTCCTCCCCCTCAACCAAAACACATCCACACTCTGTCAAGGACAGATTGAAACGTCATCAAGCCACTCGGGACGGCCGAGCGCCAATAGCAACGCGCCATACGCACACGCGTCTTTCTCCCTTCCTCAGTTCCTCCCCCTCAACCAAAACACATCCACACTCTGTCAAGGACAGATTGAAACGTCATCAAGCCACTCGGGACGGCCGAGCGCCAATAGCAACGCGCCATACGCACACGCGTCTCTCTCCCTTCCTCAGTCCCTCCCCCTCAACCAAAACACATCCACACTCTGTCATGGACAGATTGAAACGTCATCAAGCCACTCGGGACGGCCGAGCGCCAATAGCAACGCGCCATACGCACACGCGTCTCTCTCCCTTCCCCAGTTCCTCCCCCTCAACCAAAACACATCCACACTCTGTCAAGGACAGATTGAAACGTCATCAAGCCACTCGGGACGGCCGAGCGCCAATAGCAACGCGCCATACGCACACGCGTCTCTCTCCCTTCCTCAGTCCCTCCCCCTCAACCAAAACACATCCACACTCTGTCAAGGACAGATTGAAACGTCATCAAGCCACTCGGGACGGCCGAGCGCCAATAGCAACGCGCCATACGCGCACGCGTCTCTCTCCCTTCCCCAGTTCCTCCCCCTCAACCGAAACACATCCACACTCTGTCATGGACAGATTGAAACGTCATCAAGCCACTCGGGACGGCCGAGCTCCAATAGCAACGCGCCATACGCAAACGCGTCTCTCTCCCTTCCTCAGTTCCTCCCCCTCAACCAAAACACATCCACACTCTGTCAAGGACATATTGAAACGTCATCAAGCCACTCGGGACGGCCGAGCACCAATAGCAACGCACCATACGCACACGCGTCTCTCTCCCTTCCTCAGCTCCTCCCCCTCAACCAAAACACATCCACACTCTGTCAAGGACAGATTGAAACGTGATCAAGCCACTCGGGACGGCCGAGCACCAATAGCAACGCGCCATACGCACACGCGTCTCTCTCCCTTCCTCAGTCCCTCCCCCTCAACCAAAACACATCCACACTCTGTCATGGACAGATTGAAACGTCATCAAGCCACTCGGGACGGCCGAGCTCCAATAGCAACGCGCCATACGCAAACGCGTCTCTCTCCCTTCCTCAGTTCCTCCCCCTCAACCAAAACACATCCACACTCTGTCAGGGACAGATTGAAACGTCATCAAGCCACTCGAGACGGCCGAGCACCAATAGCAACGCGCCATACGCACACGCGTCTCTCTCCCTTCCTCAGTCCCTCCCCCTCAACCAAAACACATCCACACTCTGTCATGGACAGATTGAAACGTCATCAAGCCACTCGGGACGGCCGAGCTCCAATAGCAACGCGCCATACGCAAACGCGTCTCTCTCCCTTCCTCAGTTCCTCCCCCTCAACCAAAACACATCCACACTCTGTCATGGACAGATTGAAACGTCATCAAGCCACTCGGGACGGCCGAGCTCCAATAGCAACGCGCCATACGCAAACGCGTCTCTCTCCCTTCCTCAGTTCCTCCCCCTCAACCAAAACACATCCACACTCTGTCAGGGACAGATTGAAACGTCATCAAGCCACTCGAGACGGCCGAGCACCAATAGCAACGCGCCATACGCACACGCGTCTCTCTCCCTTCCTCAGTTCCTCCCCCTCAACCAAAACACATCCACACTCTGTCATGGACATATTGAAACGTCATCAAGCCACTCGGGACGGCCGAGCGCCAATAGCAACGCGCCATACGCGCACGCGTCTCTCTTCCTTCCTCAGTTCCTCCCCCTCAACCAAAACACAACCACACTCTGTCAAGGACAGATTGAAACGTCATCAAGCCACTCGGGACTGCCGAGCTCCAATAGCAACGCGCCATACGCACACGCGTCTCTCTCCCTTCCTCAGTTCCTCCCCCTCAACCAAAACACATCCACACTCTGTCATGGACATATTGAAACGTCATCAAGCCACTCGGGACGGCCGAGCGCCAATAGCAACGCGCCATACGCGCACGCGTCTCTCTCCCTTCCTCAGTTCCTCCCCCTCAACCAAAACACAACCACACTCTGTCAAGGACAGATTGAAACGTCATCAAGCCATTCGAGACGGCCGAGCACCAATAGCAACGCGCCATACGCGCACGCGTCTCTCTCCCTTCCTCAGTTCCTTCCCTCAACCAAAACACATCCACACTCTGTCAAGGACAGATTGAAACGTCATCAAGCCATTCGAGACGGCCGAGCACCAATAGCAACGCGCCATACGCGCACGCGTCTCTCTCCCTTCCTCAGTTCCTTCCCTCAACCAAAACACATCCACACTCTGTCAAGGACAGATTGAAACGTCATCAAGCCACTCGGGACGGCCGAGCGCCAATAGCAACGCGCCATACGCACACGCGTCTCTCTCCCTTCCTCAGTCCCTCCCCCTCAACCAAAACACATCCACACTCTGTCATGGACATATTGAAACGTCAACAAGCCACTCGGGACGGCCGAGCTCTAATAGCAACGCGCCATACGCAAACGCGTCTCTCTCCCTTCCTCAGTTCCTCCCCCTCAACCAAAACACATCCACACTCTGTCATGGACAGATTGAAACGTCATCAAGCCACTCGGGACGGCCGAGCACCAATAGCAACGCGCCATACGCACACGCGTCTTTCTCCCTTCCCCAGCTCCTCCCCCTCAACCAAAACACATCCACACTCTGTCAAGGACAGATTGAAACGTCATCAAGCCACTCGGGACGGCCGAGCACCAATAGCAACGCGCCATACGCACACGCGTCTCTCTCCCTTCCTCAGTTCCTCCCCCTCAAGCCAAAACACATCCACACTCTGTCAAGGACAGATTGAAACGTCATCAAGCCACTCGGGACGGCCGAGCGCCAATAGCAACGCGCCATACGCACACGCGTCTTTCTCCCTTCCCCAGCTCCTCCCCCTCAACCAAAACACATCCACACTCTGTCAAGGACAGATTGAAACGTCATCAAGCCACTCGGGACGGCCGAGCACCAATAGCAACGCGCCATACGCACACGCGTCTCTCTCCCTTCCTCAGTTCCTCCCCCTCAACCAAAACACATCCACACTCTGTCAAGGACAGATTGAAACGTCATCAAGCCACTCGGGACGGCCGAGCGCCAATAGCAACGCGCCATACGCACACGCGTCTCTCTCCCTTCCCCAGTTCCTCCCCCTCAACCAAAACACATCCACACTCTGTCAAGGACAGATTGAAACGTCATCAAGCCACTCGGGACGGCCGAGCACCAATAGCAACGCGCCATACGCACACGCGTCTTTCTCCCTTCCTCAGTTCCTCCCCCTCAACCAAAACACATCCACACTCTGTCAAGGACAGATTGAAACGTCATCAAGCCACTCGGGACGGCCGAGCGCCAATAGCAACGCGCCATACGCACACGCTTCTTTCTCCCTTCCTCAGTTTCTCCCCCTCAACCAAAACACAACCACACTCTGTCAGGGACAGATTGAAACGTCATCAAGCCACTCGGGACGGCCGAGCGCCAATAGCAACGCGCCATACGCACACGCTTCTTTCTCCCTTCCTCAGTTTCTCCCCCTCAACCAAAACACAACCACACTCTGTCAGGGACAGATTGAAACGTCATCAAGCCACTCGGGACGGCCGAGCTCCAATAGCAACGCGCCATACGCACACGGGTCTCTCTCCCTTCCTCAGTTCCTCCCCCTCAACCAAAACACATCCACACTCTGTCAAGGACAGATTGAAACGTCATCAAGCCACTCGGGACGGCCGAGCTCCAATAGCAACGCGCCATACGCACACGGGTCTCTCTCCCTTCCTCAGTTCCTCCCCCTCAACCAAAACACAACCACACTCTGTCAAGGACAGATTGAAACGTCATCAAGCCACTCGGGACGGCCGAGCACCAATAGCAACGCGCCATACGCACACGCGTCTCTCTCCCTTCCCCAGTTCCTCCCCCTCAACCAAAACACATCCACACTCTGTCAAGGACAGATTGAAACGTCATCAAGCCACTCGGGACGGCCGAGCGCCAATAGCAACGCGCCATACGCACACGCGTCTCTCTCCCTTCCTCAGTCCCTCCCCCTCAACCAAAACACATCCACACTCTGTCAAGGACAGATTGAAACGTCATCAAGCCACTCGGGACGGCCGAGCGCCAATAGCAACGCGCCATACGCGCACGCGTCTCTCTCCCTTCCCCAGTTCCTCCCCCTCAACCGAAACACATCCACACTCTGTCATGGACAGATTGAAACGTCATCAAGCCACTCGGGACGGCCGAGCTCCAATAGCAACGCGCCATACGCAAACGCGTCTCTCTCCCTTCCTCAGTTCCTCCCCCTCAACCAAAACACATCCACACTCTGTCAAGGACATATTGAAACGTCATCAAGCCACTCGGGACGGCCGAGCACCAATAGCAACGCACCATACGCACACGCGTCTCTCTCCCTTCCTCAGCTCCTCCCCCTCAACCAAAACACATCCACACTCTGTCAAGGACAGATTGAAACGTGATCAAGCCACTCGGGACGGCCGAGCACCAATAGCAACGCGCCATACGCACACGCGTCTCTCTCCCTTCCTCAGTCCCTCCCCCTCAACCAAAACACATCCACACTCTGTCATGGACAGATTGAAACGTCATCAAGCCACTCGGGACGGCCGAGCTCCAATAGCAACGCGCCATACGCAAACGCGTCTCTCTCCCTTCCTCAGTTCCTCCCCCTCAACCAAAACACATCCACACTCTGTCAGGGACAGATTGAAACGTCATCAAGCCACTCGAGACGGCCGAGCACCAATAGCAACGCGCCATACGCACACGCGTCTCTCTCCCTTCCTCAGTCCCTCCCCCTCAACCAAAACACATCCACACTCTGTCATGGACAGATTGAAACGTCATCAAGCCACTCGGGACGGCCGAGCTCCAATAGCAACGCGCCATACGCAAACGCGTCTCTCTCCCTTCCTCAGTTCCTCCCCCTCAACCAAAACACATCCACACTCTGTCATGGACAGATTGAAACGTCATCAAGCCACTCGGGACGGCCGAGCTCCAATAGCAACGCGCCATACGCAAACGCGTCTCTCTCCCTTCCTCAGTTCCTCCCCCTCAACCAAAACACATCCACACTCTGTCAGGGACAGATTGAAACGTCATCAAGCCACTCGAGACGGCCGAGCACCAATAGCAACGCGCCATACGCACACGCGTCTCTCTCCCTTCCTCAGTTCCTCCCCCTCAACCAAAACACATCCACACTCTGTCATGGACATATTGAAACGTCATCAAGCCACTCGGGACGGCCGAGCGCCAATAGCAACGCGCCATACGCGCACGCGTCTCTCTTCCTTCCTCAGTTCCTCCCCCTCAACCAAAACACAACCACACTCTGTCAAGGACAGATTGAAACGTCATCAAGCCACTCGGGACTGCCTAGCTCCAATAGCAACGCGCCATACGCACACGCGTCTCTCTCCCTTCCTCAGTTCCTCCCCCTCAACCAAAACACATCCACACTCTGTCATGGACATATTGAAACGTCATCAAGCCACTCGGGACGGCCGAGCGCCAATAGCAACGCGCCATACGCGCACGCGTCTCTCTCCCTTCCTCAGTTCCTCCCCCTCAACCAAAACACAACCACACTCTGTCAAGGACAGATTGAAACGTCATCAAGCCATTCGAGACGGCCGAGCACCAATAGCAACGCGCCATACGCGCACGCGTCTCTCTCCCTTCCTCAGTTCCTTCCCTCAACCAAAACACATCCACACTCTGTCAAGGACAGATTGAAACGTCATCAAGCCATTCGAGACGGCCGAGCACCAATAGCAACGCGCCATACGCGCACGCGTCTCTCTCCCTTCCTCAGTTCCTTCCCTCAACCAAAACACATCCACACTCTGTCAAGGACAGATTGAAACGTCATCAAGCCACTCGGGACGGCCGAGCGCCAATAGCAACGCGCCATACGCACACGCGTCTCTCTCCCTTCCTCAGTCCCTCCCCCTCAACCAAAACACATCCACACTCTGTCATGGACATATTGAAACGTCAACAAGCCACTCGGGACGGCCGAGCTCTAATAGCAACGCGCCATACGCAAACGCGTCTCTCTCCCTTCCTCAGTTCCTCCCCCTCAACCAAAACACATCCACACTCTGTCATGGACAGATTGAAACGTCATCAAGCCACTCGGGACGGCCGAGCACCAATAGCAACGCGCCATACGCACACGCGTCTTTCTCCCTTCCCCAGCTCCTCCCCCTCAACCAAAACACATCCACACTCTGTCAAGGACAGATTGAAACGTCATCAAGCCACTCGGGACGGCCGAGCACCAATAGCAACGCGCCATACGCACACGCGTCTCTCTCCCTTCCTCAGTTCCTCCCCCTCAAGCCAAAACACATCCACACTCTGTCAAGGACAGATTGAAACGTCATCAAGCCACTCGGGACGGCCGAGCGCCAATAGCAACGCGCCATACGCACACGCGTCTTTCTCCCTTCCCCAGCTCCTCCCCCTCAACCAAAACACATCCACACTCTGTCAAGGACAGATTGAAACGTCATCAAGCCACTCGGGACGGCCGAGCACCAATAGCAACGCGCCATACGCACACGCGTCTCTCTCCCTTCCTCAGTTCCTCCCCCTCAACCAAAACACATCCACACTCTGTCAAGGACAGATTGAAACGTCATCAAGCCACTCGGTACGGCCGAGCGCCAATAGCAACGCGCCATACGCACACGCGTCTCTCTCCCTTCCCCAGTTCCTCCCCCTCAACCAAAACACATCCACACTCTGTCAAGGACAGATTGAAACGTCATCAAGCCACTCGGGACGGCCGAGCACCAATAGCAACGCGCCATACGCACACGCGTCTTTCTCCCTTCCTCAGTTCCTCCCCCTCAACCAAAACACATCCACACTCTGTCAAGGACAGATTGAAACGTCATCAAGCCACTCGGGACGGCCGAGCGCCAATAGCAACGCGCCATACGCACACGCTTCTTTCTCCCTTCCTCAGTTTCTCCCCCTCAACCAAAACACAACCACACTCTGTCAGGGACAGATTGAAACGTCATCAAGCCACTCGGGACGGCCGAGCGCCAATAGCAACGCGCCATACGCACACGCTTCTTTCTCCCTTCCTCAGTTTCTCCCCCTCAACCAAAACACAACCACACTCTGTCAGGGACAGATTGAAACGTCATCAAGCCACTCGGGACGGCCGAGCTCCAATAGCAACGCGCCATACGCACACGGGTCTCTCTCCCTTCCTCAGTTCCTCCCCCTCAACCAAAACACATCCACACTCTGTCAAGGACAGATTGAAACGTCATCAAGCCACTCGGGACGGCCGAGCTCCAATAGCAACGCGCCATACGCACACGGGTCTCTCTCCCTTCCTCAGTTCCTCCCCCTCAACCAAAACACAACCACACTCTGTCAAGGACAGATTGAAACGTCATCAAGCCACTCGGGACGGCCGAGCACCAATAGCAACGCGCCATACGCACACGCGTCTCTCTCCCTTCCTCAGTTCCTCCCCCTCAACCAAAACACATCCACACTCTGTCAAGGACAGATTGAAACGTCATCAAGCCACTCGGGACGGCCGAGCTCCAATGGCAACGCGCCATACGCACACGCGTCTTTCTCCCTTCCTCAGTTCCTCCCCCTCAACCAAAACACATCCACACTCAGTCAAGGACAGATTGAAACGTCATCAAGCCACTCGGGACGGCCGAGCGCCAATGGCAACGCGCCATACGCACACGCGTCTCTCTCCCTTCCCCAGTTCCTCCCCCTCAACCAAAACACATCCACACTCTGTCAAGGACAGATTGAAACGTCATCAAGCCACTCGGGACGGCCGAGCGCCAATGGCAACGCGCCATACGCACACGCGTCTCTCTCCCTTCCCCAGTTCCTCCCCCTCAACCAAAACACATCCACACTCTGTCAAGGACAGATTGAAACGTCATCAAGCCACTCGGGACGGCCGAGCGCCAATGGCAACGCGCCATACGCACACGCGTCTTTCTCCCTTCCTCAGTTCCTCCCCCTCAACCAAAACACATCCACACTCTGTCAAGGACAGATTGAAACGTCATCAAGCCACTCGGGACGGCCGAGCGCCAATGGCAACGCGCCATACGCACACGCGTCTCTCTCCCTTCCCCAGTTCCTCCCCCTCAACCAAAACACATCCACACTCTGTCAAGGACAGATTGAAACGTCATCAAGCCACTCGAGACGGCCGAGCGCCAATAGCAACGCGCCATACGCACACGCGTCTTTCTCCCTTCCTCAGTCCCTCCCCCTCAACCAAAACACATCCACACTCTGTCAAGGACAGATTGAAACGTCATCAAGCCACTCGGGACGGCCGAGCACCAATAGCAACGCGCCATACGCACACGCGTCTCTCTCCCTTCCTCAGTTCCTCCCCCTCAACCAAAACACATCCACACTCTGTCAAGGACAGATTGAAACGTCATCAAGCCACTCGGGACGGCCGAGCACCAATAGCAACGCGCCATACGCACACGCGTCTCTCTCCCTTCCTCAGTTCCTCCCCCTACCCCTCAACCAAAACACATCCACACTCTGTCAAGGACAGATTGAAACGTCATCAAGCCACTCGGGACGGCCGAGCGCCAATAGCAACGCGCCATACGCAAACGCGTCTCTCTCCCTTCCTCAGTTCCTCCCCCTCATCCAAAACACATCCACACTCTGTCAAGGACAGATTGAAACGTCATCAAGCCACTCGGGACGGCCGAGCACCAATAGCAACGCGCCATACGCACACGCGTTTCTCTCCCTTCCTCAGTTCCTCCCCCTCAACCAAAACACATCCACACTCTGTCAAGGACAGATTGAAACGTCATCAAGCCACTCGGGACGGCCGAGCACCAATAGCAACGCGCCATACGCACACGCGTTTCTCTCCCTTCCTCAGTTCCTCCCCCTCAACCAAAACACATCCACACTCTGTCATGGACAGATTGAAACGTCATCAAGCCACTCGGGACGGCCGAGCACCAATAGCAACGCGCCATACGCACACGCGTCTCTCTCCCTTCCTCAGTTCCTCCCCCTCAACCAAAACACATCCACACTCTGTCAAGGACAGATTGAAACGTCATCAAGCCACTCGGGACGGCCGAGCACCAATAGCAACGCGCCATACGCACACGCGTCTCTCTCCCTTCCTCAGTTCCTCCCCCTACCCCTCAACCAAAACACATCCACACTCTGTCAAGGACAGATTGAAACGTCCTCAAGCCACTCGGGACGGCCGAGCGCCAATAGCAACGCGCCATACGCACACGCGTCTCTCCCTTCCTCAGTTCCTCCCCCTACCCCTCAACCAAAACACATCCACACTCTGTCAAGGACAGATTGAAACCTCATCAAGTTACTCGGGACGGCCGAGCTCCAATAGCAACGCGCCATACGCAAACGCGTCTCTCTCCCTTCCTCAGTTCCTCCCCCTACCCCTCAACCAAAACACATCCACACTCTGTCAAGGACAGATTGAAACGTCATCAAGCCACTCGGGACGTCCGAGCGCCAATAGCAACGCGCCATACGCACACGCGTCTCTCTCCCTTCCTCAGTCCCTCCCCCTCAACCAAAACACATCCACACTCTGTCATGGACAGATTGAAACGTCATCAAGCCACTCGGGACGGCCAAGCACCAATAGCAACGCGCCATACGCAAACGCGTTCTCTCCCTTCCTCAGTTCCTCCCCCTCAACCAAAACACATCCACACTCTGTCAAGGACAGATTGAAACGTCATCAAGCCACTCGGGACGGCCGAGCTCCAATAGCAACGCGCCATACGCACACGCGTCTCTCTCCCTTCCCCAGTTCCTCCCCCTCAACCAAAACACATCCACACTCTGTCAAGGACAGATTGAAACGTCATCAAGCCACTCGGGACGGCCGAGCTCCAATAGCAACGCGCCATACGCACACGCGTCTCTCTCCCTTCCCCAGTTTCTCCCCCTCAACCAAAACACATCCACACTCTGTCAAGGACAGATTGAAACGTCATCAAGCCACTAGGGACGGCCGAGCACCAATAGCAACGCGCCATACGCACACGCGTCTCTCTCCCTTCGCCAGTTCCTCCCCCTCAACCAAAACACATCCACACTCTGTCATGGACAGATTGAAACGTCATCAAGCCACTCGGGACGGCCGAGCACCAATAGCAACGCGCCATATGCACACGCGTCTCTCTCCCTTCCCCAGGTCCTCCCCCTCAACCAAAACACATCCACACTCTGTCAAGGACAGATTGAAACGTCATCAAGCCCCTAGGGACGGCCGAGCACCAATAGCAACGCGCCATACGCACACGCGTCTCTCTCCCTTCATCAGTTCCTCCCCCTCAACCAAAACACATCCACACTCTGTCAAGGACAGATTGAAACGTCATCAAGCCACTCGAGACGGCCGAGGACCAATAGCAACGCGCCATACGCACACGCGTCTCTCTCCCTTCCTCAGTTCCTCCCCCTCAAACCAAAACACATCCACTCTCTGTCATGGACAGATTGAAACGTCATCAAGCCACTCGGGACGGCCGAGCACCAATAGCAACGCGCCATACGCACACGCGTCTCTCTCCCTTCCCCAGGTCCTCCCCCTCAACCAAAACACATCCACACTCTGTCAAGGGCAGATTGAAACGTCATCAAGCCAGTCGGGACGGCCAAGCACCAATAGCAACGCTCCATACGCACACGCGTCTCTCTCCCTTCCTCAGTCCCTCCCCCTCAACCAAAACACATCCACACTCTGTCAAGGACAGATTGAAACGTCATCAAGCCACTCGGGACGGCCGAGCGCCAATAGCAACGCGCCATACGCAAACGCGTCTCTCTCCCTTCCTCAGTTCCTTCCCCTCAACCAAAACACATCCACACTCTGTCATGGACAGATTGAAACGTCAACAAGCCACTCGGGACGGCCGAGCTCTGATAGCAACGCGCCATACGCAAACGCGTCTCTCTCCCTTCCTCAGTTCCTCCCCCTCAACCAAAACACATCCACACTCTGTCATGGACAGATTGAAACGTCATCAAGCAACTCGGGACGGCCGAGCACCAACAGCAACGCGCCATACGCACACGCGTCTCTCTCCCTTCCTCAGTTCCTCCCCCTCAACCAAAACACATCCACACTCTGTCAAGGACAGATTGAAACGTCATCAAGCCACTCGGGACGGCCGAGCACCAATAGCAACGCGCCATACGCACACGCGTCTCTCTCCCTTCCCCAGTTCCTCCCCCTCAACCAAAACACATCCACACTCTGTCAAGGACAGATTGAAACGTCATCAAGCCACTCGGGACGGCCGAGCACCAATAGCAACGCGCCATACGCACACGCGTCTCTCTCCCTTTCTCAGTTCCTTCCCCTCAACCAAAACACATCCACACTCTGTCAAGGACAGATTGAAACGTCATCAAGCCACTCGGGACGGCAGAGCACCAATAGCAACGCGCCATACGCACACGCGTCTCTCTCCCTTCCCTAGTTCCTCCCCTCAACCAAAACACATCCACACTCTGTCAAGGACAGATTGAAACGTCATCAAGCCACTCGGGACGGCCGAGCACCAATAGCAACGCGCCATACGCACACGCGTCTTTCTCCCTTCCCCAGCTCCTCCCCCTCAACCAAAACACATCCACACTCTGTCAAGGACAGATTGAAACGTCATCAAGCCACTCGGGACGGCCGAGCACCAATAGCAACGCGCCATACGCACACGCGTCTTTCTCCCTTCCTCAGTTCCTCCCCCTCAACCAAAACACATCCACACTCTGTCAAGGACAGATTGAAACGTCATCAAGCCACTCGGGACGGCCGAGCACCAATAGCAACGCGCCATACGCGCACGCGTCTCTCTCCCTTCCCCAGTTCCTTCCCTCAACCAAAACACATCCACACTCTGTCAAGGACAGATTGAAACGTCATCAAACCACTCGGGACGGCCGAGCACCAATAGCAACGCGCCATACGCACACGCGTCTTTCTCCCTTCCCCAGCTCCTCCCCCTCAACCAAAACACATCCACACTCTGTCAAGGACAGATTGAAACGTCATCAAGCCACTCGGGACGGCCGAGCGCCAATGGCAACGCGCCATACGCACACGCGTCTCTCTCCCTTCCCCAGTTCCTCCCCCTCAACCAAAACACATCCACACTCTGTCAAGGACAGATTGAAACGTCATCAAGCCACTCGGGACGGCCGAGCGCCAATGGCAACGCGCCATACGCACACGCGTCTCTCTCCCTTCCCCAGTTCCTCCCCTCAACCAAAACACAGCCACACTCTGTCAAGGACAGATTGAAACGTCATCAAGCCACTAGGGACGGCCGAGCACCAAAAGCAACGCGCCATACGCACACGCGTCTCTCTCCCTTCCTCAGTTCCTCCCCCTCAACCAAAACACATCCACACTCTGTCAAGTACAGATTGAAACGTCATCAAGCCACTCGGGACGGCCGAGCGCCAATGGCAACGCGCCATACGCACACGCGTCTCTCTTCCTTCCCCAGTTCCTCCCCCTCAACCAAAACACATCCACACTCTGTCATGGACAGATTGAAACGTCATCAAGCCACTCGGGACGGCCGAGCACCAATAGCAACGCGCCATACGCACACGCGTCTCTCTCCCTTCCCCAGTTCCTCCCCCTCAACCAAAACACATCCACACTCTGTCATGGACAGATTGAAACGTCATCAAGCCACTCGGGACGGCCGAGCACCAATAGCAACGCGCCATACGCACACGCGTCTCTCCCTTCCTCAGTCCCTCCCCCTCAACCAAAACACATCCACACTCTGTCATGGACAGATTGAAACGTCATCAAGCCACTCGGGACGGCCGAGCACCAATAGCAACGCGCCATACGCACACGCGTCTCTCTTCCTTCCCCAGTTCCTCCCCCTCAACCAAAACACATCCACACTCTGTCATGGACAGATTGAAACGTCATCAAGCCACTCGGGACGGCCGAGCACCAATAGCAACGCGCCATACGCACACGCGTCTCTCTCCCTTCCTCAGTTCCTCCCCCTCAACCAAAACACATCCACACTCTGTCAAGGACAGATTGAAACGTCATCAAGCCACTCGGGACGGCCGAGCACCAATAGCAACGCGCCATACGCACACGCGTCTCTCTCCCTTCCCTAGTTCCTCCCCCTCAACCAAAACACATCCACACTCTGTCAAGGACAGATTGAAACGTCATCAAGCCACTCGGGACGGCCGAGCACCAATAGCAACGCGCCATACGCACACGCGTCTCTCTTCCTTTCCTAGTTCCTCCCCCTCAACCAAAACACATCCACACTCTGTCAAGGTCAGATTGAAACGTCATCAAGCCACTCGGGACGGCCGAGCACCAATAGCAACGCGCCATACGCACACGCGTCTCTCTTCCTTCCCCAGTTCCTCCCCCTCAACCAAAACACATCCACACTCTGTCATGGACAGATTGAAACGTCATCAAGCCACTCGGGACGGCCGAGCACCAATAGCAACGCGCCATACGCACACGCGTCTCTCTCCCTTCCCCAGTTCCTCCCCCTCAACCAAAACACATCCACACTCTGTCATGGACAGATTGAAACGTCATCAAGCCACTCGGGACGGCCGAGCACCAATAGCAACGCGCCATACGCACACGCGTCTCTCTCCCTTCCCCAGTTCCTCCCCCTCAACCAAAACACATCCACACTCTGTCATGGACAGATTGAAACGTCATCAAGCCACTCGGGACGGCCGAGCACCAATAGCAACGCGCCATACGCACACGCGTCTCTCTTCCTTCCCCAGTTCCTCCCCCTCAACCAAAACACATCCACACTCTGTCATGGACAGATTGAAACGTCATCAAGCCACTCGGGACGGCCGAGCACCAATAGCAACGCGCCATACGCACACGCGTCTCTCTCCCTTCCCTAGTTCCTCCCCCTCAACCAAAACACATCCACACTCTGTCAAGGACAGATTGAAACGTCATCAAGCCACTCGGGACGGCCGAGCACCAATAGCAACGCGCCATACGCACACGCGTCTCTCTTCCTTCCCCAGTTCCTCCCCCTCAACCAAAACACATCCACACTCTGTCATGGACAGATTGAAACGTCATCAAGCCACTCGGGACGGCCGAGCACCAATAGCAACGCGCCATACGCACACGCGTCTCTCTCCCTTCCCCAGTTCCTCCCCCTCAACCAAAACACATCCACACTCTGTCATGGACAGATTGAAACGTCATCAAGCCACTCGGGACGGCCGAGCACCAATAGCAACGCGCCATACGCACACGCGTCTCTCTCCCTTCCCCAGTTCCTCCCCCTCAACCAAAACACATCCACACTCTGTCATGGACAGATTGAAACGTCATCAAGCCACTCGGGACGGCCGAGCACCAATAGCAACGCGCCATACGCACACGCGTCTCTCTTCCTTCCCCAGTTCCTCCCCCTCAACCAAAACACATCCACACTCTGTCATGGACAGATTGAAACGTCATCAAGCCACTCGGGACGGCCGAGCACCAATAGCAACGCGCCATACGCACACGCGTCTCTCTCCCTTCCCTAGTTCCTCCCCCTCAACCAAAACACATCCACACTCTGTCAAGGACAGATTGAAACGTCATCAAGCCACTCGGGACGGCCGAGCACCAATAGCAACGCGCCATACGCACACGCGTCTCTCTTCCCTCCCTAGTTCCTCCCCCTCAACCAAAACACATCCACACTCTGTCAAGGTCAGATTGAAACGTCATCAAGCCACTCGGGACGGCCGAGCACCAATAGCAACGCGCCATACGCACACGCGTCTCTCTTCCTTCCCCAGTTCCTCCCCCTCAACCAAAACACATCCACACTCTGTCATGGACAGATTGAAACGTCATCAAGCCACTCGGGACGGCCGAGCACCAATAGCAACGCGCCATACGCACACGCGTCTCTCTCCCTTCCCCAGTTCCTCCCCCTCAACCAAAACACATCCACACTCTGTCATGGAGAGATTGAAATGTCATCAAGCCACTCGGGACGGCCGAGCACCAATAGCAACGCGCCATACGCACACGCGTCTCTCTTCCTCCCCCAGTTCCTCCCCCTCAACCAAAACACATCCACACTCTGTCATGGACAGATTGAAACGTCATCAAGCCACTCGGGACGGCCGAGCACCAATAGCAACGCGCCATACGCACACGCGTCTCTCTTCCTTCCCCAGTTCCTCCCCCTCAACCAAAACACATCCACACTCTGTCATGGACAGATTGAAACGTCATCAAGCCACTCGGGACGGCCGAGCACCAATAGCAACGCGCCATACGCACACGCGTCTCTCTCCCTTCCCCAGTTCCTCCCCCTCAACCAAAACACATCCACACTCTGTCATGGACAGATTGAAACGTCATCAAGCCACTCGGGACGGCCGAGCGCCAATAGCAACGCGCCATACGCAAACGCGTCTCTCTCCCTTCCTCAGTTCCTCCCCCTCAACCAAAACACATCCACACTCTGTCAAGGACAGATTGAAACGTCATCAAGCCACTCGGGACGGCCGAGCGCCAATGGCAACGCGCCATACGCACACGCGTCTCTCTCCCTTCCTCAGTTCCTCCCCCTCAACCAAAACACATCCACACTCTGTCAAGGACAGATTGAAACGTCATCAAGCCACTCGGGACGGCCGTGCGCCAATAGCAACGCGCCATACGCACACGCGTCTCTCTCCCTTCCTCAGTCCCTCCCCCTCAACCAAAACACATCCACACTCTGTCATGGACAGATTGAAACGTCATCAAGCCACTCGGGACGGCCGAGCTCCAATAGCAACGCGCCATACGCAAACGCGTCTCTCTCCCTTCCTCAGTTCCTCCCCCTCAACCAAAACACATCCACACTCTGTCAAGGACAGATTGAAACGTCATCAAGCCACTCGGGACGGCCGAGCGCCAATAGCAACGCGCCATACGCACACGCGTCTTTCTCCCTTCCTCAGTTCCTCCCCCTCAACCAAAACACATCCACACTCTGTCAAGGACAGATTGAAACGTCATCAAGCCACTCGGGACGGCCGAGCGCCAATAGCAACGCGCCATACGCACACGCGTCTCTCTCCCTTCCTCAGTCCCTCCCCCTCAACCAAAACACATCCACACTCTGTCATGGACAGATTGAAACGTCATCAAGCCACTCGGGACGGCCGAGCGCCAATAGCAACGCGCCATACGCACACGCGTCTCTCTCCCTTCCCCAGTTCCTCCCCCTCAACCAAAACACATCCACACTCTGTCAAGGACAGATTGAAACGTCATCAAGCCACTCGGGACGGCCGAGCGCCAATAGCAACGCGCCATACGCACACGCGTCTCTCTCCCTTCCTCAGTCCCTCCCCCTCAACCAAAACACATCCACACTCTGTCAAGGACAGATTGAAACGTCATCAAGCCACTCGGGACGGCCGAGCGCCAATAGCAACGCGCCATACGCGCACGCGTCTCTCTCCCTTCCCCAGTTCCTCCCCCTCAACCGAAACACATCCACACTCTGTCATGGACAGATTGAAACGTCATCAAGCCACTCGGGACGGCCGAGCTCCAATAGCAACGCGCCATACGCAAACGCGTCTCTCTCCCTTCCTCAGTTCCTCCCCCTCAACCAAAACACATCCACACTCTGTCAAGGACATATTGAAACGTCATCAAGCCACTCGGGACGGCCGAGCACCAATAGCAACGCACCATACGCACACGCGTCTCTCTCCCTTCCTCAGCTCCTCCCCCTCAACCAAAACACATCCACACTCTGTCAAGGACAGATTGAAACGTGATCAAGCCACTCGGGACGGCCGAGCACCAATAGCAACGCGCCATACGCACACGCGTCTCTCTCCCTTCCTCAGTCCCTCCCCCTCAACCAAAACACATCCACACTCTGTCATGGACAGATTGAAACGTCATCAAGCCACTCGGGACGGCCGAGCTCCAATAGCAACGCGCCATACGCAAACGCGTCTCTCTCCCTTCCTCAGTTCCTCCCCCTCAACCAAAACACATCCACACTCTGTCAGGGACAGATTGAAACGTCATCAAGCCACTCGAGACGGCCGAGCACCAATAGCAACGCGCCATACGCACACGCGTCTCTCTCCCTTCCTCAGTCCCTCCCCCTCAACCAAAACACATCCACACTCTGTCATGGACAGATTGAAACGTCATCAAGCCACTCGGGACGGCCGAGCTCCAATAGCAACGCGCCATACGCAAACGCGTCTCTCTCCCTTCCTCAGTTCCTCCCCCTCAACCAAAACACATCCACACTCTGTCATGGACAGATTGAAACGTCATCAAGCCACTCGGGACGGCCGAGCTCCAATAGCAACGCGCCATACGCAAACGCGTCTCTCTCCCTTCCTCAGTTCCTCCCCCTCAACCAAAACACATCCACACTCTGTCAGGGACAGATTGAAACGTCATCAAGCCACTCGAGACGGCCGAGCACCAATAGCAACGCGCCATACGCACACGCGTCTCTCTCCCTTCCTCAGTTCCTCCCCCTCAACCAAAACACATCCACACTCTGTCATGGACATATTGAAACGTCATCAAGCCACTCGGGACGGCCGAGCGCCAATAGCAACGCGCCATACGCGCACGCGTCTCTCTTCCTTCCTCAGTTCCTCCCCCTCAACCAAAACACAACCACACTCTGTCAAGGACAGATTGAAACGTCATCAAGCCACTCGGGACTGCCGAGCTCCAATAGCAACGCGCCATACGCACACGCGTCTCTCTCCCTTCCTCAGTTCCTCCCCCTCAACCAAAACACATCCACACTCTGTCATGGACATATTGAAACGTCATCAAGCCACTCGGGACGGCCGAGCGCCAATAGCAACGCGCCATACGCGCACGCGTCTCTCTCCCTTCCTCAGTTCCTCCCCCTCAACCAAAACACAACCACACTCTGTCAAGGACAGATTGAAACGTCATCAAGCCATTCGAGACGGCCGAGCACCAATAGCAACGCGCCATACGCGCACGCGTCTCTCTCCCTTCCTCAGTTCCTTCCCTCAACCAAAACACATCCACACTCTGTCAAGGACAGATTGAAACGTCATCAAGCCATTCGAGACGGCCGAGCACCAATAGCAACGCGCCATACGCGCACGCGTCTCTCTCCCTTCCTCAGTTCCTTCCCTCAACCAAAACACATCCACACTCTGTCAAGGACAGATTGAAACGTCATCAAGCCACTCGGGACGGCCGAGCGCCAATAGCAACGCGCCATACGCACACGCGTCTCTCTCCCTTCCTCAGTCCCTCCCCCTCAACCAAAACACATCCACACTCTGTCATGGACATATTGAAACGTCAACAAGCCACTCGGGACGGCCGAGCTCTAATAGCAACGCGCCATACGCAAACGCGTCTCTCTCCCTTCCTCAGTTCCTCCCCCTCAACCAAAACACATCCACACTCTGTCATGGACAGATTGAAACGTCATCAAGCCACTCGGGACGGCCGAGCACCAATAGCAACGCGCCATACGCACACGCGTCTTTCTCCCTTCCCCAGCTCCTCCCCCTCAACCAAAACACATCCACACTCTGTCAAGGACAGATTGAAACGTCATCAAGCCACTCGGGACGGCCGAGCACCAATAGCAACGCGCCATACGCACACGCGTCTCTCTCCCTTCCTCAGTTCCTCCCCCTCAAGCCAAAACACATCCACACTCTGTCAAGGACAGATTGAAACGTCATCAAGCCACTCGGGACGGCCGAGCGCCAATAGCAACGCGCCATACGCACACGCGTCTTTCTCCCTTCCCCAGCTCCTCCCCCTCAACCAAAACACATCCACACTCTGTCAAGGACAGATTGAAACGTCATCAAGCCACTCGGGACGGCCGAGCACCAATAGCAACGCGCCATACGCACACGCGTCTCTCTCCCTTCCTCAGTTCCTCCCCCTCAACCAAAACACATCCACACTCTGTCAAGGACAGATTGAAACGTCATCAAGCCACTCGGGACGGCCGAGCGCCAATAGCAACGCGCCATACGCACACGCGTCTCTCTCCCTTCCCCAGTTCCTCCCCCTCAACCAAAACACATCCACACTCTGTCAAGGACAGATTGAAACGTCATCAAGCCACTCGGGACGGCCGAGCACCAATAGCAACGCGCCATACGCACACGCGTCTTTCTCCCTTCCTCAGTTCCTCCCCCTCAACCAAAACACATCCACACTCTGTCAAGGACAGATTGAAACGTCATCAAGCCACTCGGGACGGCCGAGCGCCAATAGCAACGCGCCATACGCACACGCTTCTTTCTCCCTTCCTCAGTTTCTCCCCCTCAACCAAAACACAACCACACTCTGTCAGGGACAGATTGAAACGTCATCAAGCCACTCGGGACGGCCGAGCGCCAATAGCAACGCGCCATACGCACACGCTTCTTTCTCCCTTCCTCAGTTTCTCCCCCTCAACCAAAACACAACCACACTCTGTCAGGGACAGATTGAAACGTCATCAAGCCACTCGGGACGGCCGAGCTCCAATAGCAACGCGCCATACGCACACGGGTCTCTCTCCCTTCCTCAGTTCCTCCCCCTCAACCAAAACACATCCACACTCTGTCAAGGACAGATTGAAACGTCATCAAGCCACTCGGGACGGCCGAGCTCCAATAGCAACGCGCCATACGCACACGGGTCTCTCTCCCTTCCTCAGTTCCTCCCCCTCAACCAAAACACAACCACACTCTGTCAAGGACAGATTGAAACGTCATCAAGCCACTCGGGACGGCCGAGCACCAATAGCAACGCGCCATACGCACACGCGTCTCTCTCCCTTCCTCAGTTCCTCCCCCTCAACCAAAACACATCCACACTCTGTCAAGGACAGATTGAAACGTCATCAAGCCACTCGGGACGGCCGAGCTCCAATGGCAACGCGCCATACGCACACGCGTCTTTCTCCCTTCCTCAGTTCCTCCCCCTCAACCAAAACACATCCACACTCTGTCAAGGACAGATTGAAACGTCATCAAGCCACTCGGGACGGCCGAGCGCCAATGGCAACGCGCCATACGCACACGCGTCTCTCTCCCTTCCCCAGTTCCTCCCCCTCAACCAAAACACATCCACACTCTGTCAAGGACAGATTGAAACGTCATCAAGCCACTCGGGACGGCCGAGCGCCAATGGCAACGCGCCATACGCACACGCGTCTCTCTCCCTTCCCCAGTTCCTCCCCCTCAACCAAAACACATCCACACTCTGTCAAGGACAGATTGAAACGTCATCAAGCCACTCGGGACGGCCGAGCGCCAATGGCAACGCGCCATACGCACACGCGTCTTTCTCCCTTCCTCAGTTCCTCCCCCTCAACCAAAACACATCCACACTCTGTCAAGGACAGATTGAAACGTCATCAAGCCACTCGGGACGGCCGAGCGCCAATGGCAACGCGCCATACGCACACGCGTCTCTCTCCCTTCCCCAGTTCCTCCCCCTCAACCAAAACACATCCACACTCTGTCAAGGACAGATTGAAACGTCATCAAGCCACTCGAGACGGCCGAGCGCCAATGGCAAAAAGTTAGTGCGTCGTGTTTCTATCAGCGAAGTCAGCCGATCAAGTAGCTCATCAGTACCGAACTTATCAAGCAGCTTCGCCCGGTTTCTCTCGTACGCAATACAAAATTGTTGTGATTCTAACCGGGAAGTGATGATTTTCGTGGCTATTTTTTTTTAAGGGCTGTCCATAAATTATGTCACACTTTTTTAGGCCACTTTGAACCCCCCCTCTTTTCCTTGTCACAGTTGGTCACAAAACCTACTACCCTCTCCCCTTTAAATACGTAACAAATTCTCAAACCCCTCCCTCTAACCAAAAAAAAATGAAATCAATAGGCAGGAAAGGTATAATAAAGTAATCAAATCAGATTATTAATTTCTCGATGTTTGCTTTTTGAGTAGTCAAACTTGATAATTATTTGAGATGCATCTGCTGTTTCTAGGGTGGGTATAAATATAAAGATACATAAGAATGGCGCCAAATACATAGAACAAAAAAATGGTACGTCACACAGTTGCCTCCCCCCCTCCCCCCCTTGTAACACCTTGTCATGAATCTTGACAACCCCCTCCCCCCTTAAGCTGTGACGTAATTTATGGACGTCCCCTTAATATTGATTGTATTCACTTCAAATTTTGCACTTAGATAATTATCATGCTAAAACTGCGAAAAAATGAAAATAAAATAAAAACCACCAATGGACATGATTACAGTATTTAGTTTTTACGAAATTTTCAACAATGAAATTTATTTTTCGTTCTTCTTGAACAAAAATGTGTTTGAATCAATTTTTTCACGAAAATGTTGCTGAAGTATTGTTTAAGGGTTGGTCATATTGTTTTTTGATATTCCTGCTATATTTCAAGATATGATTTCATTTACGATGTTTTTTTTTTAGAATTAAATTTTCTATAAAATTTGTGCTCCAACTCGCTCGAACTGAAATTTGTGCTCGAACTAGCTCGAACTAAAAAAGCTCTGCTCGCACAGCCCTGACAGGAAGTGAAGTCACCATCTCCAACCTGCAAATCAACGCAACCCTCGATGCATCTTAGTATGAAAGTAAGGTGGTATGATGGTATGATAGTGTGATGGTGTGATCATGTGATGGTATGATCAAGTGATGGGGTGATGGGGTTGTGGTGTGATGGTGTGATGGTACGATGATGTGATGGTGTGATGATGTGATGGTACGATGGTATGATGGTGTGATGGTATTATAGTGTGATGGTATGATGATCTGATGGTATGATGGTATGATAGTGTGATGGTGTGATCGTGTGATGGTATGATCATGTGATGGGGTGATGTGGTTGTGGTGTGATGGTGTGATGATGTGATGGTACGATGGTATGATGGTGTGATGGTATTATAGTGTGATGGTATGATGATGTGATGGTATGATGATGTGATGGTATGATGATGTGATGGTGTGATGATATGATGGTATGATGGTATGATGATATGATGGTATGATGGTATGATAGTGTGCTGGTGTGATGGTATGATGGGGTGATGGGGTAGTGGGGTAATGGTGTGATGGTGTGATAGTACAATGATGTGATGGTGTGATGATGTGATGGTACGATGGTGTGATGGTGTGATGATGTGATGGTATGATGGTGTGATGGTGTGATGGTATGATGATGTGATCATGTGATGGTATGATGATGTGATCATGTGATGGTATGATGGTTTGATGGTGTGATGGTATGATGGTATGATCATGTGATGGTATGATGGCATGATAGTATGATGGTATGATGGTTTGATGGTGTGATGGTATGATGGTATGATGGTATGATCATGTGATGGTATGATGGTTTGATGGTGTGATGGTATGATGGTATGATCATGTGATGGTATGATGATGTGATCATGTGATGGTATGATGGTTTGATGGTGTGATGGTATGATGATGTGATCATGTGATGGTATGATGATGTGATCATGTGATGGTATGATGGTTTGATGGTGTGATGGTATGATGGTATGATCATGTGATGGTATGATGGCATGATAGTATGATGGTATGATGGTTTGATGGTGTGATGGTATGATGGTATGATGGTATGATCATGTGATGGTATGATGGTTTGATGGTGTGATGGTATGATGGTATGATCATGTGATGGTATGATGGTATGATAGTATGATGGTATGATGGTTTGATGGTGTGATGGTATGATGGTATGATCATGTGATGGTATGATGGTTTGATGGTGTGATGGTATGATGGTATGATCATGTGATGGTATGATGGTATGATAGTATGATGGTTTGATGGTGTGATGGTGTGATGGTATGATGGTATGATGGTATGATCATGTGATGGTATGATGGTGTGATGGTATGATGGTATGATGATGTGATGGTATGATGGTTTGATGGTGTGATGGTATGATGGTATGATCATGTGATGGTATGATGGTTTGATGGTGTGATGGTATGATGGTATGATCATGTGATGGTATGATTGATGAGCGTAGCGAAGTCTCCATCCCACTCTTATAGAGCTTTGTCTGTGTGTTTTTTTTTTTTTTTTTTTTTTTTTTGGAAGCACTCCACAGGTCGCAAGGGTTGACTGATCAACATGAAACTTTTTTTTTACACGCAAACTCATCCAACTTAGAACTGTATAGTTTTTGGGATGAATCGATCGGACCGATTTTGAGAAAAATCATCTCAAAGTTTCTAAAAACCCCATAAGATTTGGCTGGGCGGAAAATGTTGAAAAATAAAATCTCTCCAAATGGAATGAAATTTTTTCTCTAAATGTTTACACATGGATTTTATACATTATTACGATTTTGTAAGCTATTCTGATCAGTCTTTTTGAAGAAAAAAAATAAAATGACTGGTAATATTCATAAAATATATCATAAAAATTATGACAGAATTAAGTTGTCAAGATTCACTGCTTTCTAGATTCAAGAGTTGACCAACAATTAAGTATTTTTTATATGCGTCAAGGTGTGTAGAATACCAGAGTCAATGAAGTGGCAAGAGTAGAACTACTTTAACGACTTTTATAGCTTATTCGGATATCAAGGTGTTTAGAATAAATACCAAAGTCGATAAAGTAGCAAGGGTAAAACTACTTCAAGGACTTTCATATCTCATTCAGATATCTCGCTCATCTTACAACGCATATTTCGCGTTTGACTAGTGGTATGATAGTATGATGGTATGATGGTTTGATGGTGTGATGGTATGATGGTATGATGGTATGATGGTTTGATGGTGTGATGGTATGATGGTATGATCATGTGATGGTATGATGGTATGATAGTATGATGGTATGAAGATTTGATGGTGTGATGGTGTGATGGTATGATGGTATGATGGTATGATCATGTGATGGTATGATGGTATGATGGTATGATGGTATGATGGTATGATGGTATGATGGTATGATGGTATGATGGTATGATGGTATGATGGTATGATGGTATGATGGTATGATGGTATGATGGTATGATGGTATGATGGTTTGATGGTGTGATGGTGTGATGGTGTGATGGTATGATGGTATGATCATGTGATGGTATGATGGTATGATGGTATGATCATGTGATGGTATGATGGTTTGATGGTGTGATGGTATGATGGTGTGATGGTATGATCATGTGATGGTATGATGGTTTTATGGTGTGATGGTATGATGGTATGATCATGTGATGGTATGATGGTATGATAGTATGATGGTATGATGATTTGATGGTGTGATGGTATGCTGGTGTGATGGTATGATGGACTGTTGGTTCAGTCTTCTGTTCTGTGTTTCAGTCCGTTTGAGAGCCGGTTCCCGATCAACGTGGGCGTGACGGGATACGTCGCCACAACAGGTGAGGTATGTAGAGGAGTGGACTCCTGCTGCATGATAGCGTAAGTCACTCTCACTCACTGCCACTGTCACTGTCACTGTCACTGTCACTCACTGCCACTGTCACTCTCACTCACTGCCACTGTCACTCTCACTGTCACTCTCACTCTCACTCACTGCCACTGTCACTGTCACTCTTACTCTCACTCACTGCCACTGTCACACTCACACTCACTCTCACTGTCACTCACTGTCACTGTCACTGTCACTCACTCACCGCCACTCACTCACCGCCACTCTCACTGTCACTCACTGTTACTGTCAGTCACTGCCACTGTCACTCACTGCCACTGTGTCTGTCATTCACACTCACTGCCACCGCCATTGTCATTCACTGCCACTGTCACTCACTCACACTCACTGCCACTGTCACTCACTGCCACTGTCACTCACTGCCACTGTCACTGTCACTCACTGCCTCAGCTGCTGTCATTCACACTCACTGCTACTGTCACTGTCACTCAAACTCACTACCACTGTCATTTTCACTCACTGCCACTGTCATTCACACTCACTGTCACTCACTTTTACTGTCACTGTCACTCACTGCCACACTCACTGTCACATACTGCCACACTCACTGTCACTCACTGCCACTGCTACTGTCACTCATTGCTACTGTCACTCACTGCTACTGTCACTACTGTCACTACTGTCACTCACTGCTACTGTCACTCACTTCTACTCTCATTGTCACTCTCACTCACTGCCACTGTCACTTACTGTCACTACTGTCACTCCTGTCACTGTCATTGTCACTCTCACTCACTGCCACAACTGTCACTCCTGTCACTGTCATTGTCACTCTCACTCACTGCCACTGTCACTCACTGTCACTACTGTCACTGCCATTGTCACTCTCACTGCTACTGTCATTGTCACTCTCACTCACTGCCACTGTCACTCCTGTCACTGTCATTGTCACTCTCACTGCTACTGTCATTGTCACTACTGTCACTACTGTCACTGCCAATATCACTCTCACTCACTGCCACTGTCACTCACTGTCACTCCTGTCACTGTCATTGTCACTCTCTCTGCTACTGTCATTGTCACTCTCACTCACTGCCACTGTCACTACTGCCACTACTGTCACTACTGTCACTGCCATTGTCACTCTCATTCACTGCCACTGTCACTCACTGTCACTCCTGTCACTGTCATTGTCACTCTCACTGCTACTGTCATTGTCACTCTCACTCACTGTCACTACTGTCACTACTGTCACTGTCACTATAGCAACAGGTAAGTTCCACCACATAGCGTAGTTAATAGTTGGTCATTGCCCGTTATCGACGTGACACCACGTCTCTGTTGTCCGTAGAACGAGAGAGAACGACTATCAGTAATGATTTACCAGCGGTGCCAGTCGATATGCTGATTATTCTGGAAACCACACACTCCGTTTCAATTATCCAATAGAAGGATATATCCGGGTGGTGCGAACCTGGATTTCCAATAGAAGGATATATCCGGGTGGTGCGAACCTGGATTTCCAATAGAAGGATATATCCGGGTGGTGCGAACCTGGATTTCCAATAGAAGGATATATCCGGGTGGTGCGAACCTGGATTTTCAAAGAAGAGCTCAGACTCAAACTTGAGACTCAAAATTTTGAAACTTCAATTCTTTTCGAACTTCCTTATTGAAAAATATGTGGATAATAATAAGTTTACCAGCACATGTAGCTGAGTGGTTAACGTACTCGCTTCATGTGATCCGGGAGATGAAGGACATATCGGACCCGATTCGATCCCCGCCACCGTCTATCTTCACAGGGGTTTTTCGTGGTTTCCCTCTGTAGTCTAGGCTAATGCCGGGATCGTTCCTACAATATAGGCCATGACCGCTCCCTTCCCAATACCTAAGAAACCTTCATCTCATCATCCCATCATCTCATCAATCATTCATCCGACGCCAATAGATCTTAGTCATCAAAATAGTGCGTCGTTAATTTAACCCAATATATAAATTGGAATTGAAAAAATAAATAGGCCTAATGAGTTGTTTGGTACTAGAAATAATGAGGAAGAAGTTGAGGTTGACAAGAGCTCCAGCGCCTTCTGAATCGGGAGGCTCTATTGATCTTGTATACGCTCTCTAGATTCAATTGATCAATACAAATTTTCTATTGGTTTATGATGGGTCAACGATAACGTCGACTACCAAAAAGTCATAATTTCAACAAGCAACTTTAACAATCTGTAACGGTAATGATTGGAAAACGGGACTCGATCTCTAGGAATCTAGTCTTTAACTCGAACGATATGAATTGTTAATATTTGAAGTTGATTGAGTAAAGAGGCTACTTTACATCTCACAACCCGGATCATCTCGACATCTCAAACCTGCAGGGATCGGTCAAACCAGGACAAATCTGTCTAATTCTTGTTGCAATCAAACCACATTGAGTACAGTAAACCCTCGTTAATCCGATATTCAAGAGACCCCAAAAAGTGATTTCGATTTATAAGAATTCGGATTAACCAAAAAACTCCTTTTCCACGACAATTATCACACTTCCTGGTTAGAATTGAAGCAATTTCGTATTGAGCGTGAGAGAAAGCTAGATGCCACATGTGCGAGGAACCGAATCACTGGTCATGTGTATTCGGCTATCTTCGACAGCAAACAAACTTTAGATGACCAGCTTCCATTGGCGCTCGGCCGTTCCGAGTGATTGAGTGTTCCGAGCTCACCGCTTGTCAAGGACACAGAGAGCGGCCAAAGACCTCAGTATCTAACCCAACGCACCGAGCGCACTCGGAGCCGGATGACGTATTCAGTGGCAGCGAACAGCTGAGCTGGCTTCGGCCTATCAAAAAGGATGGAATTTACGAAAATGATTATCAATTCAAGGAATTCACTCGATCTATTTTGGATTATCCAATCCAAAAACAGTGCTACAGCAATTGAGGGGTCGAAATATTATTTTAAATTACGGATTAGCTGGAATTCGGATTAACCATATTCATTCACATTGAAATGCCTATACCTTCAGCCGAGGACTGATCTCAAGTTCGAAATATGTCAAATTTCGGATTGACCCAGTTTGGATTAACGAGGGTTCACTGTATATCTGTGCATCCACGTTAATTAAGAATCATAATTCTATATTACATCACTCTGAAAAAATCGTAAAAACAGTGAAAAACAAATAGAAACATGTTGATTTTTGACATTTATTTTGCAAGGGTTGAAAACATATCACAAACTGAAGCTCTTCTTACGAGCACATATTGAATACTGGTGATCATCCAACCAAAAACTGTAAGTTAATACGATGATTGGTTTTCCGTTGCCGACTTGGATCCCGAACGTCTGCAATCAAGCCGGTAGGCAAGATGTAAAGAAGCCTCTTAACGATTGGATATGGGAACTCGACATTTAGAGATCGTTATTGTCTTCAACAATAGCGATACGTATGTCTATGGCCACTCATCTGAGACCCCTAGACCTTTTGCCTTCGACTGGTGAACCCTCATCGAGTGGGTACCGCGATAAACAATCCGGTCCCATATGTAATGTGCCGGGCTTATGGCGAATTTTGAAATCGAAGTCCTGTAACATAATGCTCCATCGAGCTAATTTCCCTGACGCGTCTGTGTTATTTTGAAGGTAGCATAGGGCACTGTGGTCACTAACGATGGTGAAAAAACGACCCCAAATGTACGGGCGGAATGTCCTGAGCGCAAAAACTATTGCTAGACGCTCTTGCTGTGTAGTATTTAGTTTCATCTCTGCGTCTGAGAACTTCTTCGACGCGTACGCAACGGGATGAAGTTCGCCCTCGAAACGTTGTTGTAAAATTGCACCCACCCCTTTCAGACTAGCGTCTGTATGAATTTCGATATCATTATTGTCCTTGAAATGACGTAGAATAGGACCGGCAAGTAATTTCGACTCAAGTTCTCTGAAAGCTTCTTCCTGTGCTTGTCCCCAAACCAATTTGACATTTTTCCTTGTTAATTCAGTTAACGGCGCTGCCAACGTCGAAAAACTCTGCACGAATTTGCGATAAAAGTTTGCGAGGCCTAAGAATGATCGAACGTCTTTGAGTTTTTGGGGTGTAGGGAATTCGGAAACCGCTTTAAGTTTGTCTCTGTCCAGAGCGATGCCGAAGCTGTCTACCACATGACCTAAAAATTTTATTTTCGTGTAACCGAAAGTGCATTTCGCTGGATTCAACTTGAGACCGGCCTCTTTGAATCTCTCTAGTACCGCTCTCAGGCGATCTATGTGCATATCGAAGGTTGGCCCCATAGTCACTACATCATCGAGATAGCACAATGCGGAATTCCATTTCAAACCCGAAAGAACAAGGTCCATAGAACGCTGAAAAAGTGCTGGTGCAACAGCCATCCCAAAAGGAAGTCGGTTAAATTCCCACAGGCCGTCTGGTGTTATGAATGCTGTCAGGTGTTTACACTCTTCAGCTATGGGTAATTGCCAGTATCCTGAGAAAAGATCCAACGTCGAAAAGAAAGTATGTCATCGATTAACGGAAGCGGGTACGAATCGGGTTTTATCACGCGGTTAAGGCACCTATAATCGACACAAAATCTCCAATCTCCCGTCTTTTTCTTAACCAAAACACATGGACTAGCGTAACCTGAACGTGATGGTCGTATGATGTTATTTTCCTCCATTTGTTGAACCTGCTCCCTTATAATTTCCCTCTCCTTCATACTGACCCGGTAAGGGGGTTCATGTACGGGTTTTTGATCTAATAGGTCAAAATGGCATTCTTCCACAGTTGTTGATCCCATGTCGTCCAACGACCACGCAAACTGATCATAAAAATAATTAAGGAGGCTTGTTAGTTTTTCTGTTTGAATCGCATCTAAATCTGGGTTTATGTCCACCTTCCCTGTTACGTCGGAAACCACAACATTCAAAATTTCGGGAACCGGGAGATTCGGTGAGTCTAAGGAAAATACCTTCCCATTGTCGAACGCGACTTCGACGTTTCGAGTTTCGTGTGCGAGCCACACCTTACGCTTGCCATATGAAATAGTTGCTTCATGTTTTTCGGAAAAATCGTTACCAAGTATACATTCTGTTGACAAACCTCGCACGGCTATCATGGGAATAATAAATTTAACATCCCCTATTTCCACTGTAGCATCTACCCTCCCTATGACTTTCAAAGTTGAATTATTTGCTGCACGTAAAATCAAGTTTTGGACAGGTGTATGAATTAAATCCTGAACTAAGGTCTCGTCCACACAAGACACTGCCGCTCCCGAATCCAAAAGTGAACTAACATCCTTGTTTTCAACTTTCGTTTTGATGTGAAGCAAACCCATCGTCCGTATGACCACAACCTGCAGTTCAACGCCCTGATCCTCAGTTTCTGTTTCCTTATTAGAGAATGGGTAAAATGAACGGAAGTTTCGGATGTAATCATCCCGGTCTCACTTGATTGACTCATAAAACTCAGGACTCCTGTATTTAATCTTACCCACAGACTCCCCTCCTGACTGAGAGCCTATGGGGAAGAGTTTCCCCCCCATTTGAGTGTACAGCCTCCTGTTCATCCTGATCGCACATGTCCCTTGCGTTCTGTAAATTGGGACATTTTAAAATATAATGGCCAACCTTGCGGCATTAAAAACAAGCAGGCCTCCCTGTATGACTGCGCTGCTGACCCCTGTCATCCCCTTGATTGGGAACAGACTTATTTTTTGAAAACCCCCCATATTGTGACCTGAAATTAGTCCGTTGTTGATTGTTAGTTTGCGGTTGTTGCTGTTGTTGTTGTTGAAATTGCTGTTGTCGAGCCTGTAGCATATTCACCTGCATAGTCTGGAACAAATCTGTCAACCTGGCTACCTGTTGTACCCTTGTAGTTGCACTACTAACTTTTTCCAACGACGGGCTAGCACTAGATTGAGTCAAAGATTTTTTGACCCTGTAAAGAATCGAAGACTTGGCCGACTCTACCTTATCGATGTTTGCAACCAGCTGATCAATGGAACCATTCTCCATGAATAAAACCTTATCCAGTAAGCTAGGTGACAGACCCATTATGACGTGTGACACCTTTGCCTTTTCCGTCATATTTCTGTCCACCCTGTTGCATAGAGAGATAACGTCATACACGTATTCCATCGCCGACTCGTCTGGCCTTTGCACTCTGTCTTTCAACTTGAAGTGACAATTCTCCGACTTGCCATCTCCGTCGAACCTATCTACAATAGCCTCCCTCAGGGCTTGCCAGGTGATCGTAACCTGAGGTGTGGCAGCATTAATTTTTTCCTGGTAGGTCAACCACCATTGCAAAGGAGGGCCATCCAAATAGCATGGTAGACACGCAACTCGCTTGCTACCATCCCACGAGTTGGCATCGGCCGCCCTCTCGAATCGACCAAACCAATCGTGGAACGATTCCTCCTTGAAACGGAACACTTTCGGCTTGACGATCGTCGACATTGTTGACTTTGGTTCCCTTCTTTTCCAAATAGAGCGATCAATAGACTCGAAATCCTTCCTACCGGTGTGTCCCAGCCGACCAACACTTTTAGCCCTACAACGAAAGGGTGGAAGTTCGCCAACTTTCTCTGCACTCAAGTCAAGAAGTCGTCTACTCACCCTTGTCTTCCCTAAGCTCGTTGGGTCCTCAATTACTCTGGTTACAATGTTGTCATAAGCCTTCAGCGAGAGTTGCTGGTCTCTTACTTTCGCTGCAAGTTCATCCAATAACGCGGAAGGTGAATCGTTTACCTCGAATACGTCATCAGTATTTTCCGGCAAAATAACACCTCCACACGCTTCGTCATACAACAGTCTGCCAAGATCTACTCTGCAGTTGTTGTCTTGAGTGTTTGACATTAGATCTGATTTGAATATTGTAGAAAACGAGAGAAGAAAAAAAATTGATAAAGGAAAAAATGAAAAAAATGAAAAATTTAGAATAAAAAATGATGGAAATTTTGAAAAAAATGGAAATTTGAAATTGTGGCCCAATTTGCTCAGTAAAATACAACCTAACAACAACCAACACTAACAACTACACAATGAACATTTACCATCTCACTCCCACGAAAACTGATTGATGTTCAACGTGAAGCGACCCTATCTGTAAAAGAAGCTTGCACCACTCCATCACAAAATAACAGACGTTCCTTAATACGCAATAGTAATACCCGAGAAAAAACTACTGAACACACCTGGCCACGAACCAATACTATATCGATGAAACATAACTCAAAGAAAGCTCGCACCTCCACCAGTGTTACAACTTAGCTTCTATGGGGATGTATACTAAGTTGTGGGATCGGGTTCGGGACCAGACTGGGTCTCACCTCTCAAAGAACTGAATGACATAGTTAAAAAGAGAATACTATTTAATGTATGTAACTGATTTACATACCCTGGAACCTTAGAATTAGAGCCCCCCATTGGGTGAAGCCTTCAATAAAAATAAGCCCACCCAATTATAGGTCCTACTCCTACCGTACAACAGTTGAGGTCGCCAGAGTGGGGTCGCGATGAAGATGCTCGTCGGAAGTCTAGGTTCGTCTTCCCTCTCGTTCGATCTTCGGGGTCTGTCGTGATCACCTGCCCCTCTCGAATCTCTTAGATCATCTCCCAGATCAGAATCTAATTAGAAGTCGCTACCCACCCGGTCATCGGTAGTACCCAGTTCTGCGCATGCGCACTCACGCCGGTTTCTAGGTAGGCTACCCGCTTAGCGTAGATGTTATGAGGCTAGCGGGTTCCAGGGTTGACGGAAATAGGCACTGTGGTGGCCTATGATGGAACTGAGGTATAGGTGAGGAATATGCGCATACACGTACAGAGGCAAGAAGGATAGAGGGTAGAAGGTCTAGGGGTCTCAGGTGAGTGGCCATAGAGATACGTATCTTCGTGACAATATGAATTGTTGATATTTGAAGATGATTGAGTCAAGGATTGTGAACGGGAAACCCCACTGCCTGGGTTGGATCATCATGGTCAGGGTTATCTAGGTCTGGTGACTACAATAGACTACCTTAAGAGGCCGCAGGTGCTCGTATTTCACGCCGAAAACTCTCACGGCCATAATTTTCTACACATCTGTATGATTGATTTGCATTCTGTTGATAATTGAAAAACAGTTTATCGCATTTACGGAATTTTGAACCAAAAATTTGTAATTTTTCAAATTCTTCAAATGGAAAATGAAAAAAATTCGAAAATGCAAAAACCTACAAACATATATTTGAATACCGAAAAAAAATACAAAATGTGAATTATATCAAAATTGTGAGCTAGGAAATTAATGGCGTCTACGTGAATATGAGTTCAGCTGGCTAGTCTACGGGTTGCGCCTAGCACACGATGCATGTTAAACGAGCCCGCGTAGAGCGCCTGCAGCTCATCCTTCAACGCGAGAGCAACACGTAGCGTTTTCCTAGTATTCATTGGAATTTGTCCAACACAAACTGGGAGGAGCTCAGACTCGTCCAGCTCCTGTCCCGTCTCTTCTTCGGGTCATGCAGTAGAACCCACCGCGATGAATTCTTGCCTTCCCTCCATTCTGCACGCTTTTCAGGCTCGT
The DNA here is from genome assembly GCA_964007535.1 of Brachyptera risi. Lineage (NCBI taxonomy): Eukaryota > Metazoa > Arthropoda > Insecta > Plecoptera > Taeniopterygidae > Brachyptera > Brachyptera risi. Next base: position 7,823,049 of record OZ023332.1, read on the forward strand.
TGTCAAATCTTGACCTTTCTTTCCTGCCATTCCATGTTTGGTCTTGTTCTGATTCCAGCTCTGATTGGTTCATTCTCTCTTTCCATTTTGTTACTTCTTGTTAGTTCTGTACGGAATTTCTGAGGGTAATGACTCGGGGGAAGTTCCTTGTTAATGTATAAGTCAGACAGGGAAATCCTGCAAGGGACTCTCCATTCCATCAATCATCATGAATCTAGTATATAAAGACCAGGAAGGCAAGCTGCAAGTGAGTTACCAGTTGCCAGTCATCATGTGAACGTCACGCTTCATTGGGACAATCAGATGTCTCTACTGACATTCATGTATTCTGTATTCTATTCATCAGTGTAAATAAACATCTAGTCAAATCAATACAGTGCTGCTTTTAGTGTCAGTGACAATCTAACCTCGCACCATCACCAAACATGCCACAGTTCTTTCTTTCTTTCTTTCTTCAGTTCATTTTATTCATTTTTAGTTTGTTTTTGCACATATTGAAATGTAGGCCTATCTAGTTTTCAATGGTGCCTATCTAGTATTCAATGGTGCCTACGTTGCGAGTGAGAGTGGAAGTGACGGTAATTGTTTCACGAGCCCTGCCGATGGCCACCTGAAGTTGTCTCCTTCTTGAGACATCGTACCTTCTCTTATACGGTGAACAGTTGTTAATCAAACTGAAAGTCTAGTGTTTCAACTGTTCAAGATCCCTAATTCCATGGTCGGATATTCCAAATCATCCAATACCACAACATACATTTCTCCTCTCATATATAGAGAAGCATCTAAGGGCCGTTCCCGGATTCATCGTTTTCCTGCTACCATCATTCATTTGGTTCGACCCCACTCCCATATAATCAATGTTGAATTCACCTGGATGGATCGTTCTATTTTCCTGGTCCCTTGAAAATCGATGGATAGAGGTTTCACTGTATTAATGAATATGAAATTGAAGATACAATGGCTGGGTGTGAGTATCGCTTATGACAGCCACAAGGGACGTGGATCTGGCCCGCCGATGTTGAGCTGCTCTCATTTGAAACCATTCATCAGTTATCAACGTCCTGAACATGTTCCACATCATCGTTTCTGAAGTATGAACAAAGAATGAAGATTGGGGAAGAACATTACAGCCCACATACAATTCTCTGTGCTGGTTTTTGGACGTTGTGGCATAGTTCAATCGAGTTTTTGAAATGTGAGTGCAAAATTCAGATAAGTGACAAATGAAAAAAATAAAAAATAACATCATTGTTTCTCACAGTTGATACCATTTATATCATTGTTGGATATAGTCTCGATATTAGAATTTGATACTAGAATATAGAATTTGATACTATTTGCTACTGACACTAATAATTTTTCATATTACTACATTATATATCATCATTATTTCGTTTATATTCCTTTAGTGTTGTATCTCTATATGTAGGTATATGAAGAAGCAAGAATAAAATGATTTGGAATTGAATTGTTTCACTAGAATTGCCGCCGGCTTCTCTCTCACTCTCCCCTCGCGTGTGTGCAGGCTACAGACAACAGTGAGAGAGAGAAAGGAAGCACTGCGTGCAGGCTAGGCGCGCGGGCCTCCTTTATTCCGCGATGCTGAACGGCTTGTTCCTCGTGTTCCAGACGGTCAACATTCCGAACGCGTACGAGGATGAACGGTTTGACGCGGCCGTGGACGATGGTTCATGTTTTCGCCACCGGAGCATCCTCTGCATGGCCGTCAAGAACTCCTCCGGCCAGATCATCGGCGTGATCCAGCTGATCAACAAGTTTGACGACCTCGCTTTCACCAAGAACGACGAGAATTTCGTCGAGGCGTTTGCCATCTTCTGCGGGATGGGGATACACAACACACACATGTACGTCTCTTACTGATCCTGAACCACTACCACCCAGAGCATTACTATTCTTCCCACCACACACATGTACGTCTCTCACTGATGCTGAACCACTACCACCCAGAGCATTACTATTCTTACCAGCACACACATGTACGTCTCTCACTGGTCCTGAACCACTACCACCCAGAGCATTACTATTCTTCCCAGCATACACATGTACGTCTCTCACTGATCCTGAACCACTACCACCCAGAGCATCACTATTCTTCCCAGCATACCCATGTACGTCTCTCACTGATCCTGAACCACTACCACCCAGAGCATTACTATTCTTCCCACCACACACATGTACGTCTCTCACTGGTCCTGAACCACTACCACCCAGAGCATTACTATTCTTCCCAGCACACACATGTACGTCTCTCACTGATCCTGAGCCACTACCACCCAAAGCATTACTATTCTTCCCACCACACACATGTACGTCTCTCACTGATCCTGAACCACTACCACCCAGAGCATTACTATTCTTCCCAGCACACACATGTACGTCTCTCACTGGTCCTGAGCCACTACCACCCAGAGCATTACTATTCTTCCCAGCACACACATGTACGTCTCTCACTGGTCCTGAACCACTACCACCCAGAGCATTACTATTCTTCCCAGCATACACATGTACATCTCTCACTGGTCCTGAACCACTACCACCCAGAGCATTACTATTCTTCCCAGCATACACATGTACGTCTCTCACTGGTCCTGAACCACTACCACCCAGAGCATTACTATTCTTACCAACATACACATGTACGTCTCTCACTGATCCTGAACCACTACCACCCAGAGCATTACTATTCTTCCCAGCACACACATGTACGTCTCTCACTGATCCTGAACCATTACCACCCAGAGCATTACTATTCTTCCCAGCACACACATGTACGTCTCTCACTGATCCTGAACCACTACCACCCAGAGCATTACTATTCTTCCCAGAATACACATGTACGTCTCTCACTGGTCCTGAGCCACTACCACCCAGAGCATTACTATTCTTCCCAACACACACATGTACGTCTCTCACTGATCCTGAACCACTACCACCCAGAGCATTACTATTCTTCCCAGCACACACATGTACGTCTCTCACTGATCCTGAACCATTACCACCCAGAGCATTACTATTCTTCCCAACACACACATGTACGTCTCTCACTGATCCTGAACCATTACCACCCAGAGCATTACTATTCTTCCCAGCACACACATGTACGTCTCTCACTGGTCCTGAACCATTACCACCCAGAGCATTACTATTCTTCCCAGCACACACATGTACGTCTCTCACTGGTCCTGAACCACTACCACCCAGAGCATTACTATTCTTCCCAGAATACACATGTACGTCTCTCACTGGTCCTGAGCCACTACCACCCAGAGCATTACTATTCTTCCCAACACACACATGTACGTCTCTCACTGATCCTGAACCACTACCACCCAGAGCATTACTATTCTTCCCAGCACACACATGTACGTCTCTCACTGATCCTGAACCATTACCACCCAGAGCATTACTATTCTTCCCAGCATACACATGTACGTCTCTCACTGATCCTGAACCACTACCACCCAGAGCATTACTATTCTTCCCAGCACACACATGTACGTCTCTCACTGATCCTGAACCATTACCACCCAGAGCATTACTATTCTTCCCAGCACACACATGTACGTCTCTCACTGATCCTGAACCATTACCACCCAGAGCATTACTATTCTTCCCACCACACACATGTACGTCTCTCACTGATCCTGAACCACTACCACCCAGAGCATTACTATTCTTCCCAGCACACACATGTACGTCTCTCACTGATCCTGAACCACTACCACCCAGAGCATTACTATTCTTCCCACCATACACATGTACGTCTCTCACTGATCCTGAACCACTACCACCCAGAGCATTACTATTCTTCCCACCACACACATGTACGTCTCTCACTGATCCTGAACCACTACCACCCAGAGCATTACTATTCTTCCCACCATACACATGTACGTCTCTCACTGATCCTGAACCACTACCACCCAGAGCATTACTATTCTTCCCAGCACACACATGTACGTCTCTCACTGATCCTGAACCACTACCACCCAGAGCATTACTATTCTTCCCACCATACACATGTACGTCTCTCACTGATCCTGAACCACTACCACCCAGAGCATTACTATTCTTCCCACCACACACATGTACGTCTCTCACTGATCCTGAACCACTACCACCCAGAGCATTACTATTCTTCCCACCATACACATGTACGTCTCTCACTGATCCTGAACCACTACCACCCAGAGCATTACTATTCTTCCCAGCACACACATGTACATCTCTCACTGATCCTGAACCACTACCACCCAGAGCATTACTATTCTTCCCAGCACACACATGTACGTCTCTCACTGATCCTGAACCACTACCACCCAGAGCATTACTATTCTTACCAGCACACACATGTACGTCTCTCACTGATCCTGAACCACTACCACCCAGAGCATCACTATTCTTCCCAGCACACACATGTACGTCTCTCACTGATCCTGAACCACTACCACCCAGAGCATTACTATTCTTCCCACCACACACATGTACGTCTCTCACTGGTCCTGAACCACTACCACCCAGAGCATTACTATTCTTCCCAGCACACACATGTACGTCTCTCACTGGTCCTGAACCACTACCACCCAGAGCATTACTATTCTTCCCACCATACACATGTACGTCTCTCACTGATCCTGAACCACCACCACCCAGAGCATTACTATTCTTACCAACACACACATGTACGTCTCTCACTGATCCTGAACCACTACCACCCAGAGCATTACTATTCTTCCCAGCATACACATGTACGTCTCTCACTGGTCCTGAACCACTACCACCCAGAGCATTACTATTCTTCCCAGCATACACATGTACGTCCCTACTGATCCTGAACCACTACCACCCAGAGCATCACTATTCTTCCCACCACACACATGTACGTCTCTCACTGATCCTGAACCACTACCACCCAGAGCATCACTATTCTTCCCAACACACACATGTACGTCTCTCACTGGTCCTGAACCACTACCACCCAGAGCATTACTATTCTTCCCAGCACACACATGTACGTCCCTACTGATCCTGAACCACTACCACCCAGAGCATCACTATTCTTCCCACCACACACATGTACGTCTCTCACTGATCCTGAGCCACTACCACCCAGAGCATTACTATTCTTCCCAGCATACACATGTACGTCTCTCACTGGTCCTGAGCCACTACCACCCAGAGCATTACTATTCTTACCAACACACACATGTTCGTCTCTCACTGATCCTGAACCACTACCACCCAGAGCATTACTATTCTTCCCAGCACACACATGTACGTCTCTCACTGGTCCTGAACCACTACCACCCAGAGCATTACTATTCTTCCCAACACACACATGTACGTCTCTCACTGATCCTGAACCACTACCACCCAGAGCATTACTATTCTTCCCAGCATACACATGTACGTCTCTCACTGATCCTGAACCACTACCACCCAGAGCATTACTATTCTTACCAGCACACACATGTACATCTCTCACAGATCCTGAACCACTACCACCCATAGCATTACTATTCTTACCAACATACACATGTACGTCTCTCACTGGTCCTGAACCACTACCACCCAGAGCATTACTATTCTTCCCAGCATACACATGTACGTCTCTCACTGATCCTGAACCACTACCACCCAGAGCATTACTATTCTTCCCAGCACACACATGTACGTCTCTCACTGGTCCTGAACCACTACCACCCAGAGCATTACTATTCTTACCACCACACACATGTACGTCTCTCACTGATCCTGAGCAACTACCACCCAGAGCATTACTATTCTTCCCAACATACACATGTACGTCTCTCACTGATCCTGAACCACTACCACCCAGAGCATTACTATTCTTACCAACATACACATGTACGTCTCTCACTGGTCCTGAACCACTACCACCCAGAGCATTACTATTCTTCCCACCACACACATGTACGTCTCTCACTGATCCTGAACCACTACCACCCAGAGCATTACTTTTCTTCCCAACACACACATGTGCAACTCTCACTGATCCTGAACCACTACCACCCAGAGCATTACTATTCTTCCCAACATACACATGTACGTTTCTCACTGATCCTGAACCACTACCACCCAGAGCATTACTATTCTTCCCAGCACACACATGTACGTCTCTCACTGATCCTGAACCACTACCACCCAGAGCATTACTATTCTTCCCAGCACACACATGTACGTCTCTCACTGATCCTGAACCACTACCACCCAGAGCATTACTATTCTTCCCAGCATACACATGTACGTCTCTCACTGATCCTGAACCACTACCACCCAGAGCATTACTATTCTTCCCAGCATACACATGTACGTCTCTCACTGATCCTGAACCACTACCACCCAGAGCGCTACTATTCTTCCCAACACACACATGTACGTCTCTCACTGGTCCTGAACCACTACCACCCAGAGCATTACTATTCTTCCCAACACACACATGTACGTCTCTCACTGATCCTGAACCACTACCACCCAGAGCATTACTATTCTTCCCAGCACACACATGTACGTCTCTCACTGATCCTGAATCACTACCACCCAGAGCATTACTATTCTTCCCAGCACACACATGTACGTCTCTCACTGGTCCTGAACCACTACCACCCAGAGCATCACTATTCTTCCCACCACACACATGTACGTCTCTCACTGGTCCTGAACCACTACCACCCAGAGCATTACTATTCTTCCCAGCATACACATGTACGTCTCTCACAGATCCTGAACCACTACCACCCAGAGCATTACTATTCTTACCAACATACACATGTACGTCTCTCACTGGTCCTGAACCACTACCACCCAGAGCATTACTATTCTTCCCAACACACACATGTACGTCTCTCACTGATCCTGAACCACTACCACCCAGAGCATTACTATTCTTCCCAACACACACATGTACGTCTCTCACTGATCCTGAACCACTACCACCCAGAGCATTACTATTCTTACCAACATACACATGTACGTCTCTCACTGATCCTGAACCACTACCACCCAGAGCATCACTATTCTTCCCAACACACACATGTACGTCTCTCACTGATCCTGAACCACTACCACCCAGAGCATTACTATTCTTCCCAGCACACACATGTACGTCTCTCACTGATCCTGAACCACTACCACCCAGAGCATTACTATTCTTCCCAACACACACATGTACGTCTCTCACTGATCCTGAACCATTACCACCCAGAGCATTACTATTCTTCCCACCACACACATGTACGTCTCTCACTGATCCTGAACCACTACCACCCAGAGCATTACTATTCTTCCCAACATACACATGTACGTCTCTCACTGATCCTGAACCACTACCACCCAGAGCATTACTATTCTTCCCAGCACACACATGTACGTCTCTCACTGATCCTGAACCACTACCACCCAGAGCATCACTATTCTTCCCAACACACACATGTACGTCTCTCACTGATCCTGAATCACTACCACCCAGAGCATCACTATTCTTCCCACCACACACATGTACGTCTCTCACTGATCCTGAACCACTACCACCCAGAGCATTACTATTCTTACCAACATACACATGTACGTCTCTCACTGATCCTGAACCACTACCACCCAGAGCATTACTATTCTTACCAACATACACATGTACGTCTCTCACTGATCCTGAACCACTACCACCCAGAGCATTACTATTCTTCCCAGCATACACATGTACGTCTCTCACTGATCCTGAACCACTACCACCCAGAGCATTACTATTCTTCCCAGCATACACATGTACGTCTCTCACTGGTCCTGAACCACTACCACCCAGAGCATTACTATTCTTCCCAGCACACACATGTACGTCTCTCACTGATCCTGAACCACTACCACCCAGAGCATCACTATTCTTCCCACCACACACATGTACGTCTCTCACTGATCCTGAACCACTACCACCCAGAGCATTACTATTCTTACCAACATACACATGTACGTCTCTCACTGATCCTGAACCACTACCACCCAGAGCATTACTATTCTTACCAACATACACATGTACGTCTCTCACTGATCCTGAACCACTACCACCCAGAGCATTACTATTCTTCCCAGCATACACATGTACGTCTCTCACTGATCCTGAACCACTACCACCCAGAGCATTACTATTCTTCCCAGCACACACATGTACGTCTCTCACTGATCCTGAATCACTACCACCCAGAGCATCACTATTCTTCCCACCACACACATGTACGTCTCTCACTGATCCTGAACCACTACCACCCAGAGCATTACTATTCTTACCAACATACACATGTACGTCTCTCACTGATCCTGAACCACTACCACCCAGAGCATTACTATTCTTACCAACATACACATGTACGTCTCTCACTGATCCTGAACCACTACCACCCAGAGCATTACTATTCTTCCCAGCATACACATGTACGTCTCTCACTGATCCTGAACCACTACCACCCAGAGCATTACTATTCTTCCCAGCATACACATGTACGTCTCTCACTGGTCCTGAACCACTACCACCCAGAGCATTACTATTCTTCCCAGCACACACATGTACGTCTCTCACTGATCCTGAACCACTACCACCCAGAGCATTACTATTCTTACCAACATACACATGTACGTCTCTCACTGATCCTGAACCACTACCACCCAGAGCATTACTATTCTTCCCAACATACACATGTACGTCTCTCACTGATCCTGAACCACTACCACCCAGAGCATTACTATTCTTCCCACCACACACATGTACGTCTCTCACTGATCCTGAACCACTACCACCCAGAGCATTACTATTCTTACCAACATACACATGTACGTCTCTCACTGATCCTGAACCACTACCACCCAGAGCATTACTATTCTTCCCAACATACACATGTACGTCTCTCACTGATCCTGAACCACTACCACCCAGAGCATTACTATTCTTCCCACCACACACATGTACGTCTCTCACTGGTCCTGAACCACTACCACCCAGAGCATTACTATTCTTACCAACATACACATGTACGTCTCTCACTGATCCTGAACCACTACCACCCAGAGCATTACTATTCTTCCCAACATACACATGTACGTCTCTCACTGATCCTGAACCACTACCACCCAGAGCATTACTATTCTTCCCAGCATACACATGTACGTCTCTCACTGATCCTGAACCACTACCACCCAGAGCATTACTATTCTTCCCACCACACACATGTACGTCTCTCACTGATCCTGAACCACTACCACCCAGAGCATTACTATTCTTACCAACATACACATGTACGTCTCTCACTGATCCTGAACCACTACCACCCAGAGCATTACTATTCTTACCAACATACACATGTACGTCTCTCACTGATCCTGAACCACTACCACCCAGAGCATTACTATTCTTCCCAGCATACACATGTACGTCTCTCACTGATCCTGAACCACTACCACCCAGAGCATTACTATTCTTCCCAGCACACACATGTACGTCTCTCACTGGTCCTGAACCACTACCACCCAGAGCATTACTATTCTTCCCAGCATACACATGTACGTCTCTCACTGGTCCTGAACCACTACCCAGAGCAATACTATTCTTCCCAACATACACATGTACGTCTCTCACTGATCCTGAACCACTACCACCCAGAGCATTACTATTCTTCCCAACACAAACATGTACGTCTCTCACTGGTCCTGAGCCACTACCACCCAGAGCATTACTATTCTTCCCAGCATACACATGTACGTCTCTCACTGATCCTGAGCCACTACCACACAGAGCATTACTATTCTTCCCAGCATACACATGTACGTCTCTCACTGATCCTGAGCCACTACCACCCAGAGCATCACTATTTTTCCCAGCACACACATGTACGTCTCTCACTGATCCTGAACCACTACCACCCAGAGCATTACTATTCTTCCCAGCATACACATGTACGTCTCTCACTGGTCCTGAACCACTACCACCCAGAGCATTACTATTCTTACCAGCACACACATGTACGTCTCTCACTGGTCCTGAACCACTACCACCCAGAGCATTACTATTCTTCCCAGCACACACATGTACGTCTCTCACTGATCCTGAACCACTACCACCCAGAGCATTACTATTCTTACCAACATACACATGTACGTCTCTCACTGGTCCTGAACCACTACCACCCAGAGCATTACTATTCTTCCCAGCACACACATGTACGTCTCTCACTGGTCCTGAACCACCACCACCCAGAGCATTACTATTCTTCCCAGCATACACATGTACGTCTCTCACTGATCCTGAACCACTACCACCCAGAGCATTACTATTCTTCCCAGCACACACATGTACGTCTCTCACTGGTCCTGAACCTTTACCACCCAGAGCATTACTATTCTTCCCACCACACACATGTACGTCTCTCACTGGTCCTGAGCCACTACCACCCAGAGCATTACTATTCTTCCCAGCATACACATGTACGTCTCTCACTGGTCCTGAACCACTACCACCCAGAGCATTACTATTCTTCCCAGCACACACATGTACGTCTCTCACTGATCCTGAACCACTACCACCCAGAGCATTACTATTCTTCCCAGCATACACATGTACGTCTCTCACTGGTCCTGAACCACTACCACCCAGAGCATTACTATTCTTCCCAGCACACACATGTACGTCTCTCACTGATCCTGAACCACTACCACCCAGAGCATTACTATTCTTCCCAGCATACACATGTACGTCTCTCACTGATCCTGAACCACTACCACCCAGAGCATTACTATTCTTCCCAGCACACACATGTACGTCTCTCACTGGTCCTGAACCACTACCACCCAGAGCATTACTATTCTTCCCAGCACACACATGTACGTCTCTCACTGGTCCTGAACCACTACCACCCAGAGCATTACTATTCTTCCCAGCACACACATGTACGTCTCTCACTGATCCTGAACCACTACCACCCAGAGCATCACTATTCTTCCCACCATACACATGTACGTCTCTCACTGGTCCTGAACCTTTACCACCCAGAGCATTACTATTCTTCCCAGCACACACATGTACGTCTCTCACTGGTCCTGAGCCACTACCACCCAGAGCATTACTATTCTTCCCAGCATACACATGTACGTCTCTCACTGGTCCTGAACCACTACCACCCAGAGCATTACTATTCTTCCCAGCACACACATGTACGTCTCTCACTGATCCTGAACCACTACCACCCAGAGCATTACTATTCTTCCCAGCATACACATGTACGTCTCTCACTGGTCCTGAGCCACTACCACCCAGAGCATTACTATTCTTCCCAACACACACATGTACGTCTCTCACTGATCCTGAACCATTACCACCCAGAGCATTACTATTCTTCCCAACACACACATGTACGTCTCTCACTGATCCTGAACCACTACCACCCAGAGCATTACTATTCTTCCCAGCACACACATGTACGTCTCTCACTGGTCCTGAGCCACTACCACCCAGAGCATTACTATTCTTCCCAGCATACACATGTACGTCTCTCACTGATCCTGAGCCACTACCACCCAGAGCATTACTATTCTTACCAACACACACATGTACGTCTCTCACTGATCCTGAACCACTACCACCCAGAGCATTACTATTCTTCCCAGCACACACATGTACGTCTCTCACTGGTCCTGAGCCACTACCACCCAGAGCATTACTATTCTTCCCAGCACACACATGTACGTCTCTCACTGATCCTGAACCACTACCACCCAGAGCATTACTATTCTTCCCACCACACACATGTACGTCTCTCACTGATCCTGAACCACTACCACCCAGAGCATTACTATTCTTCCCAGCATACACATGTACGTCTCTCACTGGTCCTGAACCACTACCACCCAGAGCATTACTATTCTTCCCAGCATACACATGTACGTCTCTCACTGATCCTGAACCACTTCCACCCAGAGCATTACTATTCTTCCCAGCACACACATGTACGTCTCTCACTGGTCCTGAACCACTACCACCCAGAGCATTACTATTCTTCCCAGCACACACATGTACGTCTCTCACTGATCCTGAACCACTACCACCCAGAGCATTACTATTCTTCCCAACACACACATGTACGTCTCTCACTGGTCCTGAACCACTACCACCCAGAGCATTACTATTCTTCCCAGCACACACATGTACGTCTCTCACTGGTCCTGAACCACTACCACCCAGAGCATTACTATTCTTCCCAGCACACACATGTACGTCTCTCACTGATCCTGAACCACTACCACCCAGAGCATTACTATTCTTCCCAGCACACACATGTACGTCTCTCACTGGTCCTGAACCACTACCACCCAGAGCATTACTATTCTTCCCAGCACACACATGTACGTCTCTCACTGATCCTGAACCACTACCACCCAGAGCATCACTATTCTTACCAGCACACACATGTACGTCTCTCACTGGTCCTGAACCACTACCACCCAGAGCATTACTATTCTTCCCAGCACACACATGTACGTCTCTCACTGATCCTGAATCACTACCACCCAGAGCATTACTATTCTTCCCAGCATACACATGTACGTCTCTCACTGATCCTGAACCACTACCACCCAGAGCATTACTATTCTTCCCACCACACACATGTACGTCTCTCACTGGTCCTGAACCACTACCACCTAGAGCATCACTATTCTTACCAGCATACACATGTACGTCTCTCACTGATCCTGAACCACTACCACCCAGAGCATCACTATTCTTACCAGCACACACATGTACGTCTCTCACTGGTCCTGAACCACTACCACCCAGAGCATTACTATTCTTCCCAGCACACACATGTACGTCTCTCACTGATCCTGAACCACTACCACCCAGAGCATTACTATTCTTCCCAGCATACACATGTACGTCTCTCACTGATCCTGAACCACTACCACCCAGAGCATTACTATTCTTCCCAGCACACACATGTACGTCTCTCACTGATCCTGAACCACTACCACCCAGAGCATTACTATTCTTCCCACCACACACATGTACGTCTCTCACTGATCCTGAACCACTACCACCCAGAGCATTACTATTCTTCCCAGCATACATATGTACGTCTCTCACTGGTCCTGAACCACTACCACCCAGAGCATTACTATTCTTCCCAGCATACACATGTACGTCTCTCACTGATCCTGAACCACTACCACCCAGAGCATTACTATTCTTCCCAGCACACACATGTACGTCTCTCACTGGTCCTGAGCCACTACCACCCAGAGCATTACTATTCTTACCAACATACACATGTACGTCTCTCACTGATCCTGAACCACTACCACCCAGAGCATTACTATTCTTCCCACCACACACATGTACGTCTCTCACTGATCCTGAGCCACTACCACCCAGAGCATTACTATTCTTCCCAGCATACACATGTACGTCTCTCACTGATCCTGAACCACTACCACCCAGAGCATTACTATTCTTCCCAACACACACATGTACGTCTCTCACTGGTCCTGAACCACTACCACCCAGAGCATTTCTATTCTTACCAACATACACATGTACGTCTCTCACTGGTCCTGAACCACTACCACCCAGAGCATTACTATTCTTCCCAGCACACACATGTACGTCTCTCACTGATCCTGAACCACTACCACCCAGAGCATTACTATTCTTCCCAACACACACATGTACGTCTCTCACTGGTCCTGAACCACTACCACCCAGAGCATTACTATTCTTACCAACATACACATGTACGTCTCTCACTGGTCCTGAACCACTACCACCCAGAGCATTACTATTCTTCCCAGCACACACATGTACGTCTCTCACTGATCCTGAACCACTACCACCCAGAGCATTACTATTCTTCCCAACATACACATGTACGTCTCTCACTGATCCTGAACCACTACCACCCAGAGCATTACTATTCTTCCCAGCACACACATGTACGTCTCTCACTGATCCTGAACCACTACCACCCAGAGCATTACTATTCTTCCCAGCACACACATGTACGTCTCTCACTGATCCTGAACCACTACCACCCAGAGCATTACTATTCTTCCCACCACACACATGTACGTCTCTCACTGATCCTGAACCACTACCACCCAGAGCATTACTATTCTTCCCAACACACACATGTACGTCTCTCACTGGTCCTGAACCACTACCACCCAGAGCATTACTATTCTTACCAACACACACATGTACGTCTCTCACTGATCCTGAGCCACTACCACCCAGAGCATTACTATTCTTCCCAGCACACACATGTACGTCTCTCACTGATCCTGAACCACTACCACCCAGAGCATTACTATTCTTCCCAACATACACATGTACGTCTCTCACTGATCCTGAACCACTACCACCCAGAGCATTACTATTCTTCCCAGCATACACATGTACGTCTCTCACTGGTCCTGAACCACTACCACCCAGAGCATTACTATTCTTACCAACACACACATGTACGTCTCTCACTGATCCTGAACCACTACCACCCAGAGCATTACTATTCTTACCAACACACACATGTACGTCTCTCACTGGTCCTGAGCCACTACCACCCAGAGCATTACTATTCTTCCCAGCACACACATGTACGTCTCTCACTGATCCTGAACCACTACCACCCAGAGCATTACTATTCTTACCAACACACACATGTACGTCTCTCACTGATCCTGAACCACTACCACCCAGAGCATTACTATTCTTACCAACACACACATGTACGTCTCTCACTGGTCCTGAGCCACTACCACCCAGAGCATTACTATTCTTCCCAGCATACACATGTACGTCTCTCACTGGTCCTGAACCACTACCACCCAGAGCATTACTATTCTTCCCAGCATACACATGTACGTCTCTCACTGGTCCTGAACCACTACCACCCAGAGCATTACTATTCTTACCAGCACACACATGTACGTCTCTCACTGATCCTGAACGACTACCACCCAGAGCATTACTATTCTTCCCAACATACACATGTACGTCTCTCACTGGTCCTGAACCACTACCACCCAGAGCATTACTATTCTTCCCAGCACACACATGTACGTCT
Organism: Brachyptera risi; assembly: GCA_964007535.1. NCBI lineage: Eukaryota > Metazoa > Arthropoda > Insecta > Plecoptera > Taeniopterygidae > Brachyptera > Brachyptera risi. The sequence goes on from OZ023332.1 coordinate 7,838,183, forward strand.
CTCACTGATCCTGAACCACTACCACCCAGAGCATTACTATTCTTACCAACACACACATGTACGTCTCTCACTGGTCCTGAGCCACTACCACCCAGAGCATTACTATTCTTCCCAGCACACACATGTACGTCTCTCACTGATCCTGAGCCACTACCACCCAGAGCATTACTATTCTTACCAACACACACATGTACGTCTCTCACTGGTCCTGAGCCACTACCACCCAGAGCATTACTATTCTTCCCAGCATACACATGTACGTCTCTCACTGATCCTGAGCCACTACCACCCAGAGCATTACTATTCTTACCAACACACACATGTACGTCTCTCACTGGTCCTGAGCCACTACCACCCAGAGCATTACTATTCTTCCCAGCACACACATGTACGTCTCTCACTGATCCTGAACCACTACCACCCAGAGCATTACTATTCTTCCCAACACACACATGTACGTCTCTCACTGATCCTGAACCACTACCACCCAGAGCATTACTATTCTTCCCAGCACACACATGTACGTCTCTCACTGATCCTGAACCACTACCACCCAGAGCATTACTATTCTTCCCAACACACACATGTACGTCTCTCACTGATCCTGAACCACTACCACCCAGAGCATTACTATTCTTCCCAGCACACACATGTACGTCTCTCACTGATCCTGAACCACTACCACCCAGAGCATTACTATTCTTCCCAGCACACACATGTACGTCTCTCACTGGTCCTGAACCACTACCACCCAGAGCATTACTATTCTTCCCAGCACACACATGTACGTCTCTCACTGATCCTGAACCACTACCACCCAGAGCATTACTATTCTTCCCAGCACACACATGTACGTCTCTCACTGGTCCTGAACCACTACCACCCAGAGCATTACTATTCTTCCCAGCACACACATGTACGTCTCTCACTGATCCTGAACCACTACCACCCAGAGCATTACTATTCTTCCCAACACACACATGTACGTCTCTCACTGATCCTGAACCACTACCACCCAGAGCATTACTATTCTTCCCAACACACACATGTACGTCTCTCACTGATCCTGAACCACTACCACCCAGAGCATTACTATTCTTCCCATCATACACATGTACGTCTCTCACTGATCCTGAACCACTACCACCCAGAGCATTACTATTCTTCCCAGCACACACATGTACGTCTCTCACTGATCCTGAACCACTACCACCCAGAGCATTACTATTCTTACCAACACACACATGTACGTCTCTCACTGGTCCTGAGCCACTACCACCCAGAGCATTACTATTCTTCCCAGCACACACATGTACGTCTCTCACTGATCCTGAACCACTACCACCCAGAGCATTACTATTCTTACCAACACACACATGTACGTCTCTCACTGATCCTGAACCACTACCACCCAGAGCATTACTATTCTTACCAACACACACATGTACGTCTCTCACTGGTCCTGAGCCACTACCACCCAGAGCATTACTATTCTTACCAACATACACATGTACGTCTCTCACTGGTCCTGAACCACTACCACCCAGAGCATCACTATTCTTCCCAACATACACATGTACGTCTCTCACTGATCCTGAACCACTACCACCCAGAGCATTACTATTCTTCCCACCACACACATGTACGTCTCTCACTGATCCTGAACCACTACCACCCAGAGCATTACTATTCTTCCCACCACACACATGTACGTCTCTCACTGATCCTGAACCACTACCACCCAGAGCATTACTATTCTTCCCAGCACACACATGTACGTCTCTCACTGATCCTGAACCACTACCACCCAGAGCATTACTATTCTTCCCACCACACACATGTACGTCTCTCACTGATCCTGAACCACTACCACCCAGAGCATTACTATTCTTCCCAGCACACACATGTACGTCTCTCACTGATCCTGAACCACTACCACCCAGAGCATTACTATTCTTCCCAGCATACACATGTACGTATCTCACTGATCCTGAACCACTACCACCCAGAGCATCACTATTCTTCCCAGCACACACATGTACGTCTCTCACTGGTCCTGAACCACTACCACCCAGAGCATTACTATTCTTCCCAGCACACACATGTACGTCTCTCACTGGTCCTGAACCACTACCACCCAGAGCATTACTATTCTTCCCAACATACACATGTACGTCTCTCACTGATCCTGAACCATTACCACCCAGAGCATTACTATTCTTCCCAGCACACACATGTACGTCTCTCACTGGTCCTGAACCACCACTACCCAGAGCATTACTATTCTTCCCAGCACACACATGTACGTCTCTCACTGATCCTGAACCACTACCACCCAGAGCATTACTATTCTTCCCACCATACACATGTACGTCTCTCACTGATCCTGAGCCACTACCACCCAGAGCATTACTATTCTTACCAACACACACATGTACGTCTCTCACTGGTCCTGAGCCACTACCACCCAGAGCATTACTATTCTTCCCAGCACACACATGTACGTCTCTCACTGGTCCTGAACCACTACCACCCAGAGCATTACTATTCTTCCCACCACACACATGTACGTCTCTCACTGGTCCTGAACCACTACCACCCAGAGCATTACTATTCTTCCCAGCATACACATGTACGTCTCTCACTGGTCCTGAACCACTACCACCCAGAGCATTACTATTCTTCCCAGCATACACATGTACGTCTCTCACTGGTCCTGAACCACTACCACCCAGAGCATTACTATTCTTCCCAGCATACACATGTACGTCTCTCACTGGTCCTGAACCACTACCACCCAGAGGATTACTATTCTTCCCAGCATACACATGTACGTCTCTCACTGGTCCTGAACCACTACCACCCAGAGCATTACTATTCTTCCCAGCACACACATGTACGTCTCTCACTGGTCCTGAACCACTACCACCCAGAGCATTACTATTCTTCCCACCACACACATGTACGTCTCTCACTGATCCTGAACCACTACCACCCAGAGCATTACTATTCTTCCCAACACACACATGTACGTCTCTCACTGATCCTGAACCACTACCACCCAGAGCATTACTATTCTTCCCAGCATACACATGTACGTCTCTCACTGATCCTGAACCACTACCACCCAGAGCATTACTATTCTTACCAGCACACACATGTACGTCTCTCACTGATCCTGAACCACTACCACCCAGAGCATTACTATTCTTCCCAGCACACACATGTACGTCTCTCACTGGTCCTGAACCACTACCACCCAGAGCATTACTATTCTTCCCAGCACACACATGTACGTCTCTCACTGATCCTGAGCCACTACCACCCAGAGCATTACTATTCTTCCCAGCACACACATGTACGTCTCTCACTGGTCCTGAACCACTACCACCCAGAGCATTACTATTCTTCCCAGCACACACATGTACGTCTCTCACTGATCCTGAGCCACTACCACCCAGAGCATTACTATTCTTCCCAGCACACACATGTACGTCTCTCACTGATCCTGAGCCACTACCACCCAGAGCATTACTATTCTTCCCAGCACACACATGTACGTCTCTCACTGGTCCTGAACCACTACCACCCAGAGCATTACTATTCTTCCCAGCATACACATGTACGTCTCTCACTGATCCTGAGCCACTACCACCCAGAGCATTACTATTCTTCCCAGCATACACATGTACGTCTCTCACTGGTCCTGAACCACTACCACCCAGAGCATTACTATTCTTCCCACCACACACATGTACGTCTCTCACTGATCCTGAACCACTACCACCCAGAGCATCACTATTCTTCCCAGCACACACATGTACATCTCTCACTGATCCTGAACCACTACCACCCAGAGCATTACTATTCTTCCCAGCATACACATGTACGTCTCTCACTGGTCCTGAACCACTACCACCCAGAGCATTACTATTCTTCCCAGCACACACATGTACGTCTCTCACTGGTCCTGAACCACTACCACCCAGAGCATTACTATTCTTCCCACCACACACATGTACGTCTCTCACTGATCCTGAACCACTACCACCCAGAGCATCACTATTCTTCCCAGCACACACATGTACATCTCTCACTGATCCTGAACCACTACCACCCAGAGCATCACTATTCTTCCCAGCACACACATGTACATCTCTCACTGATCCTGAACCACTACCACCCAGAGCATTACTATTCTTCCCAGCACACACATGTACGTCTCTCACTGGTCCTGAACCACTACCACCCAGAGCATTACTATTCTTACCAACATACACATTACGTCTCTCACTGGTCCTGAACCACTACCACCCAGAGCATTACTATTCTTCCCATCACACACATGTACGTCTCTCACTGGTCCTGAGCCACTACCACCCAGAGCATTACTATTCTTACCAACATACACATGTACGTCTCTCACTGATCCTGAGCCACTACCACCCAGAGCATTACTATTCTTCCCAGCATACACATGTACGTCTCTCACTGGTCCTGAACCACTACCACCCAGAGCATTACTATTCTTCCCAGCATACACATGTACGTCTCTCACTGGTCCTGAACCACTACCACCCAGAGCATTACTATTCTTCCCAGCACACACATGTACGTCTCTCACTGGTCCTGAACCACTACCACCCAGAGCATTACTATTCTTACCAGCACACACATGTACGTCTCTCACTGATCCTGAACCACCACTACCCAGAGCATTACTATTCTTACCAACACACACATGTACTTCTCTCACTGATCCTGAACCACTACCACCCAGAGCATTACTATTCTTCCCAGCATACACATGTACGTCTCTCACTGGTCCTGAGCCACTACCACCCAGAGCATTACTATTCTTCCCAGCATACACATGTACGTCTCTCACTGGTCCTGAACCACTACCACCCAGAGCATTACTATTCTTCCCAGCATACACATGTACGTCTCTCACTGGTCCTGAACCACTACCACCCAGAGCATTACTATTCTTCCCAGCACACACATGTACGTCTCTCACTGGTCCTGAACCACTACCACCCAGAGCATTACTATTCTTCCCAGCATACACATGTACGTCTCTCACTGGTCCTGAACCACTACCACCCAGAGCATTACTATTCTTCCCAGCACACACATGTACGTCTCTCACTGGTCCTGAACCACTACCACCCAGAGCATTACTATTCTTCCCAGCACACACATGTACGTCTCTCACTGATCCTGAACCACTACCACCCAGAGCATTACTATTCTTCCCAACACACACATGTACGTCTCTCACTGATCCTGAACCACTACCACCCAGAGCATTACTATTCTTCCCAGCACACACATGTACGTCTCTCACTGATCCTGAACCACTACCACCCAGAGCATTACTATTCTTCCCAACACACACATGTACGTCTCTCACTGATCCTGAACCACTACCACCCAGAGCATTACTATTCTTCCCAGCACACACATGTACGTCTCTCACTGATCCTGAACCACTACCACCCAGAGCATTACTATTCTTCCCAGCACACACATGTACGTCTCTCACTGGTCCTGAACCACTACCACCCAGAGCATTACTATTCTTCCCAGCACACACATGTACGTCTCTCACTGATCCTGAACCACTACCACCCAGAGCATTACTATTCTTCCCAGCACACACATGTACGTCTCTCACTGGTCCTGAACCACTACCACCCAGAGCATTACTATTCTTCCCAGCACACACATGTACGTCTCTCACTGATCCTGAACCACTACCACCCAGAGCATTACTATTCTTCCCAACACACACATGTACGTCTCTCACTGATCCTGAACCACTACCACCCAGAGCATTACTATTCTTCCCAACACACACATGTACGTCTCTCACTGATCCTGAACCACTACCACCCAGAGCATTACTATTCTTCCCATCATACACATGTACGTCTCTCACTGATCCTGAACCACTACCACCCAGAGCATTACTATTCTTCCCAGCACACACATGTACGTCTCTCACTGATCCTGAACCACTACCACCCAGAGCATTACTATTCTTACCAACACACACATGTACGTCTCTCACTGGTCCTGAGCCACTACCACCCAGAGCATTACTATTCTTCCCAGCACACACATGTACGTCTCTCACTGATCCTGAACCACTACCACCCAGAGCATTACTATTCTTACCAACACACACATGTACGTCTCTCACTGATCCTGAACCACTACCACCCAGAGCATTACTATTCTTACCAACACACACATGTACGTCTCTCACTGGTCCTGAGCCACTACCACCCAGAGCATTACTATTCTTACCAACATACACATGTACGTCTCTCACTGGTCCTGAACCACTACCACCCAGAGCATCACTATTCTTCCCAACATACACATGTACGTCTCTCACTGATCCTGAACCACTACCACCCAGAGCATTACTATTCTTCCCACCACACACATGTACGTCTCTCACTGATCCTGAACCACTACCACCCAGAGCATTACTATTCTTCCCACCACACACATGTACGTCTCTCACTGATCCTGAACCACTACCACCCAGAGCATTACTATTCTTCCCAGCACACACATGTACGTCTCTCACTGATCCTGAACCACTACCACCCAGAGCATTACTATTCTTCCCACCACACACATGTACGTCTCTCACTGATCCTGAACCACTACCACCCAGAGCATTACTATTCTTCCCAGCACACACATGTACGTCTCTCACTGATCCTGAACCACTACCACCCAGAGCATTACTATTCTTCCCAGCATACACATGTACGTATCTCACTGATCCTGAACCACTACCACCCAGAGCATCACTATTCTTCCCAGCACACACATGTACGTCTCTCACTGGTCCTGAACCACTACCACCCAGAGCATTACTATTCTTCCCAGCACACACATGTACGTCTCTCACTGGTCCTGAACCACTACCACCCAGAGCATTACTATTCTTCCCAACATACACATGTACGTCTCTCACTGATCCTGAACCATTACCACCCAGAGCATTACTATTCTTCCCAGCACACACATGTACGTCTCTCACTGGTCCTGAACCACCACTACCCAGAGCATTACTATTCTTCCCAGCACACACATGTACGTCTCTCACTGATCCTGAACCACTACCACCCAGAGCATTACTATTCTTCCCACCATACACATGTACGTCTCTCACTGATCCTGAGCCACTACCACCCAGAGCATTACTATTCTTACCAACACACACATGTACGTCTCTCACTGGTCCTGAGCCACTACCACCCAGAGCATTACTATTCTTCCCAGCACACACATGTACGTCTCTCACTGGTCCTGAACCACTACCACCCAGAGCATTACTATTCTTCCCACCACACACATGTACGTCTCTCACTGGTCCTGAACCACTACCACCCAGAGCATTACTATTCTTCCCAGCATACACATGTACGTCTCTCACTGGTCCTGAACCACTACCACCCAGAGCATTACTATTCTTCCCAGCATACACATGTACGTCTCTCACTGGTCCTGAACCACTACCACCCAGAGCATTACTATTCTTCCCAGCATACACATGTACGTCTCTCACTGGTCCTGAACCACTACCACCCAGAGGATTACTATTCTTCCCAGCATACACATGTACGTCTCTCACTGGTCCTGAACCACTACCACCCAGAGCATTACTATTCTTCCCAGCACACACATGTACGTCTCTCACTGGTCCTGAACCACTACCACCCAGAGCATTACTATTCTTCCCACCACACACATGTACGTCTCTCACTGATCCTGAACCACTACCACCCAGAGCATTACTATTCTTCCCAACACACACATGTACGTCTCTCACTGATCCTGAACCACTACCACCCAGAGCATTACTATTCTTCCCAGCATACACATGTACGTCTCTCACTGATCCTGAACCACTACCACCCAGAGCATTACTATTCTTACCAGCACACACATGTACGTCTCTCACTGATCCTGAACCACTACCACCCAGAGCATTACTATTCTTCCCAGCACACACATGTACGTCTCTCACTGGTCCTGAACCACTACCACCCAGAGCATTACTATTCTTCCCAGCACACACATGTACGTCTCTCACTGATCCTGAGCCACTACCACCCAGAGCATTACTATTCTTCCCAGCACACACATGTACGTCTCTCACTGGTCCTGAACCACTACCACCCAGAGCATTACTATTCTTCCCAGCACACACATGTACGTCTCTCACTGATCCTGAGCCACTACCACCCAGAGCATTACTATTCTTCCCAGCACACACATGTACGTCTCTCACTGATCCTGAGCCACTACCACCCAGAGCATTACTATTCTTCCCAGCACACACATGTACGTCTCTCACTGGTCCTGAACCACTACCACCCAGAGCATTACTATTCTTCCCAGCATACACATGTACGTCTCTCACTGATCCTGAGCCACTACCACCCAGAGCATTACTATTCTTCCCAGCATACACATGTACGTCTCTCACTGGTCCTGAACCACTACCACCCAGAGCATTACTATTCTTCCCACCACACACATGTACGTCTCTCACTGATCCTGAACCACTACCACCCAGAGCATCACTATTCTTCCCAGCACACACATGTACATCTCTCACTGATCCTGAACCACTACCACCCAGAGCATTACTATTCTTCCCAGCATACACATGTACGTCTCTCACTGGTCCTGAACCACTACCACCCAGAGCATTACTATTCTTCCCAGCACACACATGTACGTCTCTCACTGGTCCTGAACCACTACCACCCAGAGCATTACTATTCTTCCCACCACACACATGTACGTCTCTCACTGATCCTGAACCACTACCACCCAGAGCATCACTATTCTTCCCAGCACACACATGTACATCTCTCACTGATCCTGAACCACTACCACCCAGAGCATCACTATTCTTCCCAGCACACACATGTACATCTCTCACTGATCCTGAACCACTACCACCCAGAGCATTACTATTCTTCCCAGCACACACATGTACGTCTCTCACTGGTCCTGAACCACTACCACCCAGAGCATTACTATTCTTACCAACATACACATTACGTCTCTCACTGGTCCTGAACCACTACCACCCAGAGCATTACTATTCTTCCCATCACACACATGTACGTCTCTCACTGGTCCTGAGCCACTACCACCCAGAGCATTACTATTCTTACCAACATACACATGTACGTCTCTCACTGATCCTGAGCCACTACCACCCAGAGCATTACTATTCTTCCCAGCATACACATGTACGTCTCTCACTGGTCCTGAACCACTACCACCCAGAGCATTACTATTCTTCCCAGCATACACATGTACGTCTCTCACTGGTCCTGAACCACTACCACCCAGAGCATTACTATTCTTCCCAGCACACACATGTACGTCTCTCACTGGTCCTGAACCACTACCACCCAGAGCATTACTATTCTTACCAGCACACACATGTACGTCTCTCACTGATCCTGAACCACCACTACCCAGAGCATTACTATTCTTACCAACACACACATGTACTTCTCTCACTGATCCTGAACCACTACCACCCAGAGCATTACTATTCTTCCCAGCATACACATGTACGTCTCTCACTGGTCCTGAGCCACTACCACCCAGAGCATTACTATTCTTCCCAGCATACACATGTACGTCTCTCACTGGTCCTGAACCACTACCACCCAGAGCATTACTATTCTTCCCAGCATACACATGTACGTCTCTCACTGGTCCTGAACCACTACCACCCAGAGCATTACTATTCTTCCCAGCACACACATGTACGTCTCTCACTGGTCCTGAACCACTACCACCCAGAGCATTACTATTCTTCCCAGCATACACATGTACGTCTCTCACTGGTCCTGAACCACTACCACCCAGAGCATTACTATTCTTCCCAGCACACACATGTACGTCTCTCACTGGTCCTGAACCACTACCACCCAGAGCATTACTATTCTTCCCAGCACACACATGTACGTCTCTCACTGGTCCTGAACCACTACCACCCAGAGCATTACTATTCTTACCAACATACACATGTACGTCTCTCACTGATCCTGAGCCACTATCACCCAGAGCATTACTATTCTTCCCAGCATACACATGTACGTCTCTCACTGGTCCTGAACCACTACCACCCAGAGCATTACTATTCTTCCCAGCATACACATGTACGTCTCTCACTGGTCCTGAACCACTACCACCCAGAGCATTACTATTCTTCCCAACATACACATGTACGTCTCTCACTGGTCCTGAACCACTACCACCCAGAGCATTACTATTCTTCCCAACATACACATGTACGTCTCTCACTGGTCCTGAGCCACTACCACCCAGAGCATTACTATTCTTCCCAGCACACACATGTACGTCTCTCACTGGTCCTGAACCACTACCACCCAGAGCATCACTATTCTTCCCACCACACACATGTACGTCTCTCACTGATCCTGAACCACTACCACCCAGAGCATTACTATTCTTCCCAGCATACACATGTACGTCTCTCACTGATCCTGAACCACTACCACCCAGAGCATTACTATTCTTCCCACCACACACATGTACGTCTCTCACTGATCCTGAACCACTACCACCCAGAGCATTACTATTCTTCCCAGCATACACATGTACGTCTCTCACTGGTCCTGAACCACTACCACCCAGAGCATTACTATTCTTCCCAGCATACACATGTACGTCTCTCACTGATCCTGAGCCACTACCACCCAGAGCATTACTATTCTTCCCAGCACACACATGTACGTCTCTCACTGATCCTGAGCCACTACCACCCAGAGCATTACTATTCTTCCCAGCACACACATGTACGTCTCTCACTGGTCCTGAGCCACTACCACCCAGAGCATTACTATTCTTCCCAACACACACATGTACGTCTCTCACTGATCCTGAACCACTACCACCCAGAGCATTACTATTCTTCCCAGCACACACATGTACGTCTCTCACTGGTCCTGAACCACTACCACCCAGAGCATTACTATTCTTCCCAGCACACACATGTACGTCTCTCACTGGTCCTGAACCACTACCACCCAGAGCATTACTATTCTTCCCAGCACACACATGTACGTCTCTCACTGGTCCTGAACCACTACCACCCAGAGCATCACTATTCTTACCAGCACATACATGTACGTCTCTCACTGATCCTGAACCACTACCACCCAGAGCATTACTATTCTTCCCAGCACACACATGTACGTCTCTCACTGGTCCTGAACCACTACCACCCAGAGCATTACTATTCTTCCCAGCACACACATGTACGTCTCTCACTGGTCCTGAACCACTACCACCCAGAGCATTACTATTCTTCCCAGCACACACATGTACGTCTCTCACTGGTCCTGAACCACTACCACCCAGAGCATTACTATTCTTACCAACATACACATGTACGTCTCTCACTGGTCCTGAACCACTACCACCCAGAGCATTACTATTCTTCCCAGCATACACATGTACGTCTCTCACTGATCCTGAACCACTACCACCCAGAGCATTACTATTCTTCCCAGCACACACATGTACGTCTCTCACTGGTCCTGAGCCACTACCACCCAGAGCATTACTATTCTTCCCAGCATACACATGTACGTCTCTCACTGATCCTGAACCATTACCACCCAGAGCATTACTATTCTTCCCAGCATACACATGTACGTCTCTCACTGATCCTGAACCACTACCACCCAGAGCATTACTATTCTTACCAGCACACACATGTACGTCTCTCACTGATCCTGAACCACCACTACCCAGAGCATTACTATTCTTCCCAGCACACACATGTACGTCTCTCACTGATCCTGAACCACTACCACCCAGAGCATTACTATTCTTCCCAGCACACACATGTACGTCTCTCACAGATCCTGAACCACCACTACCCAGAGCATTACTATTCTTCCCAGCACACACATGTACGTCTCTCACTGATCCTGAACCACTACCACCCAGAGCATTACTATTCTTCCCAGCATACACATGTACGTCTCTCACTGTTCCTGAACCACTACCACCCAGAGCATTACTATTCTTCCCACCACACACATGTACGTCTCTCACTGATCCTGAACCACTACCACCCAGAGCATTACTATTCTTACCAGCACACACATGTACGTCTCTCACTGATCCTGAACCACTACCACCCAGAGCATTACTATTCTTACCAGCACACACATGTACGTCTCTCACTGGTCCTGAACCACCACTACCCAGAGCATTACTATTCTTCCCAGCACACACATGTACGTCTCTCACTGATCCTGAACCACTACCACCCAGAGCATTACTATTCTTCCCAGCATACACATGTACGTCTCTCACTGGTCCTGAACCACTACCACCCAGAGCATTACTATTCTTACCAACACACACATGTACGTCTCTCACTGGTCCTGAGCCACTACCACCCAGAGCATTACTATTCTTCCCACCACACACATGTACGTCTCTCACTGGTCCTGAACCACTACCACCCAGAGCATTACTATTCTTCCCAGCACACACATGTACGTCTCTCACTGATCCTGAACCACTACCCAGAGCAATACTATTCTTCCCAGCACACACATGTACGTCTCTCACTGATCCTGAACCACTACCACCCAGAGCATTACTATTCTTCCCAGCATACACATGTACGTCTCTCACTGATCCTGAACCACTACCACCCAGAGCATTACTATTCTTCCCACCACACACATGTACGTCTCTCACTGGTCCTGAACCACTACCACCCAGAGCATTACTATTCTTCCCAGCACACACATGTACGTCTCTCACTGATCCTGAACCACTACCACCCAGAGCATTACTATTCTTCCCAGCACACACATGTACGTCTCTCACTGATCCTGAACCACTACCACCCAGAGCATTACTATTCTTCCCAGCATACACATGTACGTCTCTCACTGGTCCTGAACCATTACCACCCAGAGCATTACTATTCTTCCCAGCACACACATGTACGTCTCTCACTGATCCTGAACCACTACCACCCAGAGCATCACTATTCTTCCCAGCATACACATGTACGTCTCTCACTGGTCCTGAACCACTACCACCCAGAGCATTACCATTCTTCCCAGCATACCCATGTGTAATCATCTTTGTGCTCACATTCAGAGAAAATTTGGTTATTTTTGGAGGGATTCAATTGCCATCTTCTCTTGCTCAGCCTAATCTTATGGGGTTTTCACAAACTCTGAGATAGTGTCTCTCCAAAACGGTACCGCTGATTTAACTCGCAAACTATACAGTTCCAAGCTGGATGGACTGCGTGTTCAGAAAAAGTTTCATGTCAATCATTCAAACTTGGCGACCAGACAGAGAAACAAATCAGTAGAGGTGTGCAAATCCATGTTTTTCATTTTGAACTGAATCTGTACCGAATCTTTTCAACATGCATTGTGAAGCGTAATAATGGGACGAACGACACTGCTGAACAAGTTGTAACACTTGATCCAGGAAGTGAAAATCTTATCTCAGCATTCTCATAATTACCCCTGCATAAAACATTCTATGCAGCACAAGACTAACCATTACAGCAATTGTTTTTGAGAATGGAGACTGTAATGTGGCCACGTTTCTGGCGCCAACATTCAAAATGTTCGAATCCTTCATGTTGGACCGAATTCGAATCTGAAAGTGTATTCCGATTCGATTAGAAAAACATGGATTTGCACACCCCTAGAAATGAGTGAAAGCTCCATAAGAGTGGGATGACTTAGCTGTGTGGTTGCAGGTACGAGAGGGCGGTGATTGCAATGGCAAAGCAGAGCGTGACCTTGGAAGTCCTGAGCTACCACGCGTCCGCGTCATTGGACGAGGCTCAGAGGCTGAGAGCCCTGAGGGTCCCCTCGTCGCAGCACTTCCAGCTGTACGACTTCCGCTTCGACGACATACACATGGACGATGACGACACTCTCAAGGTGAGACGACCAGTAATGCACATTCTCCTCAGCACGACCAGTCACGCACATTCTCCCCAGCACGACCAGTCACGCACATTCTCCCCAGCACGACCAGTAACGCACATTCTCCCCAGCACGACCAGTGACGCACATTCTCCCCAGCACGACCAGTCACGCACATTCTCCCCAGCACGACCAGTCACGCACATTCTCCCCAGCACGACCAGTCACGCACATTCTCCCCAGCACGACCAGTCACGCACATTCTCCCCAGCACAATCAGTCACGCACATTCTCCCCAGCACGACCAGTCACGCACATTCTCTCCAGCACGACCAGTCACGCACATTCTCCCCAGCACGACCAGTCACGCACATTCTCCCCAGCACGACCAGTCACGCACATTCTCCCCAGCACAATCAGTCACGCACATTCTCCCCAGCACGACCAGTCACGCACATTCTCCCCAGCACGACCAGTCACGCACATTCTCATTTGGACTTGACGACTATTGTAATGGAAACTTTGTAGTGGAGTTCAAGTTCAAAGTGGAGTCTCATTTTTTTTTTTAATTGGGTTTTAACTACGCACTATACTGATGGCTACAATCTATTGGCGTCGTTGGATGATGATGGTATGATGAGGTGAAAGGTTATTTCATTAGGTGTTTTGGATAGTTGCAAGGAGTCGGTCGTGGCCTGTTGTTAAGAAACCATCCCAGTATCAACGTGAATGACAGAGGGAAACCAAGAAAAACCCCTGTCAGGATGGTCGACCACGGCAGGAATCTAGCCCCGGTCTCCCGAAAGACGGTTCAATGTGTTACCACTCGGCCACGCGTCTCGGTCAAGTGGAGTCTATTCAAGTTGTGTACTAAACTTGTGACTAACCACAGGCAAACGCAGCATATGTGTTGTGAGAAGAGCGATACATCTATAATTCTATGTACATTTTAATCGTGAATCTACACACCTTGACTCCTATAAAATATAGGGCTGTGCGAGTCTAAAAATTTCCAAGCGATTTTGAGTCAAGTTCGAAACTCAAACTTGCTCAAAAAGATTTTTTCCCAGATCGAAATTTTGAGTCTCAAAATACTTCCAGGTCTGGAACTATTCCAAGCAAGCAAGAGTAGGAGGATAAACTTGTCTTATTTTCATCATTCAACAGATTGGTATGAAATATTGGGGTTGCCGTTCGATCAAAAAAGCCTGATCAAAATCGAAGTGTGCAGTATCGAAAATCGACCGATCAAAAATCAATTGGATTTTTATCGAAAATCGATTGAATTGACAAATCGTAATTAAATAAAGAATAAGAAAACGTGTCTAATAGCAAAAGACCATGTTTATAATATGTACCCCGCACGCGCTATATATAAGTATAATGTAACCATACACACAACCACGTTCTCTCCTCAGAGTCATTGAACCGACTAACTAATAATGACAAGAGCTGAAGACTCACGGCTTAGTCCACTCGAGCATCAGCAGTTGAACGATCCATATGCATGTCTAGCCCTGAGAGAGAGAGAGAGAGAGAGAGAGAGAGAGAGAGAGCTGTCAAATTATTGTTATGACTTGAGGAAGATGGTTGCGCAGTAGGAATTAGGATGACACACCATGCAGCTAACAGCTCAATGTGCTTGTTTATTACTTCGCGTCAAATAAAAATGATGAGAATTGGAAAAATCGTGCTTCTTCATGATGAAACATTCGTTAAACATGTTTTTAGTGGAATATCTCGCAGTTTCAAGTTGAGTCCGATATCATCAGTGTGCAGGTCCACTACGCCCAATAAAATGAGCAAAACACGTATTTTTTACCTATTATAGGCCAAGATTCACATATTTATTTATTCCATAATTCCTTTAACCCTCTTCCGAGGAAATCGGAATGGTTTCCTTGGGAGGGGAAATATGAGCCTATGGTGACTTTTAGTTTTGAAATTTCGAGAAAAACCCTCGGCTTATATTCTGAACAATTTTCAATATTTCAGTTTGCTTCTTTATCTTAGATTTCTCTTAGACTGGAAACACTATTTTCATCTAAGATCACGTTTTTATCATCTAAGTGATGCGCATAGTTTTTCGACTTTTTCCAAACCAAACTCCTCCGCCCCGCATGTATCATTTCATTTCGTATGTCATAATAGATATTTTAAAAAGCAATAATACACTTCGGGAGTCAATCAATCACTTCACACTTGTCGAAAGTCAAAACCACACTTCACGTCAAAATGACTAGATAAGTATGTATATTTTTTGCTTAACGACCCTATCAACAGCTAGGTTATGCGGGGGTACGAATGAGCAGGTGATTATGAAACGATGAAGTGATGATAACCCCACCCCAGTAAGCCACCCTCGGTAGCTCGGTCAGCTGAGGCACCGCTTCAGAAACTGAAGTCACCGTTGGGCGTGGGTTCAAGTCCCGCATAAGGCATGTTTTTTTTTGTAGACTAGATAAGGACTATAAGGAGATAAGACGCACGTGCAGCAGGACAAGTATTAACTCGAGGCAACCAACCGTTCGAGAATCTCGGAACGATGGGCGTCAATGAAAGCGAGCGCGTTACTCGTGACGCATCGCTCTACAGCTTGTAGGCCTACTGTTGTATGCATTTGATCTTCGAAAACTTTTCGATATCGATTGAATCGAAAAGTACATATCGAAATCGAATCGAAAACCTATAATCGAAAATCGATTGATCGAAATCAAATGGCAACCCTATCAAATATACAGTGTCTGAAACTTGTGAAAAGTTTTGTTTCTGCATTTCTCCCTTTGATTCTGCATATTTGCTTGCTGAATGATCACAACGCGGATCATCTCACACTGTCAGTGGCACTGGACTGACTCCATGTGAGTTCTGCTGAGTCGTAGTTTTCACCAGACACGCACCTCTCTCTCTCTCTCTCTTCCTCAGTTCCTCCCCCTCTCCAGAACACATCCCTCTCTATCAGGACAGATGGAACCCTATTTCACCCTCTTCAAAAACACTTCTACCAAGCCCATTCCAGTCCCTACCTGTCCTATCCAAGAAAGAGAATTTACCTTCATCTAATCTAGCCCCCTTTATGACTACCGCTCTATCATGGCCCCGCCTACCTCCATACCCTGACTCATTCCTTTCAATCAACTTATGCAGCTCTTGCCATCCTCCCTCTCCCACCATTACCCTGAAGAAATTACATAAACGATCCTCCTTCCTCCGTATTTCCTCCGTATGATGTTGGTAGTGGAACGATTGACCGTTTACCCGTGTTGTTCCAGGCATGCATCCGGATGTTCCTGGACCTGGACTTCGTAGAGCGGTTCCACATGGACTACGAGGTGCTGTGCCGCTGGCTGCTGAGCGTCAAGAAGAACTACCGCAACGTCACCTACCACAACTGGAGGCACGCCTTCAACGTCGCGCAGATGATGTTCGCCATCATCACGGTGAGACTCCCATCAAATACACTCCACTAGTCAACTATCGTATCCAGAAAGCCGTGAATCTTGCCTATGGTTCTGCCACGATGTAGTCACACCAACCTATTCCATCATAATATAAAGGAGGTGCTCCAACTCGCGTCTTGAAAGTGAAATATTTTCGGGGTCAGCTCTCGAGTGCAGGGTCCTGATTGCCTGTAGTGCAACTATCGCTTTCATATGGAACTATATTACACAACAATGGTATACACGGCCTAGTAGACTTATTATGTTAATAGTTGTGCATTTGTTTTTTACAAAAATTATAGATTTTATGAATTCAACAATGCCACCGGTACCATAGCCACTCTTACTACATCTAGTTCACAGGTGAATCTGCTGAATCGTGACGGGTAATCGGGACCTTTGGCTCTGAACTGACTGCAAGAAACCACAAATACCACCCATGTTATTAGTATGGGAATTGGTACACCTCCTCAAATCGTGGTTCTGATATTATTCCTATCTATTTGTTGAAGAAAATGATTGTTGAACCATTGTCTTCAAAACGGCTGGTTCGAATTGCATACAAGAATTGTTTTGTGTATCAATAAAGACTTGATCACATTCAGAGAAAATTTTAATTCTCCGAGAGATATTCCATTTGTCAAGTTTTCCTGCCCAGCCAACTCTCTCACAGTTTTCAGAAATTTTGGATGACATTTCTCAGAAATGGTCAAACCGATATGACCCAAATACTATACGTACAGTTCCAAGTTGTATGAGTTTACGTTTACAGAAGAAGTTTCATGTTGTTTCAGTTGAACCGTGCGAACTTACAAACAAACAAATGAAAAAAAAACACAGACAGAGCTCCATAAGAGTAGGATGGAGGTCCTTGCAATCACTCATCAAATCATCCAATAACCAGGCAAACACAACATATGCGTTGTGAGATGAGCGAGATGTCTGAATAAGTAGTAATCAGAGTCGTTAAAGTAGTTTTACCCTTGCTACTTTATCAACTCTGGTATAATTGAAAACTCTGCACACCTTAACTCCCATAAAATATACTCCATTCCCATTAGGTAAATATTAAATCTAGAAAGCAGTGAGTCTCAGCAATGTTTCTGCTATTATTTCTATCTGGGCCTTTAGGATTCTGTCAAGTGACGCCACCCATTGTTGCAAGAGACAGACAACAATGTCCACCAGTTGGAATTGACCAATCAGAATGTTTGGTAGTCCACCAGTTTGCTGTGTTGCTATGGTAACGATTGTTTGGCATTTGTTACGTGACAGAAGCCTATTAGCTGAAAGAAAAACATTCATCAAATTATTTTCTCCAAAACGGCTGGTCTGAATTGATTACAAAATTGTAAAAATGTGTATCATTATTGTGTTCACATTCATTGATTTTTTTTAAAGAGATTCTATTTCTCAAAATTTTCTGCCCAGCCAAATCTCATGGATCTAAAGCTCGCTTTATGCTGCCATCTCACCCACGCCCGAGCGCTCCAGGCCGAGGGGGTAGGGAGAGCGGGTGTTGGGACATGTCGTGGAAGTTACCCCTTGTTCTTATGTTGCAGGCGACGCAGTGGTGGAAGATATTCGGGGAGATCGAGTGCCTGGCGCTGGTGATCGCATGTTTGTGCCATGACCTTGACCACAGGGGCACAAACAACTCGTTCCAGATCAAGTACGTTCTAGACTAGTGGATACGCAACTCTCTCCAGAGCTGAGGATTTGTCCGATCAACGCTTTTTATGCGTACTTCTAGACTTGAGCTTGATAAAAGTACGGAAGTGATGTCATTTGGAACATCTGAATTGACAAGTCTACAAGTCCTAGGATGGAAGTTCACAAGTACGAACAGCATGCGTTCTTGCGTACTTTACTTGCATACTTTGGTGCCACTCACATAAATCCGCGTATTACATTTATGATAACGATTTGAAACAGTGACTATCAAACTTTCGTACCTTTATTCAACAATGAAGTGGAAGATTTGAATTGGTGTGCTTATTTTTGCTTCTTGTGTAAAGTGTCCCTGTTTTAATGTGATGAACCTTGAAAAGTGAGGTTATACACCATCGCCATTCACTTCGCGCCAATTCATTTCATCATCAGCCAGCAGCTGTCAGTGACCGATATTGCGTCCAGAAGTTCATAAGTTTGCCACCTGGTAGCGTGATGGTAAAGACCTGACTGAATTTGTGAAAACAATTGGCGCCAAGTTTGCAACTCGAGTTCGCTAGTACAAGTCCAAGTCGACGAGCTTATATAACATCTAACTCGGACATGTCCTGAAAAACGTGATTGTGGACTATTGGATCTTGCAGTATTGCATTCCTCTTGCCCAGCTCTTATCTACGTCCACGATGGAGCATCAGCATTTTGACCAGTGCCTCTCTCTCTCTCTCTCTCTCTCTCTCTCTCTCTCTCTCTCTCTCTCTCTCTCTCTCTCTCTCTCTCTCTCTCTCTCTCTCTCTCTCTCTCTCTCTCTCTCTCTCTCTCTCTCTCTCTCTCTCTCTCTCTCTCTCTCTCTCTCTCTCTCTCTCTCTCTCTCTCTGTCTCTCTCTCTCTGACGTGCTGTCTTGTTACAGGGCCTCGTCCCCTCTTGCCCAGCTCTACTCTACGTCCACGATGGAGCATCACCACTTTGACCAGTGCCTCTCTCTCTCTCTCTCTCTCTCTCTCTCTCTCTCTCTCTCTCTCTCTCTCTCTCTCTCTCTCTGACGTGCTGTCTTGTTACAGGGCCTCGTCCCCTCTTGCCCAGCTCTACTCTACGTCCACGATGGAGCATCACCACTTTGACCAGTGCCTCATGATCCTCAACAGTCAGGTTAGCTCACGATGAAAACTGCTACTGTTATTTTACCTTCTTCCATCTTCAATTTCAAGTTATCCAATACTAATTGAATGGCCGTGTCACACCCATGGTTTTCTCTCAACCGCGATTGTTCTTCTACGAGTATTTCATTATTTTCTATAAATTCATCCAATATTTTCATACAATATATTCTGATACTTTTTCTAATATCAATAATGTCTTTATTGGCCTATAATTCTCCATTCTCCCCGTGGATAGCGTCCAGTATATCCGGTACCCGAATTATCACTCACGTTCTCAAATCCTGCAGTGGTACTTCTATTCCCAGTGATTCATCCATTATATTTAATTCAATTCATTTAATTAATCATCATTTAGGAGTCCACGTGAGTCGATTCAGCAAAATATCAGTTTCTTGGTGATAACTTTTGAATGGTATGTGACATCAAAATTCTGATGCGCGAGAAACTCAGATAATCACAATAGCTTGAAGATAATACAAGTTATAACTATTCAAGTCATGCTGCATAACTGTCAAGTGTATACAGCTAATACATGTGTTCATTTTAGCTGTCAACGCTTCACAATTATGCAACGTGACTTGAATGGTCACTCATAACTTATATTTGTCTTGAAGCTATTATAATTATCTGTGCTTGTCGCCTATCAGAAGTTTGATATCTCATACCGTTCAAAAGTTATCACCAAGAAACTGATATTTCGCTGAATCAACTCCCGTGGACTCTTAAATGATAATTAATTATCTTGTGTCATTTTGAATTCACTTTTTGGATAATCGCGTCATATTTATATATTATGCTTGTTGTAGTTTACATCTATTTTTGTTATTTCTATTATTCTGATGATTTATTTTTGTAGTTCTCCCCCTCTTGGATACTTTCATACTGGTGAATTCATTTTCCTCCTTTCCCACGCACAGGCTTCGGGTTATATGGGTCTTGCTTTAATTTATCATTATTATTACCGGTATATTATTATCACTAGGAAAACGCCATGTATGCGTTGTTAGACAAGGGAATAGTAATAGTATGTCGACTTTTTTGCCAAACTTTTGCCTACATTCGCCAATTGGGTGACATTTAAGTTATAAATGGGTAAAAACTGCTTCGAGTGGTGCCAATTTAGCACATTTTCTGTTTTTTCTTCAAAATGGCTGACCCGATCAAGCTGAGAATTTCAAGAAATGTGTAGGGCTATCAGAATGTAATTCAACTTCACACAAAATTTCATTTTTTTAGAAAATGAAAATATTTTCTTTTTTTTCTGCCGTGTTATTCTAATGGGTATTTTTGAAATTTCTAAAATTCACAAAAATAAAAGTTACCACCCGATAATGCCACAAAACTATACAGATCTAAGTTAGATAAGGAACCATAATGTAAAAAAGTTTGAAGTTAATAGCTGTAGCCGTTGAACCTGTGGAGAATCGACAAAAAAACATAAAAAACAAACAAAAAACAAAACAAACAAACATAAAAATGAACAGCAATTTTTTTCAGTATGTCAAATTGAATCCTCGCTAAAGCTTGTCCAATTATCATTTTTCATGTACCAGTAACTGATTTGATTGTATCTCTGTAAAGAATTGATTCAAATCAAGCATGCATAATATTGAATGAACAAAACAAAATATATATTACTGGTAATGATAGTATCTGTGATGCTCGGTAGAGATTGGAACGAGCATTTATGTTGCTATGATCAGTTGATCACACACGTTATCGGTGCATAGAGACATAGTCGCGTGTAAATCTCCGCTGAATGCTGGTTTATGTTTCCAGGGCAACCAGATCCTGGGCAACGCCTCTTCCGACGAATACTCCCGGATCATCAAGGTCCTGGAGGACGCTATCCTGTCCACCGACCTGGCTGTGTATTTCAGGTAGCAATACAATAACAATTATTGATTACAGTCGACTGAGTACATGATGATCGAGTAAAGGGAGGGCTTGTGATCCATGTGTGTTCCTGCATTTGCATTCGTACAATTCCTGAGGACGATGTAGAAGATGTTTTCCACAATTTTGCCATCCCGTCTGATATTATATAGGATTCTCGAAAACTTCTTGCATCATTAAGGGGACAGTGAGGTGAAACTGAAAAGTCTCTCAAATGGGAGAATAGAAGAAAAATTCACTCTGAAGCTCATTTGTAGTAGAAAAATGAAAATTTTCCAATTTGAAAAAAAATTGTGGGGGGGGGCCAACTGTGTTGGCCACCCCCCAAAATGTGACATTTGAAATAAATCACTACTACTTCTTTCTCAGTTTTCATTTCTCTCATTTTTTTTTCCCAAGTGTTCACATTACTCTAAGGTGTCTATGCATTACTCTTTCCAAAATCATTCTTATTTTGAGACACGAAGAAAGAAACAATTATTTTGCAGGAGCAGCAGCGCACCTGTTTACCTTATAGGCCTACTATTTATTTGCAAGTGGGAAAACCCATTCTTCAATTTGTTATTGATTGTATTTTGAACATATCCTGAAAATTTCGTACAAATCCATCAATTATTGTGGAAGGAGTAGGATTTTTGCTTCCTAAATTACCGTATAGTAAATAATTGTTCAGAGTTAATTGGTTGAAGTTTTGATGATTATTCAATAGCGCATATTTTAGGGCAGCGTTTCCACACATTGGTTTACTAAATAATTAATTGCTAATTACCTTTATATCACATGTATTATGTATGCTAACATATTTAAAAAACAGATAATCAAGACTACGTAAATAAATACAGGTAATAAAGAAAAACTCAAAAAATTCAGTTTCCATGGTAATTTCACCTCACTGTGCTCTTAAGCCTCAAATCTATACAGATCTGTGCAGTGTTTACGATAGAGCCCCCAAGTGTCGAGTCGAGCCGCGTGACCAGCTTGACTGTGTTAAGGGCTGCGTTGACATCTTGGTGTTATTACTGTCAATGCTCTAGACCCACCCATCATCTCATACATATGACAAACCAACTTCCGTCACGAGTAAACTCTTTTTGCTCAGCGGTCCGCTACATGTTGACCAGAGAGCGAGGTAGTGGCTCAAGTTGTATTGCTAGTAGCTTACGTCCAGATGATTATTGCAACAGTGGGAAATCTGTATGCCCAAAACAAGTAGCAATTTTTTTTTCTCAAAATTGTTGTTACTGCATTAATATTTGGGTTTGACAGATGGAGTTCATGTTAAGAATAATCCCGCCGAAAACCCTGACGGGTAAAAACTTAGAGCCAAGTCCTGAAATATTTTAGCAACTACAAAAACTTCCTGATATAAAAGGTGTGAAATCAAAACTGTATGCCAAGTGCAACGTATTATTCATCAATACGGCCTGGAAAATAACAGGAAATACTTGGCTCATTGCCCCCCAGGTCTCCTCATATAACACCACCCCGAATTGAAGTGAAGTGCATGATGCTAAGAAATGGGTAACTTCACGTTCCTGACACACGGAAACGTAATATGAGTCAAGAAAGTCTGTAATTCACGCTTGGTCTCATGGAGACTCTGCCGCGTTATTGGTTATTGAATCATCAAGACATCCACTTTCATAAATAAATGTTGCATTTGTGGCTCGAAAGATAGAGGACATGTTGACAATAATGATAACGGAAAGAATGTAAGTATGAGGTATTCAGAGAAGAACTGCCATGTAAGAAAACAATAACAGAGTGGATTGAAGATATAGTATATAGAGTAGAATGTCTGTTATGTACAACTTTCGGGGGACTGAGGAAAATAATCATACTAGTCAAACGCGAAATATGCGTTGTAAGATGAGCAAGATATCTGAATAAGGTATAAAAGTAGTTGAAGTAGTTCTACCCTTGCTACTTTATCGACTCTGGTATTCTACACACCTTGAGATCTGAATAAGCTATACAAGTCGTAAAAGTAGTTCTAATCTTGCCACTTTATTGACTCTGGTATTCTACACACCTTGACGCAAATAAAAAATACTTCATTGTGGGTCAACTCTTGAATCTAGAAAGCAGTGAATCTCGACAATTTAATTCTGTCACAATTTGTATGATATATTTGATGAATATTATCAGTTATTTTTATTTTTTTCTTCAAAACAACTGATCAGAATTGCATACAAAATCGTAATAATTGATGAGCGTAGCAAAGTCTCCATCCCACTCTTATAGGGCTTTGTCTGTGTTTTTTTTTTTTTGTTTGTTCGTTTTTTTTTTTTTTTTGTAAGCACTCCACAGGTTGCAAGGGTTGACTGATCAACATGAAACTTTTTTTGTACACGCAAGCTCATCCAACTTGGAACTGTATAGTTTTTGGGATGAATCGGTCGGACCGATTTTGAGAATCATCATCTCAAAGTTTCTAAAAACCCCATAAGATTTGGCCGGGCGGAAAATGTTGAAAAATAAAATCTCTCCAAATGGAATGAAATTCTCTCTAAATGTGTATACATGGATTTTACACATTATTACGATTTTTTAAGCAATTCTGATCAGTCGTTTTGCAGAAAAAAAATGAAATGACTGATAATATTCATCAAATATATCATACAAATTGTGACAGAATTAAATTGTCGAGATTCACTGCTTTCTAGATTCAAGAGTTGACCAACAATGAAGTATTTTTTATATGCGTCAAGGTGTGTAGAATACCAGAGTCAATGAAGTGGCAAGAGTAGAACTTCTTTAACGAGTTTTATAGCTTATTCAGATATCAAGGTATGTAGAATACCAGAGTCGGTAAAGTAGCAAGGGTAAAACTACTTCAAGGACTTTCATCCCTTATTCAGATATCTCGCTCATCTTACAACGCATATTTCGCGTTTGACTAGTAATAATAATAGTATGGTGATAATTGTAATTAGACGAGCTTCAGCGAGGATTTAATTCGACATCCTGAAGAAAATTGGTGTTCGTTTTTATGTTTTTTTCCATGTTTTACTGTCGCTTCTACACAGGTCGAACGACTACAGCTATCAACTTCACACTTTTATGCATCATGGTTCCTGATCTAGCTCAGATCTGTATAGTTTTGTGGTATTATCGGGTGGTAACTTTTATTTTTATGAATTTTAGAAATTTCAAAAATACTTATTAGAATAACACAGCAGGAAAAACAATATTTTTACTCTGCAAGAGGATGAAATTTTGCGTGAAGTTGAATTACATTCCGAAACACATTTCTGAAAATTCTCAGTTCGATCGGGTGAGCCATTTTGAAGAAAAAACATAAAATTGGCTAAATAGGTACCACTCAGAGCAGTTTTTACCCATTCATAACTTAAATGTCACCCAATTGGCGAATGTTGGCAGAAGTTTAGCAAAAAAAGTCGACATACTATTAAACTATCCACTCGTCTAGCAACGATGTGGCGTTTTCCTAGTAAAATATATCATAAAAATTGTGACAGAATTAAGTTGTCGAGATTCACTGCTTTCTAGATTCAAGAGTTGACAAACAATGGAGTATTTTTTATATGCATCAAGGTGTGTAGAATACCAGAGTCAATGAAGTGGCAAGAGCAGAACTACTTTAACGACTTTCATAGCTCATTCAGATATCAAGGTGTGTAGAATACCAGAGTTGATAAAGTAGCAAGGGTAGAACCACTTCAACGACTTTTATACCCTATTCAGATATCTCATCAGATATCATATCAGATATCATATCAGATATCATATCAGATATCTATCTTATTCAGATATCAACGCATATTTCGCGTTTGACTAGTGTGCAAAATCCATGTATACACATTTAGAGAAAATTTCATCCCATTTGGAGAGATTTTATTTTTCATCATTTTCCACCCAGCCAAATCTTATGGGGATTTTAGAAACTCTGAGATGTTTTTTCTCAAAATTGGTCTGACCGATTCATTCCAAAAACTATACAGTTCTAAGTTGGATGAGTTTGCGTGTACAAAAAAAGTTTCATGTTGATCAGTCAACCCTTGTGACCTGTGGAGTGCTTACAAACAAAAAAACAAACTAACAAACAAAACAAAAAACACACAGACAAAGTCCTATAAGATTGGGATGGAGACATCGCTACGCTCATCAATTGATCATTATTCTCCCAATTCTCATCCTTTTACTTGACGCGTAAGAATAGAGAATAAAAATACAACCACTTCGCGTCAACGTCACAAAAAAACTGACCGTACTATCAGCTGTTGCATAGTACAAGTGCTGCGACGCGTCTGATTGGCTTACTAGAGATGACGCGTCTGATTGGCCTACTAGAGATGACGCGTCTGATTGGCCTACTAGAGATGACGCGTCTGATTGGCCTACTATAGAGATGACCCGGGACGCCATGATGTGGTGGGGTGGCTTGCACACCTGGACCCTTACCTAATAATCCACTCGATATAACATTTTAGGGCTAGCTAGCTCCAAGAAGCTAGACTTTGATTGGTTAATACCTACTAAAAAAGCTACCAACAATGACAATATATTGTAACATAATAATTTCACGGTCTCTTGGACTGAATATTTTATCACATTTGGAAGCCCACCTCATGAGCAGGGCTAGGATTCTGTGCTAACAACAATGGAAATACACAGATACCAGATATGTTGCCATGGCAGGTAGCTCTCCTAGTATAAACATTAACCAATTCAAGTCCTAGCCTCTTGAAGCTAGCTAGCACTAGCACGACATTCATTAGGTAAGGGTTCAGTTCACGTTCTTGGGATTCATCCAAGCTTGAATTTGTACGACTGTACCATGAACACCTGACTGGGGTTATTGAAAATGTTGGAAGGGGACAAAACATTGAGGCGTATATAGAAAAAGTCGTTGATCCATGGGTCGTATAACAGGAGGAAATCAACATGTAGTCTTATGGAGAATGGTTGGGACCATCTAGAAAAGTCATGTGAATGAGAATCGTATAACAGACGCTCTTCGGTAGTATTACAATACTATTATAATGGTATCATATTCAATTATTTATCAGTTCCAGTATCATAATATCCAGTTTAATTCAGATAATGGATTCATAATGACGTTCAAGGGCATGGAACAAGAAACTGTGGCAAACTGTCAACTCCAATACATAACAGAGTAGCGTATGAAAGACAAAAATTATACAATCACTTACCGAAGGTAATACAGTATTATCAATAACAAATTGTGACAAATTCAAGTATATTATCAAGAACACGTGAAGGCCTACTTCTAAATCACGCACTGTAGTATGTGTGAAAGATTCTTATTCCATGTCATTTGATTGATTCATTGTAACATTTCATTTATTGTGATCTTCATGTCTTTTAGTCATATAGACAAGTCTAATACCCCAGAAGAAATGTATAATTTTATTTTTTGTGATGTAATAGTCAAATGAATAAATAAATAGGTAAATGAATAATACCATGTATTCAGTCTATGATAACATGATGAAATAATGCGAGGTCCGCATATGAACGAATGCTCGTGTGCGGGCAACATAACTAATGATGGACTGTCAGAAGTTGGCAATGAAGCGAATTGGAAAAATTGAATGAGATCAAATCAATTGTGTGTTTAGTTGCACACTATGAGTACATACCCATCTTAAGCCAGTAGTACACGGGGAATGAATAGCCCGAACGGGTTGGCTGCAATTAATGTGCGTAAGCGCAGAAGACTCATCTCCATTCGGCTTTTTGAATAGAGTCCAATTGACCAATAAATAGTTGAAATAGAAATACCAGTTCTATATTGTTCGGGTTGCATTCACTGAATAGAGCCCCCATGTGATCCCATTCAGATAGCAAACAGCTGATTCCAATGTCAAAACATTGACGTTCATCAACCTACATCAACAGTCAACATTGTCATCAGTGACGTTTGTGATCGAAATTATTCAAAATAATAAAATATAATAATCAATTGTCAACAATGCCACCGAAGCCTTTTGTGAATGGTGACGAGCAGGCCGTGCCTCAGGGAGGCTGTGCCCGGCCATGTGGTTGTCTTTTGGCTGTTGGGAGTGACCTTGATTGCATTCAATTACAACCATTCAACCATTACTTCACTGGCTCCAGGTCAGTCCTAGGGGAGTGGATCTGTGCGTAACCCAGAGTTTTGTTGGTTTCAGGAAGCGAGGAGCCTTCTTGTCCATCGTGCGGTCGTCTGGATACAACTGGGGCCGGGATGATCATCGGGAGCTCCTGCGGGGCATGATCATGACGGTGTGCGACCTGTCCGCCATCACCAAGCCCTGGGAGGTCGAGAAGCGGGTCAGTACGCCCCGCTAGGTCTGCCACACATGGTGTTTCACACTTGCTCTAGAGTACTAGCAAGTTGGAATGACCGATATTCCTACTGAAAACATAATTTGAAGATATTGTCACCGTTATTCAATAGAATTCCTGACAATAATGATTTCAGTAATGCAATCATTTGATATGTTTAGGTTTTCAAATATTCAAATGATTATTCCAATTTAAATACCAATATGCTGGGAGTGAATGTTGTCCCTCCCTTTAGCACTGCCTTGATTCATCCCTCTTGCTATCACATCCAGATCCCTGCAACATTTTCCAAGTAGTCAGCTAACCACTGTATTCATATTATTTACCAGTCAAACTAGACTTTGCTAGACTACTATCTAGACTACTAGACTTTGCTACGCTCCTCTAATGATTTATATTTTTTCTAATCGATCATTAACCACTGACCAACATCTACCCGACGGAATGTTCCGACGCGTGTCGTTAGAAGAAATGAACTATATATTTACTTGGTCAGCGTAAATAGCCCTATCGACAGACCGGACACGTAGCAACAGCAAGTAAGGTCATTTCATTGATTATCATCCAGGGGTGGTTGTTGACCCGTCTCAGATATTTTTTGAACTTCCACAGTTTTAATCTATTTGGACGGTGACAAAAAAATTCCAGATTTTTTTTCAAATCACTCCAAAGTAGAAGACCGGCCGACGCGGCGAAAATCGTTCTTTTTTATTCCTGCGCTAAATCTTGTAACTCGTAAACTATTATCCTATCACAAAAAAAGTAAGGGACAAATTTGACCTCAAAAAGTGAGAGCATGCCAAGCATGTTATTATAATCAAGTACATGTCATTCATTTTCATTCTATTCAAGGCCAAACATTGATTCAAGAAATGATTTTTTTCTAAAGTTTGGAGTGAAGCTCTAGTACTTGGTAGGTGTTGCAAATAACAACATGTTTGATTTTTATTCTCGACAACTAGTTGAGTCTGTACAAGAAAAAATTCTTGTCATTCCATCCCCTTATTGATGAAAAAAATTCATGAACATGGTTGAAATTCAAATTTTGACATATTCAAGGAGGTACGGTGAAAAGGCTTGTAACGAAAGCAAGCCCTCAGCATGATATCAATCACATCATGACACCTCAACACATGTTCAATTCTGTAAAAAAAAAAATTAAGGGAATAAAATTCTCCTACGTTGATTTCAATGAAATGGAAACGAACAAAGTTGCGCTCAGTTCACAATATGAAAATGCTCTAGCCATACCTTGCACTAGAGAAAATCATTGCTTTATCACAAAAGATGAGCATAAATTGGTGATTCGCAAAATATTCGTCTCAATAAATCACGTTGAAGAATCGGTGTCCAAGATTATCCCGATGGAAATACAGAGCTACGATAACGTTGCGTGTGTTTATAATAACCGCTGACACTTTGAGAAGGTCCTAGAACATTCCGAAGAAGAAGACGACTATAACGTTTGTTTCTTTGGTCCTTCTGGACCAGTGACGTCATTCAAATTAACAAAAGAGGACAAAACCTGGGTGCCTTATGCAACCATCTTGAATTGGCCAGCAAACACGCTTGAAGTTTGTGTGCTAGTGTTTTTTAGTTTAATCAATGTTCTTTTGAGAACAGTTGAAGGGTATTGTGGGGAAATCAGTGTTGAAGGTTACAGTAGTGTGGTGAAGTGTTAGTGAAGAAATTCGGAAAGTTTTAGTTGTGTTCATAAGTAGTTGAAAGTTTGGCAGTGTTGTTGCTCTGTGTTAGCCTATTGTTTTTGTGGTTAAGGGCGTCCGGGTTTGTTTAGTTCTGTGTAAGCTTAGGTAGTGAAGGGCCTAGTTACTTGTTTGTAGGGTCATTATTGTCGAGGTAGTTCTAGAGGGTAACATTCTTTGTAATATCAGTCCAGCTCTTGTGAAAATGCAGGGTAGTGTAGGTGTAGAGGATTCTAGTAGTTGTAATAGGTGTAGGAAGGTTGTGAGCAGTAGGCAGAAGGCTTTGAAGTGTGGTGTGTGTGAGTCGTGGGAGCATGGTGCATGCAGTGTGCCGCGTGTCTCGGGGGAGGAATATAAGATTCTGGGGAAATGCAGTTCAGTTGTGTGGTTGTGTGGTAGCTGTGTGGGGGATTGGAGAGATAAGTTAGTAGAAAAGGAGGCAGGGAAGTGGGGAGAGTTAGAAGAGCAGTTAAGGAGTACTATTGCTAGGTTATAGCGGAAGTTGAGGAAGGCTAAGGAGGGAAATGATTTCGAGGGAGATGGAGTGGGTAAGGTTAGGGGAGGGTATGTAGATGAAGTGAGCATGGGGAACGGGCCTAGGAGTAGTGCTGAGTTTAAGGGTAAGGAGACACCTGTGGTAAAGGTACTCAGTGTTAGGCAGGATGAAGCTAGGGCTAAGGTTGGGAAGGCAATGGGAAAAACCAAGGCTAAGGAAGTACTTAGGATGGAGGAAGATAGTGGTAGACTGGGACAGAGTAGGGCTGCAGAGGAGGTTGAGGTTAAGGCAGACAGGTAGGGCTTGAGAGGGGTGATGCTGATAGGAGACTCACTCGTTCGGGGAGTAGGAGCGCAGGCCGGGGGAAAGCTGGACGTCACAGTTTTACCGGGAATAGGGGTAGTCAGGATGAAGAAAGTATTGGAACAGGTTAGTGAGAAGGATGCTGCAGGGAAGGCGGTGATAGTTCATGTAGGGACAAATGACGTGAGTGGTAGGGATGGGTGGGGAAAGGTCAAGTTAGTACAGGAGATGGAGGGGTTAGTGAATGTAGCTCGTGGGAGGTTTGGGGAAGGTAGGGTGGTGGTTAGTGGGATTTTGTATCGTAGGGATATGCAGAGGGGGGTCATCAATGGTATGAATGACTTTCTTAGTCGTATGTGCGAAAGAATGGATGTGTGTTTTGTGGACTCCAATTGTTAGCTAAGAGGAGAAGGATTAGGTGGGGATGGACTCCATTTGTCAAAGGAGGGGCAGCGTATGTTTGGTGGGCTGTTAGGGAGGGTAGGTGATAGGCTGGGAACACAGGTTTGACTTGATGGGGGTGCGATGAATGAAGAAAAGGGGGGAGAGTGGGTGGGGGGGAAATAGGTCGAGGGAAAGTAAATGCCAGGAGATTAACCTAATGGTAGTAAATTGTAGGAGTTCAGCAAATAAGGTGGATAAATTTAGAACTCTATTAGAATTGTACCAGCCAGAAGTGGTGGTGGCAGTAGAGACATGGTTGGGAGGGGGATTTACAGAAAGTGAATTAACTATAGATTGTTACACATTGCATAGAAGAGATAGGGATAGGCATGGAGGGGGGGTAATGGTAGCAGTTGAAAGAGGTATTCAGGGGACAGTGCTCTGGAAGGAAGAGGAAGTAGAGATGATGGGAATGAAGATAACAGTAGGCAAACAGTCTCTTGAGGTAATCGCAGCATATAGGCCTCCGGGGGGGTATTTAGGACTGCTTCATTGTTTAGAGGATAGGCTCAGTGCTAGGGATAATGTAGAGAGTTTAATTATAGCGGGAGATTTGAACATACCTAACGTAAGATGGGAGGTAGGAGGTAGAGAACAAGGGAGGGGAGTAATGCAAAATATCGTTACGGGCATATTAAACGAAGGTTTTCATCAGGTTGTGGAGGAGGGAACCAGGAGTAGAAGGTTAGGGAGTACAAATATTCTAGACGTTGTGTTAGTCAGGCCGAGTGAGTTGTGGGCAAAAACAGTGATTGTTGATGGCATTAGCGATCATCGGGTACCTATAGTCAGCTTAGCTTTAGCTCCGGTTCAAACCGATAACGTTGGGAAGAAAGCTTGGGGGTACAAAAGGGTGCAGGCAAGAGAGGTTCAAAAAGCTTTTGAGGATAGGTTTGAGAAGTGGTGTGAGATAGACGAGCGTGATGTTGAAGGTTTTCGGTTTAATTTTCGGAAAGTATATGAGGAGGTTAGAGATATGTTGGTTCCCTATAAGATGTTGCAGGCAAATGCAGATCCTGCATACTATAATAGTACGGTTAGGAGGCTTAAGAGAAAGGGTAGAAAGATGAGTAGGAAATTGAGGGAGTCAGGGGAGGGAAAGGAAGCGATCAGGGACCTAAGGCGGGACTTAAACAGGGCTAAGAGGGAGGCGAAAGAAAACTTCATGGGCGGTATGTTTAATGAACGTGATGTACAGGGTAGCTGGAATAGAATGTACAGGTTTGTTTCTAGTCAGAAGGGTAGTAGTAAGGAGTTGCCCACCTTAGTTGGTCAGGAAGGGAATGAGTGGAAAACGGATAAGGAGAAGGCATTAAATAGATTCTACGGGGAAGTGTTCAATGTGACTGGAATTATAGGGGAGGGAGAAACAACATTGGAGGGGGGGGGGAAGTCCTGCTTACAGAGGGGGAAGTGTGGAATGTATTAAGGAAACTAAAAAGTGGGAAGTCACCAGGCATAGATGGGGTGCAAAGCGATCTCCTGAAATTAGCGGGTAGGGGGGTTGTAGGTTATTTGCTAAGGTTGTTCCAAGCCTCACTCACAGCAGGTATAGTACCGCAAGATTGGAAAAAAGCGGAGGTGGTTCCAATTTCAAAGGGAGGGCAAAGGGGCAGGGTAGACAACTACAGGGAAATCAGTTTAACGTCACATGTATGTAAGATGATGGAAAGAGTAGTTATAAAGAGAATAATGGAGAAAGTAGGTGAACATTGGGGTATTTCGGAAGTGCGGCATGGGTTTAGGAAGGGGAATTCATGTGAGACACAGTTGTTAGGTTTTGCGGAAGAGCTGGCAGGGGTAGTAGACAAGGGGGGCTGTATTGATGCAGTGTTTTTAGATTTTGAAAAGGCTTTCGACAAGGTAGATCACACTATATTATTAGGGAAGTTGAAACTGTCCATTGGGAATGCTGGGTTAGTTAATTGGATTGGAAACTTTCTTCAGGATAGAGTTCAAACAGTTCGAGTAGGTTCGGAGGTTTCAAGTGAGGTTAAGGTTACGTCAGGAGTTCCACAGGGTAGTGTGTTAGGTCCGTTATTATTTGATTTATATATAGATGATCTGACTATAGGGTTGTTAATTCGAGAATAAGGTTATTTGCAGATGATTGTGTGGTATATAGGGAAATCAATACAGAGGAGGATGTAGTAGCTATTCAGGCAGATTTGACGGCACTTAATTGTTGGGTTCAGTTGAACAAGATGGGGTTAAATGAAGGGAAGTGTAAGTTAGTCACCTTTGGTAGGAGGAGAGTGAGGGCTGATGTAGTGTATGATGTAGGAGGGAAGTCACTTGAGTCAGTGGAAAATTACAAGTACTTAGGGGTGGTATTTGATAGACGTCTAGGGTGGGGGAGTCATATTGAGAGAATAGTAAAAAAGAGTATAAATGCACTAAACTTTGTAATGAGGCAGCTTAGGGGGACAAGTATGGAGATAAAGGAGAAGGCTTATTTCTCGATAGTGCGTCCCATGGTGGAATATGCTAGTTCAGTTTGGGATCCTTATAGATTAGGTGAGATAAGTGATGTGGAAAGGGTGCAAAGGATTGCAGTTAGAAGGGTTACAGGTAGGGTTAGGAGGTAGAAATGGGGGGAGAATGAAAGGGGGGAGAGGGTGAGAATATTGGAGAGTCCATCTGAGATGATCCGAGACTTGGGATGGCGGGAATTGGAAATACGGAGAAAGGAGGATCGGATCTGTAATTTCTTCAGGGTAATGGAAGGAGAAGGGGGCTGGGGAGAGTTGAATAGGTTGATTGAAAGGAATAAGTCAGGGTATGGGGGTAGGCGAAGTCATGATAGAGCAGTAGTTATAAAGGGGGCTAGATTAGATGTCGGTAAGTTCTCTTTCTTGAATAGGACAGGTAGGGATTGGATTGGGCTTAGTAGAAGTATACTTGAGGAGGATGAAATAGGGTTGAAGCTATTCCGTCAGAAGGTTAGGGAGGCTATAGGATAGGATTGATAGGGAATTTGCCACCGCGCATTTATGTGCAACTGCAAGAGTTAATAATAATAATAATGAATAAAATAAACATCTCGTAAGTATTGTCCTCATTAGAACTATCAACTGCGACTGGTTGATTGCACAACATTAGCGAGAGTTCAGAGATAGACCGCTTGATGAAAACAAAGTTCAAGTAGAATCTGTTTATAGGTATATCATCAATCAGTAATATTCAGGTAACAAATAATAGATTTTTCTTGTTCTTAGACCACACAGGAACAAGTAAATAACATACCTCGGGTATAATATGGGACGTGCGCTAATGTAATTCTGACCAACCTTCTAAGCACTGTAGTTTCTGAACCATATTGAATAACAACCTAAATTTTTCAGATGCTGTTAGATGAGTACAATGCCAAAATCATCCCGTATTGAAAATTTTATATCTGCTCCCCCATTGGAGATATATGATCATGAATATGTCAAAATTTGAATTCAAACCATAATTATGCATTTTTTCTGGGAGTGACAAGATTTTTTTTCTTGTATGCACCTCACTAGTTGGCAAGAATAAGAATCAAATGTGTTGTCATTTGCAACCCCCACCAAGTACTAGAGCTCCAAACTTTGGAAAAAAATCATTTTTTGAATCAATGTTTGACCTTGAATAGAATGAAAATGAACAACATGTACTCGATTATAATAACAAATTTGGCATGCTCTCACTTATTAGGGCAAAATTTGGCCCTTACTTTTTTGTGATAGGATAATAGTTTACGTGAACTACAAGATTTAGCGCAGAAGTAAAGAAAGACGATTTTCACTGCGACGGCCCGTCTTCTACGGCCCGTAACCTCGGAGTGATTGAAAGAAAATCTTGAATTTTTTTTCACAGTCAAAATGGGCCTACATGTAGGAACAAACTGTAGGAGTTCAAAAAATATCTGAAATGGGTCAGTAACCAATTAATTCAAGATTTCAAGATTTTCAATGAAATGACCCTATATAGAAGCTGTGTCATAAGGGAACTCAGGCCGTTTATTTCAATACTTTCAATTATAACATCGTTGGTCCGTGCAGTTCCATTATCAGAAGACGTCGGTTTCGTTTGGATCGTTCAATTAATTCCATTCAGTGTCAATAAATATCTATCGTCAGTTTGATCGATAATCTCGTCTATCAAATCTCCATGATTCTGCAACCAACCTCTCACTATTTATAAATAAGCGCTACCATTCCCAAATTGTTTGCTACACCCCTCGTCCAAATTCATTCAGACCCAGACATCCACATTTCGGTTGTAACAGTATGAGCTGAGAGACACTCTAGCAGGCCCCTTCTTACGTGCCTGGTGGGCCGGGCTTGGCCTGGACCCCGTGACTCCGAGGAACCTTGGATATATATAACATCCTGATTTGAAATTAGTCCCCCCTCCCCCTCCCCTACTCAAACCAAAGCTCCTATGCGCCTGCACCCTACCAGAGCCGGTTGGTCCAGGTCAGGACAGGGATGGTTCCTGGACTAACAGCTGACGAGTGTTGTTCCTGGGTCGTCCAGCAGGACAGGGATGGTTCCCAGACTAACAGCTGACGTGTGTTGTTCCTGGGTCGTCCAGCAGGACAGGGATGGTTCCTGGACTAACAGCTGACTTGTGTTGTTCCTGGGTGGTCCAGCAGGACAGGGATGGTTCCCAGACTAACAGCTGACGTGTGTTGTTCCTGAGTCGACCAGCAGGACAGGGATGGTTCCCAGACTAACAGCTGACATGTGTTGTTCCTGGGTCGTCCAGCAGGACAGGGATGGTTCCCAGACTAACAGCTGACGTGTGTTGTTCCTGGGTCGTCCAGCAGGACAGGGATGGTTCCCAGACTAACAGCTGACGTGTGTTGTTCTTGGGTCGTCCAGCAGGACAGGGATGGTTCCCGGACTAACAGCTGACGTGTGTTGTTCCTGGGTCGTCCAGCAGGACAGGGATGGTTCCCAGACTAACAGCTGACGTGTGTTGTTCCTGGGTCGTCCAGCAGGACAGGGATGGTTCCCAGACTAACAGCTGACGTGTATGGTCCTGGGTCGTCCAGCAGGACAGGGATGGTTCCCAAACTAACAGCTGACGTGTGTTGTTCCTGGGTCGTCCAGCAGGACAGGGATGGTTCCCAGACTAACAGCTGACGTGTGTTGTTCCTGGGTCGTCCAGCAGGACAGGGATGGTTCCCAGACTAACAGCTGACGTGTGTTGTTCCTGGGTCGTCCAGCAGGACAGGGATGGTTCCCAGACTAACAGCTGACGTGAATGGTCCTGGGTCGTCCAGCAGGACAGGGATGGTTCCCAGACTAACAGCTGACGTGTGTTGTTCCTGGGTCGTCCAGCAGGACAGGGATGGTTCCCGGACTAACAGCTGACGTGTGTTGTTCCTGGGTCGTCCAGCAGGACAGGGATGGTTCCCAGACTAACAGCTGACGTGTGTTGTTCCTGGGTCGTCCAGCAGGACAGGGATGGTTCCCAGACTAACAGCTGACGTGTGTTGTTCCTGGGTCGTCCAGCAGGACAGGGATGGTTCCCAGACTAACAGCTGACGTGTGTTGTTCCTGGGTCGTCCAGCAGGACAGGGATGGTTCCCAGACTAACAGCTAACTCGTGTTGTTCCTGGGTGGTCCAGCAGGACAGGGATGGTTCCCAGACTAACAGCTGACGTGTGTTGTTCCTGGGTCGTCCAGCAGGACAGGGATGGTTCCCAGACTAACAGCTGACGTGTGTTGTTCCTGGGTGGTCCAGCAGGACAGGGATGGTTCCCAGACTAACAGCTGACGTGTGTTGTTCCTGGGTCGTCCAGCAGGACAGGGATGGTTCCCAGACTAACAGCTGACGTGTGTTGTTCCTGGGTGGTCCAGGTCAGGACAGGGATGGTTCCCAGACTAACAGCTGACGTGTGTTGTTCCTGGGTCGTCCAGCAGGACAGGGATGGTTCCCAGACTAACAGCTGACGTGTGTTGTTCCTTGGTGGTCCAGCAGGACAGGGATAGTTCCCAGACTAACAGCTGACGTGGGTTGTTCCTGGGTCGTCCAGCAGGACAGGGATGGTTCCTGGACTAACAGCTGACGTGTGTTGCTCCTGGGTCGTCCAGCAGGACAGGGATGGTTCCCAGACTAACAGCTGACGTGTGTTGTTCCTGGGTCGTCCAGCAGGACAGGGATGGTTCCCAGACTAACAGCTGACGTGTGTTGTTCCTGGGTCGTCCAGCAGGACAGGGATGGTTCCCAGACTAACAGCTGACGTGTGTTGTTCCTGGGTCGTCCAGCAGGACAGGGGTGGTTTCCAGACTAACAGCTGACGTGTGTTGTTCCTGGGTCGTCCAGCAGGACAGGGATGGTTCCCAGACTAACAGCTGACGTGTGTTGTTCCTGGGTCGTCCAGCAGGACAGGGATGGTTCCCAGACTAACAGCTGACGTGTGTTGTTCCTGGGTCGTCCAGCAGGACAGGGATGGTTCCCAGACTAACAGCTGACGTGCGTTGTTTCTGGGTCGTCCAGCAGGACAGGGATGGTTCCTGGACTAACAGCTGACGTTTGTTGTTCCTGGGTCGTCCAGCAGGACAGGGATGGTTCCCAGACTAACAGCTGACGTGTGTTGTTCCTGGGTCGTCCAGCAGGACAGGGATGGTTCCTGGACTAACAGCTAACTTGTGTTGTTCCTTGGTGGTCCAGCAGGACAGGGATGGTTCCCGGACTAACAGCTGACATGTGTGGTTCCAGGGTTGTCCAGCAGGACAGGGATGGTTCCTGGACTAACAGCTGACGTGCGTTGTTCCTGGGTCGTCCAGCAGGACATGGATGGTTCCCGGACTAACAGCTGACGTGTGTTGTTCCTGGGTAGTCCAGCAGGACAGGGATGGTTCCCAGACTAACAGCCAACTTGTGTTGTTCCTTGGTGGTCCAGCAGGACAGGGATGGTTCCCAGACTAACAGCTGACTTGTGTTGTTCCTGGGTCGTCCAGCAGGACAGGGATGGTTCCTGGACTAACAGCTGACGTGCGTTGTTCCTGGGTCGTCCAGCAGGACAGGGATGGTTCCCAGACTAACAGCTGACGTGTGTTGTTCCTGGGTCGTCCAGCAGGACAGGGATGGTTCCTGGACTAACAGCTGACGTGTGTTGTTCCTGGGTCGTCCAGCAGGACAGGGATGGTTCCCAGACTAACAGCTGACGTGTGTTGTTCCTGGGTCGTCCAGCAGGACAGGGATGGTTCCCGGACTAACAGCTGACGTGTGTTGTTCCTGGGTCGTCCAGCAGGACAGGGATGGTTCCCAGACTAACAGCTGACGTGTGTTGTTCCTTGGTCGTCCAGCAGGACAGGGATGGTTCCCAGACTATCAGCTGACGTGTGTCGTTCCTGGGTCGTCCAGCAGGACAGGGATGGTTCCTAGACTAACAGCTGACGTGTGTTGTTCCTTGGTCGTCCAGCAGGACAGGAATGGTTCCCAGACTAACAGCTGACGTGTGTTGTTCCTGGGTCGTCCAGCAGGACAGGGATGGTTCCCAGACTAACAGCTGACGTGTGTTGTTCCTGGGTCGTCCAGCAGGACAGGGATGGTTCCCAGACTGACAGCTGACGTGTGTGGTTCCTGGGTGGTCCAGCAGGACAGGGATGGTTCCCAGACTATCAGCTGACGTGTGTTGTTCCTGGGTCGTCCAGCAGGACAGGGATGGTTCCCAGACTAACAGCTGACGTGTGTTGTTCCTTGGTGGTCAAGCAGGACAGGGATGCTTCCCATACTAATAGCTGACGTGTGTTGTTCCTGGGTCGTCCAGCAGGACAGGGATGGTTCCCAGACTAACAGCTGACGTGTGTTGTTCCTGGGTCGTCCAGCAGGACAGGGATGGTTCCCAGACTAACAGCTGACGTGTGTTGTTCCTGGGTCGTCCAGCAGGACAGGGATGGTTCCCAGACTAACAGCTGACGTGTGTGGTTCCTGGGTCGTCCAGCAGGACAGGGATGGTTCCCAGACTAACAGCTGACGTGTGTGGTTCCTGGGTCGTCCAGCAGGACAGGGATGGTTCCCAGACTAACAGCTGACGTGTGTTGTTCCTGGGTCGTCCAGCAGGACAGGGATGGTTCCCAGACTAACATCTGATTTGTGTTGTTCCTTGGTGGTCCAGCAGGACATGGATGGTTCCCAGACTAACAGCTGACGTGTGTTGTTCCTGGGTCGTCTAGGTCAGGACAGGGATGGTTCCCAGACTAACAACTGACGTGTGTTGTTCCTGGGTCGTCCCGCAGGACAGGGATGGTTCCCGGACTAACAGCTGACGTGTGTTGTTCCTGGGTCGTCCAGCAGGACAGGGATGGTTCCCAGACTAACAGCTGACGTGTGTTGTTCCTGGGTCGTCCAGCAGGACAGGGATGGTTCCCAGACTAACAGCTGACGTGTGTTGTTCCTGGGTCGTCCAGCAGGACAGGGATGGTTCCCAGACTAACAGCTGACGTGTGTTGTTCCTGGGTCGTCCGGCAGGACAGGGATGGTTCCCAGACTAACAGCTGACGTGTGTTGTTCCTGGGTCGTCCAGCAGGACAGGGATGGTTCCCAGACTAACAGCTGACGTGTGTGGTTCCTGGGTCGTCCAGCAGGACAGGGATGGTTCCCAGACTAACAGCTGACGTGTGTGGTTCCTGGGTCGTCCAGCAGGACAGGGATGGTTCCCAGACTAACAGCTGACGTGTGTTGTTCCTGGGTCGTCCAGCAGGACAGGGATGGTTCCCAGACTAACATCTGATTTGTGTTGTTCCTTGGTGGTCCAGCAGGACAGGGATGGTTCCCAGACTAACAGCTGACGTGTGTTGTTCCTGGGTCGTCTAGGTCAGGACAGGGATGGTTCCCAGACTAACAACTGACGTGTGTTGTTCCTGGGTCGTCCCGCAGGACAGGGATGGTTCCCGGACTAACAGCTGACGTGTGTTGTTCCTGGGTCGTCCAGCAGGACAGGGATGGTTCCCAGACTAACAGCTGACGTGTGTTGTTCCTGGGTCGTCCAGCAGGACAGGGATGGTTCCCAGACTAACAGCTGACGTGTGTTGTTCCTGGGTCGTCCAGCAGGACAGGGATGGTTCCCAGACTAACAGCTGACGTGTGTTGTTCCTGGGTCGTCCGGCAGGACAGGGATGGTTCCCAGACTAACAGCTGACGTGTGTTGTTCCTGGGTCGTCCAGCAGGACAGGGATGGTTCCCGGACTAACAGCTGACGTGTGTTGTTCCTGGGTCGTCCAGCAGGACAGGGATGGTTCCCAGACTAACAGCTGACGTGTGTTGTTCCTGGGTCGTCCAGCAGGACAGGGATGGTTCCCAGACTAACAGCTGACGTGTGTTGTTCCTGGGTCGTCCAGCAGGACAGGGATGGTTCCCGGACTAACAGCTGACGTGTGTTGTTCCTGGGTCGTCCAGCAGGACAGGGATGGTTCCCAGACTAACAGCTGACGTGTGTTGTTCCTGGGTCGTCCAGCAGGACAGGGATGGTTCCCAGACTAACAGCTGACGTGTGTTGTTCCTGGGTCGTCCAGCAGGACAGGGATGGTTCCCGGACTAACACCTGACGTGTGTTGTTCCTGGGTCGTCCAGCAGGACAGGGATGGTACCCGGACTAACAGCTGACGTGTGTTGTTCCTGGGTCGTCCAGCAGGACAGGGATGGTTCCCAGACTAACAGCTGACGTGTGTTGTTCCTGGGTCGTCCAGCAGGACAGGGATGGTTCCCAGACTAACAGCTGACGTGTGTTGTTCCTGGGTCGTCCAGCAGGACAGGGATGGTTCCCGGACTAACAGCTGACGTGTGTTGTTCCTGGGTCGTCCAGCAGGACAGGGATGGTTCCCAGACTAACAGCTGACGTGTGTTGTTCCTTGGTCGTCCAGCAGGACAGGGATGGTTCCCAGACTAACAGCTGACGTGTGTTGTTCCTGGGTCGTCCAGCAGGACAGGGATGGTTCCCAGACTAACAGCTGACGTGTGTTGTTCCTGGGTCGTCCAGCAGGACAGGGATGGTTCCTGGACTAACAGCTTACGTGTGTTGTTCCTGGGTCGTCCAGCAGGACAGGGATGGTTACCAGACTAACAGCTGACGTGTGTTGTTCCTGGGTCGTCCAGCAGGACAGGGATGGTTCCCAGACTAACAGCTGACGTGTGTTGTTCCTGAGTCGTCCAGCAGGACAGGGATGGTTCCCAGACTAACAGCTGACGTGTGTGGTTCCTTGGTCGTCCAGCAGGACAGGGATGGTTCCTAGACTAACAGCTGACGTGTGTTGTTCCTTGGTCGTCCAGCAGGACAGGGATGGTTCCCAGACTAACAGCTGACGTGTGTTGTTCCTGGGTCGTCCAGCAGGACAGGGATGGTTCCCAGACTAACAGCTGACGTGTGTTGTTCCTGGGTCGTCCAGCAGGACAGGGATGGTTCCTGGACTAACAGCTTACGTGTGTTGTTCCTGGGTCGTCCAGCAGGACAGGGATGGTTCCCAGACTAACAGCTGACGTGTGTTGTTCCTGGGTCGTCCAGCAGGACAGGGATGGTTCCCAGACTAACAGCTGACGTGTGTTGTTCCTGGGTCGTCCAGCAGGACAGGGATGGTTCCCAGACTAACAGCTGACGTGTGTGGTTCCTTGGTCGTCCAGCAGGACAGGGATGGTTCCCGGACTAACAGCTGACGTGTGTTGTTCCTGGGTCGTCCAGCAGGTCAGGGATGGTTCCCAGACTAACAGCTAACTTGTGTTGTTCCAGGTGGCGGAGCTGGTATCCAGCGAGTTCTTCGAGCAAGGAGACATTGAGAGGAAACAGCTCAACATTACACCAATTGTAAGTTCCACTGAACCAGCTAAACACTGTTGATCCTCCCCGACCGAGTCAATCGACCGAGTCAACTGACCGAGTCAACCGACCGTACCAAGTCTGGGCTCCGTACTCCGTAGACTGAGTAACGCCGTGTAGAAAAGTGACAAATCTTACACGCTCTGTGCCGTTCCAAATTTTTCTACTTCTTAACCATTTAATGTAGACATATTTTTCTCTTTAATCAAGCTCGGTTTTGATGCAAATTGATGGCGTCAGATTTGATACTATTCAGTGCAATGGACATTAAGATATCTGTGTTTGCATTGTTTGATTCCACCCCACATGAAAAAAAGGTGTGTTTAAAAAAAGAAAAGATAATATTAAATTGTAT
The DNA here is from genome assembly GCA_964007535.1 of Brachyptera risi. Classification (NCBI taxonomy): domain Eukaryota; kingdom Metazoa; phylum Arthropoda; class Insecta; order Plecoptera; family Taeniopterygidae; genus Brachyptera; species Brachyptera risi. Next base: position 7,880,765 of record OZ023332.1, read on the forward strand.
GTATATTCAGCACATGAAAAGTTCTGTTAGAATGTTGTGAAATGATGATATCAGGAGATGGAACAGGGTCATGCTATGATTGTGTATAAAAACTCTCAACATGAGTTGTCAAGATTCAAATCCAAGAGGAATGTAGGAATGTAAGCGAAGGTCTAGATCTAGCCCAACTACAGTACTGGTATAGATTTCTTGACACAATCATAGCATGACCTTGTTATATCTCCTTGAGGCCTACTATCTTTCAATACTGACAGGCAGCTGTCATCCCAGATCCTCGTTATAGGTGTAGCTCTGAAGTTTAACAAGTAAAGACACTGTTCAGATGAGCATAGCAAAGTCTCCATCCCACACTCAAAGGGGTTTGTCTGTGTGTTTTTTGTTGTTTTTTTGTTGTTTTGCTCATAAGCACTCCACAGGTCGCAGGGGTTGACTGATCAACATGAAACTTTTTTTGTATACGCAAACTCATTCAACTTAGAACTGTATAGTTTTTGGAATGAATCGCTAGGACCGATCTTGAGAAAAATCATCTCAAAGTTTCTAAAAATCCCATAAGATTTGGCTGGGCGTAAAATGTTGATAAATAAAATCTCTCCAAACGAGATGACTACTGTAACTGATGAGATGAGATGAAACTTTGTGAACACAAGGATTTTACACATTATCACAATTTTGTATGCAATTCTAATCAGCCGTTCTGAAGAAAAAAATTAAAACAACCGTTAATTTTTCATCAAATATATCATAAGAATGATGACAGAATTAGGTTGCCGAGATTCACTGCCTTCTAGATTTCATATTTGCCCAACAATGAAGTATTTGTATATGCATCAAGGTGTGTAGAGTACCAGAGTCGATAAAGTAGCAAGGGTAGAACTACTTTCACGACTTTTATACCTCATTCGGATATCTTGCTCATCTTACAACGCATATTTCGTGTTTGACTGGTAATGGCCATTCATTGCTTTACATATCAAGTACAACGATATAAGACTTGTTTCCACTAGCAACGTGATGAGAGGGGTGATTGCAAAGTCTTCCATCTCACTCTTATGGAACTCTGTCTGTGTGTGTGCGTGTGTGAGTAAGCACTGCACAGGTCGCATGGTTTGACTGCACAGGTCGCACGGTTTGACTGCACAGGTCGCACGGTTTGACTGCACAGGTCGCACGGTTTGACTGCACAGGTCGCATGGTTTGACTGCACAGGTCGCACGGTTTGACTGCACAGGCCGCACGGTTTGACTGCACAGGTCGCACGGTTTGACTGCACAGGTCGCACGGTTTGACTGCACAGGTCGCACGGTTTGACTGCACAGGTCGCATGGTTTGACTGCACAGGTCGCATGGTTTGACTGCACAGGTCGCACGGTTTGACTGCACAGGTCGCACGGTTTGACTGCACAGGTCGCACGGTTTGACTGCACAGGTTGCATGGTTTGACTGCACAGGTCGCACGGTTTGACTGCACAGGTCGCACGGTTTGACTGCACAGGTCGCACGGTTTGACTGCACAGGTTGCACGGTTTGACTGCACAGGTCGCACGGTTTGACTGCACAGGTTGCATGGTTTGACTGCACAGGTCGCACGGTTTGACTGCACAGGTCGCACGGTTTGACTGATTGACATGAAACTCATCCAACTTGGAACTGTATAGTTTCTGGGTTGAATTGGTGGATCGATTTTGAGAAATACCATTCCAAAGTTTATAAAAAAACTCATAAGATTGGGCCAGGCAAGAAAATTCCAAAAATAAAATCTCTATGAAAAAAAATCTACGAATGTGTACACTTGTATGATACACATTATTACAATTTGAATTTTGTATGAAATTTGGACCAGCTGTTTTGGAGAAATTAATTTGAAAACGGTTTTTATTCATCGAATCGATGGAAATAATAGCAGAACTAGGTAATTGCCAAGATTCACTGCTTTCTGGATTCAATATTTGCCAAACAATGAAGTATTCTTAATATGCGTCAAGGTGCGTATAATACCAGAGTCGATGAAGTAGTAAAGGTAGAACTACTTTAACGACTCCGATTAAACTTATTCAGACATCTCGCTCATCTTACGCATTTGTTGCGTTTGCCTAGTGTGAAGAGAAGCGTGAACACAAGTGTGAACACAAGTGTGAACACAAGTGTGAACACAAGTGTGAACACAAGTGTGAACACAAGTGTGAACACAAGTGTGAACACAGGCGTGAACACGGGCGTGAACACAGGCGTGAACACAAGTGTGAACACAAGTGTGAACACAGGCGTGAACACGGGCGTGAACACAAGTGTGAATACAAGTGTGAACACAAGTGTGAACACAAGTGTGAACACAGGCGTGAACACGGGCGTGAACACAAGTGTGAACACAAGTGTGAACACAAGTGTGAACACAAGTGTGAACACAAGTGTGAACACAGGCGTGAACACGGGCGTGAACACAGGCGTGAACACAAGTGTGAACACAAGTGTGAACACAGGCGTGAACACAAGCGTGAACACAAGTGTGAACACAAGTGTGAACACAGGCGTGAACACAAGTGTGAACACAAGCGTGAACACAAGCGTGAACACAAGTGTGAACACAAGTGTGAACACAGGCGTGAACACAAGTGTGAACACAGGCGTGAACACAGGCGTGAACACAAGTGTGAACACAAGTGTGAACACAAGCGTGAACACAAGTGTGAACACAAGTGTGAACACAGGCGTGAACACAAGTGTTAACACAGGCGTGATCACAGGCGTGAACACAAGTGTGAACACAGGCGTGAACACATGCGTGAACACAGGCGTGAACACAGGCGTGAACACAGGCGTGAACACAGGCGTGAACACAGGCGTGAACACAGGCGTGAACTCAGGCGTGAACACAGGCGTGAACACAGGCGTGAACACAGGCGTGAACTCAGGCAAGAGCTGGAGATGAGCCGGCCTGGAAGCCTGGCTGCCCAGTGGTTAGCACTCCAACCGTCCTTGGCTCGCACGAGGTCAGCTCCAGAAACCACGGATCTGTCCAATCAACTGAACATTTCGTTCCCTTGAGATGAAAATAATGAAATGCAAAATATTTTTCACCAATAATTTGATACCGACCACATAGTTTCAATTGTTGAACGAGATGAGTGCCAAGCCGTACGCGACAGCAGAAGTCGAGCGACACGAGGCAACGTTCCTCTCGACCTAACTGTCAGTGAATGGTTCAGCCAGCACTATCCAATCGGAATACTCCCATGTCTCTTTCTAATAGTACCAGTAGTAGTGTTCATTCCTCTAACCCTCTTTTGAGGAAATCGGTACACAATTTACATATTTTATTTTATTATTATCATTTATTTATTCATACATCAGCTTTGGACCATTGGTCTGGCGGCAGTTGATTCTAAATACTAGTCCTTATTTTAATAACTTTGATTTCAAGTTGAGAGTAGAATAACATGTGTGGAACAAAAAGAGCAGTGAAGTGTCATAGCTCTATAGTGTGTAGCTCTATAGTGTGTAGCTCTATAGTGTGTAGCTCTATAGATCAGATAGAATAGTGGTGAATGCAGAGAATGTTGGTAACGTTTCCATTACGTCTTGGGGGAGATCGTTCCAGAGGCGAATGGATCCACCAAGAGAGATTGTAGGCCTATGTTGGTGTTATGTATTGGTAGCTTCATCTTGACGCTGTGGTCATTTCGTCCGACGAAGTTGGGTTCAGTGAGCCGAGATGTTACAGCCAGCCATGCGGCTTGTTTTGGCACAGCTTTGTGGAGAGACTTGAGGGTTGATCGAGCTCTACGAACATCTAGGGGCTCCCACTCCAGTTGGAGTTAAAGTTTTGTAACACTCACTACTGGCCGCTGGTGTTTTACTGACCAGCGACGGTGGATATTCTTCACATATCAGGCAGCTTTTCGTTGGACTTGGCTGATGAGGTCAATGAGTGTATCAGTTTTTGGATTGTTTTTTACGATATAATTTATAAATTGCATTACAATTGAGTATGGCAGTGAGCCATCATTCATGATTCATCAACAAATTAGTAATTATTAGGGTTGCCAACAATAATCGATATATCGATATAGATCGATATTTTTTCAAACGATACGATAATCGATTGAATTTCGTCGATACGATATCAATATGATTATTTTCAATTATCGAAATGAACATTATTTCCTCTTCAAACTAATTTTTTTCCCTTCACGTAATTGCTCCAAACAGTGTAAGTGGCGCGAAAGTTCTTGGTTTCTATTGGGCACTCGAAAGCCAATGAGAAACGCTGTTTGCTATGACGTCAGAGTTGGTACGCGCATATGACGAGAATATAGACTACCGCGCGGTCAATCGGCGCTCGGCCGTCTCGAGTCGGAGACGTTTTTCACGCTACGTCGTAGTCAACGAGTGGTCTTCAAGGTCAGACGACGTTAGACCACACACAGTAGATATCACACACCATGCAGCTAACAGCTCAACGTGCTTGTTATGTTTATTACTGCACGTCAAATGAAAATGATGGAAATTGGGAAAATCATGCTTCTTCATGATAAAACATCTATTAAACGTGTTTTCAGTGGAATATCTCGCGGTTTCAAGTTGATTTCCTTGTTATGAGTGTACAGGTGAAATACGCCCAATTAAAATGAGAAAAAACGTATTTTTGACAGATTTTAGGCCGAGATTTGCATTTAAGCCGAGATTGACTTTTTGGCTTGAATTTTCGAGAAAAACCCTCGGCTCATATTCCGGACAATATGGATGAATTCCAGATGTATATTGTTACGTGTACTTTTATTACAGCTCATAAATCTGCCTCTTCCTCTCTATCACGTCATCTTTCTACCCCTCCCGGCTAGGACCGAAGTCCCGCATGTAGTCCAAGGTCAACCACTTGGCAATGAATCAATCAACACAGCTGTTTAGCTGCAATTTTCAACACAATTATTCCGATGCGATACGATATTTTGACATTCGATACCATTATCAATTAGGAGAAAAAATATCGATATATAATACGATTAATAATCGATGTTAAGTAAACGATAATCGATATGAGTTTTCATATCGAACAGGAACTCTAGTAATTATGGTATATCAAACAAATATTACAACAAATAACGATACATTTGAAGATTTCAAATTGATTGATATGGAATTGAGATAAATCAATAGAACTTTCACTACAATATAGACACTTTGATACATAGATATAGATAGCTAGATAATAGAGATAATCAGCTGAACAGGCATAATAATGAAAGAATGGATGACGGAATATGTCAATACACAGACAAGTAAAATTGATAATTAATATGAATTTACTGAATTCCAACATCAACAAACTCTTGCAACTCTTTGGATATTTTCAATTTGATTGAAATATTTGATATTTGATAGACTCAATATCTGAACCATCATCGTTGTCCATTGGAAAAATTGTGAATAACCGAAGACAATTGAACCTGGACTGAGAACGGTCAACACAACAATCCTTGGATGGTTAAACGGACATATCGCGCGTGATTTCTCGTTGCTGTCAGCAGGGCGTTGTTATGTGTCACTGAAATTAACAAAATACGTAACATGGGCCTGAAGTTTCTGTAGGTGAATAATCCTGTATTTTGTGTGTGAACGAAGATCCCCTGACCACCCACGCACGTGCAGCAATCACTAGCTACGACACTCATTTGTATCTCTCCCAAGCTTGCACTGTGTTTCAATTTTGTGTCGATTCAAAATTGAAAATTTCGATATATTTCAATCTGTAGACCTATAATTATCTGAAACTAAGCTTTAAACCTACCATGTGGTGTTTCCAGGGCAGACTTCTGATATATCGGTTCCTCCCAGTTCCGAGTCTCGCTTCTACGTCTTGCGGTTCTTGCCCCATAATTCGATTCTTGTTCCACAATGTAGTGATACCAAACTATTTCATCATAATATAGAGGAGGTGACCCAACTCGGGTCTTGAAAGTGAAGTACTCCCCTGGTCAGTTCCCGAGTCCAGGGTCCCGATTGCCTGTAGCGAAACTATTGCTTTTATATCAAACTAAATGAAACAACAATGCTCAACAATGCTATACACGACCCAGTGGAATTATAATGCTAGCAGTTGAGCTTTTTTTTAAACGAAAATTATACATTCTGTGAGTTCAACAATGCCACCGTTACCGTAGCCATTCTTATCTGCATCTAGTTCACAATTGAATCTGCTAAATCGCGACAGGCAATTGGGACCTTTGGCTTTGTACTGACCGCAAGAAGTTGGAGCACCTTCTTCATATTATGATAGAATAGGTTGGTTTCACTAGATCGTGCTTGTTCTCTATTGCATATCACGATCAATATGCAATTCGATGAAATTTTGATGTTGTTTTGTAATTTTTGAATATCAAACTGCGAACCCACAGTATTTCACATCCAATGAGTTGGGCTGATGTTTGAATGGCTTGCGCGTCATCCGATGACAGACTCGCAGCACACGTCTGTTCCGTGGCCGGCAGCAGGGTTCAGTGGAGTGGCGGCAGGGCTCAGTGGAGTGGCGGCAGGGCTCAGTGGAGTGGCGGCAGGGCTCAGTGGAGTGATGGCAGGGCTCAGTGGAGTGGCGGCAGGGCTCAGTGGAGTGGCGGCAGGGCTCAGTGGAGTGGCGGCAGGGCTCAGTGGAGTGATGGCAGGGCTCAGTGGAGTGACGGCAGGGCTCAGTGGAGTGACGGCAGGGCTCAGTGGAGTGACGGCAGGGCTCAGTGGAGTGATGGCAGGGCTCAGTGGAGTGGCGGCAGGGCTCAGTGGAGTGACGGCAGGGCTCAGTGGAGTGGCGGCAGGGCTCAGTGGAGTGGCGGCAGGGCTCAGTGGAGTGACGGCAGGGCTCAGTGGAGTGGCGGCAGGGCTCAGTGGAGTGGCGGCAGGGCTCAGTGGAGTGATGGCAGGGCTCAGTGGAGTGACGGCAGGGCTCAGTGGAGTGACGGCAGGGCTCAGTGGAGTGACGGCAGGGCTCAGTGGAGTGGCGGCAGGGCTCAGTGGAGTGGCGGCAGGGCTCAGTGGAGTGACGGCAGGGCTCAGTGGAGTGGCGGCAGGGTTCAGTGGAGTGACGGCTGGGCTCAGTGGAGTGGTGGCAGGGCTCAGTGGAGTGACGGCAGGGCTCAGTGGAGTGACGGCAGGGCTCGGTGGAGTGACGGCAGGGTTCAGTGGAGTGAGGGCAGGGCTCAGTGGAGTGACGGCAGGGCTCAGTGGAGTGACGGCAGGGCTCAGTGGAGTGACGGCAGGGTTCAGTGGAGTGAGGGCAGGGTTCAGTGGAGTGGCGGCAGGGCTCAGTGGAGTGGCGGCAGGGCTCAGTGGAGTGACGGCAGGGCTCAGTGGAGTGATGGCAGGGCTCAGTGGAGTGGCGGCAGGGCTCAGTGGAGTGACGGCAGGGCTCAGTGGAGTGGCGGCAGGGCTCAGTGGAGTGGCGGCAGGGCTCAGTGGAGTGACGGCAGGGCTCAGTGGAGTGGCGGCAGGGTTCAGTGGAGTGATGGCAGGGCTCAGTGGAGTGGCGGCAGGGCTCAGTGGAGTGGCGGCAGGGTTCAGTGGAGTGGCGGCAGGGCTCAGTGGAGTGGCGGCAGGGCTCAGTGGAGTGGCGGCAGGGCTCAGTGGAGTGATGGCAGGGCTCAGTGGAGTGACGGCAGGGCTCAGTGGAGTGACGGCAGGGCTCAGTGGAGTGACGGCAGGGCTCAGTGGAGTGATGACAGGGCTCAGTGGAGTGGCGGCAGGGCTCAGTGGAGTGACGGCAGGGCTCAGTGGAGTGGCGGCAGGGCTCAGTGGAGTGGCGGCAGGGCTCAGTGGAGTGACGGCAGGGCTCAGTGGAGTGGCGGCAGGGTTCAGTGGAGTGACGGCTGGGCTCAGTGGAGTGGTGGCAGGGCTCAGTGGAGTGACGGCAGGGTTCAGTGGAGTGACGGCGGAGCTCAGTGGAGCGACGGCAGGGCTCAGTGGAGTGACGGCAGGGCTCAGTGGAGTGACGGCAGGGCTCGGTGGAGTGACGGCAGGGCTCAGTGGAGTGACGGCAGGGCTCGGTGGAGTGACGGCAGGGTTCAGTGGAGTGAGGGCAGGGCTCAGTGGAGTGACGGCAGGGCTCAGTGGAGTGGCGGCAGGGCTCAGTGGAGTGGCGGCAGGGCTCAGTGGAGTGGCGGCAGGGCTCAGTGGAGTGGCGGCAGGGCTCAGTGGAGTGGCGGCAGGGCTCAGTGGAGTGACGGCAGGGCTCAGTGGAGTGACGGCAGGGCTCAGTGGAGTGACGGCAGGGCTCAGTGGAGTGACGGCAGGGCTCAGTGGAGTGGCGGCAGGGCTCAGTGGAGTGACGGCAGGGCTCGGTGGAGTGGCGGCAGGGTTCAGTGGAGTGACGGCTGGGCTCAGTGGAGTGGTGGCAGGGCTCAGTGGAGTGACGGCAGGGTTCAGTGGAGTGACGGCGGGGCTCAGTGGAGTGACGGCAGGGCTCAGTGGAGTGACGGCAGGGCTCAGTGGAGTGACGGCAGGGCTCGGTGGAGTGACGGCAGGGCTCAGTGGAGTGGCGGCAGGGCTCAGTGGAGTGGCGGCAGGGCTCAGTGGAGTGGCGGCTGGGTTCAGTGGAGTGACGGCAGGGCTCAGTGGAGTGACGGCAGGGCTCAGTGGAGTGACGGCAGGGCTCAGTGGAGTGGCGGCAGGGCTCAGTGGAGTGACGGCAGGGCTCAGTGGAGTGACGGCAGGGCTCAGTGGAGTGACGGCAGGGCTCAGTGGAGTGGCGGCAGGGCTCAGTGGAGTGACGGCAGGGCTCAGTGGAGTGACGGCAGGGCTCAGTGGAGTGACGGCAGGGCTCAGTGGAGTGGCGGCAGGGCTCAGTGGAGTGACGGCAGGGCTCGGTGGAGTGGCGGCAGGGTTCAGTGGAGTGACGGCTGGGCTCAGTGGAGTGACGGCAGGGCTCAGTGGAGTGACGGCAGGGCTCAGTGGAGTGGCGGCAGGGCTCAGTGGAGTGACGGCAGGGCTCGGTGGAGTGGCGGCAGGGTTCAGTGGAGTGACGGCTGGGCTCAGTGGAGTGGTGGCAGGGCTCAGTGGAGTGACGGCAGGGTTCAGTGGAGTGACGGCGGGGCTCAGTGGAGTGGCGGCAGGGCTCAGTGGAGTGGTGGCAGGGCTCTGTGGAGTGGCGGCAGGGCTCAGTGGAGTGGCGGCAGGGCTCAGTGGAGTGACGGCAGGGCTCAGTGGAGTGGCGGCAGGGCTCGGTGGAGTGACGGCAGGGTTCAGTGGAGTGAGGGCAGGGCTCAGTGGAGTGGCGGCAGGGCTCAGTGGAGTGGCGGCAGGGCTCAGTGGAGTGACGGCAGGGCTCAGTGGAGTGACGGCAGGGCTCAGTGGAGTGGCGGCAGGGCTCAGTGGAGTGGCGGCAGGGCTCAGTGGAGTGGTGGCAGGGCTCAGTGGAGTGGCGGCAGGGCTCAGTGGAGTGACGGCAGGGCTCAGTGGAGTGGCGGCAGGGCTCAGTGGAGTGGCGGCTGGGCTCAGTGGAGTGGCGGCAGGGCTCAGTGGAGTGACGGCAGGGCTCGGTGGAGTGACGGCAGGGCTCGGTGGAGTGGCGGCAGGGCTCAGTGGAGTGGCGGCAGGGCTCAGTGGAGTGGCGGCAGGGCTCAGTGGAGTGGTGGCAGGGCTCAGTGGAGTGACGGCAGGGCTCGGTGGAGTGGCGGCAGGGTTCAGTGGAGTGGCGGCAGGGTTCAGTGGAGTGACGGCAGGGCTCAGTGGAGTGGCGGCAGGGTTCAGTGGAGTGGCGGCAGGGTTCAGTGGAGTGACGGCAGGGCTCAGTGGAGTGACGGCAGGGCTCAGTGGAGTGGCGGCAGGGCTCAGTGGAGTGACGGCAGGGCTCAGTGGAGTGGCGGCAGGGCTCAGTGGAGTGGCGGCAGGGCTCAGTGGAGTGGCGGCAGGGCTCAGTGGAGTGGCGGCAGGGCTCAGTGGAGTGACGGCAGGGCTCAGTGGAGTGGCGGCAGGGCTCAGTGGAGTGGCGGCAGGGCTCAGTGGAGTGGTGGCAGGGCTCAGTGGAGTGGCGGCAGGGCTCAGTGGAGTGACGGCAGGGCTCAGTGGAGTGGCGGCAGGGCTCAGTGGAGTGACGGCAGGGCTCAGTGGAGTGACGGCAGGGCTCAGTGGAGTGACGGCAGGGCTCAGTGGAGTGGCGGCAGGGTTCAGTGGAGTGACGGCAGGGCTCAGTGGAGTGACGGCAGGGCTCGGTGGAGTGGCGGCAGGGCTCAGTGGAGTGGCGGCAGGGCTCAGTGGAGTGACGGCAGGGCTCAGTGGAGTGGCGGCAGGGCTCAGTGGAGTGGCGGCAGGGCTCAGTGGAGTGACGGCAGGGTTCAGTGGAGTGGCGGCAGGGTTCAGTGGAGTGACGGCAGGGCTCAGTGGAGTGACGGCAGGGCTTAGTGGAGTGGCGGCAGGGCTCAGTGGAGTGACGGCAGGGTTCAGTGGAGTGGCGGCAGGGTTCAGTGGAGTGACGGCAGGGCTCAGTGGAGTGACGGCAGGGCTCAGTGGAGTGGCGGCAGGGCTCAGTGGAGTGACGGCAGGGCTCAGTGGAGTGACGGCAGGGCTCAGTGGAGTGACGGCAGGGCTCAGTGGAGTGGCGGCAGGGCTCAGTGGAGTGACGGCAGGGTTCAGTGGAGTGGCGGCAGGGTTCAGTGGAGTGACGGCAGGGCTCAGTGGAGTGACGGCAGGGCTCAGTGGAGTGGCGGCAGGGCTCAGTGGAGTGACGGCAGGGCTCAGTGGAGTGGCGGCAGAGCTCAGTGGAGTGGCGGCAGGGCTCAGTGGAGTGGTGGCTTGCAGTGCACTTGTCAGCCGCCAGTGGTACTGCACGGAACTAATACACTTGTGTTGTCCTTGTGGTTGCAGGATATCATGAACCGCGAGAAAGAGGACCAATTACCGTTAATGCAGGTCGGCTTCATAGACTCGATATGTCTCCCCATTTACGAGGTGAGTTGCTCCTTGTTATCCTTGGCTCGACCTGTCGCTGTCACCTCTCTGACAGTATCCTGAACCTCACCGCGACTGCCACTCAGGCCTGGCAAGGTCTTTGATTGGATAATGTTCACTAGGAGAGCTAGTCACCATGGCAACATGCCCAGTTCTTGTGTATCTCTATTGTTGTTAGCACAAGATCCCAGCACTGCTCTCGAGGTGGGCTGAGAGGAGGTCACACTCCAGCGTTCCAAGAGACCGTGACTCAGCTCTCCTAGAGAACATTGTCCTTTGAAAGGCCTAGTCTCTTGGAGCTAGCTGGACCTGGGACGTTACTTCAAGTGGCAGTCTCGGTAAGGGTCCTGTAGGACCAGCGGGACGGGAAGAGTCCTCATCAGACTCACTTCAATCAACATGCGACTGCTTTGTAACGTCCATGATACCAACGCATGGCATGTCATGTAGCTCTGTGGTCACAGAACACCCGAGCGCACATGTGGCACGTTTGCAATCACGCTGTGCTCGGTGCAGCTTCTCGTTTGAATTGGTTCGGTTCGTATTATATCACAGTTGATGACGTTGAGAAATAATCAGGCAATATGGGGCTGAGATTCATTTTCCTGTACAAAGCATAATAAAGTGATTATGGCAAAATAAAATGAGTCTCAAAATAGTTCCATGTCATTTGAAATTGGGTAATTATTGAATATAAAGAACTCGCCCATTTTCGCAATTTTTCTGACTAAAATGCTGGAATGTGATGTAATTCGACGTAGGCCTAACAATGATTGAAACGAAGACATATTTGACATTTTTGTATCGTACTATTTCTGTACTCACTGTAAGTGTGATCACAATGAAAAATATGTTCTTGATCAGCCATGTTGGAGGCAGTCAGCTGGTGATGGCACTAGTATCTGTACCTGAAATTGCTGCCTATAACCAAGAAATGTTGATAAAACCGTATTTTCATATTACGAAAAAAAAACATGAAAACAACATTAAAATTAGAATGTGTCTCCACTTCTGGATAATATAGTGACGCCATAATTGAGAAATAGCAACATTATAAACGTGTCGCTTCAAATAGGCGAGTACTCTATATTCAATGAGTACCTGAAATTGCAGGTCTTTCTACGTCATGAGCCCGCCTTGAAGTGGACGACCCAAGCGCGTTATGAACAGAATCACTGCGCTGACCAAATCGATCCCCGCTAAGACAGTTCAGATATTTCAGAATCTTTCTGGTCATACTTGCTTGTTCACACGGACTTGTCACTGGCTTAGGGGACTTCCTTAAATTATATCACAGCTTAGTGGGGGGAGGGGGTTGTCAAGATTTGTGGCAAGGTGTTATGAGGGGGAAGGGGGGGAAGGTAACTGTGTGACATTCCATTTGTTTGTTCTATGAATTTGGTGCCATTCTTATAGATTCTTATATTCATACCCACCCTGGAAACAGATGCATATAAAATAATTACCCCAAGTTTGACTATTTCCTAAAGAAATGAATATTCAAATTGTATCACTTTATTGTACTTTTGCTGCCTGTTAATTTCAATTTTTTGTTGGGGGGGGGGGGGTATGAGAATTTGTGACATGTTTAAAGGGGAGGGGAGGGGATAGGTTTTGTGATCAACTGTGACATGGGAGGGAGGGGGGTTCAAAGTGGCCTAAAAAAGTGTGACATAATTTATAGACGTCCCCTTAGAACAGTTTGGAAAATGAAAAGCACTGGTCACACCGACTTGCTACTGGCCACACACTCCGAATGGCGTGAAGTGTGTTTGAACTGGACGGACATGCGGCAGTGTGAGGGCGAGGGGCCTTTTTCTAGAGACTTCTGGTGAGGTCAATACCCTTCTGGTTTTCTCACACACTTCGCAGGGGATGGGTAATTCTATTTGTAAGACTTCTGGTGTACTTAGTATATATTTTGAAATCAAGAAAAGGGCATGATTGTGCATTTTGTGACTAAAGCATGAAACTTTCAGGACTTGTTAATGACATAAGAAAACATGATTTTGGATATGTACGTGGGCTGGATTCTGCCCCCGGGGGGCGGTACGCCGCCCCCAATTACAGAAAAATGTTGAATATTAAACAAAAGGAGAAGAGTTTTTCTTCATAAAAAAATATAATTCTTGAGGATTGGGCCAATCATGTAGGAGAAGAAAAATGTTGAACAAATTCACTGCATCTCAGATTTTCAGTTTTTGCTCAAGAAAACTTGAAAAACTTACCATTTAAAAAAAATACCATTTGTATCCTTCATTATTTTCGCATGATAACACATATCATATGTTGCATTGACGCAATTAGTTGTTACACAAATAATTATTGAACATGTTGAAGTGCGGCCGTGAGCGCGTCCGCCGTCGCTCGTCCATTCCCGTCTATCGTCTAACCCGTGCTATACGTGTTCTCGCTGTCTCGCTCAGCCATACAAATTTGTCCTAGTAATTGTATTCAAAACATTGCATTTTTCACTCTCATATTTCAATACTATGACTTTTACGAAATGTGTCACTTATTAAGTCTTCATTAGATTTATGTACCTCAATTAGAGCTGATAATTTGATCTTAGAAAGCGATGTAAGTTCTACAGTCAATAACCAATAACCTTCCAAAAGTAGATTAACCAGCAGTAAATTAAAAGTATATCAACATATTTGGTATTGGTAGCACTAACATACACCGTAGGAATGAATAATTGTTCATATATTCAATCCAAGATTGTCGAAACTGTGCTGATTTTGTGAACAATCACAATTTTTTTATAAAGTGATAATAATTGTCGAGAAATGTAAAAAACATCAATTTTAACTGGAAGTATAATCTTCCGCTCATAGCAGCCCCCCCCCCCCCTCCCCCTCCCTCACTCTCACGATCTTCTTCGTACATAAGCATAACATGCAATTTGATTCGAGCATTTTTTTCAAATAATAGGCCTAAACTGGCACATGCAGCGCAGTGGTTAACGCATTTGCTTCATGTGATCCGGGAAGTGAAGGGGCATATCGGATATGGTTCGATCCTCGCCACCATCTATCTTTACAGGATTTTTTGTGGTTTCCCTCTGTAGTCCAGGCTAATGCCGGGATGGTTCCTACAATATAGGCCGCAACCGCTTCCTTCCCAATACCCAAGAAACCTCCATCTCATCATCCCATCATATCATTATTCATTCATATGACGCCAATAGATCTTAGTTATCATTATAGTGTGCCGTTGAACCCAATATACAAAGAATAATGGGTACAGTTATAATTGAAGTGTAGTACAATACAAGCAAACCGACCACGTTAGTCCTCCCTCTCACATTCTCCTGAGCACTTGCAGAGAGACGTACATGCCAAAGATTGGACCTAAGACACTGCAATTTACCGAGCAATTACATTCAATTAGTTCCCTCAATGAATGTCAGACGTCTTGCAAAGTTGACCAGAACGGCACCCAACTATTGTCTTACTTATTCTATCCCCAGTCTTCAGGACTCGGATAACTTGGTAATTTGTCAAATAGCTGTCCCCACACGTGACCTCCTTGGTATGAAGCTCACATGATAAATTGATGTTGGCCTAATGCAGCACTTGAGGGGAAATATTTTCAAGAGTTCTAAGTTTGTTGGTAAAAATTTCCAGTCTTGCTTCGTTTGTCGTTTGTTTGTCACTCGTGCGATCATCCATGTTGAAAACGTATCTTTCAATTATGCGCCAGTCTTCCCCTTTTTTATTACATTTGGTGTAAGTGGAGGATTTGAATTTCTGGTCAGAGCTTCAGTCAGGTCTGGAAAGGCGCTCCAAGCTGCATATGCTTTCTTTTTGCTCACACCGAAGAATGATGAAACAGTGTCGCAATCAGATAATAAATGAAACATTGGCAAAGCTGTTGACCAATGTGGTCCTATAGAGCTAGCAATGAGATGTGCACCAGTGTGCCTATAATTCTTTCCAATTCCGAAGACAATCCACAGCTCAACTAAACGAAGTTTAGCAACTTCTGATACAGCTAAAACCACGACGTCTGTATCTACACTTATTCTAATAATATATTTTGAAAATCGTTTCTGAATTGCATCCTGGACACGAAGAAAGATGCTCGTATCGGCTTCTTCATGGGAACAAGGTGATATGATATGAAGACCCTCTGGTTCATCACTCACAACATAATCTTCAACGGTACTACATAACAATTTTGTAACTATAGCACATTGTACCTAAAGCAGATTGTGAAATTGTGAAATGTACATAAATGTGGGGACAGCTATTTGACAAATTACCAAGTTATCTGAGTCTTGAAGACTGGGGATGGAATAAGTGAGACAATAGTTGGGTGCCGTTCTGTTCAACTTTGCAAGACGTCTGACATTCATTGAGGGAACTAATTGAATGTAATTGCTCGGTAAATTGAAGTGTCTTAAGTCCAACTTGGTATGTACGTCTCTCTGCAAGTACTCAGGAGAATGTGGAAGGGAGGACCAACTTGGTGAGTTTGCTTGTATTGCACTGCACTTTGGTTGTAATTGGGCCTATCATTTAAAAATGCTCGAAACAAATCGTACGTTATGCTTATGTTTTATTTATATTTTATTCATAATTGGGTTCAACAACGCACTCTACTGATGACTACGATCTATTGGCGTCGGTGAATGATTATGAGATGGTAGGATGGTGAGATGAGAGGTTATTTCATTAGGTGTTTTTGGATAGTGGGGAGGAGTCGGTCGTGGCCTGTCGGTATAAGGAACCTACCTGGTGAGGTTCCTTACCACGTAAGAAACCTGAACGACAGGGGAAAACCACGAAAAACCCTGTCAGGATGGTCGACCATGGCGAGAATCGAACCCCGATCTCCTGAATGACGGTTCGGTGTATTAACCACTCGGCCACTCGTCTCAGTGATTTATGCTCATGTACGGAGAAGATTGTGAGAGGGGGGGGGGGAGGAGGGCTGAAATGAGCGGAAGATTATATTTTCATTTAAAATTGATGTTTTTTACATTTAACTACAATTATCATCATATTATGAAAAAAATTGTGATTGTGATTGTGTTTCGACAATCTTGGATTGAATATATGAACAATTATTCATTTCTACGGTGTATGTTAGTGCTACCAATACCAAATATGTTGATATACTTCTAATTTACTGATGATTAATCTACTTTTAGAGGGTTATTGGTTATTGACTGTAGAACTTACATCGCTTTCTAAGATCAAATTATCAGCTCTAATTGAGGTACATAAATCTAATGAAGACTTAATAAGTGACACATTTCGTAAAAGTCATAGTATTGAAATATGAGAGTGAAAAATGCAATGTTTTGAATACAATTACTAGGACAAATTTGTATGGCTGAGCGAGACAGCGAGAACACGTATAGCACGGGTTAGACGATAGACGGGAATGGACGAGCGACGGCGGACGCGCTCACGGCCGCACTTCAACATGTTCAATAATTATTTGTGTAACAACTAATTGCGTCAATGCAACATATGATATGTATTATCATGCGAAAATAATGAAGGATACAAATAATATTTTTTTAAATGATGAGTTATCATTTTTTCAAGTTTTCTTGAGCAAAAACTGAAAATCTGAGATGCAGTGAATTTGTTCAAAAATTTCTTACTCCAACATGGTTGACCTAATCCTCAAGAATTATATTCTGTTACGAAGAACAACTCTTCTCTTTCTGTTTAATATTCAACATTTTTCTGTAACGCATACAGTTGATGAGGTAATAAATGAAAACCAAGCGCGCGCGTAGTGACAATTGGGGGCGGCATACCGCCCCCCGGAGGCAGAATCCAGCCGCCGTTCATATCCAAAATCATGTTTTTTTATGTTATTAACAAGTCCTGGAAGTTTCATGCTTTAGTCACAAAATGCACAATAAAAGCTTTATTACATATACTAACTGTTATTTTGTACAGTTAGACAAATTCAATACCCTTCTGGTTTTCTCACACACTTCTCAGGGGATGGCCATTTTAAGTTGGGTAAGTCAGTCCATCTACGGACGTGCTCGAGTAACCACCTGTAACGGTGCTCTGCTCCCCCTTGAAATACTATCATCATGAAATAACATGAAATACTTGAATAAACATTATCCATTGGAAGAGTTATCTTTGTGTTACATCCTGATTGACATTCCAAGTAAAACAGCTGTTGTTATTCCAGGCTTTCAGTCAGCTGTCTGAGAAGCTGGACCCTCTAGTCCAGGGTGTGGAGGAGAACAAGGCGCACTGGTTGGAGATCGCGGAGCTGGATTCCCCAGACCCAACCACTCAACAAACGGGACAAAACTGAGATCTCGTCTGCAAAAATCACCTAATTAATTGACATAACCAAAGTTTGAACCAACATGTGATGTTGGATCGGTGTTGTTCGTTCGTTTGTTTATCTGTTTATTTGTTTGTTTGTTTTTCCTGTATCATCCTATATCACCCTATATCACTCCCCCCCCCCCCTCCTCCCTCCCTCCCAAACCCTATGTTGTTTTGTAAGTAAGTTGTATATGGCTGTATAAATTATCAATATATAACATAAATTATATTTCAAAGATACAAGTGCTTTATTTTGATAGTTGAATACCTTAAATTCAATAGGGCAAAGCCTGTGTGGAATGTGTCATAAGCTATTTCAAAAATGAACATGTTTGATAATCGAATTTCATCATTTCCATAATATTGATGTGACATCCATTGGAGCGGTCGCTCTACAAGCCAAGTGCCGTCCATATGTAGCAAAAGCACTTTCTCTTACTCCACGTATTGGAGCGAGGTTTTTGCACTAATGGATCTCGAGAACTGAAAATCGGATCCGCTGTCTGAATATCTTTACGAAATATGTTTTTGCGCGCGACAACACATTTCAAATTTGATAACGATCAGTCGGGCGTTGAAAAGATATAGGCAGAAGAAAAACACAGTTTTTCTGTTCTGCCTTCCTGTTACACGTCATGAACAGGCATCTCCGCCGCTCGATATCCTGCCTCAAGCACTGCTTTGTTTGGAAGTATGTTCATTAGATGAGCGTCATGAACAGGCATCTCTGCCGCTTGATATCCTGCCTCAAGCACTGCTTTGTTTGGAGGAATGTTCATAAGATGAGCGTGAGCGTCATGAACAGGCATCTCTGCCGCTCGATATCCTGCCTCAAGCACTGCTTTGTTTGGAGGTATGTTCATTGGATGTGCGTGAGCGTCATGAACAGGCATCTCTGCCGCTCGATATCCTGCCTCAAGCAGTGCTTTGTTTGGAGGTATGTTCATTAGATGAGCGTGAGCGTCATGCACAGGCATCTCTGCCGATCGATATCCTGCCTCAAGCACTGCTTTGTTTGGAGGTATGTTCATTAGATGAGCGTGAGCGTCATGAACAGGCATCTCTGCCGCTCGATATCCTGCCTCAAGAATTGCTTTGTTTGGAGGTATGTTCATTAGATGAGCGTCATGAACAGGCATCTCTGCTGCTCGATATCCTGCCTCAAGCACTGCTTTGTTTGGAGGTATGTTCGATAGATGAGCGTGAGCGTCATGAACAGGCATCTCTGCCGCTCGATATCCTGCCTCAAGCACTGCTTTGTTCGGAGGTATGTTCATTAGATGAGCGTGAGCGTCATGAACAGGCATCTCTGCCGCTCGATATCCTGCCTCAAGCACTGCTTTGTTTGGAGGTATGTTCATTAGATGAGCGTCATGAACAGGCATCTCTGCTGCTCGATATCCTGCCTCAGGCACTGCTTCGTTTGGAGGTATGTTCATTAGATGAGCGTGAGCGTCATGAACAGGCATCTCTGCTGCTCGATATCCTGCCTCAAGCACTGCTTTGTTCGGAGGTATGTTCATTAGTTGAGCGTGAGCGACATGGACAGGCATCTCTGCTGCTCGATATCCCGCCTCAAGCACTGCTTTGTTTGGAGGTATGTTCATTAGATGAGCGTGAGCGTCATGAACAGGCATCTCTGCTGCTTGATATCCTGCCTCAAGCACTGCTCTGTTTGGAGGTATGTTCATTAGATGAGCGTGAGCGTCATGAACAGGCATCTCTGCTGCTCGATATCCTGCCTCGAGCACTGCTTTGTTCGGAGGTATGTTCATTAGATGAGCGTGAGCGTCATGAACAGGCATCTCTGCTGCTCGATATCCTGCCTCAGGCACTGCTTTGTTTGGAGGTATGTTCATTAGATGAGCGTGAGCGTCATGAACAGGCATCTCTGCTGAAAGATATCCTGCCTCAAGCACTGCTTTGTTCGGAGGTATGTTCATTAGATGAGCGTGAGCGTCATGAACAGGCATCTCTGCTGCTCGATTTCCTGCCTCAGGCACTGCTTTGTTCGGAAGTATGTTCATCAGATGAGCGTGAGCGTCATGAACAGGCATCTCTGCTGCTCGATATCCTGCCTCAGGCACTGCTTTGTTTGGAGGTATGCTCATTAGATGAGCGTGAGCGTCATGAACAGGCATCTCTGCTGCTTGATATCCTGCCTCAAGCACTGCTTTGTTTGGATGTATGTTCATTAGATGAGCGTGAGCGTCATGAACAGGCATCTCTGCTACTTGATATCCTACCTCAAGCACTGCTTTGTTTGGAGGTATGGTCATAAATGAGCGTCATGAACAGGCATCTCTGCTGCTCGATATTCTGCCTCAAGCACTGCTTTTTTCGGAGGTATGTTCATCAGATGAGCGTGAGCGTCATGAACAGGCATCTCTGCCGCTTGATATCCTGGCTCAAGCACTGCTTCAATTGGAGGTAGGTTCATCAGATGAGCGTGAGCGTCATGAACAGGCATCTCTGCTGCTTGATATCCTGCCTCAAGCACTGCTTTGTTCGGAGGTATGTTCATTAGCTGAGCGTGAGCGTCATGAACAGGCATCTCTGCTGCTCGATATCCTGCCTCAGGCACTGCTTTGTTCGGAGGTATGTTCATTAGTTGAGCGTGAGCGACATGGACAGGCATCTCTGCTGCTCGATATCCCGCCTCAAGCACTGCTTTGTTTGGAGGTATGTTCATTAGATGAGCGTGAGCAACAAGAACAGGAATCTCTGCCGCTCAATATCCTGCCTCAGGCACTGCTTTGTTTGGAGGTATGTTCATTAGATGAGCGTGAGCGTCATGAACAGGCATCTCTGCTGCTCGATATCCTGCCTCAAGCACTGCTTTGTTTGGAGGTATGTTCATTAGATGAGCGTCATGAACAGGCATCTCTGCTGCTTGATATCCTGTCTCAAGCACTGCTTTGTTTGGAGGAATGTTCATAAGATGAGCGTGAGCGTAATGAACAGGCATCTCTGCTGCTTGATATCCTGCCTCAAGCACTGCTTTGTTTGGAGGTATGTTCATTAGATGAGCGTGAGCGTCATGAACAGGCATCTCTGCCGCTCGATATCCTGCCTCAAGCACTGCTTTGTTTGGAGGTATGTTCATTAGATGAGCGTCATGAACAGGCATCTCTGCTGCTTGATATCCTGTCTCAAGCACTGCTTTGTTTGGAGGAATGTTCATAAGATGAGCGTGAGCGTCATGAACAGGCATCTCTGCCGCTCGATATACTGCCTCAAGCACTGCTTTGTTTGGAGCTATGTTCATTAGATGAGCGTCATGAACAGGCATCTGTGCTGCTCGATATCCTGCCTCAAGCACTGCTTTGTTAATAGGTATGTTCATTACATGAGCGTGAGCGTCATGAACAGGCATCTCTGCTGCTTGATATCCTGCCTCAAGCACTGCTTTGTTCGGAGGTATGTTCATTAGATGAGCGTGAGCGACATGAACAGGCATCTCTGCTGCTTGATATCCTGCCTCAAGCACTGCTCTGTTCGGAGGTATGTTCATTAGATGAGCGTGAGCGTCATGAACAGGCATCTCTGCCGCTCGATATCCTGCCTTGAGCACTGCTTTGTTTGGAGGTATGTTCATTAGATGAGCGTCATGAACAGGCATCTCTGCTGCTCGATATCCTGCCTCAAGCACTGCTCTGTTTGGAGGTATGTTCATTAGATGAGCGTGAGCGTCATGAACAGGCATCTCTGCTGCTTGATATCCTGCCTCAAGCACTGCTCTGTTTGGAGGTATGTTCATTAGATGAGCGTGAGCGTCATGAACAGGCATCTCTGCTGCTTGATATCCTGCCTCAAGCACTGCTTTGTTTGGAGGTATGTTCATTAGATGAGCGTGAGCGTCATGAACAGGCATCTCTGCTGCTCGATATCCTGCCTCAGGCACTGCTTTGTTCGGAGGTATGTTCATTAGATGAGCGTAAGCGTCATGAACAGGCATCTCTGCTGCTCGATATCCTGCTTCAAGCACTGCTTTGTTCGGAGGTATGTTCATTAGATGAGCGTGAGCGTCATGAACAGGCATCTCTGCTGCTCGATATCCTGCCTCAAGCACTGCTTTGTTTGGAGGTATGTTTATTAGATGAGCGTGAGCGTCATGAACAGGCATCTCTGCTGAAAGATATCCTGCCTCAAGCACTGCTTCGTTCGGAGGTATGTTCATCAGATGAGCGTGAGCGTCATGAACAGGCATCTCTGCTGCTCGATTTCCTGCCTCAGGCACTGCTTTGTTCGGAAGTATGTTCATTAGATGAGCGTGAGCGTCATGAACAGGCATCTCTGCTGCTCGATATCCTGCCTCAGGCACTGCTTTGTTTGGAGGTATGCTCATTGGATGAGCGTGAGCGTCATGAACAGGCATCTCTGCTGCTTGATATCCTGCCTCAAGCACTGCTTTGTTTGGAGGTATGTTCATTAGATGAGCGTGAGCGTCATGAACAGGCATCTCTGCTGCTCGATATCCTGCCTCAGGCACTGCTTTGTTTGGTGGTATGTTCATTAGATGAGCTTCATGAACAGGCATCTCTGCCGCTTGATATCCTGCCTCAAGCACTGCTTTGTTTGGTGGTATGTTCATTAGATGAGCTTCATGAACAGGCATCTCTGCTGCTTGATATCCTCCCTCAAGCACTGCTTTGTTTGGAGGTATGGTCATTAGATGAGCGTCATGAACAGGCATCTCTGCTGCTCGATATCCTGCCTCAAGCACTGCTTTGTTCGGAGGTATGTTCATCAGATGAGCGTGAGCGTCATGAACAGGCATCTCTGCCGCTTGATATCCTGGCTCAAGCACTGCTTCAATTGGAGGTAGGTTCATTAGATGAGCGTGAGCGTCATGAAAAGGCATCTCTGCTGCTTGATATCCTGCCTCAAGCACTGCTTTGTTCGGAGGTATGTTCATTAGATGAGCGTGAGCGTCATGAACAGGCATCTCTGCTGCTCGATATCCTAGCCTCAAGCACTGCTTTGTTCGGAGGTATGTTCATTAGATGTGCGTGAGCAACATGAACAGGCATCTCTGCCGCTCAATATCCTGCCTCAGGCACTGCTTTGTTTGGAGGTATGTTCATTAGATGAGCGTGAGCGTCATGAACAGGCATCTCTGCTGCTCGATATCCTGCCTCAGGCACTGCTTTGTTTGGAGGTATGTTCATTAGATGAGCGACATGAACAGGCATCTCTGCTGCTTGATATCCTGCCTCAAGCACTGCCTTGTTCGGAGGTATGTTCATTAGATGAGCGTGAGCGTAATGAACAGGCATCTCTGCTGCTCGATATCCTGCCACAAGCACTGCTTTGTTCGGAGGTATGTTCATTAGATGAGCGTGAGCGTCATGAACAGGCATCTCTGCTGCTCGATATCCTGCCTCAAGCACTACTTCGTTTGGAGGGATGTTCATCATATGAGCGGGAGCGTCATGAACAGGCATCTCTGCTGCTCGATATCCTGCCTCAAGCACTGCTTTGCTTGGAGGTATGTTCATTAGATGAGCGACATGAACAGGCATCTCTGCTGCTTGATATTTTGCCTCAAGCACTGCTTTGTTTGGAGGTATGTTCATTAGATGAGCGTCATGAACAGGCATCTCTGCTGCTTGATATCCTGCCTCAAGCACTGCTTTGTTCGGAGGTATGTTCATCAGATGAGCGTGAGCGTCATGAACAGGCATCTCTGCTGCTTGATATCCTGCCTCGAGCACTGCTTTGTTCGGAGGTATGTTCATTAGATGAGCGTGAGCGTCTTGGACAGGCATCTCTGCTGCTCGATATCCTGCCTCAAGCACTGCTTTGTTTGGAGGTATGTTCATTAGATGAGCGTGAGCGTCATGAACATGCATCTCTGCCGCTCGATATCCTGCCTCTAGCACTGCTTTGTTTGGAGGTATGTTCATTAGATGAGCGTGTGCGTCATGAACAGGCATCTCTGCTGCTCGATATCCTGCCTCATACACTGCTTTGTTCGGAGGTATGTTCATCAGATGAGCGTGAGCGTCATGAACAGGCATCTCTCCTGCTCGATATCCTTCCTCAAGGACTGCTTTGTTTGGAGGTATGTTCATTAGATGAGCGTGAGCGTCATGAACAGGCATCTCTGCTGCTCGATATCCTGCCTCAAGCACTGCTTTGTTTGGAGGTATGTTCATTGGATGAGCGTCATGAACAGGCATCTCTGCTGTTTGATATCCTGCCTCAAGCACTGCTTTGTTTGGAGGTATGTTCATTGGATGAGCGTGAGCGACATGAACAGGCATCTCTGCCGCTCGATATCCTGCCTCAAGCACTGCTTTGTTCAGAGGTATGTTCATTAGATGAGCGTAAGCGTCATGAACAGGCATCTCTGCCGCTCGATATCCTGCCTCAAGCACTGCTTTGTTCGGAGGTATGTTCATTAGATGAGCATGAGCGTCATGAACAGGCATCTCTGCTGCTCGATATCCTGCCTCAAGCACTGCTTTGTTTAGAGGTATGTTCATTAGATGTGCGTGAGCGTCATGAACAGGCATCTCTGCCGCTCGATATCCTGCCTCAAGCAGTGCTTTGTTTGGAGGTATGTTCATTAGATGAGCGTGAGCGTCATGCACAGGCATCTCTGCCGCTCGATATCCTGCCTCAAGCAATGCTTTGTTTGGAGGTATGTTCATTAGATGAGCGTGAGCGTCATGAACAGGCATCTCTGCTGCTCGATATCCTGCCTCAAGCACTGCTTTGTTTGGAGGTATGTTCATTACATGAGCGTGAGCTTCATGAACAGGCATCTCTGCCGCTCGATATCCTGCCTCAAGCACTGCTTTGTTTGGAGGTATGTTCATTAGATGAGCGTGAGCGTCATGAACAGGCATCTCTGCCGCTCGATATCCTGCCTCAAGCATTGCATTGTTTGGAGGTATGTCCATTAGATGAGCGTCATGAACAGGCATCTCTGCTGCTCGATATCCTGCCTCAAGCACTGCTTTGTTTGGAGGTATGTTCGATAGATGAGCGTGAGCGTCATGAACAGGCATCTCTGCCGCTCGATATCCTGCCTCAAGCACTGCTTTGTTCGGAGGTATGTTCATTAGATGAGCGTGAGCGTCATGAACAGGCATCTCTGCCGCTCGATATCCTGCCTCAAGCACTGCTTTGTTCGGAGGTATGTTCATTAGATGAGCGTCATGAACAGGCATCTCTGCTGCTCGATATCCTGCCTCAGTCACTGCTTTGTTTGGAGGTATGTTCATTAGATGAGCGTGAGCGTCATGAACAGGCATCTCTGCTGCTCGATATCCTGCCTCAAGCACTGCTTTGTTCGGAGGTATGTTCATTAGTTGAGCGTGAGCGACATGGACAGGCATCTCTGCTGCTCGATATCCCGCCTCAAGCACTGCTTTGTTTAGAGGTATGTTCATTAGATGAGCGTGAGCGTCATGAACAGGCATCTCTGCTGAAAGATATTCTGCCTCAAGCACTGCTCTGTTTGGAGGTATGTTCATTAGATGAGCGTGAGCGTCATGAACAGGCATCTCTGCTGCTTGATATCCTGCCTCAAGCACTGCTTCGTTTGGAGGTATGTTCATTAGATGAGCGTGAGCGCCATGAACAGGCATCTCTGCTGCTCGATATCCTGCCTCAGGCACTGCTTTGTTCGGAGGTATGTTCATTAGATGAGCGTGAGCGTCATGAACAGGCATCTCTGCTGCTCGATATCCTGCTTCAAGCACTGCATTGTTCGGAGGTATGTTCATTAGATGAGCGTGAGCGTCATGAACAGGCATCTCTGCTGCTCGATATCCTGCCTCAGGCACTGCTTTGTTTGGAGGTATGTTCATTAGATGAGCGTGAGCGTCATGAACAGGCATTTCTGCTGAAAGATATCCTGCCTCAAGCACTGCTTTGTTCGTGGGTATATTCATTAGATGAGCGTGAGCGTCATGAACAGGCATCTCTGCTGCTCGATTTCCTGCCTCAGGCACTGCTTTGTTCGGAAGTATGTTCACTAGATGAGCGTGAGCGTCATGAACAGGCATCTCTGCTGCTCGATATCCTGCCTCAGGCACTGCTTTGTTTGGAGGTATGCTCATTATATGAGCGTGAGCGTCATGAACAGGCATCTCTGCTGCTCAATATCCCGCCTCAAGCACTGCTTTGTTTGGAGGTATGTTCATTAGATGAGCGTGAGCGTCATGAACAGGCATCTCTGCTGCTTGATATCCTCCCTCAAGCACTGCTTTGTTTGGAGGTATGGTCATAAATGAGCGTCATGAACAGGCATCTCTGCTGCTCGATATTCTGCCTCAAGCACTGCTTTGTACGGAGGTATGTTCATTAGATGAGCGTGAGCGTCATGAACAGGCATCTCTGCCGCTTGATATCCTGGCTCAAGCACTGCTTCAATTGGAGGTAGGTTCATCAGATGAACGTGAGCGTCATGAACAGGCATCTCTGCTGCTTGATATCCTGCCTCAAGCACTGCTTTGTTCGGAGGTATGTTCATTAGATGAGCGTGAGCGTCATGAACAGGCATCTCTGCTGCTTGATATCCTGCCTCAAGCACTGCTTTGATCGGAGGTATGTTCATTAGATGAGCGTGAGCAACAAGAACAGGCATCTCTGCCGCTCAATATCCTGCCTCAGGCACTGCTTTGTTTGGAGGTATGTTCATTAGATGAGCGTGAGCGTCATGAACAGGCATCTCTGCTGCTTGATATCCTGCCTCAGGCACTGCTTCGTTTGGAGGTATGTTCATTAGATGAGCGTGAGCGACATGAACAGGCATCTCTGCTGCTTGATATCCTGCCTCAAGCACTGCTCTGTTTGGAGGTATGTTCATTAGATGAGCGTGAGCGACATGAACAGGCATCTCTGCTGCTCGATATCCTGCCTCAAGCACTGCTTTGTTCGGAGGTATATTCATCAGATGAGCGTGAGCGTCATGAACAGGCATCTCTGCCGCTTGATATCCTGCCTCAAGCACTGCTTTGTTCGGAGGTATGTTCATTAGATGAGCGTGAGCGACATGGACAGGCATCTCTGCTGCTTGATATTCTGCCTCAAGCACTGCTTTGTTCGGAGGTATGTTCATTAGATGAGCGTGAGCGTCATGAACAGGCATCTCTGCTGCTTGATATCCTGCCTCAAGCACTGCTCTGTTTGGAGGTATGTTCATTAGATGAGCGTGAGCGTCATGAACAGGCATCTCTGCTGCTTGATATCCTGCCTCAAGCACTGCTTTGTTTGGAGGTATGTTCATTAGATGAGCGTGAGCGTCATGAACAGGCATCTCTGCTGCTCGATATCCTGCCTCAGGCACTGCTTTGTTCGGAGGTATGTTCATTAGATGAGCGTGAGCGTCATGAACAGGCATCTCTGCTGCTCGATATCCTGCTTCAAGCACTGCTTTGTTCGGAGGTATGTTCATTAGATGAGCGTGAGCGTCATGAACAGGCATCTCTGCTGCTCGATATCCTGCCTCAGGCACTGCTTTGTTTGGAAGTATGTTCATTAGATGAGCGTGAGCGTCATGAACAGGCATCTCTGCTGCTCGATATCCTGCCTCAGGCACTGCTTTGTTTGGTGGTATGCTCATTGGATTAGCTTGAGCGTCATGAACAGGCATCTCTGCTGCTTGATATCCTGCCTCAAGCACTGCTTTGTTTGGAGGTATGTTCATTAGATGAGCGTGAGCGTCATGAACAGGCATCTCTGCTGCTCGATATCCTGCCTTAGGCACTGCTTTGTTTGGTGGTATGTTCATTAGATGAGCGTGAGCGTCATGAACAGGCATCTCTGCTGCTTGATATCCTGCCTCAAGCACTGCTTTGTTTGGAGGTATGTTCATTGGATGAGCGTGAGCGTCATGAACAGGCATCTCTGCTGCTCGATATCCTGCCTTAGGCACTGCTTTGTTTGGTGGTATGTTCATTAGATGAGCTTCATGAACAGGCATCTCTGCCGCTTGATATCCTGCCTCAAGCACTGCTCTGTTTGGGGGTATGTTCATTAGATGAGCGTAAGCGTCATGAACAGGCATCTCTGCTGAAAGGTATCCTGCCTCAAGCACTGCTTTGTTTGGAGGTATGTTCATTAGATGAGCGTGAGCGTCATAAACAGGCATCTCTGCTGCTTGATATCCCTTCTCGAGCAATGCTTTGTTTGGAGGTATGGTCATTAGATGAGCGTCATGAACAGGCATCTCTGCTGCTCGATATCCTGCCTCAAGCATCGCTTTGTTCGGAGGTATGTTCATCAGATGAGAGTGAGCGTCATGAACAGGCATCTCTGCCGCTTGATATCCTGGCTCAAGCACTGCTTCAATTGGAGGTAGGTTCATTAGATGAGCGTGAGCAACATGAACAGGCATCTCTGCCGCTCAATATCCTGCCTCAGGCACTGCTTTGTTTGGAGGTATGTTCATTAGATGAGCGTGAGCGTCATGAACAGACATCTTTGCTGCTCGATATCCTGCCTCAGGAACTGCTTTGTTTTGAGGTATGTTCATTAGATGAGCGACATGAACAGGCATCTCTGCTGCTTGATATCCTGCCTCAAGCACTGCCTTGTTCGTAGGTATGTTCATTAGATGAGCGTGAGCGTCATGAACAAGCATCTCTGCTGCTCGATATCCTGCCTCAAGCACTGCTTTGTTTGGAGGGATGTTCATCATATGAGCGGGAGCGTCATGAACAGGCATCTCTGCTGCTCGATATCCTGCCTCAAGCACTGCTTTGTTTGGAGGTATGTTCATTAGATGAGCGACATGAACAGGCATCTCTGCTGCTTGATATCCTGCCTCGAGCACTGCTTTGTTTGGAGGTATGTTCATTAGATGAGCGTGAGCGTCATGAAAAGGCATCTCTGCTGCTTGATATCCTGCCTCGAGCACTGCTCTGTTTGGAGGTATGTTCATTAGATGAGCGTGAGCGTCATGAACATGCATCTCTGCCGCTCGATATCCTGCCTCAAGCACTGCTCTGTTCGGAGGTATGTTCATTAGATGAGCGTGAGCGTCATGAACAGTCATCTCTGCTGCTTGATATCCCGCCTCAGGCACTGCTTTGTTTGGAGGTATGTTCATTAGATGAGCGTGAGCGTCATGAACAGGCATCTCTGCTGCTCGATATCCTGCCTCATACACTGCTTTGTTCGGAGGTATTTTCATCAGATGAGCGTGAGCGTCATGAACAGGCATCTCTGCTGCTCGATATCCTTCCTCAAGGACTGCTTTGTTAATAGGTATGTTCATTACATGAGCGTGAGAGTCATGAACAGGCATCTCTGCTGCTTGATATCCTGCCTCAAGCACTGCTTTGTTCGGAGGTGTGTTCATTAGATGAGCGTGAGCGACATGAACAGGCATCTCTGCTGCTTGATATTCTGCTTTAAGCACTGCTTTGTTCGGAGGTATGTTCATTAGATGAGCGTGAGCGTCATGAACAGTCATCTCTGCTGCTTGATATCCCGCCTCAGGCACTGCTTTGTTTGGAGGTATGTTCATTAGATGAGCGTGAGCGACATGAACAGGCATCTCTGCTGCTTGATATCCTGCCTCAAGCACTGCTTTGTTTGGAGGTATGTTCATTAGATGAGCGTGAGCGTCATGAACAGGCATCTCTGCTGCTTGATATCCTGCCTCAAGCACTGCTTTGTTTGGAGGTATGTTCATTAGATGAGCGTGAGCGTCATGAACAGGCATCTCTGCTGCTCGATATCCTGCCTCAGGCACTGCTTTGTTCGGAGGTATGTTCATTAGATGAGCGTAAGCGTCATGAACAGGCATCTCTGCTGCTCGATATTCTGCTTCAAGCACTGCTTTGTTCGGAGGTATGTTCATTAGATGAGCGTGAGCGTCATGAACAGGCATCTCTGCTGCTCGATATCCTGCCTCAGGCACTGCTTTGTTTGGAGGTATGTTTATTAGATGAGCGTGAGCGTCATGAACAGGCATCTCTGCTGAAAGATATCCTGCCTCAAGCACTGATTTGTTCGGAGGTATTTTCATTAGATGAGCGTGAGCGTCATGAACAGGCATCTCTGCTGCTCGATTTCCTGCCTCAGGCACTGCTTTGTTCGGAAGTATGTTCATTAGATGAGCGTGAGCGTCATGAACAGGCATCTCTGCTGCTCGATATCCTGCCTCAGGCACTGCTTTGTTTGGAGGTATGCTCATTGGATGATCGTGAGCGTCATGAACAGGCATCTCTGCTGCTTGATATCCTGCCTCAAGCACTGCTTTGTTTGGAGGTATGTTCATTAGATGAGCGTGAGCGTCATGAACAGGCATCTCTGCTGCTCGATATCCTGCCTCAGGCACTGCTTTGTTTGGTGGTATGTTCATTAGATGAGCTTCATGAACAGGCATCTCTACCGCTTGATATCCTGCCTCAAGCACTGCTTTGTTTGGGGGTATGTTCATTAGATGAGCGTGACCGTCATGAACAGGCATCTCTGCTGCTTGATATCCTCCCTCGAGCACTGCTTTGTTTGGAGGTATGGTCAATAGATGAGCGTCATGAACAGGCATCTCTGCTGCTCGATATCCTGCCTCAAGCACTGCTTTGTTCGGAGGTATGTTCATCAGATGAGCGTGAGCGTCATGAACAGGCATCTCTGCCGCTTGATATCCTGGCTCAAGCACTGCTTCAATTGGAGGTAGGTTCATTAGATGAGCGTGAGCGTCATGGAAAGGCATCTCTGCTGCTTGATATCCTGCCTCAAGCACTGCTTTGTTCGGAGGTATGTTCATTAGATGAGCGTGAGCGTCATGAACAGGCATCTCTGCTGCTCGATATCCTAGCCTCAAGCACTGCTTTGTTCGGAGGTATGTTCATTAGATGTGCGTGAGCAACATGAACAGGCATCTCTGCCGCTCAATATCCTGCCTCAGGCACTGCTTTGTTTGGAGGTATGTTCATTAGATGAGCGTGAGCGTCATGAACAGGCATCTCTGCTGCTCGATATCCTGCCTCAGGCACTGCTTTGTTTGGAGGTATGTTCATTAGATGAGCGACATGAACAGGCATCTCTGCTGCTTGATATCCTGCCTCAAGCACTGCCTTGTTCGGAGGTATGTTCATTAGATGAGCGTGAGCGTAATGAACAGGCATCTCTGCTGCTTGATATCCTGCCTCAAGCACTGCTTTGTTCGGAGGTATGTTCATTGGATGAGCGTGAGCGTCATGAACAGGCATCTCTGCTGCTCGATATCCTGCCTCAAGCGCTGCTTCATTTGGAGGTATGTTCATTAGATGTGCGACAAGAACAAGCATCTATGCTGCTTGATATCCTGCCTCAGGCACTGCTTTGTTTGGAGGTATGTTCATTAGATGAGCGTGAGCGATATGGACAGGCATCTCTGCTGCTTGATATCCTGCCTCAAGCACTGCTTTGTTTGGAGGTGTGTTCATTAGATTTGCGTGAGCGACATGGACAGGCATCTCTGCCGCTCGATATCCTGCCTTAAGCACTGCTTTGTTTGGAGTTATGTTTATTAGATGAGCGTCATGAACAGGCATCTCTGCTGCTCGATATCCTGCCACAAGCACTGCTTTGTTCGAAGGTATGTTCATTAGATGAGCGTGAGCGTCATGAACAGGCATCTCTGCTGCTCGATATCCTGCCTCAAGCACTACTTTGTTTGGAGGGATGTTCATCATATGAGCGGGAGCGTCATGAACTGGCATCTCTGCTGCTCGATATCCTGCCTCAAGCACTGCTTTGCTTGGAGGTATGTTCATTAGATGAGCGTCATGAACAGGCATCTCTGCTGTTTGATATCCCGCCTCAAGCACTGCTTTGTTTGGAGGTATGTTCATTGGATGAGCGTGAGCGACATGAACAGGCATCTCTGCCGCTCGATATCCTGCCTCAAGCACTGCTTTGTTCGGAGGTATGTTCATTAGATGAGCGTAAGCGTCATGAACAGGCATCTCTGCCGCTCGATATCCTGCCTCAAGCACTGCTTTGTTTGGAGGTATGTTCATTAGATGAGCGTCATGAACAGGTATCTCTGCTGCTCGATATCCTGCCTCAGGCACTGCTTTGTTCGGAGGTATGTTCATTAGATGAGCATGAGCGTCATGAACAGGCATCTCTGCTGCTCGATATCCTGCCTCAAGCACTGCTTTGTTTAGAGGTTTGTTCATTAGATGTGCGTGAGCGTCATGAACAGGCATCTCTGCCGCTCGATATCCTGCCTCAAGCAGTGCTTTGTTTGGAGGTATGTTCATTAGATGAGCGTGAGCGTCATGCACAGGCATCTCTGCCGCTCGATATCCTGCCTCAAGCAATGCTTTGTTTGGAGGTATGTTCATTAGATGAGCGTGAGCGTCATGAACAGGCATCTCTGCTGCTCGATATCCTGCCTCAAGCACTGCTTTGTTTGGAGGTATGTTCATTAGATGAGCGTGAGCTTCATGAACAGGCATCTCTGCCGCTCGATATCCTGCCTCAAGCACTGCTTTGTTTGGAGGTATGTTCATTAGATGAGCGTGAGCGTCATGAACAGGCATCTCTGCCGCTCGATATCCTGCCTCAAGCATTGCATTGTTTGGAGGTATGTCCATTAGATGAGCGTCATGAACAGGCATCTCTGCTGCTCGATATCCTGCCTCAAGCACTGCTTTGTTTGGAGGTATGTTCGATAGATGAGCGTGAGCGTCATGAACAGGCATCTCTGCCGCTCGATAGCCTGCCTCAAGCACTGCTTCGTTCGGAGGTATGTTCATTAGATGAGCGTGAGCGTCATGAACAGGCATCTCTGCCGCTCGATATCCTGCCTCAAGCACTGCTTTGTTTGGAGGTATGTTCATTAGATGAGCGTCATGAACAGGCATCTCTGCTGCTCGATATCCTGCCTCAGTCACTGCTTTGTTTGGAGGTATGTTCATTAGATGAGCGTGAGCGTCATGAACAGGCATCTCTGCTGCTCGATATCCTGCCTCAAGCACTGCTTTGTTCGGAGGTATGTTCATTAGTTGAGCGTGAGCGACATGGACAGGCATCTCTGCTGCTCTATATCCCGCCTCAAGCACTGCTTTGTTTGGAGGTATGTTCATTAGATGAGCGTGAGCGTCATGAACAGGCATCTCTGCTGCTTGATATCCTGCCTCAAGCACTGCTCTGTTTGGAGGTATGTTCATTGGATGAGCGTGAGCGTCATGGCGTCATGAACAGGCATCTCTGCTGCTCGATATCCTGCCTCAAGCACTGCTTTGTTTGGAGGTATGTTCATTAGATGAGCGTGAGCGTCATGAACAGGCATCTCTGCTGCTCGATATCCTGCCTCAGGCACTGCTTTGTTCGGAGGTATGTTCATTAGATGAGCGTGAGCGTCATGAACATGCATCTCTGCTGCTCGATATCCTGCTTCAAGCACTGCATTGTTCGGAGGTATGTTCATTAGATGAGCGTGAGCGTCATGAACAGGCATCTCTGCTGCTCGATATCCTGCCTCAGGCACTGCTGTGTTTGGAGGTATGTTCATTAGATGAGCGTGAGCGTCATGAACAGGCATCTCTGCTGAAAGATATCCTGCCTCAAGCACTGCTTTGTTCGTGGGTATATTCATTAGATGAGCGCTAGCGTCATGAACAGGCATCTCTGCTGCTCGATTTCCTGCCTCAGGCACTGCTTTGTTCGGAAGTATGTTCATTAGATGAGCGTGAGCGTCATGAACAGGCATCTCTGCTGCTCGATATCCTGCCTCAGGCACTGCTTTGTTTGGAGGTATGTTCATCAGATGAGCGTGAGCGTCATGAACAGGCATCTCTGCCGCTCGATATCCTGCCTCAAGCACTGCTTTGTTTGGAGGTATGTTCATTAGATGAGCGTGAGCGTCATGAACAGGCATCTCTGCTGCTCGATATCCTGCCTCAGGCACTGCTTTGTTTGGAGGTATGTTCATTAGATGAGCGTGAGCGTCATGAACAGGCATCTCTGCCGCTCGATATCCTGCCTCAAGCACTGCTTTGTTTGGAGGTATGTTCATTAGATGAGCGACATGAACAGGCATCTCTGCTGCTCGATATCCTGCCTCAGGCACTGCTTTGTTCGGAGGTAAGTTCATTAGATGAGCGTGAGCGTCATGAACATGCTTCTCTGCCGCTCGATATCCTGCCTCAAGCACTGCTTCGTTTGGAGGTATGCTCATTAGATGAGCGTGAGCGTCATGAACAGGCATCTCTGCTGCTTGATATCCTGCCTCAAGCACCGCTTTGTTTGGATGTATGTTCATTAGATGAGCGTGAGCGTCATGAACAGGCATCTCTGCTGCTCGATATCCTCCCTCAAGCACTGCTTTGTTTGGAGGTATGGTCATAAATGAGCGTCATGAACATGCATCTCTGCTGCTCGATATTCTGCCTCAAGCACTGCTTTGTTCGGAGGTATGTTCATCAGATGAGCGTGAGCGTCATGAACAGGCATCTCTGCCGCTTGATATCCTGGCTCAAGCACTGCTTCAATTGGAGGTAGGTTCATCAGATGAACGTGAGCGTCATGAACAGGCATCTCTGCTGCTTGATATCCTGCCTCAAGCACTGCTTTGTTCGGAGGTATGATCATCAGATGAGCGTGAGCGTCATGAACAGGCATCTCTGCTGCTCGATATCCTGCCTCAAGCACTGCTTCGATCGGAGGTATGTTCATTAGATGAGCGTGAGCAACAAGAACAGGCATCTCTGCCGCTCAATATCCTGCCTCAGGCACTGCTTTGTTTGGAGGTATGTTCATTAGATGAGCGTGAGCGTCATGAACAGGCATCTCTGCTGCTTGATATCCTGCCTCAGGCACTGCTTCGTTTGGAGGTATGTTCATTAGATGAGCGACATGAACAGGCATCTCTGCTGCTTGATATCCTGCCTCAAGCACTGCTTTGTTCGGAGGTATGTTCATTAGATGAGCGTGAGCGTAATGAACAGGCATCTCTGCTGCTCGATATCCTGCCTCAAGCACTGCTTTGTTCGGAGGTATGTTCATTAGATGAGCGTGAGCGTCATGAACAGGCATCTCTGCTTTTCGATATCCTGCCTCAAGCGCTGCTTTGTTTGGAGGTATGTTCATTAGATGAGCGACATGAACAGGCATCTCTGCTGCTTGATATCCTGCCTCAGGCACTGCTTCGTTTGGAGGTATGTTCATTAGATGAGCGTGAGCGTCATGAACAGGCATCTCCGCTGCTTGATATCCTGCCTCAAGCACTGCTCTGTTTGGAGGTATGTTCATTAGATGAGCGTGAGCGTCATGAACAGGCATCTCTGCTGCTTGATATCCTGCCTCAAGCACTGCTTTGTTTGGAGGTATGTTCATTAGATGAGCGTGAGCGTCATGAACAGGCATCTCTGCTGCTCGATATCCTGCCTCAGGCACTGCTTTGTTCGGAGGTATGTTCATTAGATGAGCGTGAGCGTCATGAACAGGCATCTCTGCTGCTCGATATCCTGCTTCAAGCACTGCTTTGTTCGGAGGTATGTTCATTAGATGAGCGTGAGCGTCATGAACAGGCATCTCTGCTGCTCGATATCCTGCCTCAGGCACTGCTTTGTTTGGAGGTATGTTCATTAGATGAGCGTGAGCGTCATGAACAGGAATCTCTGCTGAAAGATATCCTGCCTCAAGCACTGCTTTGTTCGGAGGTATGTTCATTAGATGAGCGTGAGCGTCATGAACAGGCATCTCTGCTGCTCGATTTCCTGCCTCAGGCACTGCTTTGTTCGGAAGTATGTTCATTAGATGAGCGTGAGCGTCATGAACAGGCATCTCTGCTGCTCGATATCCTGCCTCAGGCACTGCTTTGTTTGGTGGTATGCTCATTGGATTAGCGTGAGCGTCATGAACAGGCATCTCTGCTGCTTGATATCCTGCCTCAAGCACTGCTTTGTTTGGAGGTATGTTCATTAGATGAGCGTGAGCGTCATGAACAGGCATCTCTGCTGCTCGATATCCTGCCTTAGGCACTGCTTTGTTTGGTGGTATGTTCATTAGATGAGCTTCATGAACAGGCATCTCTGCCGCTTGATATCCTGCCTCAAGCACTGCTTTGTTTGGGGGTATGTTCATTAGATGAGCGTGACCGTCATGAACAGGCATCTCTGCTGCTTGATATCCCTTCTCGAGCACTGCTTTGTTTGGAGGTATGGTCATTAGATGAGCGTCATGAACAGGCATCTCTGCTGCTCGATATCCTGCCTCAAGCACTGCTTTGTTCGGAGGTATGTTCATCAGATGAGAGTGAGCGTCATGAACAGGCATCTCTGCCGCTTGATATCCTGGCTCAAGCACTGCTTCAATTGGAGGTAGGTTCATTAGATGAGCGTGAGCGTCATGAACAGGCATCTCTGCTGCTTGATATCCTGCCTCAAGCACTGCTTTGTTCGGAGGTATGTTCATTAGATGAGCGTGAGCGTCATGAACAGGCATCTCTGCTGCTCGATATCCTGCCTCGAGCACTGCTTTGTTCGGAGGTATGTTCATTAGATGAGCGTGAGCAACATGAACAGGCATCTCTGCCGCTCAATATCCTGCCTCAGGCACTGCTTTGTTTGGAGGTATGTTCATTAGATGAGCGTGAGCGTCATGAACAGGCATCTCTGATGCTCGATATCCTGCCTCAGGCACTGCTTTGTTTTGAGGTATGTTCATTAGATGAGCGACATGAACAGGCATCTCTGCTGCTTGATATCCTGCCTCAAGCACTGCCTTGTTCGTAGGTATGTTCATTAGATGAGCGTGAGCGTCATGAACAGGCATCTCTGCTGCTCGATATCCTGCCTCATGCACTGCTTTGTTTGGAGGGATGTTCATCATATGAGCGGGAGCGTCATGAACAGGCATCTCTGCTGCTCGATATCCTGCCTCAAGCACTGCTTTGTTTGGAGGTATGTTCATTAGATGAGCGACATGAACAGGCATCTCTGCTGCTTGATATCCTGCCTCGAGCACTGCTTTGTTTGGAGGTATGTTCATTAGATGAGCGTGAGCGTCATGAACAGGCATCTCTGCTGCTTGATATCCTGCCTCGAGCACTGCTTTGTTCGGAGGAATGTTCATTAGATAAGCGTGAGCGTCTTGGACAGGCATCTCTGCTGCTCGATATCCTGCCTCAAGCACTGCTTTGTTTGGAGGTATGTTCATTAGATGAGCGTGAGCGTCATGAATATGCATCTCTGCCGCTCGATATCCTGCCTCAAGCACTGCTTTGTTCGGATGTATGTTCATTAGATGAGCGTGAGCGTCATGAACAGTCATCTCTGCTGCTTGATATCCCGCCTCAGGCACTGCTTTGTTTGGAGGTATGTTCATTAGATGAGCGTGAGCGTCATGAACAGGCATCTCTGCTGCTCGATATCCTGCCTCATACACTGCTTTGTTCGGAGGTATTTTCATCAGATGAGCGTGAGCGTCATGAACAGGCATCTCTGCTGCTCGATATCCTTCCTCAAGGACTGCTTCGTTTGGAGGTATGTTCATTAGATGAGCAGGAGCGTCATGAACAGGAATCTCTGCTGCTCGATATCCTGCCTCAAGCACTGCTTTGTTTGGAGGTATGTTCATTAGATGAGCGTGAGCGACATGGACAGGCATCTCTGCCGCTCGATATTCTGCCTCAAGCACTGCTTTGTTCGGAGGTATGTTCATTAGATGAGCGTGAGCGACATGGACAGGCATCTCTGCTGCTCGATATCCTGCCTCAAGCACTGCTTTGTTTGGAGGTATGTTCATCAGATGAGCGTGAGCGTCATGAACAGTCATCTCTGCTGCTCGATATGCTGCCTCAAGCACTGCTTTGTTCGGAGGAATGTTCATTAGATGAGCTTGAGCGTCATGAACAGGCATCTCTGATGCTCGATATCCTGCCTCACGCACTGCTTTGTTCGGAGGTATGTTCATTAGATGAGTGTCATGAACACGCATCTCTGCCGCTCGATATCCTGCCTCGAGCACTGCTTTGTTCGGAGGTATGTTCATTAGATGAGCGTGAGCGTCATGAACAGGCAACTCTGCTGCTCGATATCCTGCTTCGAGCACTGCTTTGTTTGGAGGTATGTTCATCAGATGAGCGTGAGCGTCATAAACAGGCATCTCTGCTGCTCGATATCCTGCCTCAAGCACTGCTTCGTTTGGAGGTATGTTCATTAGATGAGCGTGAGCGTCATGAACAGGCAACTCTGCTGCTCGATATCCTGCTTCGAGCACTGCTTTGTTTGGAGGTATGTTCATCAGATGAGCGTGAGCGTCATGAACAGGCATCTCTGCCGCTCGATATCCTGCCTCAAGCACTGCTTCGTTCGGAGGTATGTTCATTAGATGAGCGTGAGCGACATGGACAGGCATCTCTGCTGCTCGATATCCTGCCTCAAGCACTGCTTTGTTCGGAGGTATGTTCATCAGATGAGCTCGAGCGTCATGAACAGGCATCTCTGCTGCTCGATATCCTGCCTCAAGCACTGCTTTGTTCGGAGGTATGTTCATTAGATGAGTGTCATGAACAGGCATCTCTGCCGCTCGATATCCTGCCTCAAGCACTGCTTTGTTCGGAGGTATGTTCATTAGATGAGCGTGAGCGTCATGAACAGGCATCTCCGCTCCTCGATATCCTGCCTCAGGCACTGCTTTGTTTGGAGGTATGTTCATTAGATGAGCGTGAGCGTCATGAACAGGCATCTCTGCTGCTCGATATCCTGCCTCAAGCACTGCTTAGTTTGGAGGTATGTACATTAGATGAGCGACATGAACAGGCATCTCTGCCGCTTGAAATCCTGCCTCAAGCACTGCTTTGTTTGGAGGTATGTTCATTGGATGAGCGTGAGCGTCATGGACAGGCATCTCTGCTGCTTGATATCCTGCCTCAAGCACTGCTCTGTTTGGAGGTATGTTCATTAGATGAGCGTGAGCGTCATGAACAGGCATCTCTGCCGCTCGATATCCTGCCTCAAGCACTGCTTTGTTTGGAGCTATGTTCATTAGATGAGCGTGAGCGTCATGAACAGGCATCTCTGCCGCTCGATATCCTGTCTCAAGCATTGCATTGTTTGGAGGTATGTCCATTAGATGAGCGTCATGAACAGGCATCTCTGCTGCTCGATATCCTGCCTCAAGCACTGCTTTGTTTGGAGGTATGTTCGATAGATGAGCGTGAGCGTCATGAACAGCGCATCTCTGCCGCTCGATATCCTGCCTCAAGCACTGCTTTGTTCGGAGGTATGTTCATTAGATGAGCGTGAGCGTCATGAACAGGCATCTCTGCCGCTCGATATCCTGCCTCAAGCACTGCTTTGTTTGGAGGTATGTTCATTAGATGAGCGTCATGAACAGGCATCTCTGCTGCTCGATATCCTGCCTCAGTCACTGCTTTGTTTGGAGGTATGTTCATTAGATGAGCGTGAGCGTCATGAACAGGCATCTCTGCTGCTCGATATCCTGCCTCAAGCACTGCTTTGTTCGGAGGTATGTTCATTAGTTGAGCGTGAGCGTCATGAACAGGCATCTCTGCTGCTCGATATCCTGCCTCAGGCACTGCTTTGTTCGGAGGTATGTTCATTAGATGAGCGTGAGCGTCATGAACAGGCATCTCTGCTGCTCGATATCCTGCTTCAAGCACTGCATTGTTCGGAGGTATGTTCATTAGATGAGCGTGAGCGTCATGAACAGGCATCTCTGCTGCTCGATATCCTGCCTCAGGCACTGCTTTGTTTGGAGGTATGCTCATTAGATGAGCGTGAGCGTCATGAACAGGCATCTCTGCTGCTTGATATCCCGCCTCAAGCACCGCTTTGTTTGGATGTATGTTCATTAGATGAGCGTGAGCGTCATGAACAGGCATCTCTGCTGCTTGATATCCTCCCTCAAGCACTGCTTTGTTTGGAGGTATGGTCATAAATGAGCGTCATGAACAGGCATCTCTGCTGCTCGATATTCTGCCTCAAGCACTGCTTTGTTCGGAGGTATGTTCATCAGATGAGCGTGAGCGTCATGAACAGGCATCTCTGCCGCTTGATATCCTGGCTCAAGCACTGCTTCAATTGGAGGTAGGTTCATCAGATGAACGTGAGCGTCATGAACAGGCATCTCTGCTGCTTGATATCCTGCCTCAAGCACTGCTTTGTTCGGAGGTATGTTCATTAGATGAGCGTGAGCGTCATGAACAGGCATCTCTGCTGCTCGATATCCTGCCTCAAGCACTGCTTTGATCGGAGGTATGTTCATTAGATGAGCGTGAGCAACAAGAACAGGCATCTCTGCCGCTCAATATCCTGCCTCAGGCACTGCTTTGTTTGGAGGTATGTTCATTAGATGAGCGTGAGCGTCATGAACAGGCATCTCTGCTGCTTGATATCCTGCCTCAGGCACTGCTTCGTTTGGAGGTATGTTCATTAGATGAGCGACATGAACAGGCATCTCTGCTGCTTGATATCCTGCCTCAAGCACTGCTTTGTTCGGAGGTATGTTCATTAGATGAGCGTGAGCGTAATGGACAGGCATCTCTGCTGCTCGATATCCTGCCTCAAGCACTGCTTTGTTCGGAGGTATGTTCATTAGATGAGCGTGAGCGTCATGAAAGGGCATCTCTGCTGCTCGATATCCTGCCTCAAGCGCTGCTTTGTTTGGAGGTATGTTCATTAGATGGGCGACATGAACAGGCATCTCTGCTGCTTGATATCCTGCCTCAGGCACTGCTTCGTTTGGAGGTATGTTCATTAGATGAGCGTGAGCGTCATGAACAGGCATCTCTGCTGCTTGATATCCTGCCTCAAGCACTGCTCTGTTTGGAGGTATGTTCATTGGATGAGCGTGAGCGTCATGAACAGGCATCTCTGCTGCTTGATATCCTGCCTCAAGCACTGCTTTGTTTGGAGGTATGTTCATCAGATGAGCGTGAGCGTCATGAACAGTCATCTCTGCTGCTCGATATCCTGCCTCAAGCACTGCTTTGTTCGGAGGTATGTTCATTAGATGAGCTTGAGCGTCATGAACAGGCATCTCTGCTGCTCGATATCCTGCCTCAAGCACTGCTTTGTTCGGAGGTATGTTCATTAGATGAGTGTCATGAACACGCATCTCTGCCGCTCGATATCCTGCCTCGAGCACTGCTTTGTTCGGAGGTATGTTCATTAGATGAGCGTGAGCGTCATGAACAGGCATCTCCGCTGCTCGATATCCTGCCTCAGGCACTGCTTTGTTTGGAGGTATGTTCATTAGATGAGCGTGAGCGTCATGAACAGGCATCTCTCCTGCTCGATATCCTGCCTCAAGCACTGCTTTGTTTGGAGGTACGTTCATAAGATGAGCGTGAGCGTCATGAACAGGCATCTCTGCTGCTCGATATCCTGCCTCATGCACTGCTTTGTTCGGAGGTATGTTCATCAGATGAGCGTGAGCGTCATAAACGGGCATCTCTGCTGCTCGATATCCTGCCTCAAGCACTGCTTCGTTTGGAGGTATGTTCATAAGATGAGCGTGAGCGTCATGAACAGGCAACTCTGCTGCTCGATATCCTGCTTCGAGCACTGCTTTGTTTGGAGGTATGTTCATCAGATGAGCGTGAGCGTCATGAACAGGCATCTCTGCCGCTCGATATCCTGCCTCAAGCACTGCTTCGTTCGGAGGTATGTTCATTAGATGAGCGTGAGCGACATGGACAGGCATCTCTGCTGCTCGATATCCTGCCTCAAGCACTGCTTTGTTCGGAGGTATGTTCATCAGATGAGCTTGAGCGTCATGAACAGGCATCTCTGCTGCTCGATATCCTGCCTCAAGCACTGCTTTGTTCGGAGGTATGTTCATTAGATGAGTGTCATGAACAGGCATCTCTGCCGCTCGATATCCTGCCTCAAGCACTGCTTTGTTCGGAGGTATGTTCATTAGATGAGCGTGAGCGTCATGAACAGGCATCTCCGCTCCACGATATCCTGCCTCAGGCACTGCTTTGTTTGGAGGTATGTTCATTAGATGAGCGTGAGCGTCATGAACAGGCATCTCTGCTGCTCGATATCCTGCCTCAAGCACTGCTTAGTTTGGAGGTATGTTCATTAGATGAGCGACATGAACAGGCATCTCTGCCGCTTGAAATCCTGCCTCAAGCAC
This sequence comes from Brachyptera risi, assembly GCA_964007535.1. Lineage (NCBI taxonomy): Eukaryota > Metazoa > Arthropoda > Insecta > Plecoptera > Taeniopterygidae > Brachyptera > Brachyptera risi. The sequence continues at coordinate 7,922,083 of OZ023332.1, forward strand.
TGCTTTGTTTGGAGGTATGTTCATTGGATGAGCGTGAGCGTCATGGACAGGCATCTCTGCTGCTTGATATCCTGCCTCAAGCACTGCTCTGTTTGGAGGTATGTTCATTAGATGAGCGTGAGCGTCATGAACAGGCATCTCTGCCGCTCGATATCCTGCCTCAAGCACTGCTTTGTTTGGAGGTATGTTCATTAGATGAGCGTGAGCGTCATGAACAGGCATCTCTGCCGCTCGATATCCTGCCTAGAGCATTGCATTGTTTGGAGGTATGTCCATTAGATGAGCGTCATGAACAGGCATCTCTGCTGCTCGATATCCTGCCTCAAGCACTGCTTTGTTTGGAGGTATGTTCGATAGATGAGCGTGAGCGTCATGAACAGCGCATCTCTGCCGCTCGATATCCTGCCTCAAGCACTGCTTTGTTCGGAGTTATGTTCATTAGATGTGCGTGAGCGTCATGAACAGGCATCTCTGCCACTCGATATCCTGCCTCAAGCACTGCTTTGTTTGGAGGTATGTTCATTAGATGAGCGTCATGAACAGGCATCTCTGCTGCTCGATATCCTGCCTCAGTCACTGCTTTGTTTGGAGGTATGTTCATTAGATGAGCGTGAGCGTCATGAACAGCGCATCTCTGCCGCTCGATATCCTGCCTCAAGCACTGCTTTGTTCGGAGGTATGTTCATTAGATGAGCGTGAGCGTCATGAACAGGCATCTCTGCTGCTCGATATCCTGCCTCAAGCACTGCTTTGTTCGGAGGTATGTTCATTAGATGAGCGTGAGCGTCATGAACAGGCATCTCTGCTGCTCGATATCCTGCCTCAAGCGCTGCTTTGTTTGGAGGTATGTTCATTAGATGGGCGACATGAACAGGCATCTCTGCTGCTTGATATCCTGCCTCAGGCACTGCTTCGTTTGGAGGTATGTTCATTAGATGAGCGTGAGCGTCATGAACAGGCATCTCTGCTGCTTGATATCCTGCCTCAAGCACTGCTCTGTTTGGAGGTATGTTCATTGGATGAGCGTGAGCGTCATGAACAGGCATCTCTGCTGCTTGATATCCTGCCTCAAGCACTGCTTTGTTTGGAGGTTTTTTTCATTAGATGAGCGTGAGCGTCATGAACAGGCATCTCTGCTGCTCGATATCCTGCCTCATACACTGCTTTGTTCGGAGGTATTTTCATCAGATGAGCGTGAGCGTCATGAACAGGCATCTCTGCTGCTCGATATCCTTCCTCAAGGACTGCTTCGTTTGAAGGTATGTTCATTAGATGAGCGTGAGCGTCATGAACAGGAATCTCTGCTGCTCGATATCCTGCCTCAAGCACTGCTTTGTTTGGAGGTATGTTCATTAGATGAGCGTGAGCGACATGGACAGGCATCTCTGCCGCTCGATATTCTGCCTCAAGCACTGCTTTGTTCGGAGGTATGTTCATTAGATGAGCGTGAGCGACATGGACAGGCATCTCTGCTGCTCGATATCCTGCCTCAAGCACTGCTTTGTTTGGAGGTATGTTCATCAGATGAGCGTGAGCGTCATGAACAGTCATCTCTGCTGCTCGATATCCTGCCTCAAGCACTGCTTTGTTCGGAGGTATGTTCATTAGATGAGCTTGAGCGTCATGAACAGGCATCTCTGCTGCTCGATATCCTGCCTCAAGCACTGCTTTGTTCGGAGGTATGTTCATTAGATGAGTGTCATGAACACGCATCTCTGCCGCTCGATATCCTGCCTCGAGCACTGCTTTGTTCGGAGGTATGTTCATTAGATGAGCGTGAGCGTCATGAACAGGCATCTCCGCTGCTCGATATCCTGCCTCGGGCACTGCTCTGTTTGGAGGTATGTTCATTAGATGAGCGTGAGCGTCATGAACAGGCATCTCTCCTGCTCGATATCCTGCCTCAAGCACTGCTTTGTTTGGAGGTACGTTCATAAGATGAGCGTGAGCGTCATGAACAGGCATCTCTGCTGCTCGATATCCTGCCTCATGCACTGCTTTGTTCGGAGGTATGTTCATCAGATGAGCGTGAGCGTCATAAACAGGCATCTCTGCTGCTCGATATCCTGCCTCAAGCACTGCTCCGTTTGGAGGTATGTTCATTAGATGAGCGTGAGCGTCATGAACAGGCAACTCTGCTGCTCGATATCCTGCATCGAGCACTGCTTTGTTTGGAGGTATGTTCATCAGATGAGCGTGAGCGTCATGAACAGGCATCTCTGCCGCTCGATATCCTGCCTCAAGCACTGCTTCGTTCGGAGGTATGTTCATTAGATGAGCGTGAGCGACATGGACAGGCATCTCTGCTGCTCGATATCCTGCCTCAAGCACTGCTTTGTTCGGAGGTATGTTCATCAGATGAGCGTGAGCGTCATGAACAGGCATCTCTGCTGCTCGATATCCTTCCTCAAGGACTGCTTCGTTTGGAGGTATGTTCATTAGATGAGCGTGAGCGTCATGAACAGGAATCTCTGCTGCTCGATATACTGCCTCAAGCACTGCTTTGTTTGGAGGTATGTTCATTAGATGAGCGTGAGCGACATGGACAGGCATCTCTGCCGCTCGATATTCTGCCTCAAGCACTGCTTTGTTCGGAGGTATGTTCATTAGATGAGCGTGAGCGACATGGACAGGCATCTCTGCTGCTCGATATCCTGCCTCAAGCACTGCTTTGTTTGGAGGTATGTTCATCAGATGAGCGTGAGCGTCATGAACAGTCATCTCTGCTGCTCGATATCCTGCCTCAAGCACTGCTTTGTTCGGAGGTATGTTCATTAGATGAGCGTGAGCGTCATGAACAGGCATCTCTGCTGCTCGATATCCTGCCTCAAGCACTGCTTTGTTCGGAGGTATGTTCATTAGATGAGTGTCATGAACACGCATCTCTGCCGCTCGATATCCTGCCTCGAGCACTGCTTTGTTCGGAGGTATGTTCATTAGATGAGCGTGAGCGTCATGAACAGGCATCTCCGCTGCTCGATATCCTGCCTCAGGCACTGCTTTGTTTGGAGGTATGTTCATTAGATGAGCGTGAGCGTCATGAACAGGCATCTCTCCTGCTCGATATCCTGCCTCAAGCACTGCTTTGTTTGGAGGTACTATCATAAGATGAGCGTGAGCGTCATGAACAGGCATCTCTGCTGCTCGATATCCCGCCTCATGCACTGCTTTGTTCGGATGTATGTTCATCAGATGAGCGTGAGCGTCATAAACAGGCATCTCTGCTGCTCGATATCCTGCCTCAAGCACTGCTTCGTTTGGAGGTAGGTTCATTAGATGAGCGTGAGTGTCATGAACAGGCAACTCTGCTGCTCGATATCCTGCTTCGAGCACTGCTTTGTTTGGAGGTATGTTCATCAGATGAGCGTGAGCGTCATGAACAGGCATCTCTGCCGCTCGATATCCTGCCTCAAGCACTGCTTCGTTCGGAGGTATGTTCATTAGATGAGCGTGAGCGACATGGACAGGCATCTCTGCTGCTCGATATCCTGCCTCAGGCACTGCTTTGTTTGGAGGTATGTTCATTAGATGAGCGTGAGCGTCATGAACAGGCATCTCTGCTGCTCGATATCCTGCCCCAGGCACTGCTTTGTTTGGAGGTATGGTCATTAGATGAGCGTCATGAACAGGCATCTCTGCTGCTCGATATCCTGCCTCAAGCACTGATTTGTTCGGAGGTATGTTCATCAGATGAGCGTGAGCGTCATGAACAGGCATCTCTGCTGCTTGATATCCTGCCTCAGGCACTGCTCTGTTCGGAGGTATGTTCATTAGATGAGCGTGAGCGTCATGAACAGGCATCTCTGCCGCTTGATATCCTGGCTCAAGCACTGCTTCAATTGGAGGTAGGTTCATTAGATGAGCGTGAGCGTCATGAACAGGCATCTCTGCTGCTTGATATCCTGCCTCAAGCACTGCTTTGTTCGGAGGTATGTTCATTAGATGAGCGTGAGCGTCATGAACAGGCATCTCTGCTGCTCGATATCCTGCCTCAAGCACTGCTTTGTTCGGAGGTATGTTCATTAGATGAGCGTGAGCAACATGAACAGGCATCTCTGCCGCTCAATATCCTGCCTCAGGCACTGCTTTGTTTGGAGGTATGTTCATTAGATGAGCGTGAGCGTCATGAACAGGCATCTCTGCTGCTCGATATCCTGCCTCAGGCATGGCTTTGTTTTGAGGTATGTTCATTAGATGAGCGTCATGAACAGGAATCTCTGCTGCTCGATTTCCTGCCTCAGGCACTGCTTTGTTCGGAAGTATGTTCATTAGATGAGCGTGAGCGTCATGAACAGGCATCTCTGCTGCTCGATATCCTGCCTTAGGCACTGCTTTGTTTGGAGGTATGTTCATTAGATGAGCGTGAGCGTCATGAACAGGCATCTCTGCTGCTCGATATCCTGCCTTAGGCACTGCTTTGTTTGGTGGTATGTTCATTAGATGAGCGTGAGCGTCATGAACAGGCATCTCTGCTGCTCGATATCCTGCCTCAAGCACTGCTTTGTTTGGAGGTATGTTCATTAGATGAGCAACATGAACAGGCATCTCTGCTGCTTGATATCCTGCCTCAAGCACTGCTTTGTTCGGAGGTATGTTCATCATATGAGCGGGAGCGTCATGAACAGGCATCTCTGCTGCTCGATATCCTGCCTCAAGCACTGCTTTGTTTGGAGGTATGTTCATTAGATGAGCGACATGAACAGGCATCTCTGCTGCTTGATATCCTGCCTCAAGCATTGCTTTGTTCGGAGGTATGTTCATTAGATGAGCGTGAGCGTCATGAACAGGCATCTCTGCTGCTCGATATCCTGCCTCAAGCACTGCTTTGTTCGGAGTTATGTTCATTAGATGAGCGTGAGCAACATGAACAGGCATCTCTGCCGCTCAATATCCTGCCTCAGGCACTGCTTTGTTTGGAGGTATGTTCATTAGATGAGCGTGAGCGTCATGAACAGGCATCTCTGCTGCTCGATATCCTGCCTCAAGCACTGCTTTGTTTGGAGGTATGTTCATTAGATGAGCGTGAGCGTCATGAACAGGCATCTCTGCTGCTTGATATCCTGCCTCGAGCACTGCTTTGTTCGGAGGTATGTTCATTAGATGAGCGTGAGCGTCATGAGCAGGCATCTCTGCTGCTTGATATCCTGCTTTGAGCACTGCTTTGTTTGGAGGTATGTTCATTAGATGAGCGTGAGCGTCATGAATATGTATCTCTGCCGCTCGATATCCTGCCTCAAGCACTGCTTTGTTCGGAGGTATGTTCATTAGATGAGCGTGAGCGTCTTGGACAGGCATCTCTGCTGCTCGATATCCTGCCTCAAGCACTGCTTTGTTTGGAGGTATGTTCATTAGATGAGCGTGAGCGTCATGAATATGTATCTCTGCCGCTCGATATCCTGCCTCAAGCACTGCTTTGTTCGGAGGTATGTTCATTAGATGAGCTTGAGCGTCATGAACAGGCATCTCTGCTGCTCGATATCCTGCCTCAAGCACTGCTTTGTTCGGAGGTATGTTCATTAGATGAGTGTCATGAACACGCATCTCTGCCGCTCGATATCCTGCCTCGAGCACTGCTTCGTTCGGAGGTATGTTCATTAGATGAGCGTGAGCGTCATGAACAGGCATCTCTGCTGCTCGATATCCTGCTTCAAGCACTGCTTTGTTCGGAGGTATGTTCATTAGATGAGCGTGAGCGTCATGAACAGGCATCTCTGCTGCTCGATATCCTGCCTCAGGCACTGCTTTGTTTGGAGGTATGTTCATTAGATGAGCGTGAGCGTCATGAACAGGAATCTCTGCTGAAAGATATCCTGCCTCAAGCACTGCTTTGTTCGGAGGTATGTTCATTAGATGAGCGTGAGCGTCATGAACAGGCATCTCTGCTGCTCGATTTCCTGCCTCAGGCACTGCTTTGTTCGGAAGTATGTTCATTAGATGAGCGTGAGCGTCATGAACAGGCATCTCTGCTGCTCGATATCCTGCCTCAGGCACTGCTTTGTTTGGTGGTATGCTCATTGGATTAGCGTGAGCGTCATGAACAGGCATCTCTGCTGCTTGATATCCTGCCTCAAGCACTGCTTTGTTTGGAGGTATGTTCATTAGATGAGCGTGAGCGTCATGAACAGGCATCTCTGCTGCTCGATATCCTGCCTTAGGCACTGCTTTGTTTGGTGGTATGTTCATTAGATGAGCTCCATGAACAGGCATCTCTGCCGCTTGATATCCTGCCTCAAGCACTGCTTTGTTTGGGGGTATGTTCATTAGATGAGCGTGACCGTCATGAACAGGCATCTCTGCTGCTTGATATCCCTTCTCGAGCACTGCTTTGATTGGAGGTATGGTCATTAGATGAGCGTCATGAACAGGCATCTCTGCTGCTCGATATCCTGCCTCAAGCACTGCTTTGTTCGGAGGTATGTTCATCAGATGAGAGTGAGCGTCATGAACAGGCATCTCTGCCGCTTGATATCCTGGCTCAAGCACTGCTTCAATTGGAGGTAGGTTCATTAGATGAGCGTGAGCGTCATTAACGGGCATCTCTGCTGCTTGATATCCTGCCTCAAGCACTGCTTTGTTCGGAGGTATGTTCATTAGATGAGCGTGAGCGTCATGAACAGGCATCTCTGCTGCTCGATATCCTGCCTCAAGCACTGCTTTGTTCGGAAGTATGTTCATTAGATGAGCGTGAGCAACATGAACAGGCATCTCTGCCGCTCAATATCCTGCCTCAGGCACTGCTTTGTTTGGAGGTATGTTCATTAGATGAGCGTGAGCGTCATGAACAGGCATCTCTGATGCTCGATATCCTGCCTCAGGCACTGCTTTGTTTTGAGGTATGTTCATTAGATGAGCGACATGAACAGGCATCTCTGCTGCTTGATATCCTGCCTCAAGCACTGCCTTGTGCGTAGGTATGTTCATTAGATGAGCGTGAGCGTCATGAACAGGCATCTCTGCTGCTCGATATCCTGCCTCAAGCACTGCTTTGTTTGGAGGTATGTTCATTAGATGAGCGTGAGCGTCATGAATATGCATCTCTGCCGCTCGATATCCTGCCTCAAGCACTGCTTTGTTCGGAGGTATGTTCATTAGATGAGCGTGAGCGTCATGAACAGTCATCTCTGCTGCTTGATATCCCGCCTCAGGCACTGCTTTGTTTGGAGGTATGTTCATTAGATGAGCGTGAGCGTAATGAACAGGCATCTCTGCTGCTCGATATCCTGCCTCATACACTGCTTCGTTCGGAGGTATTTTCATCAGATGAGCGTGAGCGTCATGAACAGGCATCTCTGCTGCTCGATATCCTTCCTCAAGGACGGCTTCGTTTGGAGGTATGTTCATTAGATGAGCGTGAGCGTCATGAACAGGAATCTCTGCTGCTCGATATCCTGCCTCAAGCACTGCTTTGTTTGGAGGTATGTTCATTAGATGAGCGTGAGCGACATGGACAGGCATCTCTGCCGCTCGATATTCTGCCTCAAGCACTGCTTTGTTCGGAGGTATGTTCATTAGATGAGCGTGAGCGACATGGACAGGCATCTCTGCTGCTCGATATCCTGCCTCAAGCACTGCTTTGTTTGGAGGTATGTTCATCAGATGAGCGTGAGCGTCATGAACAGTCATCTCTGCTGCTCGATATCCTGCCTCAAGCACTGCTTTGTTCGGAGGTGTGTTCATTAGATGAGCTTGAGCGTCATGAACAGGCATCTCTGCTGCTCGATATCCTGCCTCAAGCACTGCTTTGTTCGGAGGTATGTTCATTAGATGAGTGTCATGAACACGCATCTCTGCCGCTCGATATCCTGCCTTGAGCACTGCTTTGTTCGGAGGTATGTTCATTGGATGAGCGTGAGCGTCATGAACAGGCATCTCCGCTGCTCGATATCCTGCCTCAGGCACTGCTTTGTTTGGAGGTATGTTCATTAGATGAGCGTGAGTGTCATGAACAGGCATCTCTCCTGCTCGATATCCTGCCTCAAGCACTGCTTTGTTTGGAGGTACGTTCATAAGATGAGCGTGAGCGTCATGAACAGGCATCTCTGCTGCTCGATATCCTGCCTCATGCACTGCTTTGTTCGGAGGTATGTTCATCAGATGAGCGTGAGCGTCGTAAACAGGCATCTCTGCTGCTCGATATCCTGCCTCAAGCACTGCTTCGTTTGGAGGTATGTTCATTAGATGAGCGTGAGCGTCATGAACAGGCAACTCTGCTGCTCGATATCCTGCTTCGAGCACTGCTTTGTTTGGAGGTATGTTCATCAGATGAGCGTGAGCGTCATGAACAGGCATCTCTGCCGCTCGATATCCTGCCTCAAGCACTGCTTTGTTCGGAGGTATGTTTATTAGATGAGCGTGAGCGACATGGACAGGCATATCTGCTGCTCGATATCCTGCCTCAAGCACTGCTTTGTTCGGAGGTATGTTCATCAGATGAGCTCGAGCGTCATGAACAGGCATCTCTGCTGCTCGATATCCTGCCTCAAGCACTGCTTTGTTCGGAGGTATGTTCATTAGATGAGTGTCATGAACAGGCATCTCTGCCGCTCGATATCCTGCCTCAAGCACTGCTTTGTTCGGAGGTATGTTCATTAGATGAGCGTGAGCGTCATGAACAGGCATCTCCGCTCCTCGATATCCTGCCTCAGGCACTGCTTTGTTTGGAGGTATGTTCATTAGATGAGCGTGAGCGTCATGAACAGGCATCTCTGCTGCTCGATATCCTGCCTCAAGCACTGCTTAGTTTGGAGGTATGTTCATTAGATGAGCGACATGAACAGGCATCTCTGCCGCTTGAAATCCTGCCTCAAGCACTGCTTTGTTTGGAGGTATGTTCATTGGATGAGCGTGAGCGTCATGGACAGGCATATCTGCTGCTTGATATCCTGCCTCAAGCACTGCTCTGTTTGGAGGTATGTTCATTAGATGAGCGTGAGCGTCATGAACAGGCATCTCTGCCGCTCGATATCCTGCCTCAAGCACTGCTTTGTTTGGAGGTATGTTCATTAGATGAGCGTGAGCGTCATGAACAGGCATCTCTGCCGCTCGATATCCTGCCTCAAGCATTGCATTGTTTGGAGGTATGTCCATTAGATGAGCGTCATGAACAGGCATCTCTGCTGCTCGATATCCTGCCTCAAGCACTGCTTTGTTTGGAGGTATGTTCGATAGATGAGCGTGAGCGTCATGAACAGCGCATCTCTGCCGCTCGATATCCTGCCTCAAGCACTGCTTTGTTCGGAGGTATGTTCATTAGATGAGCGTGAGCGTCATGAACAGGCATCTCTGCCGCTCGATATCCTGCCTCAAGCACTGCTTTGTTTGGAGGTATGTTCATTAGATGAGCGTCATGAACAGGCATCTCTGCTGCTCGATATCCTGCCTCAGTCACTGCTTTGTTTGGAGGTATGTTCATTAGATGAGCGTGAGCGTCATGAACAGGCATCTCTGCTGCTCGATATCCTGCCTCAAGCACTGCTTTGTTTGGAGGTATGTTCATTAGTTGAGCGTGAGCGTCATGAACAGGCATCTCTGCTGCTTGATATCCTGCCTCAAGCACTGCTTTGTTTGGAGGTATGTTCATTAGATGAGTGTGAGCGTCATGAACAGGCATCTCTGCTGCTCGATATCCTGCCTCAGGCACTGCTTTGTTCGGAGGTATGTTCATTTGATGAGCGTGAGCGTCATGAACAGGCATCTCTGCTGCTCGATATCCTGCTTCAAGCACTGCATTGTTCGGAGGTATGTTCATTAGATGAGCGTGAGCGTCATGAACAGGCATCTCTGCTGCTCGATATCCTGCCTCAGGCACTGCTGTGTTTGGAGGTATGTTCATTAGATGAGCGTGAGCGTCATGAACAGGCATCTCTGCTGAAAGATATCCTGCCTCAAGCACTGCTTTGTTCGTGGGTATATTCGTTAGATGAGCGCTAGCGTCATGAACAGGCATCTCTGCTGCTCGATTTCCTTTCTCAGGCACTGCTTTGTTCGGAAGTATGTCCATTAGATGAGCGTGAGCGTCATGAACAGGCACCTCTGCTGCTCGATATCCTGCCTCAGGCACTGCTTTGTTTGGAGGTATGCTCATTAGATGAGCGTGAGCGTCATGAACAGACATCTCTGCTGCTTGATATCCTGCCTCAAGCACCGCTTCGTTTGGATGTATGTTCATTAGATGAGCGTGATTGTCATGAACAGGCATCTCTGCTGCTTGATATCCTCCCTCAAGCACTGCTTTGTTTGGAGGTATGGTCATAAATGAGCGTCATGAACAGGCATCTCTGCTGCTCGATATTCTGCCTCAAGCACTGCTTTGTTCGGAGGTATGTTCATCAGATGAGCGTGAGCGTCATGAACAGGCATCTCTGCCGCTTGATATCCTGGCTCAAGCCTGCTTCAATTGGAGGTAGGTTCATCAGATGAACGTGAGCGTCATGAACAGGCATCTCTGCTGCTTGATATCCTGCCTCAAGCACTGCTTTGTTCGGAGGTATGTTCATTAGATGAGCGTGAGCGTCATGAACAGGCATCTCTGCTGCTCGATATCCTGCCTCAAGCACTGCTTTGATCGGAGGTATGTTCGTTAGATGAGCGTGAGCAACAAGAACAGGCATCTCTGCCGCTCAATATCCTGCCTCAGGCACTGCTTTGTTTGGAGGTATGTTCATTAGATGAGCGTGAGCGTCATGAACAGGCATCTCTGCTGCTTGATATCCTGCCTCAGGCACTGCTTCGTTTGGAGGTATGTTCATTAGATGAGCGACATGAACAGGCATCTCTGCTGCTTGATATCCTGCCTCAAGCACTGCTTTGTTCGGAGGTATGTTCATTAGATGAGCGTGAGCGTAATGAACAGGCATCTCTGCTGCTCGATATCCTGCCTCAAGCACTGCTTTGTTCGGAGGTATGTTCATTAGATGAGCGTGAGCGTCATGAACAGGCATCTCTGCTGCTCGATATCCTGCCTCAAGCGCTGCTTTGTTTGGAGGTATGTTCATTAGATGGGCGACATGAACAGGCATCTCTGCTGCTTGATATCCTGCCTCAGGCACTGCTTCGTTTGGAGGTATGTTCATTAGATGAGCGTGAGCGTCATGAACAGGCATCTCTGCTGCTTGATATCCTGCCTCAAGCACTGCTTTGTTCGGAGGTATGTTCATTAGATGAGCGTGAGCGTCATGAACAGGCATCTCTGCTGCTCGATATCCTGCCTCGAGCACTGCTTTGTTCGGAGGTATGTTCATTAGATGAGCGTGAGCGTCATGAACAGGCATCTCCGCTGCTCGATATCCTGCCTCAGGCACTGCTTTGTTTGGAGGTATGTTCATTAGATGAGCGTGAGCGTCATGAACAGGCATCTCTCCTGCTCGATATCCTGCCTCAAGCACTGCTTTGTTTGGAGGTACTATCATAAGATGAGCGTGAGCGTCATGAACAGGCATCTCTGCTGCTCGATATCCCGCCTCATGCACTGCTTTGTTCGGATGTATGTTCATCAGATGAGCGTGAGCGTCATAAACAGGCATCTCTGCTGCTCGATATCCTGCCTCAAGCACTGCTTCGTTTGGAGGTAGGTTCATTAGATGAGCGTGAGTGTCATGAACAGGCAACTCTGCTGCTCGATATCCTGCTTCGAGCACTGCTTTGTTTGGAGGTATGTTCATCAGATGAGCGTGAGCGTCATGAACAGGCATCTCTGCCGCTCGATATCCTGCCTCAAGCACTGCTTCGTTCGGAGGTATGTTCATTAGATGAGCGTGAGCGACATGGACAGGCATCTCTGCTGCTCGATATCCTGCCTCAGGCACTGCTTTGTTTGGAGGTATGTTCATTAGATGAGCGTGAGCGTCATGAACAGGCATCTCTGCTGCTCGATATCCTGCCCCAGGCACTGCTTTGTTTGGAGGTATGGTCATTAGATGAGCGTCATGAACAGGCATCTCTGCTGCTCGATATCCTGCCTCAAGCACTGATTTGTTCGGAGGTATGTTCATCAGATGAGCGTGAGCGTCATGAACAGGCATCTCTGCTGCTTGATATCCTGCCTCAGGCACTGCTCTGTTCGGAGGTATGTTCATTAGATGAGCGTGAGCGTCATGAACAGGCATCTCTGCCGCTTGATATCCTGGCTCAAGCACTGCTTCAATTGGAGGTAGGTTCATTAGATGAGCGTGAGCGTCATGAACAGGCATCTCTGCTGCTTGATATCCTGCCTCAAGCACTGCTTTGTTCGGAGGTATGTTCATTAGATGAGCGTGAGCGTCATGAACAGGCATCTCTGCTGCTCGATATCCTGCCTCAAGCACTGCTTTGTTCGGAGGTATGTTCATTAGATGAGCGTGAGCAACATGAACAGGCATCTCTGCCGCTCAATATCCTGCCTCAGGCACTGCTTTGTTTGGAGGTATGTTCATTAGATGAGCGTGAGCGTCATGAACAGGCATCTCTGCTGCTCGATATCCTGCCTCAGGCATGGCTTTGTTTTGAGGTATGTTCATTAGATGAGCGTCATGAACAGGAATCTCTGCTGCTCGATTTCCTGCCTCAGGCACTGCTTTGTTCGGAAGTATGTTCATTAGATGAGCGTGAGCGTCATGAACAGGCATCTCTGCTGCTCGATATCCTGCCTTAGGCACTGCTTTGTTTGGAGGTATGTTCATTAGATGAGCGTGAGCGTCATGAACAGGCATCTCTGCTGCTCGATATCCTGCCTTAGGCACTGCTTTGTTTGGTGGTATGTTCATTAGATGAGCGTGAGCGTCATGAACAGGCATCTCTGCTGCTCGATATCCTGCCTCAAGCACTGCTTTGTTTGGAGGTATGTTCATTAGATGAGCAACATGAACAGGCATCTCTGCTGCTTGATATCCTGCCTCAAGCACTGCTTTGTTCGGAGGTATGTTCATCATATGAGCGGGAGCGTCATGAACAGGCATCTCTGCTGCTCGATATCCTGCCTCAAGCACTGCTTTGTTTGGAGGTATGTTCATTAGATGAGCGACATGAACAGGCATCTCTGCTGCTTGATATCCTGCCTCAAGCATTGCTTTGTTCGGAGGTATGTTCATTAGATGAGCGTGAGCGTCATGAACAGGCATCTCTGCTGCTCGATATCCTGCCTCAAGCACTGCTTTGTTCGGAGTTATGTTCATTAGATGAGCGTGAGCAACATGAACAGGCATCTCTGCCGCTCAATATCCTGCCTCAGGCACTGCTTTGTTTGGAGGTATGTTCATTAGATGAGCGTGAGCGTCATGAACAGGCATCTCTGCTGCTCGATATCCTGCCTCAAGCACTGCTTTGTTTGGAGGTATGTTCATTAGATGAGCGTGAGCGTCATGAACAGGCATCTCTGCTGCTTGATATCCTGCCTCGAGCACTGCTTTGTTCGGAGGTATGTTCATTAGATGAGCGTGAGCGTCATGAGCAGGCATCTCTGCTGCTTGATATCCTGCTTTGAGCACTGCTTTGTTTGGAGGTATGTTCATTAGATGAGCGTGAGCGTCATGAATATGTATCTCTGCCGCTCGATATCCTGCCTCAAGCACTGCTTTGTTCGGAGGTATGTTCATTAGATGAGCGTGAGCGTCTTGGACAGGCATATCTGCTGCTCGATATCCTGCCTCAAGCACTGCTTTGTTTGGAGGTATGTTCATTAGATGAGCGTGAGCGTCATGAATATGTATCTCTGCCGCTCGATATCCTGCCTCAAGCACTGCTTTGTTCGGAGGTATGTTCATTAGATGAGCGTGAGCGTCATGAACAGTCATCTCTGCTGCTTGATATCCCGCCTCAGGCACTGCTTTGTTTGGAGGTATGTTCATTAGATGAGCGTGAGCGTCATGAACAGGCATCTCTGCTGCTCGATATCCTGCCTCATACACTGCTTTGTTCGGAGGTATTTTCATCAGATGAGCGTGAGCGTCATGAACAGGCATCTCTGCTGCTCGATATCCTTCCTCAAGGACTGCTTCGTTTGGAGGTATGTTCATTAGATGAGCGTGAGCGTCATGAACAGGAATCTCTGCTGCTCGATATCCTGCCTCAAGCACTGCTTTGTTTGGAGGTATGTTCATTAGATGAGCGTGAGCGACATGGACAGGCATCTCTGCCGCTCGATATTCTGCCTCAAGCACTGCTTTGTTCGGAGGTATGTTCATTAGATGAGCGTGAGCGACATGGACAGGCATCTCTGCTGCTCGATATCCTGCCTCAAGCACTGCTTTGTTTGGAGGTATGTTCATTAGATGAGCGTGAGCGTCATGAACAGTCATCTCTGCTGCTCGATATCCTGCCTCAAGCACTGCTTTGTTCGGAAGTATGTTCATTAGATGAGCTTGAGCGTCATGAACAGGCATCTCTGCTGCTCGATATCCTGCCTCAAGCACTGCTTTGTTCGGAGGTATGTTCATTAGATGAGTGTCATGAACACGCATCTCTGCCGCTCGATATCCTGCCTCGAGCACTGCTTCGTTCGGAGGTATGTTCATTAGATGAGCGTGAGCGTCATGAACAGGCATCTCTGCTGCTCGATATCCTGCTTCAAGCACTGCTTTGTTCGGAGGTATGTTCATTAGATGAGCGTGAGCGTCATGAACAGGCATCTCTGCTGCTCGATATCCTGCCTCAGGCACTGCTTTGTTTGGAGGTATGTTCATTAGATGAGCGTGAGCGTCATGAACAGGAATCTCTGCTGAAAGATATCCTGCCTCAAGCACTGCTTTGTTCGGAGGTATGTTCATTAGATGAGCGTGAGCGTCATGAACAGGCATCTCTGCTGCTCGATTTCCTGCCTCAGGCACTGCTTTGTTCGGAAGTATGTTCATTAGATGAGCGTGAGCGTCATGAACAGGCATCTCTGCTGCTCGATATCCTGCCTCAGGCACTGCTTTGTTTGGTGGTATGCTCATTGGATTAGCGTGAGCGTCATGAACAGGCATCTCTGCTGCTTGATATCCTGCCTCAAGCACTGCTTTGTTTGGAGGTATGTTCATTAGATGAGCGTGAGCGTCATGAACAGGCATCTCTGCTGCTCGATATCCTGCCTTAGGCACTGCTTTGTTTGGTGGTATGTTCATTAGATGAGCTCCATGAACAGGCATCTCTGCCGCTTGATATCCTGCCTCAAGCACTGCTTTGTTTGGGGGTATGTTCATTAGATGAGCGTGACCGTCATGAACAGGCATCTCTGCTGCTTGATATCCCTTCTCGAGCACTGCTTTGATTGGAGGTATGGTCATTAGATGAGCGTCATGAACAGGCATCTCTGCTGCTCGATATCCTGCCTCAAGCACTGCTTTGTTCGGAGGTATGTTCATCAGATGAGAGTGAGAGTCATGAACAGGCATCTCTGCCGCTTGATATCCTGGCTCAAGCACTGCTTCAATTGGAGGTAGGTTCATTAGATGAGCGTGAGCGTCATTAACGGGCATCTCTGCTGCTTGATATCCTGCCTCAAGCACTGCTTTGTTCGGAGGTATGTTCATTAGATGAGCGTGAGCGTCATGAACAGGCATCTCTGCTGCTCGATATCCTGCCTCAAGCACTGCTTTGTTCGGAAGTATGTTCATTAGATGAGCGTGAGCAACATGAACAGGCATCTCTGCCGCTCAATATCCTGCCTCAGGCACTGCTTTGTTTGGAGGTATGTTCATTAGATGAGCGTGAGCGTCATGAACAGGCATCTCTGATGCTCGATATCCTGCCTCAGGCACTGCTTTGTTTTGAGGTATGTTCATTAGATGAGCGACATGAACAGGCATCTCTGCTGCTTGATATCCTGCCTCAAGCACTGCCTTGTGCGTAGGTATGTTCATTAGATGAGCGTGAGCGTCATGAACAGGCATCTCTGCTGCTCGATATCCTGCCTCAAGCACTGCTTTGTTTGGAGGTATGTTCATTAGATGAGCGTGAGCGTCATGAATATGCATCTCTGCCGCTCGATATCCTGCCTCAAGCACTGCTTTGTTCGGAGGTATGTTCATTAGATGAGCGTGAGCGTCATGAACAGTCATCTCTGCTGCTTGATATCCCGCCTCAGGCACTGCTTTGTTTGGAGGTATGTTCATTAGATGAGCGTGAGCGTAATGAACAGGCATCTCTGCTGCTCGATATCCTGCCTCATACACTGCTTCGTTCGGAGGTATTTTCATCAGATGAGCGTGAGCGTCATGAACAGGCATCTCTGCTGCTCGATATCCTTCCTCAAGGACTGCTTCGTTTGGAGGTATGTTCATTAGATGAGCGTGAGCGTCATGAACAGGAATCTCTGCTGCTCGATATCCTGCCTCAAGCACTGCTTTGTTTGGAGGTATGTTCATTAGATGAGCGTGAGCGACATGGACAGGCATCTCTGCCGCTCGATATTCTGCCTCAAGCACTGCTTTGTTCGGAGGTATGTTCATTAGATGAGCGTGAGCGACATGGACAGGCATCTCTGCTGCTCGATATCCTGCCTCAAGCACTGCTTTGTTTGGAGGTATGTTCATCAGATGAGCGTGAGCGTCATGAACAGTCATCTCTGCTGCTCGATATCCTGCCTCAAGCACTGCTTTGTTCGGAGGTGTGTTCATTAGATGAGCTTGAGCGTCATGAACAGGCATCTCTGCTGCTCGATATCCTGCCTCAAGCACTGCTTTGTTCGGAGGTATGTTCATTAGATGAGTGTCATGAACACGCATCTCTGCCGCTCGATATCCTGCCTTGAGCACTGCTTTGTTCGGAGGTATGTTCATTGGATGAGCGTGAGCGTCATGAACAGGCATCTCCGCTGCTCGATATCCTGCCTCAGGCACTGCTTTGTTTGGAGGTATGTTCATTAGATGAGCGTGAGTGTCATGAACAGGCATCTCTCCTGCTCGATATCCTGCCTCAAGCACTGCTTTGTTTGGAGGTACGTTCATAAGATGAGCGTGAGCGTCATGAACAGGCATCTCTGCTGCTCGATATCCTGCCTCATGCACTGCTTTGTTCGGAGGTATGTTCATCAGATGAGCGTGAGCGTCGTAAACAGGCATCTCTGCTGCTCGATATCCTGCCTCAAGCACTGCTTCGTTTGGAGGTATGTTCATTAGATGAGCGTGAGCGTCATGAACAGGCAACTCTGCTGCTCGATATCCTGCTTCGAGCACTGCTTTGTTTGGAGGTATGTTCATCAGATGAGCGTGAGCGTCATGAACAGGCATCTCTGCCGCTCGATATCCTGCCTCAAGCACTGCTTTGTTCGGAGGTATGTTTATTAGATGAGCGTGAGCGACATGGACAGGCATATCTGCTGCTCGATATCCTGCCTCAAGCACTGCTTTGTTCGGAGGTATGTTCATCAGATGAGCTCGAGCGTCATGAACAGGCATCTCTGCTGCTCGATATCCTGCCTCAAGCACTGCTTTGTTCGGAGGTATGTTCATTAGATGAGTGTCATGAACAGGCATCTCTGCCGCTCGATATCCTGCCTCAAGCACTGCTTTGTTCGGAGGTATGTTCATTAGATGAGCGTGAGCGTCATGAACAGGCATCTCCGCTCCTCGATATCCTGCCTCAGGCACTGCTTTGTTTGGAGGTATGTTCATTAGATGAGCGTGAGCGTCATGAACAGGCATCTCTGCTGCTCGATATCCTGCCTCAAGCACTGCTTAGTTTGGAGGTATGTTCATTAGATGAGCGACATGAACAGGCATCTCTGCCGCTTGAAATCCTGCCTCAAGCACTGCTTTGTTTGGAGGTATGTTCATTGGATGAGCGTGAGCGTCATGGACAGGCATATCTGCTGCTTGATATCCTGCCTCAAGCACTGCTCTGTTTGGAGGTATGTTCATTAGATGAGCGTGAGCGTCATGAACAGGCATCTCTGCCGCTCGATATCCTGCCTCAAGCACTGCTTTGTTTGGAGGTATGTTCATTAGATGAGCGTGAGCGTCATGAACAGGCATCTCTGCCGCTCGATATCCTGCCTCAAGCATTGCATTGTTTGGAGGTATGTCCATTAGATGAGCGTCATGAACAGGCATCTCTGCTGCTCGATATCCTGCCTCAAGCACTGCTTTGTTTGGAGGTATGTTCGATAGATGAGCGTGAGCGTCATGAACAGCGCATCTCTGCCGCTCGATATCCTGCCTCAAGCACTGCTTTGTTCGGAGGTATGTTCATTAGATGAGCGTGAGCGTCATGAACAGGCATCTCTGCCGCTCGATATCCTGCCTCAAGCACTGCAATGTTTGGAGGTATGTTCATTAGATGAGCGTCATGAACAGGCATCTCTGCTGCTCGATATCCTGCCTCAGTCACTGCTTTGTTTGGAGGTATGTTCATTAGATGAGCGTGAGCGTCATGAACAGGCATCTCTGCTGCTCGATATCCTGCCTCAAGCACTGCTTTGTTTGGAGGTATGTTCATTAGTTGAGCGTGAGCGTCATGAACAGGCATCTCTGCTGCTTGATATCCTGCCTCAAGCACTGCTTTGTTTGGAGGTATGTTCATTAGATGAGTGTGAGCGTCATGAACAGGCATCTCTGCTGCTCGATATCCTGCCTCAGGCACTGCTTTGTTCGGAGGTATGTTCATTTGATGAGCGTGAGCGTCATGAACAGGCATCTCTGCTGCTCGATATCCTGCTTCAAGCACTGCATTGTTCGGAGGTATGTTCATTAGATGAGCGTGAGCGTCATGAACAGGCATCTCTGCTGCTCGATATCCTGCCTCAGGCACTGCTGTGTTTGGAGGTATGTTCATTAGATGAGCGTGAGCGTCATGAACAGGCATCTCTGCTGAAAGATATCCTGCCTCAAGCACTGCTTTGTTCGTGGGTATATTCGTTAGATGAGCGCTAGCGTCATGAACAGGCATCTCTGCTGCTCGATTTCCTTTCTCAGGCACTGCTTTGTTCGGAAGTATGTCCATTAGATGAGCGTGAGCGTCATGAACAGGCATCTCTGCTGCTCGATATCCTGCCTCAGGCACTGCTTTGTTTGGAGGTATGCTCATTAGATGAGCGTGAGCGTCATGAACAGACATCTCTGCTGCTTGATATCCTGCCTCAAGCACCGCTTCGTTTGGATGTATGTTCATTAGATGAGCGTGATTGTCATGAACAGGCATCTCTGCTGCTTGATATCCTCCCTCAAGCACTGCTTTGTTTGGAGGTATGGTCATAAATGAGCGTCATGAACAGGCATCTCTGCTGCTCGATATTCTGCCTCAAGCACTGCTTTGTTCGGAGGTATGTTCATCAGATGAGCGTGAGCGTCATGAACAGGCATCTCTGCCGCTTGATATCCTGGCTCAAGCCTGCTTCAATTGGAGGTAGGTTCATCAGATGAACGTGAGCGTCATGAACAGGCATCTCTGCTGCTTGATATCCTGCCTCAAGCACTGCTTTGTTCGGAGGTATGTTCATTAGATGAGCGTGAGCGTCATGAACAGGCATCTCTGCTGCTCGATATCCTGCCTCAAGCACTGCTTTGATCGGAGGTATGTTCGTTAGATGAGCGTGAGCAACAAGAACAGGCATCTCTGCCGCTCAATATCCTGCCTCAGGCACTGCTTTGTTTGGAGGTATGTTCATTAGATGAGCGTGAGCGTCATGAACAGGCATCTCTGCTGCTTGATATCCTGCCTCAGGCACTGCTTCGTTTGGAGGTATGTTCATTAGATGAGCGACATGAACAGGCATCTCTGCTGCTTGATATCCTGCCTCAAGCACTGCTTTGTTCGGAGGTATGTTCATTAGATGAGCGTGAGCGTAATGAACAGGCATCTCTGCTGCTCGATATCCTGCCTCAAGCACTGCTTTGTTCGGAGGTATGTTCATTAGATGAGCGTGAGCGTCATGAACAGGCATCTCTGCTGCTCGATATCCTGCCTCAAGCGCTGCTTTGTTTGGAGGTATGTTCATTAGATGGGCGACATGAACAGGCATCTCTGCTGCTTGATATCCTGCCTCAGGCACTGCTTCGTTTGGAGGTATGTTCATTAGATGAGCGTGAGCGTCATGAACAGGCATCTCTGCTGCTTGATATCCTGCCTCAAGCACTGCTCTGTTTGGAGGTATGTTCATTGGATGAGCGTGAGCGTCATGAACAGGCATCTCTGCTGCTTGATATTCTGCCTCAAGCACTGCTTTGTTTGGAGGTATGTTCATTAGATGAGCGTGAGCGTCATGAACAGGCATCTCTGCTGCTCGATATCCTGCCTCAGGCACTGCTTTGTTCGGAGGTATGTTCATAAGATGAGCGTGAGCGTCATGAACAGGCATCTCTGCTGCTCGATATCCTGCTTCAAGCACTGCTTTGTTCGGAGGTATGTTCATTAGATGAGCGTGAGCGTCATGAACAGGCATCTCTGCTGCTCGATATCCTGCCTCAGGCACTGCTTTGTTTGGAGGTATGTTCATTAGATGAGCGTGAGCGTCATGAACAGGAATCTCTGCTGAAAGATATCCTGCCTCAAGCACTGCCTTGTTCGGAGGTATGTTCATTAGATGAGCGTGAGCGTCATGAACAGGCATCTCTGCTGCTCGATTTCCTGCCTCAGGCACTGCTTTGTTCGGAAGTATGTTCATAAGATGAGCGTGAGCGTCATGAACAGGCATCTCTGCTGCTCGATATCCTGCCTCAGGCACTGCTTTGTTTGGTGGTATGCTCATTGGATTAGCGTGAGCGTCATGAACAGGCATCTCTGCTGCTTGATATCCTGCCTCAAGCACTGCTTTGTTTGGAGGTATGTTCATTAGATGAGCGTGAGCGTCATGAACAGGCATCTCTGCTGCTCGATATCCTGCCTTAGGCACTGCTTTGTTTGGTGGTATGTTCATTAGATGAGCTTCATGAACAGGCATCTCTGCCGCTTGATATCCTGCCTCAAGCACTGCTTTGTTTGGGGGTATGTTCATTAGATGAGCGTGACCGTCATGAACAGGCATCTCTGCTGATGATATCCCTTCTCGAGAACTGCTCTGTTTGGAGGTATGTTCATTAGATGAGCGTGAGCGTCATGAACAGGCATCTCTTCCGCTCGATATCCTGCCTCAGGCACTGCTTTGTTTGGAGGTATGTTCATTAGATGAGCGTGAGCGACATGAACAGGCATCTCTGCTGCTCGATATCCTGCCTCAGGCACTGCTTTGTTCGGAGGTATGTTCATTAGATGAGCGTGACCGTCATGAACAGGCATCTCTGCTGCTTGATATCCCTTCTCGAGCACTGCTTTGTTTGGAGGTATGTTCATTAGATGAGCGTGAGCGTCATGAACAGGCATCTCTGCCGCTCGATATCCTGCCTCAGGCACTGCTTTGTTTGGAGGTATGTTCATTAGATGAGCGTGAGCGTCATGAACAGGCATCTCTGCTGCTCGATATCCTGCCTCAGGCACTGCTTTGTTTGGAGGTATGGTCATTAGATGAGCGTCATGAACAGGCATCTCTGCTGCTCGATATCCTGCCTCAAGCACTGCATTGTTCGGAGGTATGTTCATCAGATGAGCGTGAACGTCATGAACAGGCATCTCTGCTGCTTGATACCCTGCCTCAGGCACTGCTCTGTTCGGAGGTATGTTCATTAGATGAGCGTGAGCGTCATGAACAAGCATCTCTGCCGCTTGATATCCTGGCTCAAGCACTGCTTCAATTGGAGGTAGGTTCATTAGATGAGCGTGAGCGTCATGAACAGGCATCTCTGCTGCTTGATATCCTGCCTCAAGCACTGCTTTGTTCGGATGTATGTTCATTAGATGAGCGTGAGCGTCATGAACAGGCATCTCAACTGCTCGATATCCTGCCTCAAGCACTGCTTTGTTCGGAGGTATGTTCATTAAATGAGCTTGAGCAACATGAACAGGCATCTCTGCCGCTCAATATCCTGCCTCAGGCACTGCTTTGTTTGGAGGTATGTTCATTAGATGAGCGTGAGCGTCATGAACAGGCATCTCTGCTGCTCGATATCCTGCCTCAGGCATGGCTTTGTTTTGAGGTATGTTCATTAGATGAGCGACATGAACAGGCATCTCTGCTGCTTGATATCCTGCCTCAAGCACTGCCTTGTTCGTGGGTATGTTCATTAGATGAGCGTGAGCGTCATGAACAGGCATCTCTGCTGCTCGATATCCTGCCTCAAGCACTGCTTTGTTTGGAGGGATGTTCATCATATGAGCGGGAGCGTCATGAACAGGCATCTCTGCTGCTCGATATCCTGCCTCAAGCACTGCTTTGTTTGGAGGTATGTTCATTAGATGAGCGACATGAACAGGCATCTCTGCTGCTTGATATCCTGCCTCGAGCACTGCTTTGTTTGGAGGTATGTTCATTAGATGAGCGTGAGCGTCATGAACAGGCATCTCTGCTGCACGATATCCTGCCTCAAGCACTGCTTTGTTTGGAGGTATGTTCATTAGATGAGCGACATGAACAGGCATCTCTGCTGCTTGATATCCTGCCTCAAGCACTGCTTTGTTCGGAGGTATGTTCATCATATGAGCGGGAGCGTCATGAACAGGCATCTCTGCTGCTCGATATCCTGCCTCAAGCACTGCTTTGTTTGGAGGTATGTTCATTAGATGAGCGACATGAACAGGCATCTCTGCTGCTTGATATCCTGCCTCAAGCATTGCTTTGTTCGGAGGTATGTTCATTAGATGAGCGTGAGCGTCATGAACAGGCATCTCTGCTGCTCGATACCCTGCCTCAAGCACTGCTTTGTTCGGAGGTATGTTCATTAGATGAGCGTGAGCAACATGAACAGGCATCTCTGCCGCTCAATATCCTGCCTCAGGCACTGCTTTGTTTGGAGGTATGTTCATTAGATGAGCGTGAGCGTCATGAACAGGCATCTCTGCTGCTCGATATCCTGCCTCAAGCACTGCTTTGTTCGGAGGTATGTTCATTAGATGAGCGTGAGCGTCATGAACAGGCATCTCTGCTGCTTGATATCCTGCCTCGAGCACTGCATTGTTTGGAGGTATGTTCATTAGATGAGCGTGAGCGTCATGAGCAGGCATCTCTGCTGCTTGATATCCTGCCTTGAGCACTGCTTTGTTTGGAGGTATGTTCATTAGATGAGCGTGAGCGTCATGAATATGTATCTCTGCCGCTCGATATCCTGCCTCAAGCAATGCTTTGTTCGGAGGTATGTTCATTAGATGAGCGTGAGCGTCTTGGACAGGCATCTCTGCTGCTCGATATCCTGCCTCAAGCACTGCTTTGTTTGGAGGTATGTTCATTAGATGAGCGTGAGCGTCATGAATATGTATCTCTGCCGCTCGATATCCTGCCTCAAGCACTGCTTTGTTCGGAGGTATGTTCATTAGATGAGCGTGAGCGTCATGAACAGTCATCTCTGCTGCTTGATATCCCGCCTCAGGCACTGCTTTGTTTGGAGGTATGTTCATTAGATGAGCGTGAGCGTCATGAACAGGCATCTCTGCTGCTCGATATCCTGCCTCATACACTGCTTTGTTCGGAGGTATTTTCATCAGATGAGCGTGAGCGTCATGAACAGGCATCTCTGCTGCTCGATATCCTTCCTCAAGGACTGCTTCGTTTGGAGGTATGTTCATTAGATGAGCGTGAGCGTCATGAACAGGAATCTCTGCTGCTCGATATACTGCCTCAAGCACTGCTTTGTTTGGAGGTATGTTCATTAGATGAGCGTGAGCGACATGGACAGGCATCTCTGCCGCTCGATATTCTGCCTAAAGCACTGCTTTGTTCGGAGGTATGTTCATTAGATGAGCGTGAGCGACATGGACAGGCATCTCTGCTGCTCGATATCCTGCCTCAAGCACTGCTTCGTTTGGAGGTATGTTCATTAGATGAGCGTGAGCGTCATGAACAGTCATCTCTGCTGCTCGATATCCTGCCTCAAGCACTGCTTTGTTCGGAGGTATGTTCATTAGATGAGCTTGAGCGTCATGAACAGGCATCTCTGCTGCTCGATATCCTGCCTCAAGCACTGCTTTGTTCGGAGGTATGTTCATTAGATGAGTGTCATGAACACGCATCTCTGCCGCTCGATATCCTGCCTCGAGCACTGCTTTGTTCGGAGGTATGTTCATTAGATGAGCGTGAGCGCCATGAACAGGCATCTCCGCTGCTCGATATCCTGCCTCAGGCACTGCTTTGTTTGGAGGTATGTTCATTAGATGAGCGTGAGCGTCATGAACAGGCATCTCTCCTGCTCGATATCCTGCCTCAAGCACTGCTTTGTTTGGAGGTACGTTCATAAGATGAGCGTGAGCGTCATGAACAGGCATCTCTGCTGCTCGATATCCTGCCTCATGCACTGCTTCGTTCGGAGGTATGTTCATCAGATGAGCGTGAGCGTCATAAACAGGCATCTCTGCTGCTCGATATCCTGCCTCAAGCACTGCTCCGTTTGGAGGTATGTTCATTAGATGAGCGTGAGCGTCATGAACAGGCAACTCTGCTGCTCGATATCCTGCCTCAGGCACTGCTTTGTTCGGAGGTATGTTCATTAGATGAGCGTGAGCGTCATGAACAGGCATCTCTGCCGCTCGATATCCTGCCTCAAGCACTGCTTTGTTCGGAGGTATGTTCATCAGATGAGCGTGAGCGACATGGACAGGCATCTCTGCTGCTCGATATCCTGCCTCAAGCACTGCTTTGTTCGGAGGTATGTTCATCAGATGAGCTCGAGCGTCATGAACAGGCATCTCTGCTGCTCGATATCCTGCCTCAAGCACTGCTTTGTTCGGAGGTATGTTCATTAGATGAGTGTCATGAACAGGCATCTCTGCCGCTCGATATCCTGCCTCAAGCACTGCTTTGTTCGGAGGTATGTTCATTAGATGAGCGTGAGCGTCATGAACAGGCATCTCCGCTCCTCGATATCCTGCCTCAGGCACTGCTTTGTTTGGAGGTATGTTCATTAGATGAGCGTGAGCGTCATGAACAGGCATCTCTGCTGCTCGATATCCTGCCTCAAGCACTGCTTAGTTTGGAGGTATGTTCATTAGATGAGCGACATGAACAGGCATCTCTGCCGCTTGAAATCCTGCCATAAGCACTGCTTTGTTTGGAGGTATGTTCATTGGATGAGCGTGAGCGTCATGGACAGGCATCTCTGCTGCTTGATATCCTGCCTCAAGCACTGCTCTGTTTGGAGGTATGTTCATTAGATGAGCGTGAGCGTCATGAACAGGCATCTCTGCCGCTCGATATCCTGCCTCAAGCACTGCTTTGTTTGGAGGTATGTTCATTAGATGAGCGTGAGCGTCATGAACAGGCATCTCTGCCGCTCGATATCCTGCCTCAAGCATTGCATTGTTCGGAGGTATGTCCATTAGATGAGCGTCATGAACAGGCATCTCTGCTGCTCGATATCCTGCCTCAAGCACTGCTTTGTTTGGAGGTATGTCCGATAGATGAGCGTAAGCGTCATGAACAGGCATCTCTGCCGCTCGATATCCCGCCTCAAGCACTGCTTTGTTCGGAGGTATGTTCATTAGATGAGCGTGAGCGTCATGAACAGGCATCTCTGCCGCTCGATATCCTGCCTCAAGCACTGCTTTGTTTGGAGGTATGTTCATTAGATGAGCGTCATGAACAGGCATCTCTGCTGCTCGATATCCTGCCTCAGGCACTGCTTTGTTTGGAGGTATGTTCATTAGATGAGCGTGAGCGTCATGAACAGGCATCTCTGCTGCTCGATATCCTGCCTCAAGCACTGCTTCGTTCGGAGGTATGTTCATTAGTTGAGCGTGAGCGACATGGACAGGCATCTCTGCTGCTCGATATCCCGCCTCAAGCACTGCTTTGTTTGGAGGTATGTTCATCAGATGAGCGTGTGCGTCATGAACAGGCATCTCTGCTGCTTGATATCCTGCCTCAAGCACTGCTCTGTTTGGAGGTATGTTCATTAGATGAGCGTGAGCGTCATGAACAGGCATCTCTGCTGCTTGATATCCTGCCTCAAGCACTGCTTTGTTTGGAGGTATGTTCATAAGATGAGCGTGAGCGTCATGAACAGGCATCTCTGCTGCTCGATATCTTGCCTCAGGCACTGCTTTGTTCGGAGGTATGTTCATTAGATGAGCGTGAGCGTCATGAACAGGCATCTCTGCTGCTCGATATCCTGCTTCAAGCACTGCATTGTCCGGAGTTATGTTCATTAGATGAGCGTGAGCGTCATGAACAGGCATCTCTGCTGCTCGATATCCTGCCTCATGCACTGCTTTGTTTGGAGGTATGTTCATTAGATGAGCGTGAGCGTCATGAACAGGCATCTCTGCTGAAAGATATCCTGCCTCAAGCACTGCTTTGTTCGTGGGTATATCCATTAGATGAGCGTGAGCGTCATGAACAGGCATCTCTGCTGCTCGATTTCCTGCCTCAGGCACTGCTTTGTTCGGAAGTATGTTCATTAGATGAGCGTGAGCGTCATGAACAGGCATCTCTGCTGCTCGATATCCTGCCTCAGGCACTGCTTTGTTTGGAGGTATGCTCATTAGATGAGCGTGAGCGTCATGAACAGGCATCTCTGCTGCTTGATATCCTGCCTCAAGCACTGCTTTGTTTGGATGTATGTTCATTAGATGAGCGTGAGCGTCATGAACAGGCATCTCCGCTGCTTGATATCCTCCCTCAAGCACTGCTTTGTTTGGAGGTATGGTCATAAATGAGCGTCATGAACAGGCATCTCTGCTGCTCGATATTCTGCCTCAAGCACTGCTTTGTTCGGAGGTATGTTCATCAGATGAGCGTGAGCGTCATGAACAGGCATCTCTGCCGCTTGATATCCTGGCTCAAGCACTGCTTCAATTGGAGGTAGGTTCATCAGATGAGCGTGAGCGTCATGAACAGGCATCTCTGCTGCTTGATATCCTGCCTCAAGCACTGCTTTGTTCGGAGGTATGTTCATTAGATGAGCGTGAGCGTCATGAACAGGCATCTCTGCTGCTCGATATCCTGCCTCAAGCACTGCTTTGATCGGAGGTATGTTCATTAGATGAGCGTGAGCAACAAGAACAGGCATCTCTGCCGCTCAATATCCTGCCTCAGGCACTGCTTTGTTTGGAGGTATGTTCATTAGATGAGCGTGAGCGTCATGAACAGGCATCTCTGCTGCTCGATATCCTGCCTCAGGCACTGCTTCGTTTGGAGGTATGTTCATTAGATGAGTGACATGAACAGGCATCTCTGCTGCTTGATATCCTGTATCAAGCACTGCTTTGTTCGGAGGTATGTTCATTAGATGAGCGTGAGCGTAATGAACAGGCATCTCTGCTGCTCGATATCCTGCCTCAAGCACTGCTTCGTTCGGAGGTATGTTCATTAGATGAGCGTGAGCGTCATGAACAGGCATCTCTGCTGCTCGATATCCTGCCTCAAGTGCTGCTTTGTTTGTAGGTATGTTCATTAGATGAGCGACATGAACAGGCATCTCTGCTGCTTGATATCCTGCCTCAGGCACTGCTTTGTTTGGAGGTAGGTTCATTAGATGAGCGTAAGTGTCATGAACAGGCATCTCTGCCGCTCGATATCCTGCCTCAAGCACTGCTTCGGTCGGAGGTATGTTCATTAGATGAGCGTGAGCGATATGGACAGGCATCTCTGCTGCTTGATCGATATCCTGCCTTAAGCACTGCTTTGTTTGGAGGTATGTTCTTTAGATGAGCGTCATGAACAGGCGTCTCTGCTGCTCGATATCCTGCCTCAGGCACTGCTTTGTTCGGAGGTATGTTCATTAGATGAGCGTGAGCGTCATGAACAGGCATCTCTGTTGCTCGATATCCTGCCTCAAGCACTGCTTCGTTTGGAGGTATGTTCATTAGATGAGCGGGAGCGTCATGAACAGGCATCTCTGCTGCTCGATATCCTGCCTCAAGCACTGCTTTGTTCGGAGGTATGTTCATTAGATGAGCGACATGAACAGGCATCTCTGCTGCTTGATATCCTGCCTCAAGCACTGCTTCGTTAGGAGGTATGTTCATTAGATGAGCGTGAGCGTCATGAACAGGCAACTCTGCTGCTTGATATCCTGCCTCGAGCACTGCTTTGTTCGGAGGTATGTTCATTAGATGAGCGTGAGCGTCTTGGACAGGCATCTCTGCTGCTCGATAACCTGCCTCAAGCACTGCTTTGTTCGGAGGTATGTTCATTAGATGAGCGTGAGCGTTATGAACATGCATCTCTGCCGCTCGATATCCTGCCTCAGGCACTGCTTCGTTCGGAGGTATGTTCATTAGATGAGCGTGTGAGTCATGAACAGAAATCTCTGCTGCTCGATATCCTGCCTCAAGCACTGCTTTGTTCGGAGGTATGTTCATTAGATGGGCGTGAGCGTCATGAACAGGCATCTCTGCTGCTCGATATCCTGCCTCAAGCACTGCTTTGTTTGGAGGGATGTTCATTAGATGAGCGTGAGCGACATGGACAGGAATCTCTGCTGCTCGATATCCCGCCTCGAGCACTGCTTTGTTTGGAGGTATGTTCATTAGATGAGCGTGAGCGTAATGAACAGGCATCTCTGCTGCTCGATATCCTGCTTCAAGCACTGCTTTGTTCGGAGGTATGTTCATTAGATGAGCGTGAGCGCCATGAACAGGCATCTCTGCTGCTCGATATCCTGCCTCAGGCACTGCTTTGTTTGGAGGTATGTTCATTAGATGAGCGTGAGCGTCATGAACAGGAATCTCTGCTGAAATATATCCTGCCTCAAGCACTGCTTTGTTCGGAGGTATGTTCATTAGATGAGCGTGAGCGTCATGAACAGGCATCACTGCTGCTCGATTTCCTGCCTCAGGCACTGCTTTATTCGGAAGTATGTTTATTAGATGAGCGTGAGCGTCATGAACAGGCATCTCTGCTGCTCGATATCCTGCCTCAGGCACTGCTTTGTTTGGAGGTATGCTCATTGGATTAGCGTGAGCGTCATGAACAGGCATCTCTGCTGCTCGATATCCTGCCTCAAGCACTGCTCTGTTCGGAGGTATGTTCATTAGATGAGCGTGAGCGTCATGAACAGGCATCTCCGCTGCTCGATATCCTGCCTCAGGCACTGCTTTGTTTGGTGGTATGTTCATTGGATGAGCTTCATGAACAGGCATCTCTGCCGCTTGATATCCTGCCTCAAGCACTGCTTTGTTTGGGGGTATGTTCATTAGATGAGCGTGACCGTCATGAACAGGCATCTCTGCCGCTTGATATCCTCCCTCAAGCACTGCTTTGTTTGGAGGTATGGTCATTAGATGAGCGTCATGAACAGGCATCTCTGCTGCTCGATATCCTGCCTCAAGCACTGCTTTGTTCGGAGGTATGTTCATCAGATGAGCGTGAGCGTCATGAACAGGCATCTCTGCCGCTTGATATCCTGGCTCAAGCACTGCTTCAATTGGAGGTAGGTTCATTAGATGAGCGTGAGCGTCATGAACAGGCATCTCTGCTGCTTGATATCCTGCCTCAAGCACTGCTTTGTTCGGAGGTATGTTCATTAGATGAGCGTGAGCGTCATGAACAGGCATCTCTGCTGCTCGATATCCTGCCTCAAGCGCTGCTTTGTTTGGAGGTATGTTCATTAGATGAGCGACATGAACAGGCATCTCTGCTGCTTGATATCCTGCCTCAGGCACTGCTTTGTTTGGAGGTATGTTCATTAGATGAGCGTGAGCGTCATGAACAGGCATCTCCGCTGGAAGATATAATGCCTCAAGCACTGCTTTGTTCGTGGGTATATCCATTAGATGAGCGTGAGCGTCATGAACAGGCATCTCTGCTGCTCGATTTCCTGCCTCAGGCACTGCTTTGTTCGAAAGTATGTTCATTAGATGAGCGTGAGCGTCATGAACAGGCATCTCTGCTGCTCGATATCCTGCCTCAGGCACTGCTTTGTTTGGAGGTATGCTCATTAGATGAGCGTGAGCGTCATGAACAGGCATCTCTGCTGCTTGATATCCTGCCTCAAGCACTGCTCTGTTTGGAGGTATGTTCATTAGATGAGCGTGAGCGTCATGAACAGGCATCTCTGCTGCTTGATATCCTGCCTCAAGCACTGCTTTGTTTGGAGGTATGTTCATTAGATGAGCGTGAGAGTCATGAAGAGGCATCTCTGCTGCTCGATATCCTGCCTCAAGCACTGCTTTGTTTGGGGGTATGTTCATTAGATGAGCGTGAGCGTCATGAACAGGCATCTCTGCTGCTTGATATCCTCCCTCAAGCACTGCTAATTTGTTCGGAGGTATGGTCATAAATGAGCGTCATGAACAGGCATCTCTGCTGCTCGATATTCTGCCTCAAGCACTGCTCTGTTCGGAGGTATGTTCATCAGATGAGCGTGAGCGTCATGAACAGGCATCTCTGCCGCTTGATATCCTGGCTCAAGCACTGCTTCAATTGGAGGTAGGTTCATCAGATGAGCGTGAGCGTCATGAACAGGCATCTCTGCTGCTTGATATCATGCCTCAAGCACTGCTTTGTTCGGAGGTATGTTCATTAGATGAGCGTGAGCGTCATGAACAGGCATCTCTGCTGCTCGATATCCTGCCTCAAGCACTGCTTTGATCGGAGGTATGTTCATTAGATGAGCGTGAGCAACAAGAACAGGCATCTCTGCCGCTCAATATCCTGCCTCAGGCACTGCTTTGTTTGGAGGTATGTTCATCAGATGAGCGTGAGCGTCATGAACAGGCATCTCTGCTGCTCGATATCCTGCCTCAGGCACTGCTTCGTTTGGAGGTATGTTCATTAGATGAGCGACATGAACAGGCATCTCTGCTGCTTGATATCCTGCCTCAAGCACTGCTTTGTTCGGAGGTATGTTCATTAGATGAGCGTGAGCGTAATGAACAGGCATCTCTGCTGCTCGATATCCTGCCTCAAGCACTGCTTCGTTCGGAGGTATGTTCATTAGATGAGCGTGAGCGTCATGAACAGGCATCTCTGCCGCTCGATATCCTGCCTTAAGCACTGCTTTGTTTGGAGGTATGTTCTTTAGATGAGCGTCATGAACAGGCGTCTCTGCTGCTCGATATCCTGCCTCAAGCACTGCTTCGTTTGGAGGTATGTTCATTAGATGAGCGTGAGCGTCATGAACAGGCATCTCTGCTGCTTGATATCCTGCCTCGAGCACTGCTTTGTTCGGAGGTATGTTCATTAGATGAGCGTGAGCGTCTTGGACAGGCATCTCTGCTGCTCGATATCCTGCCTCAGGCACTGCTCCGTTCGGAGGTATGATCATTAGATGAGCGTGTTAGTCATGAACAGAAATCTCTGCTGCTCGATATCCTGCCTCAAGCACTGCTTTGTTCGGAGGTATGTTCATTAGATGAGCGTGAGCGATATGGACAGGCATCTCTGCTGCTTGATATCCTGCCTCAAGCACTGCTTCGTTTGGAGGTATGTTCATTAGATGAGCGTGAGCGTTATGAACATGCATCTCTGCCGCTCGATATCCTGCCTCAGGCACTGCTTCGTTCGGAGGTATGTTCATTAGATGAGCGTGAGCGATATGGACAGGCATCTCTGCTGCTTGATATCCTGCCTCAGGCACTGCTTTGTTCGGAGGTATGTTCATTAGATGAGCGTGAGCGATATGGACAGGCATCTCTGCTGCTTGATATCCTGCCTCAAGCACTGCTTCGTTTGGAGGTATGTTCATTAGATGAGCGTGAGCGTTATGAACATGCATCTCTGCCGCTCGATATCCTGCCTCAGGCACTGCTTCGTTCGGAGGTATGTTCATTAGATGAGCGTGTGAGTCATGAACAGAAATCTCTGCTGCTCGATATCCTGCCTCAAGCACTGCTTTGTTCGGAGGTATGTTCATTAGATGAGCGTGAGCGACATGGACATGAATCTCTGCTGCTCGATATCCCGCCTCAAGCACTGCTCTGTTTGGAGGTATGTTTATTAGATGAGCGTGAGCGTCATGAACAGGCATCTCTGCTGCTTGATATCCTGCCTCAAGCACTGCTTTGTTTGGAGGTATGTTCATTAGATGAGCGTGAGCGTCATGAACAGGCATCTCTGCTGCTCGATATCCTGCCTCAGGCACTGCTTTGTTCGGAGGTATGTTCATTAGATGAGCGTGAGCGTCATGAACAGGCATCTCTGCTGCTCGATATCCTGCTTCAAGCACTGCTTTGTTCGGAGGTATGTTCATTAGATGAGCGTGAGCGCCATGAACAGGCATCTCTGCTGCTAGATATCCTGCCTCAGGCACTGCTTTGTTCGGAGGTATGTTCATTAGATGAGCGTGAGCGTCATGAACAGGCATCTCTGCTGCTTGATATCCTGCCTCAGGCACTGCATTGTTTGGAGGTATGTTCATTAGATGAGCGTGAGCGTCATGAACAGGAATCTCTGCTGGAAGATATCCTGCCTCAAGCACTGCTTTGTTCAGAGGTATGTTCATTAGATGAGCGTGAGCGTCATGAACAGGCATCTCTGCTGCTCGATTTCCTGCCTCAGGCACTGCTTTATTCGGAAGTATGTTCATTAGATGAGCGTGAGCGTCATGAACAGGCATCTCTGCTGCTCGATATCCTGCCTCAGGCACTGCTTTGTTTGGAGGTATGCTCATTGGATTAGCGTGAGCGTCATGAACAGGCATCTCTGCTGCTCGATATCCTGCCTCAAGCACTGCTTTGTTTGGAGGTATGTTCATTAGATGAGCGTGAGCGTCATGAACAGGCATCTCCGCTGCTCGATATTCTGCCTCAGGCACTGCTTCCTTTGGTGGTATGTTCATTAGATGAGCTTCATGAACAGGCATCTCTGCCGCTTGATATCCTGCCTCAAGCACTGCTTTGTTTGGGGGTATGTTCATTAGATGAGCGTGACCGTCATGAACAGGCATCTCTGCTGCTTGATATCCTCCCTCAAGCACTGCTTTGTTTGGAGGTATGGTCATTAGATGAGCGTCATGAACAGGCATCTCTGCTGCTCGATATCCTGCCTCAAGCACTGCTTTGTTCGGAGGTATGTTCATCAGATGAGCGTGAGCGTCATGAACAGGCATCTCTGCCGCTTGATATCCTGGCTCAAGCACTGCTTCAATTGGAGGTAGGTCCATTAGATGAGCGTGAGCGTCATGAACAGGCATCTCTGCTGCTTGATATCCTGCCTCAAGCACTGCTTTGTTCGGAGGTATGTTCATTAGATGAGCGTGAGCGTCATGAACAGGCATCTCTGCTGCTCGATATCCTGCCTCAAGCACTGCTTTGTATGGAGGTATTTTCATTAGATGAGCGTGAGCAACATGAACAGGCATCTCTGCCGCTCAATATCCTGCCTCAGGCACTGCTTCGTTTGGAGGTATGTTCATTAGATGAGCGTGAGCGTCATGAACAGGCATCTCTGCTGCTCGATATCCTGCCTCAGGCACTGCTTTGTTTG
Source organism: Brachyptera risi (assembly GCA_964007535.1). Classification (NCBI taxonomy): domain Eukaryota; kingdom Metazoa; phylum Arthropoda; class Insecta; order Plecoptera; family Taeniopterygidae; genus Brachyptera; species Brachyptera risi. The sequence goes on from OZ023332.1 coordinate 7,955,417, forward strand.
GAGGTATGTTCATTAGATGAGCGACATGAACAGGCATCTCTGCTGCTTGATATCCTGCCTCAAGCACTGCCTTGGTCGGAGGTATGTTCATTAGATGAGCGTGAGCGTCATGAACAGGCATCTCTGCTGCTCGATATCCTGCCTCAAGCACTGCTTTGTTCGGAGGTATGTTCATCAGATGAGCGTGAGCGTAATGAACAGGCATCTCTGCTGCTCGATATCCTGCCTCAAGCTCTGCTTTGTTCGGAGGTATGTTCATTAGATGAGCGTGAGCGTCATGAACAGGCATCTCTGCTGCTCGATATCCTGCCTCAAGCGCTGCTTTGTTTGGAGGTATGTTCATTAGATTAGCGACATGAACAGGCATCTCTGCTGCTTGATATCCTGCCTCAGGCACTGCTTCGTTTGTAGGTATGTTCATTAGATGAGCGTGAGCGTAATGAACAGGCATCTCTGCTGCTTGATATCCTGCCTCAAGCACTTCTCTGTTTGGAGGTATTTTCATTAGATGAGCGTGAGCGTCATGAACAGGCATCTCTGCTGCTTGATATCCTGCCTCAAGCACTGCTTTGTTTGGAGGTACGTTCATTAGATGAGCGTGAGCGTCATGAACAGGCATCTCTGCTGCTCGATATCCTGCCTCAGGCACTGCTTTGTTCGGAGGTATGTTCATTAGATGAGCGTGAGCGTCATGAACAGGCATCTCTGCTGCTCGATATCCTGCCTCAGGCACTGCTTTGTTCGGAGGTATGTTCATTAGATGAGCGTGAGCGTCATGAACAGGCATCTCTGCTGCTCGATATCCTGCTTCAAGCACTGCTTTGTTCGGAGGTATGTTCATTAGATGAGCGTGAGAGTCATGAACAGGCATCTCTGCTGCTCGATATCCTGCCTCAGGCACTGCTTTGTTTGGAGGTATGTTCATTAGATGAGCGTGAGCGTCATGAACAGGAATCTCTGCTGAAAGATATCCTGCCTCAAGCACTGCTTTGTTCGGAGGTATGTTCATCAGATGAGCGTGAGCGTCATGAACAGGCATCTCTGCTGCTCGATTTCCTGCCTCAGGCACTGCTTTGTTCGGAAGTATGTTCATTAGATGAGCGTGAGCGTCATGAACAGGCATCTCTGCTGCTCGATATCCTGCCTCAGGCACTGCTTTGTTTGGTGGTATGCTAATTGGATTAGCGTGAGCGTCATGAACAGACATCTCTGCTGCTTGATATCCTGCCTCAAGCACTGCTTTGTTTGGAGGTATGTTCATTAGATGAGCGTGAGCGTCATGAACAGGCATCTCTGCTGCTCGATATCCTGCCTTAGGCACTGCTTTGTTTGGTGGTATGTTCATTAGATGAGTTTCATGAACAGGCATCTCTGCCGCTTGATATCCTGCCTCAAGCACTGCTTTGTTTGGGGGTATGTTCATTAGATGAGCGTGACCGTCATGAACAGGCATCTCTGCTGCTTGATATTCCCTCTCGAGCACTGCTTTGTTTGGAGGTATGGTCATTAGATGAGCGTCATGAACATTGCCATTGCCGTTTGCCAGGATATCGTTGTTAGTTATTCTTACTTTATTTTTCTTGACGATAAATTCATCGCGCTTTTTACGTGAGTTGAACTGAACAATGATACTCCTCACCTTATCCTTTTTAGCAGGGAGACGGTGGACAACTTCTATATCGTCTTTCACAAGTTTAATTTCCATTTTTTCAGCCACTTGAAGTACAACACGTTCAAGGTCTTCGTCTTTATACTCTAGCACTTCGTGGATCTCAATGTTCGAATTCCTTCCATATTGTTCAAGGTTATTCAACCTAGCTTTCAAATCAACAATCTCTTCATCCCTTTCTTTAACTGTAGCGACGAGAGATTCGATTGTCTTATTCATGTTAGCAATTATTCCGTTACTTTCGTTAACTTTGATAACAAGCTCATCATACTTATCAGAAATGAATTGTTGACTCTTCTCCAAATCCATCTTCAGGTCCGCAAATAGTTTTTCAAGATGAGATTTTTGTTGCTGTTGTTGTTTATCTGCAATATCCGGGTTTGACGATGTCGAGGTTTTCCTTTCAGAGGTCTTATTTTTACAAAACATACACCTCCACGATTTGCGTTTACTGTCAGGCATAGATCGATAGGTTTTCTCCGATAAAGTTGTACATTCTATGTGATAATTATTCTCGCATCCATAGCATTCAATGTACTGGCCAACCTTGGGCAACGGATCGTTGCATCTATGACATTCCATTACGAAAAACGGTACCGTATACACACTTGAACTTAGAAAGCGAGAGCTCGAGCAAAACACGTCCTACCTGTTCGCTGTCCAGACAGCAACTGATAATATACAATAATAATAAACAATAAATAAACAATAATAAATAAACAATAATAAACAATAATAAAGATAATAAACAATAATAATAATAATAATAATAATAATAATAATAATAATAATTTATTACCAGCGACTACTATACATGATACAGTATGGTAAATGTCAGCATTGAGTAAAAAAAACAATATAAAAAACAACATATCATACGAATATAAGATAACAATAAAAATGCAATGGATAATACAGATAGGCGTAATAATGTCTAGTCCAGAGCCTGGCGGTAGTTAAGGAAATCTTGTACAGAGTAAAATGAGTGGACAAATAGAAATTTCTTCACCTTGAACTTGAAGAGAATACTACTAGATATAGACTTGATATCAACAGGTAAGCTATTGTATAGACTAGACATGAAATAATGCGGACTTCTGGCGAACAACATTAGTCTGTGCTTTTCGACTCGCACATCGTCACGACGCCTGGTGCCATGTTGGTGAACATTGCGGTTGCATTTGAAAAGGTGAAAGTTCTCTTTCACAAAAACAACTGACTGCAGGATAAGAATGCTCGGCAGCGGTAATAACGAGCTAGTTTTAAAGAGGGGTCTGCAAGACGATCGATTTCGTGCATTCGAAAGTATTCTTACGGCTCTCTTCTGAAGCACAAATAGTCTTTGAGCGTGCGGCGAGTGTCCCCAGAAGGGGATCCCATATTGTAAATGCGAGAAAATGTGAGCGAAGTATACCATGCGTAAGACCGCAGACGAAACAACGCGGCACAAACTTCTGAGCATGTAAATACCTTTCAGGACTTTTTTGGCTATTTCTTCAATGTGTACTGACCAATCCAACGTATCTGATATAACAATGCCAAGAAACTTGGTAGAAGTTGACACCTGCACATTAGAGCCGTTTAAACGGATAAGCGGACTTGCGATACGCTTGTCTTGGTATGAATGAAATTGCATACACGTGGTTTTAGACACGTTTAATAGAAGCCTGTTTGTGGTACACCATAGTTGCATTAGGGTTGTGGCTTTGTTAGCTAAGACTGTGGCATCATCAATAGTCGGCGCAGAAACAATGTGATTTGTGTCGTCGGCAAAGAGGACAATATGACCATCCTTGCACACGGCCGGTAGGTCATTAATATAAAGCAAGAACAAAAGCGGTCCTAAAATTGATCCCTGAGGAACCCCAACCGTTATCTTGGCCGGCGAAGATTTGAAATTCAAATTTATGTCCGATTCACTTGTCGTACAGATATTTACAATTTGCTGCCTCGAAGAGAGGAATGATTTTATCCATCGCAATGCGTTTCCATTTATACCCATACTATCTAGTTTGCAATATAATATATCATGGTCCACGCTATCGAACGCCTTCGAGAGATCGTAGAAGAGGCCTAAAGAGGTACTGCATTTTTCGTCTAATGCTTGATAAACAGAAGTAAGAAACATGAATATGGCAGTGATGGTAGATCTACCCGTGCGGAAGCCATGCTGGGAATCGGAGAAAATGTTGAACTTGATGCAATACGACATAAGGCGCGAAAGCATAGCTTTTTCAAACACTTTGGATATGCATGAGAGGAGAGCGATTGGGCGGTAATTGCCTGGATCTGTAGGATCGCCTTTCTTGAAGAGGGGAATCACTTTGGCTAATTTCAACTTTGAAGGAAACTGCCCGTCAAGGAAAGACTGATTAATAACCTCAGTTAAATACGGTGCAATTACGTGAGCACAAGAACGAAGAATTGATGTTGGAATCTCATCTGGGCCTGCAGAATGCTTGTTTGCTAGACGTTGGATAATAGAAACAATTTCCATAGTATGTACCGGGAAAAGAAAAATACTTCCTACCGAGTACGAAACACTCAATGTGGGACCAGTCGGAGGCGGAAGAGATCTTAAGAGATCGGGGACTGCATTGGTGAAGAAATGGTTGAAAGCATTCGCAACATCAGTAGAGTCTGAAATGACATTCCCCTGCACTTTCAATGAGATATTCTTCTCTTTGGGTTTGGTCGATGTAGTACTTCGTTTAATTAGCTTCCACGATGCGCAACCAATATTGGGTGAATTAGCAATAAAGGTGTCATTGGAGGTTCTCTTGGCAGCCAGAAGATTCAATCTGTACGATCGTTTGGCCTCTCTGTAGCGATCAGCTTCTTGGTTAGTAGAACCAGATTGCTTGGTCTCGAAAGCAAGGGCTCGTAAGAAACTGGCCTGGTCCTTGAGGTCCTTGGTTATCCAGTTATTTCTTGGCTTCTCAAGAAATGCCCTAACATTAGTTCTGGGAAAACTACTGTCAAAGTGATGCATAAAAGTATCGTTAAAAGCTGCAAATTTATCATTGGCAGAACACTTCGCAAAAACTTCGTACCAATCAGCCCCACGCAATCTATGAAGAAAATCAGACCTCTGACTTGGACCAAATAACCTTTTTTTTTCTGTAACATTCTGTTCCCGTATTTTAGGCACAGCAGGAGGGCGAATTACGACAGATAGCGAACAGTGGTCGGAAAGACCAGTCTCCAGTATACTACAGGAGTAGAAGTCGTCGGGCATATTAGTTATGAATAAATCAATCGCAGTTTCGGACACTGGCGTTATTCTGGTTGGTCCATTAGGGTTTGCTATCACTAGACTATATGATGACAGAAGGTCTGTAAGTTTTTGACGATTTCGACTGTTAGTGAGTATGTTTGTATTGAAATCACCGCACATTACAATCCTGCCAGATTTGCCACTTTTAGACAGGGCAAGTAGAATTATTTCTTCAAGCTTGAGAAGGAAAGAATCAAAGTCAGCATTTGGAGATCTATAAACAGTTACGAGAATGAGTGAAATACCGCTGGTCTTCCACTTCGAAATAGCACACTCGAAGGTCTTTTCCACGCAGTTAGTGCAGACAATTTCCTCTGTATGTAGTCCAAGTTTAGCCAGAATAAGTACCCCACCATGCGTGAAGTTCGTACGGGCAAAGTGACCGATTTTCATGTACCCTGGTACGTCTAGAATATTAACTTGATACTCAGCTAGCCAGTGCTCTGCAAGCATAATGATATCACACTTCAAATCAGCGTTGAGAACTAGAAGTTCTAAAACTTTTCTAGCCGAGAGGCTCTGGATGTTGGCAAATAAGACCGAAACTCCGGTAAGAGGGAGTGGGACTCTCAACTCGGGGATACAGAGTTTACTCGCCGGTGAAAAAAACGTCGAATAAGAACTCCTGACGGCCAGAAAGCTGAATCAGTGAGTGCCTCGAGTGAATCAGCACTAGCTTCTAATTTGAAAGAGTTTGAGTTGCCAATTGTGTTCAGCTGTTCACATGTGATGTCTTCTTGTGCTAGCTTATCTTTAACATAATTCACCACATCGTCGGATGTAATGTCTGGTTGGAGACGACCGATATACAGAGATATCTTCCTGGGTACTGCCATGATTTTGCTGCCATTGATTCTCGCGCTACCTAGCGTAATGGGCCTATTTCGACCAGTTGCCCTGCTCGAAGTCTTCTTGTGTTTCACTAACTTGAAAGTGGTCACGTCATCAGCTGGGGCACTGACACCGCTGCCACTATTCCCTTCGTGGGACTCGGAATTTTCTGGCTTGTCACTAGACAAAATGTTCGGGGTAGTAGGTCCTACGTCAGCAAGACCCGGAACAGGAGCACTCACAAGTTTGGCATATGATGTGTAAGTTGGAGGACACTCGGGCGGGATTTCCTTCTCGACACTGGCTTCTACAGTTGAGCTAGCGCTCGTGCTGGGGATAACTTTATACCCACCACCTGTCACTTCAAGATTCTTGACCAGACATTCCATGTTTTTAATTTTATCTTTCTGCAGTGAAATTATATATTCCATATCAATGATTCGTTTCAAGAGGAGATTATTTTCTTTCTTCAAGAAGTCACACTCGCTTGCAGACCAAAAGACATTGACACCACTGTCATTCAATTTTTCCGAAACTACGCCACTGTCCGCCGAAACTCGTTGGTCAGTTTGCACAGTACTCACAAGAATAGGATTTGACTGATCATTTGACTTCACTTTAGCCCGCGTATTTGCCATGGCCTAAAGTACTCGAAAAAAACCCACAACAACACTGTGGTACACTGCCTGGCACGACTAAGCGAACAAAACTACCGGTAGCCTATTTTTATCCTATTTTAGCCTATTTTTATTTATATCCTGCCTCAAGCACTGCTTTGTTCAGAGGTATGTTCATCAGATGGGTGTCATGAACAGGCATCTCTGCCGCTCGATATCCTGCCTCAAGCACTGCTTTGTTCGGAGGTATGTTCATTAGATGAGCGTGAGCGTCATGAACAGGCATCTATGCTGCTCGATATCCTGCCTCAAGCACTGCTTTGTTTGGAGGGATGTTCATCATATGAGCGGGAGCGTCATGAACAGGCATCTCTGCTGCTCGATATCCTGCCTCAAGCACTGCTTTGATTGGAGGTATGTTCATTAGATGAGCGACATGAACAGGCATCTCTGCTGCTTGATATCCTGCCTCAAGCACTGCTTTGTTTGGAGGTATGTTCATTAGATGAGCGTGAGCGTCATGAACAGGCATCTCTGCTGCTTGATATCCTGCCTCGAGCACTGCTTTGTTCGGAGGTATGTTCATTAGATGAGCGTGAGCGTCTTGGACAGGCATCTCTGCTGCTCGATATCCTGCCTCAAGCACTGCTTTGTTTGGAGGTATGTTCATTAGATGAGCGTGAGCGTCATGAACATGCATCTCTGCCGCTCGATATCCTGCCCCAAGCACTGCTTTGTTCGGAGGTATGTTCATTAGATGAGCGTGAGCGTCATGGACAGTCATCTCTGCTGCTTGATATCCTGCCTCAGGCACCGCTTTGTTTGGAGGTATGTTCATTAGATGAGCGTGATCGTCATGAACAGGCATCTCTGCTGCTCGATAACCTGCCTCATACACTGCTTTGTTCGGAGGTATGTTCATCAGATGAGCGTGAGCGTCATGAACAGGCATCTCTGCTGCTCGATATCCTTCCTCAAGGACTGCTTTGTTTGGAGGTATGTTCATTAGATGAGCGTGAGCGTCATGAACAGGCATCTCTGCTGCTCGATATCTTGCCTCAAGCACTGCTTTGTTTGGAGGTATGTTCATTAGATGAGAGTGAGCGACATGGAAAGGCATCTCTGCCGCTCGATATTCTGCCTCAAGCACTGCTTTGTTCGGAGGTATGTTCATTAGATGAGCGTGAGCGACATGGACAGGCATCTCTGCTGCTCGATATCCTGCCTCAAGCACTGCTTTGTTTGGAGGTATGTTCATTAGATGAGCGTGAGCGTCATGAACAGGCATCTCTGCTGCTCGATATCCTGCCTCAAGCACTGCTTTGTTCGGAGGTATGTTCATTTGATGAGCTTGAGCGTCATGAACAGGCATCTCTGCTGCTCGATATCCTGCCTCAAGCCTTGCTTTGTTCGGAGGTATGTTCATTAGATGAGTGTCATGAACACGCATCTCTGCCGCTCGATATCCTGCCTCGTGCACTGCTTTGTTCGGAGGTATGTTCATTAGATGAGCGTGAGCGTCATGAACAGGCATCTCCGCTGCTCGATATCCTGCCTCAGGCACTGCTTTGTTTGGAGGTATGTTCATTAGATGAGCGTGAGCGTCATGAACAGGCATCTCTCCTGCTCGATGTCCTGCCTCAAGCACTGCTTTGTTTGGAGGTTCGTTCATAAGATGAGCGTGAGCGTCATGAACAGGCATCTCTGCTGCTCGATATCCTGCCTCATGCACTGCTTCGTTCGGAGTTATGTTCATCAGATGAGCGTGAGCGTCATGAACAGGCATCTCTGCTGCTCGATATCCTGCCTCAAGCACTGCTTCGTTTGGAGGTATGTTCATTGGATGAGCGTGAGCGACATGGACAGGCATCTCTGCTGCTCGATATCCTGCCTCAGGCACTGCTTTGTTTGGAGGTATGTTCATTAGATGAGCGTGAGCGTCATGAAGAGGCATCTCTGCTGCTTGATATCCTGCCTTGAGCCCCGCTTTGTTCGGAGGTATGTTCATTAGATGAGCGTGAGCGTCATGAACAGGCATCTCTGCTGCTCGATATCCTGCCTCATGCACTGCTTTGTTCGGAGGTATGTTCATCAGATGAGCGTGAGCGTCATGAACAGGCATCTCTGCTGCTCGATATCCTGCCTCAAGGACTGCTTTGTTTGGAGGTATGTTCATTAGATGAGCGTGAGCGTCATGAACAGGCATCTCTGCCGCTCGATATCCTGCCTCAAGCACTGCTTTGTTCAGAGGTATGTTCATTGGATGAGCGTGAGCGACATGGACAGGCATCTCTGCTGCTCGATATCCTGCCTCAAGCACTGCTTCGTTTGGAGGTATGTTCATTAGATGAGCGTGAGCTTCATGAACAGGCAACTCTGCTGCTCGATATCCTGCCTTGAGCACTGCTTTGTTTGAAGGTATGTTCATTAGATGAGCGTGAGCGTCATGAACAGGCATCTCTGCCGCTCGATATCCTGCCTCAAGCACTGCTTTGTTTGGAGGTATGTTCATTAGATGAGCGACATGAACAGGCATCTCTGCTGCTCGATATCCTGCCTCAAGCACTGCTTTGTTCGGAGGTATGTTCATTAGATGAGCTTGAGCGTCATGAACAGGCATCTCTGCTGCTCGATATCCTGCCTCAAGCACTGCTTTGTTCGGAGGTATGTTCATTAGATGGGTGTAATGAACAGGCATCTCTGCCGCTCGATATCCTGCCTCAAGCACTGCTTTGTTCGGAGGTATGTTCATTAGATGAGCGTGAGCGTCATGAACAGGCATCTCCGCACCTCGATATCCTGCCTCAGGCACTGCTTTGTTTGGAGGTATGTTCATTAGATGAGCGTGAGCGTCATTAACAGGCATCTCTGCTGCTCGATATCCTGCCTCAAGCACTGCTTTGTTTGGAGGTATGTTCATTAGATGAGAGTGAGCGACATGGACAGGCATCTCTGCCGCTCGATATTCTGCCTCAAGCACTGCTTTGATCGGAGGTATGTTCATTAGATGAGCGTGAGCGACATGGACAGGCATCTCTGCTGCTCGATATCCTGCCTCAAGCACTGCTTTGTTTGGAGGTATGTTCATTAGATGAGCGTGAGCGTCATGAACAGGCATCTCTGCTGCTCGATATCCTGCCTCAAGCACTGCTTTGTTCGGAGGTATGTTCATTTGATGAGCTTGAGCGTCATAAACAGGCATCTCTGCTGCTCGATATCCTGCCTCAAGCACTGCTCTGTTCGGAGGTATGTTCATTAGATGAGTGTCATGAACACGCATCTCTGCCGCTCGATATCCTGCCTCGTGCACTGCTTTGTTCGGAGGTATGTTCATTAGATGAGCGTGAGCGTCATGAACAGGCATCTCCGCTGCTCGATATCCTGCCTCAGGCACTGCTTTGTTTGGAGGTATGTTCATTAGATGAGCGTGAGCGTCATGAACAGGCATCTCTCCTGCTCGACGTCCTGCCTCAAGCACTGCTTTGTTTGGAGGTACGTTCATAAGATGAGCGTGAGCGTCATGAACAGTTATCTCTGCTGCTCGATATCCTGCCTCATGCACTGCTTCGTTCGGAGGTATGTTCATCAGATGAGCGTGAGCGTCATGAACAGGCATCTCTGCTGCTCGATATCCTGCCTCAAGCACTGCTTCGTTTGGAGGTATGTTCATTAGATGAGCGTGAGCGTCATGAACAGGCAACTCTGCTGCTCGATATCCTGCCTTGAGCACTGCTTTGTTTGGAGGTATGTTCATAAGATGAGCGTGAGCGTCATGAACAGGCATCTCTGCCGCTCGATATCCTGCCTCAAGCACTGCTTTGTTCGGAGGTATGTTCATTGGATAAGCGTGAGCGACATGGACAGGCATCTCTGCTGCTCGATATCCTGCCTCAGGCACTGCTTTGTTTGGAGGTGTGTTCATTAGATGAGCGTGAGCGTCATGAACAGGCAACTCTGCTGCTCGATATCCTGCCTTGAGCACTGCTTTCTTTGGAGGTATGTTCATCAGATGAGCGTGAGCGTCATGAACAGGCATCTCTGCCGCTCGATATCCTGCCTCAAGCACTGCTTTGTTCGGAGGTATGTTCATTGGATGAGCGTGAGCGACATGGACAGGCATCTCTGCTGCTCGATATCCTGCCTCAAGCACTGCTTCGTTTGGAGGTATGTTCATTAGATGACCGTGAGCGTCATGAACAGGCAACTCTGCTGCTCGATATCCTGCCTTGAGCACTGCTTTGTTTGGAGGTATGTTCATTAGATGAGCGTGAGCGTCATGAACAGGCATCTCTGCCGCTCGATATCCTGCCTCAAGCACTGCTTTGTTTGGAGGTATGTTCATTAGATGAGCGACATGAACAGGCATCTCTGCTGCTCGATATCCTGCTTCAAGCACTGCTTTGTTTGGAGGTATGTTCATTAGATGAGCGACATGGACAGGCATCTCTGCTGCTCGATATCCTGCCTCAAGCACTGCTTTGTTTGGAGGCATGTTCATTAGATGAGCGTGAGCGTCATGAACAGGCATCTCTGCTGCTCGATATCCTGCCTCAGGCACTGCTTTGATTGGAGGTATGTTCATTAGATGAGCTCCATGAACAGGCATACCTGCCGCTTGATATCCTGCCTCAAGCACTGCTTTGTTTGGGGGTATGTTCTTTAGATGAGCGTGAGCGTCATGAACAGGCATCTCTGCTGCTTGATATCCTCCCTCAAGCACTGCTTTGTTTGGAGGTATGGTCATTAGATGAGCGTCATGAACAGGCATCTCTGCTGCTCGATATCCTGCCTCAAGCACTGCTTTGTTCGGAGGTATGTTCATCAGATGAGCGTGAGCGTCATGAACAGGCATCTCTGCCGCTTGATATCCTGGTTCAAGCACTGCTCCAATTGGAAGTAGGTTCATTAGATGAGCGTGAGCGTCATGAACAGGCATCTCTGTTGCTCGATATCCTGCCTCAAGCACTGCTTTGTTTGGAGGTTTGTTCATTAGATGAGCGTGAGCGTCATGAACAGGCATCTCTGCTGCTTGATATCCTGCCTCAAGCACTGCTCTGTTCGGAGGTATGTTCATTAGATGAGCGTGAGCGTCATGAACAGGCATCTCTGCTGCTCGATATCCTGCCTCAAGCACTGCTTTGTTCGGAGGTATGTTCATTAGATGAGCGTGAGCAACATGAACAGGCATCTCTGCCGCTCAATATCCTGCCTCAGGCACTGCTTTGTTTGGAGGTATGTTCATTGGATAACGTGAGCGTCATGAACAGGCATCTCTGCTGCTCGATATCCTGCCTCGGGCACTGCTTTGTTTGAAGGTATGTTCATTAGATAAGCGACATGAACAGGCATCTCTGCTGCTTGATATCCTGCCTCAAGCACCGCTTTGTTCGGAGGTATGTTCATTAGATGAGCGTGAGCGTAATGAACAGGCATCTCTGCTGCTCGATATCCTGCCTCGAGCACTGCTTTGTTCGGTGGTATGTTCATAAGATGAGCGTGAGCGTCATGAACAGGCATCTCTGCTGCTCGATATCCTGCCTCAAGCGCTGCTTTGTTTGGAGGTATGTTTATTAGATGAGCGACATGAACAGGCATCTCTGCCGCTCGATATCCTGCCTCAATCACTGCTTTGTTCGGAGGTATGTTCATTGGATGAGCGTGAGCGTCATGAACAGGCATCTCCGCTCCTCGATATCCTGCCTCAGGCACTGCTTTGTTTGGAGGTATGTTCATTAGATGAGCTTAAGCGTCATGAACAGGCATCTCTGCTGCTCGATATCCTGCCTCAAGCACTGCTTTGTTTGGAGGTATGTTCATTAGATGAGTGTCATGAAGAGGCATCTCTGCCGCTCGATATCCTGCCTCAAGCACTGCTTTGTTCGGAGGTATGTTCATTAGATGAGCGTGAGCGTCATGAACAGGCATCTTCGCTCCTCGATATCCTGCCTCAGGCACTGCTTTGTTTGGAGGTATGTTCATTAGATGAGCGTGAGCGTCATGAACAGGCATCTCTGCTGCTCGATATCCTGCCTCAGGCACTGCTTTGTTTGGAGGTATGTTCATTAGATGAGCGTGAGCGATATGGACAGGCATCTCTGCTGCTTGATATCCTGCCTCAAGCACTGCTTTGTTTGGAGGTGTGTTCATGAGATGAGCGTGAGCGACATGGACAGGCATCTCTGCTGCTCGATATCCTGCCTCAGGCACTGCTTTGTTTGGAGGTATGTTCATTAGATGAGCGTGAGCGATATGGACAGGCATCTCTGCTGCTTGATATCCTGCCTCAAGCACTGCTATGTTTGGAGGTATGTTCATTAGATGAGCGTGAGCGTCATGAACAGGCATCTCTGCTGCTCGATAACCTTCCTCAGGCACTGCTTTGTTTGGAGGTATGTTCATTAGATGAGCGTGAGCGATATGGACAGGCATCTCTGCTGCTTGATATCCTGCCTCAAGCACTGCTCTGTTTGGAGGTGTGTTCATGAGATGAGCGTGAGCGACATGGACAGGCATCTCTGCTTCTCGATATCCTGCCTTAAGCACTGCTTTGTTCGGAGGTATGTTCATTAGATGAGCGTCATGAACTGGCATCTCTGCTGCTCGATATCCTGCCTCAAGCACTGCTTTGTTCGGAGGTATGTTCATTAGATGAGCGTAAGCGTCATGAACAGGCATCTCTGCTGCTCGATATCCTGCCTCAAGCACTGCTTTGTTCGGAGGTATGTTCATTAGATGAGTGTCATGAACAGGCATCTCTGCCGCTCGATATCCTGCCTCAAGCACTGCTTTGTTCGGAGGTATGTTCATTGGATGAGCGTGAGCGTCATGAACAGGCATCTCCGCTCCTCGATATCCTGCCTTAGGCACTGCTTTGTTTGGAGGTATGTTCATTAGATGAGCGTAAGCGTCATGAACAGGCATCTCTGCTGCTCGATTTCCTGCCTCAAGCACTGCTTTGTTTGGAGGTATGTTCATTAGATGAGTGTCATGAAGAGGCATCTCTGCCGCTCGATATCCTGCCTCAAGCACTGCTTTGTTCGGAGGTATGTTCATTAGATGAGCGTGAGCGTCATGAACAGGCATCTCCGCTCCTCGATATCCTGCCTCAGGCACTGCTTTGTTTGGAGGTATGTTCATTAGATGAGCGTGAGCGTCATGAACAGGCATCTCTGCTGCTCGATATCCTGCCTCAAGCACTGCTTTGTTCGGAGGTATGTTCATTTGATGAGCTTGAGCGTCATAAACAGGCATCTCTGCTGCTCGATATCCTGCCTCAAGCACTGCTCTGTTCGGAGGTATGTTCATTAGATGAGTGTCATGAACACGCATCTCTGCCGCTCGATATCCTGCCTCGTGCACTGCTTTGTTCGGAGGTATGTTCATTAGATGAGCGTGAGCGTCATGAACAGGCATCTCCGCTGCTCGATATCCTGCCTCAGGCACTGCTTTGTTTGGAGGTATGTTCATTAGATGAGCGTGAGCGTCATGAACAGGCATCTCTCCTGCTCGACGTCCTGCCTCAAGCACTGCTTTGTTTGGAGGTACGTTCATAAGATGAGCGTGAGCGTCATGAACAGTTATCTCTGCTGCTCGATATCCTGCCTCATGCACTGCTTCGTTCGGAGGTATGTTCATCAGATGAGCGTGAGCGTCATGAACAGGCATCTCTGCTGCTCGATATCCTGCCTCAAGCACTGCTTCGTTTGGAGGTATGTTCATTAGATGAGCGTGAGCGTCATGAACAGGCAACTCTGCTGCTCGATATCCTGCCTTGAGCACTGCTTTGTTTGGAGGTATGTTCATAAGATGAGCGTGAGCGTCATGAACAGGCATCTCTGCCGCTCGATATCCTGCCTCAAGCACTGCTTTGTTCGGAGGTATGTTCATTGGATAAGCGTGAGCGACATGGACAGGCATCTCTGCTGCTCGATATCCTGCCTCAGGCACTGCTTTGTTTGGAGGTGTGTTCATTAGATGAGCGTGAGCGTCATGAACAGGCAACTCTGCTGCTCGATATCCTGCCTTGAGCACTGCTTTCTTTGGAGGTATGTTCATCAGATGAGCGTGAGCGTCATGAACAGGCATCTCTGCCGCTCGATATCCTGCCTCAAGCACTGCTTTGTTCGGAGGTATGTTCATTGGATGAGCGTGAGCGACATGGACAGGCATCTCTGCTGCTCGATATCCTGCCTCAAGCACTGCTTCGTTTGGAGGTATGTTCATTAGATGACCGTGAGCGTCATGAACAGGCAACTCTGCTGCTCGATATCCTGCCTTGAGCACTGCTTTGTTTGGAGGTATGTTCATTAGATGAGCGTGAGCGTCATGAACAGGCATCTCTGCCGCTCGATATCCTGCCTCAAGCACTGCTTTGTTTGGAGGTATGTTCATTAGATGAGCGACATGAACAGGCATCTCTGCTGCTCGATATCCTGCTTCAAGCACTGCTTTGTTTGGAGGTATGTTCATTAGATGAGCGACATGGACAGGCATCTCTGCTGCTCGATATCCTGCCTCAAGCACTGCTTTGTTTGGAGGCATGTTCATTAGATGAGCGTGAGCGTCATGAACAGGCATCTCTGCTGCTCGATATCCTGCCTCAGGCACTGCTTTGATTGGAGGTATGTTCATTAGATGAGCTCCATGAACAGGCATACCTGCCGCTTGATATCCTGCCTCAAGCACTGCTTTGTTTGGGGGTATGTTCTTTAGATGAGCGTGAGCGTCATGAACAGGCATCTCTGCTGCTTGATATCCTCCCTCAAGCACTGCTTTGTTTGGAGGTATGGTCATTAGATGAGCGTCATGAACAGGCATCTCTGCTGCTCGATATCCTGCCTCAAGCACTGCTTTGTTCGGAGGTATGTTCATCAGATGAGCGTGAGCGTCATGAACAGGCATCTCTGCCGCTTGATATCCTGGTTCAAGCACTGCTCCAATTGGAAGTAGGTTCATTAGATGAGCGTGAGCGTCATGAACAGGCATCTCTGTTGCTCGATATCCTGCCTCAAGCACTGCTTTGTTTGGAGGTTTGTTCATTAGATGAGCGTGAGCGTCATGATTCAGGCATCTCTGCTGCTTGATATCCTGCCTCAAGCACTGCTCTGTTCGGAGGTATGTTCATTAGATGAGCGTGAGCGTCATGAACAGGCATCTCTGCTGCTCGATATCCTGCCTCAAGCACTGCTTTGTTCGGAGGTATGTTCATTAGATGAGCGTGAGCAACATGAACAGGCATCTCTGCCGCTCAATATCCTGCCTCAGGCACTGCTTTGTTTGGAGGTATGTTCATTGGATAACGTGAGCGTCATGAACAGGCATCTCTGCTGCTCGATATCCTGCCTCGGGCACTGCTTTGTTTGAAGGTATGTTCATTAGATAAGCGACATGAACAGGCATCTCTGCTGCTTGATATCCTGCCTCAAGCACCGCTTTGTTCGGAGGTATGTTCATTAGATGAGCGTGAGCGTAATGAACAGGCATCTCTGCTGCTCGATATCCTGCCTCGAGCACTGCTTTGTTCGGTGGTATGTTCATAAGATGAGCGTGAGCGTCATGAACAGGCATCTCTGCTGCTCGATATCCTGCCTCAAGCACTGCTTTGTTTGGAGGTATGTTCATTAGATGAGTGTCATGAAGAGGCATCTCTGCCGCTCGATATCCTGCCTCAAGCACTGCTTTGTTCGGAGGTATGTTCATTAGATGAGCGTGAGCGTCATGAACAGGCATCTTCGCTCCTCGATATCCTGCCTCAGGCACTGCTTTGTTTGGAGGTATGTTCATTAGATGAGCGTGAGCGTCATGAACAGGCATATCTGCTGCTCGATATCCTGCCTCAGGCACTGCTTTGTTTGGAGGTATGTTCATTAGATGAGCGTGAGCGATATGGACAGGCATCTCTGCTGCTTGATATCCTGCCTCAAGCACTGCTTTGTTTGGAGGTGTGTTCATGAGATGAGCGTGAGCGACATGGACAGGCATCTCTGCTGCTCGATATCCTGCCTCAGGCACTGCTTTGTTTGGAGGTATGTTCATTAGATGAGCGTGAGCGATATGGACAGGCATCTCTGCTGCTTGATATCCTGCCTCAAGCACTGCTATGTTTGGAGGTATGTTCATTAGATGAGCGTGAGCGTCATGAACAGGCATCTCTGCTGCTCGATATCCTTCCTCAGGCACTGCTTTGTTTGGAGGTATGTTCATTAGATGAGCGTGAGCGATATGGACAGGCATCTCTGCTGCTTGATATCCTGCCTCAAGCACTGCTCTGTTTGGAGGTGTGTTCATGAGATGAGCGTGAGCGACATGGACAGGCATCTCTGCTTCTCGATATCCTGCCTTAAGCACTGCTTTGTTTGGAGGTATGTTCATTAGATGAGCGTCATGAACTGGCATCTCTGCTGCTCGATATCCTGCCTCAAGCACTGCTTTGTTCGGAGGTATGTTCATTAGATGAGCGTAAGCGTCATGAACAGGCATCTCTGCTGCTCGATATCCTGCCTCAAGCACTGCTTTGTTCGGAGGTATGTTCATTAGATGAGTGTCATGAACAGGCATCTCTGCCGCTCGATATCCTGCCTCAAGCACTGCTTTGTTCGGAGGTATGTTCATTGGATGAGCGTGAGCGTCATGAACAGGCATCTCCGCTCCTCGATATCCTGCCTTAGGCACTGCTTTGTTTGGAGGTATGTTCATTAGATGAGCGTAAGCGTCATGAACAGGCATCTCTGCTGCTCGATTTCCTGCCTCAAGCACTGCTTTGTTTGGAGGTATGTTCATTAGATGAGTGTCATGAAGAGGCATCTCTGCCGCTCGATATCCTGCCTCAAGCACTGCTTTGTTCGGAGGTATGTTCATTAGATGAGCGTGAGCGTCATGAACAGGCATCTCCGCTCCTCGATATCCTGCCTCAGGCACTGCTTTGTTTGGAGGTATGTTCATTAGATGAGCGTGAGCGTCATGAACAGGCATCTCTGCTGCTCGATATCCTGCCTCAGGCACTGCTCTGTTTGGAGGTATGTTCATCAGATGAGCGTGAGCGTCATGAACAGGCATCTCTGCTGCTCGATATCCTGCCTCAAGCACTGCTTTGTTTGGAGGTAAGTTCATTAGATGAGCGACATGAACAGGCATCTCTGCTGCTTGATATCCTGCCTCAAGCACTGCTTTGTTCGGAGGTTTATTCATTAGATGAGCGTGAGCGTCATGAACAGGCATCTCTGCTGCTTGATATCCTGCCTCAAGCACTGCTCTGTTTGGAGGTATGTTCATTAGATGAGCGTGAGCGTCTTGGACAGGCATCTCTGCTGCTCGATATCCTGCCTCAAGCACTGCTTTGTTTGGAGGTATGTTCATTAGATGAGCGTCATGAACAGGCATCTCTGCTGCTCGATATCCTGCCTCAAGCACTGCTTTGTTTGGAGGTATGTTCATTAGATGAGCGTGAACGACATGGACAGGCATCTCTGCTGCTTGATATCCTGCCTCGAGCACTGCTTCGTTTGAAGGTATGTTCATTAGATGAGCGTGAGCGACATGAACAGGCATCTCTGCTGCTTGATATCCTGCCTCAAGCACTGCTTTGTTTGGAGGTATGTTCATTGGATGAGCGTGAGCGACATGGACAGGCATCTCTGCTCCTTGATATCCTGCCTCGAGCACTGCTTTGTTTGGAGGTATGTTCATTAGATGAGCGTGAGCGTCATGAACAGGCATCTCTGCTGCTCGATATCCTGCCTCAAGCACTGCTTCGTTTGGAGGTGTGTTCATTAGATGAGCGTGAGCGACATGAACAGGCATCTCTGCTGCTTGATATCCTGCCTCAAACACTGCTTTGTTTGGAGGTATGTTCATTAGATGAGCGTGAGCGTCATGAACAGGCATCTCTGCTGCTCGATATCCTGCCTCAAGCACTGCTTCGTTTGGAGGTGTGTTCATTAGATGAGCGTGAGCGACATGAACAGGCATCTCTGCTGCTTGATATCCTGCCTCAAGCACTGCTTTGTTTGGAGGTATGTTCATTGGATGAGCGTGAGCGACATGAACAGGCATCTCTGCTGCTTGATATCCTGCCTCGAGCAGTGCTTTGTTTGGAGGTATGTTCATTAGATAAGCGTCATGAACAGGCATCTCTGCTGCTTGATATCCTGCCTCGAGCACTGCTTTGTTTGTAGTTATGTTCATCAGATGAGCGTGATCGTCATGAACAGGCATCTCTGCTGCTCGATATCCTGCCTCAAGCACTGCTTCGTTTGGAGGTGTGTTCATTGGATGAGCGTGAGCGACATGAACAGGCATCTCTGCTGCTTGATATCCTGCCTCAAGCACTGCTTTGTTTGGAGGTATGTTCATTAGATGAGCGTGAGCGTCATGAACAGGCATCTCTGCTGCTCGATATCCTGCCTCAAGCACTGCTTCGTTTGGAGGTGTGTTCATTGGATGAGCGTGAGCGTCATGAACAGGCATCTCTGCTGCATGATATCCTGCCTCAAGCACTGCTTTGTTTGGAGGTATGTTCATTGGATGAGCGTGAGCGACATGGACAGGCATCTCTGCTGCTTGATATCCTGCCTCAGGCACTGCTTTGTTTGGAGGTATGTTCATTAGATGAGCGTGAGCGTCATGAACAGGCATCTCTGCCGCTCGATATCCTGCCTCAAGCACTGCTTGGTTTGGAGGTATGTTCATTAGATGAGCGTGAGCGACATGAACAGGCATCTCTGCTGCTTGATATCCTGCCTCAAGCACTGCTTTGTTTGGAGGTATGTTCATTGGATGAGCGAGAGCGACATGAACAGGCATCTCTGCTGCTTGATATCCTGCCTCAAGCACTGCTTTGTTTGGAGGTATGTTCACTAGATGAGCGTGAGCGACATGGACAGGCATCTCTGCTGCTTGATATCCTGCCTCGAGCACTGCTTTGTTTGGAGGTATGTTCATTGGATGAGCGTGAGCGACATGGACAGGCATCTCTGCTGCATGATATCCTGCCTCAAGCACTGCTTTGTTTGGAGGTGTGTTCATCAGATGAGCGTGAGCGACATGAACAGGCATCTCTGCTGCTTGATATCCTGCCTCAAGCACTGCTTTGTTTGGAGGTATGTTCATTGGATGAGCGTGAGCGACATGGACAGGCATCTCTGCTGCATGATATCCTGCCTCAAGCACTGCTTTGTTTGGAGGTGTGTTCATTAGATTAGCGTGAGCGACATGGACAGGAATCTCTGCCGCTCGATATCCTGCCTCAAGCACTGCTTTGTTTGGAGGTATGTTCATTAGATGAGTTTCATGAACAGGCATCTCTGCTGCTCGATATCCTGCCTCAAGCACTTCTTTGCTCGGAGGTATGTTCATTAGATGAGCGTGAGCGTCATGAACAGGCATCTCTGCTGCTCGATATCCTGCCTCAAGCACTGCTTTGTTTGGAGGTATGTTCATTAGATGAGCGTGAGCGTCATGAACAGGCATCTATGCTGCTCGATATCCTGCCTCAAGCACTGCTTTGTTTGGAGGTATGTTCATTGAATGAGCGTGAGCGTCATGAACAGGCATCTCTGCCGCTTGATATCCTCCCTCAAGCACTGTTTTGTTTGGAGGTATTTTTATTAGATGAGCGTCATGAACAGGCATCTCTGCCGCTTGATATCCTGCCTCAAGCACTGCTTTGTTTGGAGGTATGTTCATTAGATGAGCGCTAGCGTCATGAACAGGCATCTCTGCTGCTCGATATCCTGCCTCAAGCACCGCTTCGTTCGGAGGTATGTTCATTAGATGAGCGTGAGCGTCATGAACAGGCATCTCTGGTGCTCGATATCCTGCCTCAAGCACTGCTTTGTTTGGAGGTATGTTCATTAGATGAGCGTGAGCGTCATGAACAGGCATCTCTGCCGCTCGATATCCTGCCTCAAGCACTGCTTTGTACGGAGGTATGTTCATTAGATGAGCGTCATGAACAGGCATCTCTGCTGCTCGATATCCTGCCCCGAACACTGCTTTGTTTGGAGTTATTTTCATCAGATGAGCGTGAGCGTCATGAACAGGCATGTCTGCTGCTCGATATCCTGCCTCAAGCACTGCTTTGTTCGGAGGTATGTTCATCGGATGAGCTTGAGCGTCATGAACAGGCATCTCTGATGCTCGATATCCTGCCTCAAGCACTGTTTTGTTCGGAGGTATGTTCATTAGATGAGCGTGAGCGTCAGGAACAGGCATCTCTGCTGCTCGATATCCTGCCCCAGGCACTGCTTTGTTTGGAGGTATGTTCATTAGATGAGCTTCATGAACAGGCATCTCTGCCGCTTGATATCCTGCCTCAAGCACTGCTTTGTTTGGAGGTATGTTCATTAGATGAGCGTGAGCGTCATGAACAGGCATCTCTGCTGCTTGATATCCTGCCTCAAGCACTGCTCTGTTTGGAGGTATGTTCATTAGATGAGCGTCATGAACAGGCATCTCTGCTGCTCGATATCCTGCCTCAAGCACTGCTTTGTTCGGAGGTATGTTCATTAGATGAGCGTGAGCGACATGTACAGGCATCTCTGCCGCTCGATATCCTGCCTCAGGCACTGCTTTATTTGGAGAAAGTTCATTAGATGAGCGTGAGCGTCATGAACAGGCATCTCTGCTGCTCGATATCCTGCCTCAGGCACTGCTATGTTTGGAGGTATGTTCATTAGATGAGCGACATGAACAGGCATCTCTGCTGCTTGATATCCTGCCTCAAGCACTGTTCTGTTCGGAGGTATGTTCATTAGATGGGCATGAGCGTAATGAACAGGCATCTCTGCTGCTCGATATCCTGCCTCAAGCACTGCTTTGTTCGGAGGTATGTTCATTAGATGAGCTTGAGCGTCATGAACAGGCATCTCTGCTGCTCGATATCCTGCCTCAAGCGCTGCTTTGTTTGGAGGTATGTTCATTAGATGAGCGACATGAACAGGCATCTCTGCTGCTTGATATCCTGCCTCAGGTACTGCTTTGTTTGGAGGTATGTTCATAAGATGAGCGTGAGCGACATGGACAGGCATCTCTGCTGCTGGATATCCTGCCTCAAGCACTGCTTTGTTTGGAGGTGTGTTCATTAGATGAGCGTGAGCGACATGAACAGGCATCTCTGCTGCTCGATATCCTGCCTCAAGCACTGCTTTGTTTGGAGGTATGTTCATTAGATGAGCGTGAGCGACATGGACAGGCATCTCTGCCGCTCGATATCCTGCCTCAAGCACTGCTTTGTTTGGAGGTATGTTCATAAGATGAGCGTCATGAACAGGCATCTCTGCTGCTCGATATCCTGCCTCAAGCACTGCTTTGTTTGGAGGTATGTACATTAGATAAGCGTGAACGTCATGAACAGGCATCTCTGCTGCTCTATATCCTGCCTCAAGCACTGCTTTGTTCGGAGGTATGTTCATTAGATGAGCTTCATTAACAAGCATCTCTGCCGCTTGATATCCTGCCTCGAGCACTGCTTTGTTCTGAGGTATGTTCATTAGATGAGCGTGAGCGTCATGAACGGGCATCTCTGCTGCTTGATATCCTGCCTCAAGCACTGCTTTGTTTGGAGGAATGTTCATTAGATGAGCGTCATGAACAGGCATCTCTGCTGCTCGATATCCTGCCTCAAGCACTGCTTTGTTCGGAGGTATGTTCATCAGATGAGCGTGAGCGTCATGAACAGGCATCTCTGCCGCTTGATATCCTGCCTCAAGCACTGCTTCGTTTTGAGGTATGTTCATAAGTTGAGCGTGAGCGTCATGAACAGGCATCTCTGCTGCTTGATATCCTGCCTCAAGCACTGCTTTGTTTGGAGGTATGTTCATTAGATGAGCGTGAGCGTCATGAAGAGGCATCTCTGCTGCTTGATATCCTGCCTTGAGCCCCGCTTTGTTCGGAGGTATGTTCATTAGATGAGCGTGAGCGTCATGAACAGGCATCTCTGCTGCTCGATATCCTGCCTCATGCACTGCTTTGTTCGGAGGTATGTTCATCAGATGAGCGTGAGCGTCATGAACAGGCATCTCTGCTGCTCGATATCCTGCCTCAAGGACTGCTTTGTTTGGAGGTATGTTCATTAGATGAGCGTGAGCGTCATGAACAGGCATCTCTGCTGCTCGATATCCTGCCTCAAGCACTGCTCTTTTTGGAGGTATGTTCATTAGATGAGCGTGAGCGACATGGACAGGCATCTCTGCCGCTCGATATTCTGCCTCAAGCATTGCTTTGTTCGGAGGTATGTTCATTAGATGAGCAGGAGCGACATGGACAGGCATCTCTGCTGCTCGATATCCTGCCTCAAGCACTGCTTTGTTTGGAGGTATGTTCATTGGATGAGCTTGAGCGTCATGAACAGGCATCTCTGCTGCTCGATATCCTGCCTCGAGCACTGCTTTGTTCGGTAGTATGTTCATTAGATGAGTGTCATGAACACGCATCTGTGCCGCTCGATATCCTGCCTCAAGCACTGCTTTGTTCGGAGGTATGTTCATTAGATGAGCGTGAACGACATGGACAGGCATCTCTGCTGCTCGATATCCTGCCTCAAGCACTGCTTTGTTCGGAGGTATGTTCATTAGATGAGCGTGAGCGTCATGAACAGGCATCTCTGCTGCTTGATATCATGCCTCAAGCACTGCTTTGTTCGGCGGTATGTTCATTAGATGGGCGTCATGAACAGGCATCTCTGCTGCTCGATATCCTGCCTCAAGCACTGCTTTGTTCGGAGGTATGTTCATTAGATGAGCGTCATGAACAGGCATCTCTGCTGCTCGATATCCTGCCTCAAGCACTGCTTTGTTTGGGGGTATGTTCATTAGATGAGCGTGAGCGTCATGAACAGGCATCTCTGCTGCTCGATATCCTGCCTCAAGCACTGCTTTGTTCGGAGGTATGTTCATTAGATGAGTGTCATGAACAGGTATCTCTGCCGCTCGATATCCTGCCTCAAGCACTGCTTTGTTCGGAGGTATGTTCATTAGATGAGCGTGAGCGTCATGAACAGGCATCTCCGATCCTCGATATCCTGCCTCAGGCACTGCTTTGTTTGGAGGTATGTTCATTAGATGAGCGTGAGCGTCATGAACAGGCATCTCTGCTGCTCGATATCCTGCCCCAAGCACTGCTTTGTTTGGAGGTATGTTCATTAGATGAGCGTGAGCGACATGAACAGGCATCTCTGCTGCTTGATATCCTGCCTCAAGCACTGCTTTGTTTGGAGGTATGTTCATTGGATGAGCGTGAGCGACATGGACAGGCATCTCTGCTGCATGATATCCTGCCTCAAGCACTGCTTTGTTTGGAGGTGTGTTCATTAGATTAGCGTGAGCGACATGGACAGGCATCTCTGCTGCTTGATATCCTGCCTCGAGCACTGCTTTGTTTGGAGGTATGTTCATTAGATGAGCGTGAGCGTCATGAACAGGCATCTCTGCTGCTCGATATCCTGCCCCAAGCACTGCTTTGATTGGAGGTTTGTTCATTAGATGAGCGTGAGCGACATGAACAGGCATCTCTGCTGCTTGATATCCTGCCTCAAGCACTGCTTTGTTTGGAGGTATGTTCATTGGATGAGCGTGAGCGACATGGACAGGCATCTCTGCTGCTCGATATCCTGCCCCGAACACTGCTTTGTTTGGAGGTATGTTCATTAGATGAGCGTGAGCGACATGAACAGGCATCTCTGCTGCTTGATATCCTGCCTCAAGCACTGCTTTGTTTGGAGGTATGTTCATTGGATGAGCGTGAGCGTTATGAACAGGCATCTCTGCTGCTCGATATCCTGCCTCAAGCACTGCTTTGTTCGGAGGTATGTTCATTAGATGAGTGTCATGAACACGCATCTCTGCCGCTCGATATCCTGCCTCAAGCACTGCTTTGTTCGGAGGTATGTTCATTAGATGAGAGTGAGCGTCATGAACAGGCATCTCCGCTGCTCGATATCCTGCCTCAGGCACTGCTTTGTTTGGAGGTATGTTCATTAGATGAGCGTGAGCGTCATGAACAGGCATCTCTGCTGCTCGATATCCTGCCTCAAGCACTGCTTCGTTTGGAGGTGTTTTCATTAGATTAGCGTGAGCGACATGGACAGGAATCTCTGCTCCTCGATATCCTGCCTCAAGCACTGCTTTGTTCGGAGGTATGTTCATTAGATGAGAGTGAGCGTCATGAACAGGCATCTCCGCTGCTCGATATCCTGCCTCAGGCACTGCTTTGTTTGGAGGTATGTTCATTAGATGAGCGTGAGCGTCATGAACAGGCATCTCTCCTGCTCGATATCCTGCCTCAAACCCTGCTTTGTTTGGAGGTGAGTTCATTAGATGAGCGTGAGCGTTATGAACAGGCATCTCTGCTGCTCGATATCCTGCCTCAAGCACTGCTTTGTTTGGAGGTGTGTTCATTAGATGAGCTTGAGCGTCATGAACAGGCATCTCTGCTGCTCGATATCCTGCCTCATGCACTGCTTTGTTCGGAGGTATGTTCATCAGATGAGCGTGAGCGTCATGAACAGGCATCTCTGCTGCTCGATATCCTGCCTCAAGCACTGCTTTGTTTGGAGGTATGTTCATTAGATGAGCTTGAGCGTCATGAACAGGCATCTCTGCTGCTCGATATCCTGCCTCAAGCACTGCTTCGTTTGGAGGTATGTTCATTAGATGAGCGTGAGCGTCATGAACAGGCATCTCTGCTGCTCGATATCCTGCCTCAAGCACTGCTTTGTTTGGAGGTATGTTCATTAGATGAGCGACATGAACAGGCATCTCTGCTGCTTGATATCCTGCCTCAAGCACTGCTTTGTTCGGGGGTTTGTTCATTAGATGAGCGTGAGCGTCATGAAGAGGCATCTCTGCTGCTTGATATCCTGCCTCAAGCACTGCTCTGTTTGGAGGTATGTTCATTAGATGAGCGTGAGCGTCTTGGACAGGCATCTCTGCTGCTCGATATCCTGCCTCAAGCACTGCTTTGTTTGGAGGTATGTTCATTAGATGAGCGTCATGAACAGGCATCTCTGCTGCTCGATATCCTGCCTCAAGCACTGCCTTGTTTGGAGGTATGTTCATTAGATGAGAGTGAGCGACATGGACAGGCATCTCTGCTGCTTGATTTCCTGCCTCGAGCACTGCTTTGTTCGGAGGTATGTTCATTAGTTGAGCGTGAGCGTCATGAACAGGCATCTCTGCTGCTCGATATCCTGCCCCAAGCACTGCTTTGTTTGGAGGTATGTTCATTGGATGAGCGACATGGACAGGCATCTCTGCAGCTTGATATCCTGCCTCGAGCACTGCTTTGTTTGGAGGTATGTTCATTAGATGAGCGTGAGCGACATGGACGGGCATCTCTGCTGCTCGATATCCTGCCCCAAGCACTGCTTTGTTTGGAGGTATGTTCATTAGATGAGCGTGAGCGACATGGACGGGCATCTCTGCTGCTCGATATCCTGCCTCAAGCACTGCTTTGTTTGGAGGTATGTTCATTAGTTGAGCGTGAGCGTCATGAACAGGCATCTCTGCTGCTCGATATCCTGCCCCAAGCACTGCTTTGTTTGGAGGTATGTTCATTGGATGAGCGACATGGACAGCCATCTCTGCAGCTTGATATCCTGCCTCGAGCACTGCTTTGTTCGGAGGTATGTTCATTAGTTGAGCGTGAGCGTCATGAACAGGCATCTCTGCTGCTCGATATCCTGCCCCAAGCACTGCTTTGTTTGGAGGTATGTTCATTAGATGAGCGACATGGACAGGCATCTCTGCAGCTTGATATCCTGCCTCAAGCACTGCTTTGTTTGGAGTTATGTTCATTATATGAGCGTGAGCGTCATGAACAGGCATCTCTGCTGCTCGATATCCTGCCCCAAGCACTGCTTTGTTTGGAGGTATGTTCATTAGATGAGCGTGAGCGACATGAACAGGCATCTCTGCTGCTTGATATCCTGCCTCGAGCACTGCTTTGTTTGGAGGTATGTTCATTGGATGAGCGTGAGCGACATGGACAGGCATCTCTGCTGCATGATATCCTGCCTCAAGCACTGCTTTGTTTGGAGGTGTGTTCATTAGATTAGCGTGAGCGACATGGACAGGCATCTCTGCCGCTCGATATCCTGCCTCAAGCACTCCTTCGTTTGGAGGTATGTTCATTAGATGAGTGTCATGAACAGGCATCTCTGCTGCTCGATATCCTGCCTCAAGCACTGCTTTGTTTGGAGGTATGTTCATTAGATGAGCTTGAGCGACATGGACAGGCATCTCTGCCGCTCGATATTCTGCCTCAAGCATTGCTTTGTTCGGAGGTATGTTCATTAGATGAGCGTGAGCGACATGGACAGGCATCTCTGCTGCTCGATATCCTGCCTCAAGCACTGCTTTGTTTGGAGGTATGTTCATTAGATGAGCGTGAGCGTCATGAACAGGCATCTCTGCTGCTCGATATCCTTCCTCAAGCACTGCTCTGTTTGGGGGTATGTTCATTAGATGAGCTCGAGCGTCATGAACAGGCATCTCTGCTGCTCGATATCCTGCCTCAAGCACTGCTTTGTTCGGAGGTATGTTCATTAGATGAGTGTCATGAACACGCATCTCTGCCGCTCGATATCCTGCCTCAAGCACTGCTTTGTTCGGAGGTATGTTCATTAGATGAGAGTGAGCGTCATGAACAGGCATCTCCGCTGCTCGATATCCTGCCTCAAGCACTGCTTTGTTTGGAGGTGAGTTCATTAGATGAGCGTGAGCGTTATGAACAGGCATCTCTGCTGCTCGATATCCTGCCTCAAGCACTGCTTTGTTTGGAGGTGTGTTCATTAGATGAGCTTGAGCGTCATGAACAGGCATCTCTGCTGCTCGATATCCTGCCTCATGCACTGCTATGTTCGGAGGTATGTTCATCAGATGAGCGTGAGCGTCATGAACAGGCATCTCTGCTGCTCGATATCCTGCCTCAAGCACTGCTATGTTTGGAGGTATGTTCATTAGATGAGCGTGAGCGTCATGAACAGGCATCTCTGCTGCTCGATATCCTGCCTCAAGCACTGCTTTGTTTGGAGGTATGTTCATTAGATGAGCGTGAGCGCCATGAACAGGCATCTCTGCCGCTCGATCTCCTGCCTCAAGCACTGCTTTGTTCGGAGGTATGTTCATTAGATGAGCGTGAGCGACATGGACAGGCATCTCTGCTGCTCGATATCCTGCCTCAAGCACTGCTTTGTTCGGCGGTATGTTCATTAGATGAGCGTCATGAACAGGCATCTCTGCTGCTCGATATCCTGCCTCAAGCACTGCTTTGTTCGGAGGTATGTTCATTAGATGAGCGTCATGAACAGGCATCTCTGCTGCTCGATATCCTGCCTCAAGCACTGCTTTGTTCGGAGGTATGTTCATTAGATGAGCGGGAGCGTCATGAACAGGCATCTCTGCTGCTCGATATCCTGCCTCAAGCACTGCTTTGTTCGGAGGTATGTTCATTAGATGAGTGTCATGAACAGGCATCTCTGCCGCTCGATATCCTGCCTCAAGCACTGCTTTGTTCGGAGGTATGTTCATTGGATGAGCGTGAGCGTCATGAACAGGCATCTCCGCTCCTCGATATCCTGCCTCAGGCACTGCTTTGTTTGGAGGTATGTTCATTAGATGAGCGTCATGAATAGGCATCTCTGCTGCTCGATATCCTGCCTCAAGCACTTCTTTGTTTGGAGGTATGTTCATTAGATGAGCGTGAGCGTCATGAACAGGCATCTCTGCTGCTTGATATCCTGCCTCAAGCGCTGCTCTGTTTGGAGGTATGTTCATTAGATGAGCGTGAGCGACATGAACAGGCATCTCTGCTGCTTGATATCCTGCCTCGAGCACTGCTTTGTTTGGAGGTATGTTCATTAGATGAGCGTGAGCGACATGAACAGGCATCTCTGCTGCTTGATATCCTGCCTCAAGCGCTGCTCTGTTTGGAGGTATGTTCATCAGATGAGCGTGAGCGTCTTGGACAGGCATCTCTGCTGCTCGATATCCTGCCTCAAGCACTGCTTTGTTTGGAGGTATGTTCATTAGATGAGCGTCATGAATAGGCATCTCTGCTGCTCGATATCCTGCCTCAAGCACTTCTTTGTTTGGAGGTATGTTCATTAGATGAGCGTGAGCGACATGAACAGGCATCTCTGCTGCTTGATATTTTGCCTCGAGCACTGCTTAGTTTGGAGGTATGTTCATTAGATGAGCGTGAGCGACATGAACAGGCATCTCTGCTGCTTGATATCCTGCCTCAAGCACTGCTTTGTTTGGAGGTATGTTCATTAGATGAGTGTCATGAACAGGCATCTCTGCTGCTCGATATCCTGCCTCAAGCACTGCTTTGCTCGGAGGTATGTTCATTAGATGAGCGTGAGCGTCATGAACAGGCATCTCTGCTGCTCGATATCCTGCCTCAAGCACTGCTTTGTTTGGAGGTATGTTCATTAGATGAGCGTGAGCGTCATGAACAGGCATCTATGCTGCTCGATATCCTGCCTCAAGCACTGCTTTGTTTGGGGGTATGTTCATCAGATGAGCGTGAGCGTCATGAACAGGCATCTCTGCCGCTCGATATCCTGCCTCAAGCACTGCTTTGTTTGGAGGTATGTTCATTAGATGAGCGTCATGATCAGGCATCTCTGCCGCTTGATATCCAGCCTCAAGCACTGCTTTGTTTGGAGGTATGTTCATTAGATGAGCGCTAGCGTCATGAACAGGCATCTCTGCTGCTCGATATCCTGCCTCAAGCACCGCTTCGTTTGGAGGTATGTTCATTAGATGAGCGTGAGCGTCATGAATAGGCATCTCTGCTGCTCGATATCCTGCCTCAAGCACTGCTTTGTTTGGAGGTATGTTCATTAGATGAGCGTGAGCGTCATGAACAGGCATCTCTGCCGCTCGATATCCTGCCTCAAGCACTGCTTTGTTCGGAGGTATGTTCATTAAATGAGCGTCATGAACAGGCATCTCTGCTGCTCGATATCCTGCCCCGAACACTGCTTTGTTCAGAGGTATGTTCATCGGATGAGCGTGAGCGTCATGAACAGGCATCTCTGCTGCTCGATATCCTGCCTCAAGCACTGTTTTGTTCGGAGGTATGTTCATTAGATGAGCGTGAGCGTCATGAACAGGCATCTCTGCTGCTCGATATCCTGCCTCAAGCACTGCTTTGTTCGGAGGTATGTTCATTAGATGAGCTTGAGCGTCATGAACAGGCATCTCTGCTGCTCGATATCCTGCCTCAAGCGCTGCTTTGTTTGGAGGTATGTTCATTAGATGAGCGACATGAACAGGCATCTCTGCTGCTTGATATCCTGCCTCGGGCACTGCTTTGTTTGCAGGTATGTTCATTAGATGAGCGTGAGCGACATGGACAGGCATCTCTGCCGCTCGATATCCTGCCTCAAGCACTGCTCTGTTTGGAGGTGTGTTCATTAGATGAGCGTGAGCGACATGGACAGGCATCTCTGCTGCTTGATATCCCGCCTCAAGCACTGCTTTGTTTGGAGGTGTGTTCATTGGATGAGCGTGAGCGACATGGACAGGCATCTCTGCTGCTTGATATCCTGCCTCAAGCACTGCTTTGTTTGGAGGTGTGTTCATTAGATGAGCGTGAGCGACATGGACAGGCATCTTTGCTGCTTGATATCCTGCCTCAAGCACTGCTTTGTTTGGAGGTGTGTTCATTAGATGAGCGTGAGCGACATGGACGGGCATCTCTGCTGCTTGATATCCTGCCTCAAGCACTGCTTTGTTTGGAGGTGTGTTCATTAGATGAGCGTGAGCGACATGGACAGGCATCTCTGCTGCTCGATATCCTGCCTCAAGCACTGCTTTGTTTGGAGGTATGTTCATTAGATGAGCGTGAGCGACATGGACAGGCATCTCTGCCGCTCGATATCCTGCCTCATGCACTGCTTTGTTTGGAGGTGTGTTCATTAGATGAGCGTCATAAACAGGCATCTCTGCTGCTCGATATCCTGCCTCAAGCACTGCTTTGTTCGGAGGTATGTTCATCAGATGAGCGTGAGCGTCATGAACAGGCATCTCTGCCGCTTGATATCCTGCCTCAAGCACTGCTTCGTTTGGAGGTATGTTCATAAGTTGAGCGTGAGCGTCATGAACAGGCATCTCTGCTGCTTGATATCCTGCCTCAAGCACTGCTTTGTTCGGAGGTATGTTCATTAGATGAGCGTCATGAACAGGCATCTCTGCTGCTCGATATCCTGCCTCAAGCACTGCTTTGTTCGGAGGTATGTTCATCAGATGAGCGTGAGCGTCATGAACAGGCATCTCTGCCGCTTGATATCCTGCCTCAAGCACTGCTTTGTTTGGAGGTATGTTCATTAGATGAGCGTGAGCGTCATGGACAGGCATCTCTGCTGCTTGATATCCTGCCTCAAGCACTGCTTTGTTTGGAGGTATGTTCATTAGATGAGCGTGAGCAACAAGAACAGGCATCTCTGCTGCTTGATATCCTGCCTCAAGCACTGCTTTGTTTGGAGGTATGTTCATTAGATGAGCATGAGCGTCATGAACAGGCATCTCTGCTGCTTGATATCCTGCCTCAAGCACTGCTTTGTTTGGAGGTGTGTTCATTAGATGAGCGTGAGCGACATGGACAGGCATCTCTGCTGCTCGATATCCGTCTCAAGCACTGCTTTGTTTGGAGGTATGTTCATTGGATGAGCGTGAGCGACATGGAAAGGCATCTCTGCCGCTCGATATCCTGCCTCAAGCACTGCTTTGTTTGGAGGTATGTTCATTAGATGAGCGTCATAAACAGGCATCTCTGCTGCTCGATATCCTGCCTCAAGCACTGCTTTGTTCGGAGGTATGTTCATCAGATGAGCGTGAGCGTCATGAACAGGCATCTCTGCCCCTTGATATCCTGCCTCAAGCACTGCTTCGTTTGGAGGTATGTTCTTAAGTTGAGCGTGAGCGTCATGAACAGGCATCTCTGCTGCTTGATATCCTGCCTCAAGCACTGCTTTGTTCGGAGGTATGTTCATTAGATGAGCGTCATGAACAGGCATCTCTGCTGCTCGATATCCTGCCTCAAGCACTGCTTTGTTCGGAGGTATGTTCATCAGATGAACGTGAGCGTCATGAACAGGCATCTCTGCTGCTCGATATCCTGCCTCAAGCACTGCTTTGTTCGGAGGTATGTTCATCAGATGAGCGTGAGCGTCATGAACAGGCATCTCTGCCGCTTGATATCCTGCCTCAAGCACTGCTTTGTTTGGAGGTATGTTCATTAGATGAGCGTGAGCGACATGAACAGGCATCTCTGCTGCTTGATATCCTGCCTCAAGCACTGCTTCGTTTGGAGGTATGTTCATAAGTTGAGCGTGAGCGTCATGAACAGGCATCTCTGCTGCTTGATATCCTGCCTCAAGCACTGCTTTGTTCGGAGGTATGTTCATTAGATGAGCGTGAGCGTCATAAACAGGCATCTCTGCTGCTCGATATCCTGCCTCAAGCACTGCTTTGTTTGGAGGTATGTTCATTAGATGAGCGACATGAACAGGCATCTCTGCTGCTGGATATCCTGCCTCAAGCACTGCTTTGTTCGGAGGTATTTTCATTAGATGAGCGTGAGCGACATGAACAGGCATCTCTGCTGCTTGATATCCTGTCTAGAGCACTGCTCTGTTTGGAGGTATGTTCATTAGATGAGCGTGAGCGTCTTGGACAGGCATCTCTGCTGCTCGATATCCTGCCTCAAGCACTGCTTTGTTTGGAGGTATGTTCATTAGATGAGCGTGAGCGTCATGAACAGGCATCTCTGCCGTTTGATATCCTGCCTCAAGCACTGCTTTGTTTGGAGGTATGTTCATTAGATTTGCGTGAGCGTCATGAACAGGCATCTCTGCCGCTCGATATCCTGCCTCAGGCACTGCTTTGTTTGGAGGTATGTTCATTAGATGAGCGTGAGCGTCATGAACAGGCATCTCTGCTGCTCGATATCCTGCCTCAAGCACTGCTTCGTTTGGAGGTATGTTCATTAGATGAGCGTGAGCGTCATGAACAGGCATCTCTGCTGCTTGATATCCTGCCTCAAGCACTGCTTTGTTTGGAGGTATGTTCATTGGATGAGCGTGAGTGACATGGACAGGCATCTCTGCCGCTCGATATTCTGCCTCAAGCACTGCTTTGTTTGGAGGTATGTTCATTAGATGAGCGTCATGAACAGGCATCTCTGCTGCTCGATATCCTGCCTCAGGCACTGCTTTGTTTGGAGGTATGTTCATTAGATGAGCGTGAGTGTCATGAACAGGCATCTCTGCTGCTCGATATCCTGCCTCAAGCACTGCTTTGTTCGGAGGTATGTTCATTAGATGAGCGTGGGCGTCATGAACAGGCATCTCTCCTGCTCGATATCCTGCCTCAGGCACTGCTTTGTTTGGAGGTATGTTCATTAGATGAGCGTGAGCGTCATGAACAGGCATCTCTGCTGCTCGATATCCTGCCTCAAGCACTGCTTTGTTCGGAGGTATGCTCATTAGATGAGCGTGAGCGACATGGACAGGCATCTCTGCCGCTCGATATCCTGCCTCAAGCACTGCTTTGTTTGGAGGTTTGTTCATTAGATGAGCGTCATGAACAGGCATCTCTGTTGCTCGATATCCTGCCTCAGGCACTGCTTTGTTTGGAGGAATGTTCATTAGATGAGCGTGAGCGTCATGAACAGGCATCTCTGCCGCTCTATATCCTGCCTCAAGCACTGCTTCGTTCGGAGGTATGTTCATTAGTTGAGCGTGAGCGTCATGATCAGGCATCTCTGCTGCTCGATATACTGCCTCAGGCACTGCTTTGTTTGGAGGTATGTTCATTAGATGAGCTTCATGAACAGGCATCTCTGCCGCTCGAAATCCTGCCTCAAGCACTGCTTTGTTTGGAGGTATGTTCATTAGATGAGCGTGAGCGTCATGAACAGGCATCTCTGCTGCTTGATATCCTGCCTCAAGCACTGCTCTGTTTGGAGGTATGTTCATTAGATGAGCGTCATGAACAGGCATCTCTGCTGCTCGATATCCTGCCTCAAGCACTGCTCTGTTCGGAGGTATGTTCATTAGATGAGCGTGAGCGACATGAACAGGCATCTCTGCCGCTCGATATCCTGCCTCAGGCACTGCTTCATTTGGAGGTATTTTCATTAGATGAGCGTGAGCGTCATGAACAGGCATCTCTGCTGCTCGATATCCTGCCTCAAGCGCTGCTCTGTTTGGAGGTATGTTCATTAGATGAGCGACATGTACAGGCATCTCTGCTGCTTGATATCCTGCCTGAGGCACTGCCTCGTTTGGAGGTATGTTCATTAGATGAGCGTGAGCGACATGGACAGGCATCTCTGCTGCTCGATATCCCGCCTCAAGCACTGCTTTGTTTGGAGGTATGTTCATTAGATGAGCGTGAGCGACATGGACAGGCATCTCTGCCGCTCGATATCCTGCTTCAAGCACTGCTTCGTTCGGAGGTATGTTCATTAGATGAGCGTCATTAACAGGCATCTCTGCTGCTCGATATCCTGCCTCAAGCACTGCTTTGTTTTGAGGTATGTTCATTAAATAAGCGTGAGCGTCATGTACAGGCATCTCTGCTGCTCGATATCCTGCCTCAAGCACTGCTTTGTTTGGAGGTATGTTCATTAGATGAGCTTCATGAACAAGCATCTCTGCCGCTTGATATCCTGCCTCAAGCACTGCTTCGTTCGGAGGTATGTTCATTAGATGAGCGTGAGCGTCATGAACAGGCATCTCTGCTGCTCGATATCCTGCCTCAAGCACTGCTTTGTTTGGAGGTATGTTCATTAGATGAGCGTGAGCGTCATGAACAGGCATCTATGCTGCTCGATATCCTGCCTCAAGCACTGCTTTGTTTGGAGGTATGTTCATTAGATGAGCGTGAGCGTCATGAACAGGCATCTCTGCCGCTCGATATCCTGCCTCAAGCACTGCTTTGTTTGTAGGTATGTTCTTTAGATGAGCGTCATGAACAGGCATCTCTGCCGCTTGATATCCTGCCTCAAGCACTGCTTTGTTTGGAGGTATGTTCATTAGATGAGCGCTAGCGTCATGAACAGGCATCTCTGCTGCTCGATATCCTGCCTAAAGCATCGCTTCGTTTGGAGGTATGTTCATTAGATGAGCGTGAGCGTCATGAACAGGCATCTCTGCTGCTCGATATCCTGCCTCAAGCACTGCTTTGTTTGGAGGTATGTTCATTAGATGAGCGTGAGCGACATGAACAGGCATCTCTGCTGCTTGATATCCTGCCTCAAGCACTGCTTTGTTTGGAGGTATGTTCATTGGATGAGCGTGAGCGACATGGACAGGCATCTCTGCTGCATGATATCCTGCCTCAAGCACTGCTTTGTTTGGAGGTATGTTCATTAGATGAGCGTGAGCGTCATGAACAGGCATCTCTGCCGCTCGATATCCTGCCTCAAGCACTGCTTTGCTCGGAGGTATGTTCATTAGATGAGCGTGAGCGTCATGAACAGGCATCTCTGCTGCTCGATATCCTGCCTCAAGCACTGCTTTGTTTGGAGGTATGTTCATTAGATGAGCGTGAGCGTCATGAACAGGCATCTATGCTGCTCGATATCCTGCCTCAAGCACTGCTTTGTTTGGGGGTATGTTCATCAGATGAGCGTGAGCGTCATGAACAGGCATCTCTGCTGCTCGATATCCTGCCTCAAGCACCGCTTCGTTTGGAGGTATGTTCATTAGATGAGCGTGAGCGTCATGAATAGGCATCTCTGCTGCTCGATATCCTGCCTCAAGCACTGCTTTGTTTGGAGGTATGTTCATTAGATGAGCGTGAGCGTCATGAACAGGCATCTCTGCCGCTCGATATCCTGCCTCAAGCACTGCTTTGTTCGGAGGTATGTTCATTAAATGAGCGTCATGAACAGGCATCTCTGCTGCTCGATATCCTGCCCCGAACACTGCTTTGTTCAGAGGTATGTTCATCGGATGAGCGTGAGCGTCATGAACAGGCATCTCTGCTGCTCGATATCCTGCCTCAAGCACTGTTTTGTTCGGAGGTATGTTCATTAGATGAGCGTGAGCGTCATGAACAGGCATCTCTGCTGCTCGATATCCTGCCTCAAGCACTGCTTTGTTCGGAGGTATGTTCATTAGATGAGCTTGAGCGTCATGAACAGGCATCTCTGCTGCTCGATATCCTGCCTCAAGCGCTGCTTTGTTTGGAGGTATGTTCATTAGATGAGCGACATGAACAGGCATCTCTGCTGCTTGATATCCTGCCTCGGGCACTGCTTTGTTTGGAGGTATGTTCATTAGATGAGCGTGAGCGACATGGACAGGCATCTCTGCCGCTCGATATCCTGCCTCAAGCACTGCTCTGTTTGGAGGTGTGTTCATTAGATGAGCGTGAGCGACATGGACAGGCATCTCTGCTGCTTGATATCCCGCCTCAAGCACTGCTTTGTTTGGAGGTGTGTTCATTGGATGAGCGTGAGCGACATGGACAGGCATCTCTGCTGCTTGATATCCTGCCTCAAGCACTGCTTTGTTTGGAGGTGTGTTCATTAGATGAGCGTGAGCGACATGGACAGGCATCTTTGCTGCTTGATATCCTGCCTCAAGCACTGCTTTGTTTGGAGGTGTGTTCATTAGATGAGCGTGAGCGACATGGACGGGCATCTCTGCTGCTTGATATCCTGCCTCAAGCACTGCTTTGTTTGGAGGTGTGTTCATTAGATGAGCGTGAGCGACATGGACAGGCATCTCTGCTGCTCGATATCCTGCCTCAAGCACTGCTTTGTTTGGAGGTATGTTCATTAGATGAGCGTGAGCGACATGGACAGGCATCTCTGCCGCTCGATATCCTGCCTCATGCACTGCTTTGTTTGGAGGTGTGTTCATTAGATGAGCGTCATAAACAGGCATCTCTGCTGCTCGATATCCTGCCTCAAGCACTGCTTTGTTCGGAGGTATGTTCATCAGATGAGCGTGAGCGTCATGAACAGGCATCTCTGCCGCTTGATATCCTGCCACAAGCACTGCTTCGTTTGGAGGTATGTTCATAAGTTGAGCGTGAGCGTCATGAACAGGCATCTCTGCTGCTTGATATCCTGCCTCAAGCACTGCTTTGTTCGGAGGTATGTTCATTAGATGAGCGTCATGAACAGGCATCTCTGCTGCTCGATATCCTGCCTCAAGCACTGCTTTGTTCGGAGGTATGTTCATCAGATGAGCGTGAGCGTCATGAACAGCCATCTCTGCCGCTTGATATCCTGCCTCAAGCACTGCTTTGTTTGGAGGTATGTTCATTAGATGAGCGTGAGCGTCATGGACAGGCATCTCTGCTGCTTGATATCCTGCCTCAAGCACTGCTTTGTTTGGAGGTATGTTCATTAGATGAGCGTGAGCAACAAGAACAGGCATCTCTGCTGCTTGATATCCTGCCTCAAGCACTGCTTTGTTTGGAGGTATGTTCATTAGATGAGCATGAGCGTCATGAACAGGCATCTCTGCTGCTTGATATCCTGCCTCAAGCACTGCTTTGTTTGGAGGTGTGTTCATTAGATGAGCGTGAGCGACATGGACAGGCATCTCTGCTGCTCGATATCCGTCTCAAGCACTGCTTTGTTTGGAGGTATGTTCATTAGATGAGCGTGAGCGACATGGAAAGGCATCTCTGCCGCTCGATATCCTGCCTCAAGCACTGCTTTGTTTGGAGGTATGTTCATTAGATGAGCGTCATAAACAGGCATCTCTGCTGCTCGATATCCTGCCTCAAGCACTGCTTTGTTCGGAGGTATGTTCATCAGATGAGCGTGAGCGTCATGAACAGGCATCTCTGCCGCTTGATATCCTGCCTCAAGCACTGCTTCGTTTGGAGGTATGTTCTTAAGTTGAGCGTGAGCGTCATGAACAGGCATCTCTGCTGCTTGATATCCTGCCTCAAGCACTGCTTTGTTCGGAGGTATGTTCATTAGATGAGCGTCATGAACAGGCATCTCTGCTGCTCGATATCCTGCCTCAAGCACTGCTTTGTTCGGAGGTATGTTCATCAGATGAACGTGAGCGTCATGAACAGGCATCTCTGCTGCTCGATATCCTGCCTCAAGCACTGCTTTGTTCGGAGGTATGTTCATCAGATGAGCGTGAGCGTCATGAACAGGCATCTCTGCCGCTTGATATCCTGCCTCAAGCACTGCTTTGTTTGGAGGTATGTTCATTAGATGAGCGTGAGCGACATGAACAGGCATCTCTGCTGCTTGATATCCTGCCTCAAGCACTGCTTTGTTCGGAGGTATGTTCATTAGATGAGCGTGAGCGTCATAAACAGGCATCTCTGCTGCTCGATATCCTGCCTCAAGCACTGCTTTGTTTGGAGGTATGTTCATTAGATGAGCGACATGAACAGGCATCTCTGCTGCTGGATATCCTGCCTCAAGCACTGCTTTGTTCGGAGGTATTTTCATTAGATGAGCGTGAGCGACATGAACAGGCATCTCTGCTGCTTGATATCCTGTCTAGAGCACTGCTCTGTTTGGAGGTATGTTCATTAGATGAGCGTGAGCGTCTTGGACAGGCATCTCTGCTGCTCGATATCCTGCCTCAAGCACTGCTTTGTTTGGAGGTATGTTCATTAGATGAGCGTGAGCGTCATGAACAGGCATCTCTGCCGTTTGATATCCTGCCTCAAGCACTGCTTTGTTTGGAGGTATGTTCATTAGATGAGCGTGAGCGTCATGAACAGGCATCTCTGCCGCTCGATATCCTGCCTCAGGCACTGCTTTGTTTGGAGGTATGTTCATTAGATGAGCGTGAGCGTCATGAACAGGCATCTCTGCTGCTCGATATCCTGCCTCAAGCACTGCTTCGTTTGGAGGTATGTTCATTAGATGAGCGTGAGCGTCATGAACATGCATCTCTGCTGCTTGATATCCTGCCTCAAGCACTGCTTTGTTTGGAGGTATGTTCATTGGATGAGCGTGAGTGACATGGACAGGCATCTCTGCCGCTCGATATTCTGCCTCAAGCACTGCTTTGTTTGGAGGTATGTTCATTAGATGAGCGTCATGAACAGGCATCTCTGCTGCTCGATATCCTGCCTCAGGCACTGCTTTGTTTGGAGGTATGTTCATTAGATGAGCGTGAGCGTCATGAACAGGCATCTCTGCTGCTCGATATCCTGCCTCAAGCACTGCTTTGTTCGGAGGTATGTTCATTAGATGAGCGTGGGCGTCATGAACAGGCATCTCTGCTGCTCGATATCCTGCCTCAGGCACTGCTTTGTTTGGAGGTATGTTCATTAGATGAGCGTGAGCGTCATGAACAGGCATCTCTGCTGCTCGATATCCTGCCTCAAGCACTGCTTTGTTCGGAGGTATGCTCATTAGATGAGCGTGAGCGACATGGACAGGCATCTCTGCCGCTCGATATCCTGCCTCAAGCACTGCTTTGTTTGGAGGTTTGTTCATTAGATGAGCGTCATGAACAGGCATCTCTGTTGCTCGATATCCTGCCTCAGGCACTGCTTTGTTTGGAGGAATGTTCATTAGATGAGCGTGAGCGTCATGAACAGGCATCTCTGCCGCTCTATATCCTGCCTCAAGCACTGCTTCGTTCGGAGGTATGTTCATTAGATGAGCGTGAGCGTCATGAACAGGCATCTCTGCTGCTCGATATACTGCCTCAGGCACTGCTTTGTTTGGAGGTATGTTCATTAGATGAGCTTCATGAACAGGCATCTCTGCCGCTCGAAATCCTGCCTCAAGCACTGCTTTGTTTGGAGGTATGTTCATTAGATGAGCGTGAGCGTCATGAACAGGCATCTCTGCTGCTTGATATCCTGCCTCAAGCACTGCTCTGTTTGGAGGTATGTTCATTAGATGAGCGTCATGAACAGGCATCTCTGCTGCTCGATATCCTGCCTCAAGCACTGCTCTGTTCGGAGGTATGTTCATTAGATGAGCGTGAGCGACATGAACAGGCATCTCTGCCGCTCGATATCCTGCCTCAGGCACTGCTTCATTTGGAGGTATTTTCATTAGATGAGCGTGAGCGTCATGAACAGGCATCTCTGCTGCTCGATATCCTGCCTCAAGCGCTGCTCTGTTTGGAGGTATGTTCATTAGATGAGCGACATGTACAGGCATCTCTGCTGCTTGATATCCTGCCTCAGGCACTGCCTCGTTTGGAGGTATGTTCATTAGATGAGCGTGAGCGACATGGACAGGCATCTCTGCTGCTCGATATCCCGCCTCAAGCACTGCTTTGTTTGGAGGTATGTTCATTAGATGAGCGTGAGCGACATGGACAGGCATCTCTGCGGCTCGATATCCTGCTTCAAGCACTGCTTCGTTCGGAGGTATGTTCATTAGATGAGCGTCATGAACAGGCATCTCTGCTGCTCGATATCCTGCCTCAAGCACTGCTTTGTTTTGAGGTATGTTCATTAAATAAGCGTGAGCGTCATGTACAGGCATCTCTGCTGCTCGATATCCTGCCTCAAGCACTGCTTTGTTTGGAGGTATGTTCATTAGATGAGCTTCATGAACAAGCATCTCTGCCGCTTGATATCCTGCCTCAAGCACTGCTTCGTTCGGAGGTATGTTCATTAGATGAGCGTGAGCGTCATGAACAGGCATCTCTGCTGCTCGATATCCTGCCTCAAGCACTGCTTTGTTTGGAGGTATGTTCATTAGATGAGCGTGAGCGTCATGAACAGGCATCTATGCTGCTCGATATCCTGCCTCAAGCACTGCTTTGTTTGGAGGTATGTTCATTAGATGAGCGTGAGCGTCATGAACAGGCATCTCTGCCGCTCGATATCCTGCCTCAAGCACTGCTTTGTTTGTAGGTATGTTCTTTAGATGAGCGTCATGAACAGGCATCTCTGCCGCTTGATATCCTGCCTCAAGCACTGCTTTGTTTGGAGGTATGTCCATTAGATGAGCGCTAGCGTCATGAACAGGCATCTCTGCTGCTCGATATCCTGCCTAAAGCATCGCTTCGTTTGGAGGTATGTTCATTAGATGAGCGTGAGCGTCATGAACAGGCATCTCTGCTGCTCGATATCCTGCCTCAAGCACTGCTTTGTTTGGAGGTATGTTCATTAGATGAGCGTGAGCGTCATGAACAATCATCTCTGCCGCTCGATATCCTGCCTCAAGCACTGCTTTGTTCAGAGGTATGTTCATTAGATGAGCGTCATGAACAGGCATCTCTGCTGCTCGATATCCTGCCCAGAACACTGCTTTGTTCGGAGGTATGTTCATCGGATGAGCGTGAGCGTCATGAACAGGCATCTCTGCTGCTCGATATCCTGCCTCAAGCACTGTTTTGTTCGGAGGTATGTTCATTAGATGAGCGTGAGCGACATGAACAGGCATATCTGCTGCTCGATATCCTGCCTCAAGCACTGCTTTGTTCGCAGGTATGTTCATTGGATGAGCTTGAGCGTCATGAACAGGCATCTCTGCTGCTCGATATCCTGCCTCAAGCGCTGCTTTGTTTGGAGGTATGTTCATTAGATGAGCGACATGAACAGGCATCTCTGCTGCTTGATATCCTGCCTCAGGCACTGCTTTGTTTGGAGGTATGTTCATTAGATGAGCGTGAGCGACATGGACAGGCATCTCTGTTGCTTGATATTCTGCCTCAAGCACTGCTTTGTTTGGAGGTGTGTTCATTAGATGAGCGTGAGCGACATGGACAGGCATCTCTGCTGCTCGATATCCTGCCTCAAGCACTGCTTCGTTTGGAGGTATGTTCATTAGATGAGCGTGAGCGACATGGACAGGCATCTCTGCCGCTCGATATCCTGCCTCAAGCACTGCTTTGTTTGGAGGTATGTTCATTGGATGAGCGTCATGAACAGGCATCTCTGCTGCTCGATATCCTGCCTCAAGCACTGCTTTGTTTGGAGGTATGTTCATTATATAAGCGTGAGCATCATGAACAGGCATCTCTGCTGCTCGATATCCTGCCTCAAGCACTGCTTTGTTTGGAGGTATGTTCATTAGATGAGCGTCATGAACAGGCATCTCTGCTGCTCGATATCCTGCCTCGAGCACTGCTTTGTTTGGAGGTATGTTCATCGGATGAGCTTCATGAACAAGCATCTCTGCCGCTTGATATCCTGCCTCAAGCACTGCTTTGTTCGGAGGTATGTTCATTAGATGAGCGTGAGCGTCATGAACAGGCATGTCTGCTGCTTGATATCCTGCCTCAAGCACTGCTTTGTTCTGAGGTATGTCCATTAGATGAGCGTCATGAACAGGCATCTCTGCTGCTCGATATCCTGCCTCAAGCACTGCTTTGTTTGGAGGTATGTTCATCAGATGAGCGTGAGCGTCATGAACAGGCATCTCTGCCGCTTGATATCCTGCCTCAAGCACTGCTTCGTTTGGAGGTATGTTCATCAGATGAGCGTGAGCGTCATGAACGGGCATCTCTGCTGCTCGATATCCTGCCTCAGGCACTGCTTTGTTTGGAGGTGTGTTCATTAGATGAGCTTCATGAGCAGGCATCTGTGCCGCTTGATATCCTGCCTCAAGCACTGCTTTGTTTGGAGGTATGTTCATTAGATGAGCATGAGCGTCATGAACAGGCACCTCTGCTGCTCGATATCCTGCCTCAAGCACTGCTTTGTTCGGAGGTATGTTCATAAGATGAGCGTGAGAGTCATGAACAGGCATCTCTGCCGCTCTATATCCTGCCTCAAGCACTGCTTTGTTCGGAGGTATGTTCATTAGATGAGCGTTAGCATCATGATCAGGCATCTCTGCCGCTCGATATCCTGCCTCAAGCACTGCTTTGTTCGGAGGTATGTTCATTAGTTGAGCGTGAGCGTCATGAACAGGCATCTCTGCTGCTCGATATCCTGCCTCAAGCACTGCTTTGTTTGGAGGTATGTTCATTAGATGAGAGTGAGCGACATGGACTGGCATCTCTGCTGCTTGATATCCTGCCTCAAGCACTGCTTTGTTTGGAGGTGTGTTCATTAGATGAGCGCGAGCGACATGAACAGGCATCTCGGCCGCTCGATATCCTGCCTCAAGCACTGCTTTGTTTGGAGGTATGTTCACTAGATGAGCGTCATGAACAGGCATCTCTGCTGCTCGATATCCTGCCTCAAGCACTGCTTTGTTCGGAAGTATGTTCATTAGATGAGCGTGAGCGTCATGAACAGGCATCTCTGCTGCTCGATATCCTGCCTCAAGCACTGCTTTGTTTGGAGGTATGTTCATTAGATGAGCGTGAGCGTCATGAACAGGCATCTCTGCTGCTCGATATCCTGCCTCAAGCACTGCTTTGTTCGGAGGTATGTTCATTAGATGAGCGTGAGCGTCATGAACAGGCATCTCTGCCGCTCGATATCCTGCCTCAGACACTGCTTTGTTTGGAGGTATGTTCATTAGATGAGCGTCATGAACAGGCATCTCTGCTGCTCGATATCCTGCCTCAAGCACTGCTTTGTTTGGAGGTATGTTCATTGGATGAGCGTGAGCGACATGGACAGGCATCTCTGCTGCTTGATATCCTGTCTCAAACACTGCTCTGTTTGGAGGTATGTTCATTGGATGAGCGTGAGCGACATGGACAGGCATTTCTGCTGCTTGATATCCTGCCTCAAGCACTGCTTTGTTTGGAGGTATGTTCATTGGATGAGCGTGAGCGACATGGACAGGCATCTCTGCTGCTTGATATCCTGCCTCGAGCACTGCTTTGTTTGGAGGTGTGTTCATTAGATTAGCGTGAGCGACATGGACAGGCATCTCTGCCGCTCGATATTCTGCCTCAAGCACTGCTTTGTTTGGAGGTATGTTCATTAGATGAGTGTCATGAACAGGCATCTCTGCTGCTCGATATCCTGCCTCAAGCACTGCTTTGCTCGGAGGTATGTTCATAAAATGAGCGTGGGCGTCATGAACAGGCATCTCTGCTGCTCGATATCCTG
Source organism: Brachyptera risi (assembly GCA_964007535.1). Lineage (NCBI taxonomy): Eukaryota > Metazoa > Arthropoda > Insecta > Plecoptera > Taeniopterygidae > Brachyptera > Brachyptera risi. The sequence continues at coordinate 7,998,743 of OZ023332.1, forward strand.
CCTCAGGCACTGCTTTGTTTGGAGGTATGTTCATTAGATGAGCGTGAGCGTCATGAACAGGCATCTCTGCTGCTCGATATCCTGCCTCAGGCACTGCTTTGTTTGGAGGTATGTTCATTAGATGAGCGACATGAACAGGCATCTCTGCTGCTCGATATCCCGCCTCAAGCACTGCTTTGTTTGGAGGTATGTTCAATAGATTAGCGTGAGCGTCATGAACAGGCATCTCTGCCGCTCAATATCCTGCCTTGAGCACTGCTTTGTTTGGAGGTATGTTCATTAGATGAGCGTGAGCGTCATGAACAGGCATCTCTGCCGCTCGATATCCTGCCTCAGGCACTGCTTTGTTCGGAGGTATGTTCATCAGATGAGCGTGAGCGTCATGAACAGGCATCTCTGCTGCTCGATATCCTGCCTCAAGCACTGCTTTGTTTGGAGGTAGGTTCATTAGATGAGCGTGAGCGTCATGAACAGGCATCTCTGCTGCTTGATATCCTGCCTCAAGCACTGCTTTGTTCGGAGGTATGTTCATTAGATGAGCGTTAGCGTCATGAACAGGCATCTCTGCTGCTTGATATCCTGCCTCAAGCACTGCTTTGTTTGGAGGTATGTTCATTAGATGAGCGTGAGCGACATGGACAGGCATCTCTGCTGCTCGATATCCTGCCTCAAGCACAACTTTGTTTGGGGGTATGTTCATTAGATTGGCGTGAGCGTCATGAACAGGCATCTCTGCTGCTCGATATCCTGCCCCGGGCACTGCTTTGTTTGGAGGTATGTTCATTAAATGAGCGTGAGCGTCATGGACAGGCATCTCTGCCGCTCGATATCCTGCCTCAAGCACTGCTTTGTTTGGAGGGATGTTCATTAGATGAGCGTGAGCGTCATGAACAGGCATCTCTGCCGCTTGATATCCTGCCTCAAGCACTGCTTTGTTTGGAGGGATGTTCATTAGATGAGCGTGAGCGTCTTGAACAGGCATCTCTGCCGCTTGATATCCTGCCTCAAGCACTGCTCAGTTCGGAGGTATGTTCATTAGATGAGCGTGAGCGACATGGACAGGCATCTCTGCCGCTCGATATCCTGCCTCAAGCACTGCTTTGTTCGGAGGTATGTTGACTGGATGAGCGTGAGCGTCATGGACAGGCATCTCTGTCGCTCGATATCCTGCCTCAAGCACTGCTTTGTTTGGAGGTGTGTTCATTAGATGAGCGTGAGCGTCATGAACAGGCATCTCTGCTGCTCAATATCCTGCCTCAAGCAATGCTTTGTACGGAGGTGTGTTCATTAGATGAGCGTCATGAACATGCATCTCTGCTGCTCGATATCCTGCCTCAGGCACTGCTTTGTTTGGAGGTATGTTCATTAGATGAGCGTGAGCGTCATGAACAGGCATCTCTGCCGCCTGATATCCTGCCTCAGGCACAGCTACGTTTGGAGGAATGTTCATTAGATGAGCGTGAGCGTCATGAACAGGCAACTCTGCTGCTCGATATCCTGCCTCAAGCACTGCTTTGTTCGGAGGTATGTTCATTAAATGTGCGTGAGCGACATGAACAGGCATCTCTTCCGCTCGATATCCTGCCTCAAGCACTGCTTTGTTTGGAGGTATGTTCATTAGATGAGCGTGACGTCATGAACAGACATCTCTGCCGCTCGATATCCTGCCTCAAGCACTGCTTTCTTTGGAGGTATGTTCATTAGATAAGCGTCATGAACAGGCATCTCTGCTGCTCGATATCCTGCCTCAAGCACTGCTTTGTTCGGTGGGATGTTCATTAGATGAGCGTGAGCGTCATGAACAGGCATCTCTGCCGCTCGATATCCTGCCTCAAGCACTGCTTTGTTTGGAGTTATGTTCAATAGATGAGCATGAGCGTCATGAACAGGCATCTCTGCCGCTCGAAATCCTGCCTCAAGCACTGCTCTGTTTGGAGGTATGTTCATTAGATGAGCGTGAGCGTCATGAACGGGCATCTCTGCTGCTCGATATCCTGCCTCAAGAACTGCTTTGTTTGGAGGTATGTTCATTAGATGAGCGTGAGCGTCATGAACAGGCATCTCTGCTGCTCGATATCCTGCCTCAAGCACTGCTTTGTTCCGAGGTATGTTCATTAGATGAGCGTGAGCGACATGGACAGGCATCTTTGCTGCTCGATATCCCGCTTCAAGCAATGCTTTGTTTGGAGGTATGTTCATTAGATGAGCGTGAGCGTCATGAACAGGCATCTCTGGTGCTTGATATCCTGCCTCAAGCACTGCTCTGGTTGGAGGTATGTTCATTAGATGAGCGTGAGCGTCATGAACAGGCATCTCTGCTGCTTGATATCCTGCCTCAAGCACTGCTTTGTTTGGAGGTATGTTCATTAGATGAGCGTGAGCGTCATGAACAGGCATCTCTGCTGCTCGATATTCTGCCTCAGGCACTGCTTTGTTCGGAGGTATGTTCATTAGATGAGCGTGAGCGTCATGAACAGGCATCTCTGCTGCTCGATATCCTGCCTCAAGCACTGCTTTGTTCGGAGGTATGTTCATTAGATGAGCGTGAGAGTCATGAACAGGCATCTCTGCTGCTCGATATCCTGCCTCAGGCACTGCTTTGTTTGGAGGTATGTTCATTAGATGAGCGTGAGCGTCATGAACAGTCATCTCTGCTGAAAGATATCCCGCCTCAAGCACTGCTTTGTTCGGAGGTATGTTCATTAGATGAGCGTGAGCGTCATTAACAGGCATCTCTGCTGCTCGATATCCTGCCTCAGGCACTGCTTTGTTCGGAGGTATGTTCATTAGATGAGCGTGAGCGTCATGAACAGGTATCTCTGCTGCTCGATATCCTGCCTCAGGCACTGCTTCGTTTGGAGGTATTTTCAATAGATGAGCGTGAGCGTCATGAACAGGCATCTCTGCTGCTTGATATCCTGCCTCAAGCACTGCTTTGTTTGGAGGTATGTTCATAAGATGAGCGTGAGCGTCATGAACAGGCATCTCTGCTGCTCGACATCCTGCCTCAAGCACTGCTTTGTTTGGAGGTATGTTCATTAGATGAGCGTCATGAACAGGCATCTCTGCCGCTTGATATCCTGCCTCAAGCACTGCTTTGTTCGGAGGTATGTTCATTAGATGAGCTTCATGGACAGGCATCTCTGCCGCTTGATATCCTGCCTCAAGCACTGCTTTGTTTAGGGGTATGTTCATTAGATGAGCGTGAGCGTCATGAACAGGCATCTCTGCTGCTTGTTATCCCGCCTCAAGCACTGCTTTGTTCGGAGGTATGGTCATTAGATGAGCGTCATGAACAGGCATCTCTGCTGCTCGATATCCTGCCTCAAGCACTGCTTTGTTCGGAGGTATGTTCATCAGATGAGCGTGAGCGTCATGAACAGGCATCTCTGCCGCTCGATATCCTGCCTCAAGCACTGCTTCGTTTGGAGGTATGTTCATTAGATGAGCGTGAGCGTCATGAACAGGCATCTCTGCTGCTTGATATCCTGCCTCGAGCACTGCTTTGTTCGGAGGTATGTTCATTAGATGAGCGTGAGTGTCATGAACAGGCATCTCTGCTGCTCGATATCCTGCCTCAAGCACTGCTTTGTTCGGAGGTATGTTCATTGGATGAGCGTGAGCAACATGAACAGGCATCACTGCCGCTCGATATCCTGCCTCAGGCACTGCTTTGTTTGGAGGTATGTTCATTAGATGAGCGTGAGCGTCATGAACAGGCATCTCTGCTGCTCGATATCCTGCCTCATGCACTGCTTTGTTTGGAGGTATGTTCATTAGATGAGCGACATGAACAGGCATCTCTGCTGCTTGATATCCTGCCTCAAGCACTGCTTTGTTTGGAGGTATGTTCATTAGATGGGCGTGAGCGTGATGAACAGGCATCTCTGCTGCTCGATATCCTGCCTCAAGCACTGCTTTGTTCGGAGGTATGTTCATTAGATGAGCGTGAGCGTCATGAACAGGCATCTCTGCTGCTCGATATCCTGCCTCAAGCGCTGCTTTGTTTGGAGGTACGTTCATTAGATGAGCGACATGAACAGGCATCTCTGCTGCTTGATATCCTGCCTCAGGCACCGCTTTGTTTGGAGGTATGTTCATTAGATGAGCGTGAGCGACATGGAAACGCATCTCTGCTGCTCGATATCCTGCCTCAAGCACTGCTCCGTTTGGCTGTGTGTTCAATGGATGAGCGTGAGCGACATGGACAGGAATCTCTGCCGCTCGATATCCTGCCTTAAGCACTGCTTTGTTTGGAGGTATGTTCATTAGATGAGCGTCATGAACAGGCATCTCTGCTGCTCGATATCCTGCCTCAAGCACTGCTTTGTTCGGAGGTATGTTCATTAGATGAGCATGAGCGTCATGAACAGGCATCTCTGCCGCTCGATATCCTGCCTCAAGCACTGCTCTGTTTGGAGGTATGTTCATTAGATGAGCGTGAGCGTCATGAACAGGCATCTCTGCTGCTCGATATCCTGCCTCAAGCACTGCTCTGTTCGGAGGTATGTTCATTAGTTGAGCGTGAGCGTCTTGGACAGGCATCTCTGCTGCTTGATATCCTGCCTCAAGTACTGCTTTGTTCGGAGGTATGTTCATTAGATGAGCGTGAGCGTCATGAACAGGCATCTCTGCTGCTCGATATCCTGCCTCAAGCACTGCTTTGTTCGGAGGTATGTTCATTAGATGAGCGTGAGCGTCTTCGACAGGCATCTCTGCTGCTTGATATCCTGCCTCAAGTAATGCTTTGTTCGGAGGTATGTTCATTAGATGAGCGTGAGCGTCATGAACAGGCATCTCCGCTCCTCGATATCCTGCCTCAGGCACTGCTTTGTTTGGATGTATGTTCATTAGATGAGCGTGAGCGTCATGAACAGGCATCTCTGCTGCTCGATATCCTGCCTCAAGCACTGCTTTGTTTGGAGGTATGTTCATTAGATGAGCGACATGAACAAGCATCTCTGCTGCTTGATATCCTGACTCAAGCACTGCTTTGTTTGGAGGTATGTTCATTAGATGAGCGTGAGCGTCATGAACAGGCATCTCTGCTGCTTGATATCCTGCCTCAAGCACTGCTCTGTTTGGAGGTATGTTCATCAGATGAGCGTGAGCGTCTTGGACAGGTATCTCTGCTGCTCGATATCCCGCCTCAAGCACTGCTTTGTTTGGAGGTATGTTCAATAGATTTTCGTGAGCGTCATGAACAGGCATCTCTTCCGCTCGATATCCTGCCTCAAGCACTGCTTTGTTTGGAGGTATGTTCATTGGATGAGCGTGAGCGTCATGAACAGGCATCTCTGACGCTCGATATCCTGCCTCAAGCACTGCTTTGTTTGGAGGTATGTTCATTAGATGAGCGTGAGCGTCATGAACAGGCATCTCTGACGCTCGATATCCTGCCTCAGGCACTGCTTTGTTTGGAGGTATGTTCATCAGATTAGCGTGAGCGTCATGAACAGGCATCTCTGCCGCTCGATATCCTGCCTCAAGCACTGCTTTGTTTGGAGGTATGTTCATTAGATGAGCGTGAGCGTCATGAACAGGCATCTCTGACGCTCGATATCCTGCCTCAGGCACTGCTTTGTTTGGAGGTATGTTCATCAGATGAGCGTGAGCGTCATGAACAGGCATCTCTGCTGCTCGACATCCTGCCTCAAGCACTGCTTTGTTTGGAGGTATGTTCATTAGATGAGCGTCATGAACAGGCATCTCTGCCACTTGATATCCTGCCTCAAGCACTGCTTCGTTTGGAGGTATGTTCATTAGATGAGCGTGAGCGTCATGAACAGGCATCTCTGCTGCTTGATATCCTGCCTCGAGCACTGCTTTGTTCGGAGGTATGTTCATTAGATGAGCGTGAGTGTCATGAACAGGCATCTCTGCTGCTCGATATCCTGCCTCAAGCACTGCTTTGTTCGGAGGTATGTTCATTGGATGAGCGTGAGCAACATGAACAGGCATCACTGCCGCTCGATATCCTGCCTCAGGCACTGCTTTGTTTGGAGGTATGTTCATTAGATGAGCGTGAGCGTCATGAACAGGCATCTCTGCTGCTCGATATCCTGCCTCATGCACTGCTTTGTTTGGAGGTATGTTCATTAGATGAGCGACATGAACAGGCATCTCTGCTGCTTGATATCCTGCCTCAAGCACTGCTTTGTTTGGAGGTATGTTCATTAGATGGGCGTGAGCGTGATGAACAGGCATCTCTGCTGCTCGATATCCTGCCTCAAGCACTGCTTTGTTCGGAGGTATGTTCATCAGATGAGCGTGAGCGTCATGAACAGGCATCTCTGCTGCTCGATATCCTGCCTCAAGCGCTGCTTTGTTTGGAGGTATGTTCATTAGATGAGCGACATGAACAGGCATCTCTGCTGCTTGATATCCTGCCTCAGGCACTGCTTTGTTTGGAGGTATGTTCATTAGATGAGCGTGAGCGACATGGAAAGGCATCTCTGCTGCTCGATATCCTGCCTCAAGCACTGCTCTGTTTGGCTGTGTGTTCATTGGATGAGCGTGAGCGTCTTGGACAGGTATCTCTGCTGCTCGATATTCCGCCTCAAGCACTGCTTTGTTTGGAGGTATGTTCAATAGATTAGCGTGAGCGTCATGAACAGGCATCTCTGCCGCTCGATATCCTGCCTCAAGCACTGCTTTGTTTGGAGGTATGTTCATTAGATGAGCGTGAGCGTCATGAACAGGCATCTCTGACGCTCGATATCCGGCCTCAAGCACTGCTTTGTTTGGAGGTATGTTCATTAGATGAGCGTGAGCGTCATGAACAGGCATCTCTGACGCTCGATATCCTGCCTCAGGCACTGCTTTGTTTATAGGTATGTTCATCAGATTAGCGTGAGCGTCATGAACAGGCATCTCTGCCGCTCGATATCCTGCCTCAAGCACTGCTTTGTTCGGAGGTATGTTCATTGGATGAGCGTGAGCGTCATGAACAGGCATCTAAGCTGCTCGATATCCTGCCTCAAGCGTTGCTTTGTCTGGAGGTATGTTCATTGGATGAGCGTGAGCGTCATGAACAGGCATCTCTGCTGCTCGATATCCTGCCTTAAGCACTGCTTTGTTTGGAGGTATGTTCATTAGATGAGCGTCATGAACAGGCATCTCTGCCGCTCGATATCCTGCCTCAAGCACTGCTTTGTTTGGAGTTATGTTCATTAGATGAGCATGAGCGTCATGAACAGGCATCTCTGCCGCTCGATATCCTGCCTCAAGCACTGCTCTGTTTGGAGGTATGTTCATTAGATGAGCGTGAGCGTCATGAACAGGCATCTCTGCTGCTCGATATCCTGCCTCAAGCACTGCTCTGTTCGGAGGTATGTTCATTAGATGAGCGTGAGCGTCTTGGACAGGCATCTCTGCTGCTTGATATCCTGCCTCAAGTACTGCTTTGTTCGGAGGTATGTTCATTAGATGAGCGTGAGCGTCATGAACAGGCATCTCTGCTGCTCGATATCCCGCCTCAAGCACTGCTTTGTTCGGAGGTATGTTCATTAGATGAGCGTGAGCGTCTTCGACAGGCATCTCTGCTGCTTGATATCCTGCCTCAAGTAATGCTTTGTTCGGAGGTATGTTCATTAGATGAGCGTGAGCGTCATGAACAGGCATCTCCGCTCCTCGATATCCTGCCTCAGGCACTGCTTTGTTTGGATGTATGTTCATTAGATGAGCGTGAGCGTCATTAACAGGCATCTCTGCTGCTTGATATCCTGCCTCAAGCACTGCTCTGTTTGGAGGTATGTTCATCAGATGAGCGTGAGCGTCTTGGACAGGTATCTCTGCTGCTCGATATTCCGCCTCAAGCACTGCTTTGTTTGGAGGTATGTTCAATAGATTAGCGTGAGCGTCATGAACAGGCATCTCTGCCGCTCGATATCCTGCCTCAAGCACTGCTTTGTTTGGAGGTATGTTCATTAGATGAGCGTGAGCGTCATGAACAGGCATCTCTGACGCTCGATATCCGGTCTCAAGCACTGCTTTGTTTGGAGGTATGTTCATTAGATGAGCGTGAGCGTCATGAACAGGCATCTCTGACGCTCGATATCCTGCCTCAGGCACTGCTTTGTTTATAGGTATGTTCATCAGATTAGCGTGAGCGTCATGAACAGGCATCTCTGCAGCTCGATATCCTGCCTCAAGCACTGCTTTGTTTGGAGGTATGTTCATTAGATGAGCGTGAGCGTCATGAACAGGCATCTCTGACGCTCGATATCCTGCCTCAGGCACTGCTTTGTTTGGAGGTATGTTCATCAGATGAGCGTGAGCGTCATGAACAGGCATCTCTGCTGCTCGATATCCTGCCTCAAGCACTGCTTTGTTTGGAGGTAGGTTCATTGGATGAGCGTGAGCGTCATGAACAGGCATCTCTGCTGCTTGATATCCTGCCTCATGCACTGCTTTGTTCGGAGGTATGTTCATTAGATGAGCGTTAGCGTCATGAACAGGCATCTCTGCTGCTTGATATCCTGCCTCAAGCACTGCTTTGTTTGGAGGTATGTTCATTAGATGATCGTGAGCGACATGGACAGGCATCTCTGCTGCTCGATATCCTGCCTCAAGCACAACTTTGTTTGGGGGTATGTTCATTAGATGGGCGTGAGCGTCATGAACAGGCATCTCTGCTGCTCGATATCCTGCCCCGGGCACTGCTTTGTTTGGAGGTATGTTCATTAGATGAGCGTGAGCGTCATGGACAGGCATCTCTGCCGCTCGATATCCTGCCTCAAGCACTGCTTTGTTTGGAGGGATGTTCATTAGATGAGCGTGAGCGTCATGAACAGGCATCTCTGCCGCTTGATATCCTGCCTCAAGCACTGCTTTGTTTGGAGGGATGTTCATTAGATGAGCGTGAGCGTCTTGAACAGGCATCTCTGCCGCTTGATATCCTGCCTCAAGCACTGCTTTGTTCGGAGGTATGTCCATTAGATGAGCGTGAGCGACATGGACAGGCATCTCTGCCGCTCGATATCCTGCCTCAAGCACTGCTTTCTTTGGAGGTATGTTCATTAGATAAGCGTCATGAACAGGCATCTCTGCTGCTCGATATCCTGCCTCAAGCACTGCTTTGTTCGGAGGGATGTTCATTAGATGAGCGTGAGCGTCATGAACAGGCATCTCTGCCGCTCGATATCCTGCCTCAAGCACTGCTTTGTTCGGAGTTATGTTCATTAGATGAGCAAGAGCGTCATGAACAGGCATCTCTGCCGCTCGATATCCTGCCTCAAGCACTGCTCTGTTTGGAGGTATGTTCATTAGATGAGCGTGAGCGTCATGAACGGGCATCTCTGCTGCTCGATATCCTGCCTCAAGAACTGCTTTGTTCGGAGGTATGTTCATTAGATGAGCGTGAGCGTCATGAACAGGCATCTCTGCTGCTCGATATCCTGCCTCAAGCACTGCTTTGTTCCGAGGTATGTTCATTAGATGAGCGTGAGCGACATGGACAGGCATCTTTGCTGCTCGATATCCCGCTTCAAGCAATGCTTTGTTTGGAGGTATGTTCATTAGATGAGCGTGAGCGTCATGAACAGCCATCTCTGCTGCTTGATATCCTGCCTCAAGCACTGCTCTGGTTGGAGGTATGTTCATTAGATGAGCGTGAGCGTCATGAACGGGCATCTCTGCTGCTTGATATCCTGCCTCAAGCACTGCTTTGTTTGGAGGTATGTTCATCAGATGAGCGTGAGCGTCATGAACAGGCATCTCTGCTGCTCGATTTTCTGCCTCAGGCACTGCTTTGTTCGGAGGTATGTTTATTAGATGAGCGTGAGCGTCATGAACAGGCATCTCTGCTGCTCGATATCCTGCCTCAAGCACTGCTTTGTTCGGAGGTATGTTCATTAGATGAGCGTGAGCGTCATGAACAGGCATCTCTGCTGCTCGATATCCTGCCTCAGGCACTGCTTTGTTTGGAGGTATGTTCATTAGATGAGCGTGAGCGTCCTGAACAGTCATCTCTGCTGAAAGATATCCTGCCTCAAGCACTGCTTTGTTCGGAGGTATGTTCATTAGATGAGCGTGAGCGTCATGAACAGGCATCTCTGCTGCTCGATATCCTGCCCCAGGCACTGCTTTGTTCGGAGGTATGTTCATTAGATGAGCGTGAGCGTCATGAACAGGTATCTCTGCTGCTCGATATCCTGCCTCAGGCACTGCTTCGTTTTGGGGTATTTCCATTAGATGAGCGTGAGCGTCATGAACAGGCATCTCTGCTGCTTGATATCCTGCCTCAAGCACTGCTTTGTTTGGAGGTATGTTCATAAGATGAGCGTGAGCGTCATGAACAGGCATCTCTGCTGCTCGACATCCTGCCTCAAGCACTGCTTTGTTTGGAGGTATGTTCATTAGATGAGCGTCATGAACGGGCATCTCTGCCGCTTGATATCCTGCCTCAAGCACTGCTTTGTTCGGAGGTATGTTCATTAGATGAGCTTCATGGACAGGCATCTCTGCCGCTTGATATCCTGCCTCAAGCACTGCTTTGTTTGGGGGTATGTTCATTAGATGAGCGTGAGCGTCATGAACAGGCATCTCTGCTGCTTGATATCCTGCCTCAAGCACTGCTTTGTTTGGAGGTATGGTCATTAGATGAGCGTCATGAACAGGCATCTCTGCTGCTCGATATCCTGCCTCAAGCACTGCTTTGTTCGGAGGTATGTTCATCAGATGAGCGTGAGCGTCATGAACAGGCATCTCTGCCGCTTGATATCCTGCCTCAAGCACTGCTTCGTTTGGAGGTATGTTCATTAGATGAGCGTGAGCGTCATGAACAGGCATCTCTGCTGCTTGATATCCTGCCTCGAGCACTGCTTTGTTCGGAGGTATGTTCATTAGATGAGCGTGAGTGACATGAACAGGCATCTCTGCTGCTCGATATCCTGCCTCAAGCACTGCTTTGTTCGGAGGTATGTTCATTGGATGAGCGTGAGCAACATGAACAGGCATCACTGCCGCTCGATATCCTGCCTCAGGCACTGCTTTGTTTGGAGGTATGTTCATTAGATGAGCGTGAGCGTCATGAACAGGCATCTCTGCTGCTCGATATCCTGCCTCATGCACTGCTTTGTTTGGAGGTATGTTCATTAGATGAGCGACATGAACATGCATCTTTGCTGCTTGATATCCTGCCTCAAGCACTGCTTTGTTTGGAGGTATGTTCATTAGATGGGCGTGAGCGTGATGAACAGGCATCTCTGCTGCTCGATATCCTGCCTCAAGCACTGCTTTGTTCGGAGGTATTTTCATTAGATGAGCGTGAGCGTCATGAACAGGCATCTCTGCTGCTCGATATCCTGCCTCAAGCGCTGCTTTGTTTGGAGGTATGTTCATTAGATGAGCGACATGAACAGGCATCTCTGCTGCTTGATATCCTGCCTCAGGCACTGCTTTGTTTGGAGGTATGTTCATGAGATGAGCGTGAGCGACATGGAAAGGCATCTCTGCTGCTCGATATCCTGCCTCAAGCACTGCTCTGTTTGGCTGTGTGTTCAATGGATGAGCGTGAGCGACATGGACAGGAATCTCTGCCGCTCGATATCCTGCCTTAAGCACTGCTTTGTTTGGAGGTATGTTCATTAGATGAGCGTCATGAACAGGCATCTCTGCTGCTCGATATCCTGCCTCAAGCACTGCTTTGTTTGGAGGTATGTTCATTGGATGAGCGTGAGCGTCATGAATGGCATCTCTGCCGCTCGATATCCTGCCTCAAGCACCGCTTTGTTCGGAGGTATGTTCATTAGATGAGCGTGAGCGACATGGACAGGCATCTCTGCTGCTCGATATCCTGCCTCAATCACTGCTTCGTTCGGAGGTATGTTCATAAGATGAGCGTGAGCGTCATTAACAGGCATCTCTGCTGCTCGATATCCTGCCTCAAGCACTGCTTTGTTCGAAGGTATGTTCATTAGATGAGTGTCATGAACAGGCATCTCTGCCGCTCGATATCCTGCCTCAAGTACTGCTTTGTTCGGAGGTATGTTCATTAGATGAGCGTGAGCGTCATGAACAGGCATCTCCGCTCCTCGATATCCTGCCTCAGGCACTGCTTGGTTTGGATGTATGTTTATTAGATGAGCGTGAGCGTCATTAACAGGCATCTCTGCTGCTCGATATCCTGCCTCAAGCACTGCTTTGTTTGGAGGTATGTCCATTAGATGAGCGACATGAACATGCATCTCTGCTGCTTGATATCCTGCCTCAAGCACTGCTTTGTTTGGAGGTATGTTCATCAGATGAGCGTGAGCATCATGAACAGGCATCTCTGCTGCTTGATATCCTGCCTCAAGCACTGCTCTGTTTGAAGGTATGTTCATTAGATGAGCGTGAGCGTCATGAACAGGCATATCTGCCGCTCGATATCCTGCCTCAAGCACTGCTTTGTTCGGAGGTATGTTCATTAGATGAGCGTGAGCGACATGGACAGGCATCTCTGCCGCTCGATATCCTGCCTCAACCACTGCTCTGTTTGGAGGTATGTTCATTAGATGGGCGTGAGCGTCATGAACAGGCATCTCTGCTGCTCGATATCCTGCGTCAAGCACTGCTTTGTTTGGAGGTATGTTCATCAGATGAGCGTGAGCGTCATGAACAGGCATCTCTGCTGCTTGATATCCTGCCTCAAGCACTGCTTTGTTTGGAGGTATGTTCATTAGATGAGCGTGAGCGACATGGACAGGCATCTCTGCAGCTCGATATCCTGCCTCAAGCACTGCTTTGTTCGGAGGTATGTTCATTAGATGAGCGTGAGCGACATGGACAAGCATCTCTGCCGCTCGATATCCTGCCTCAAGCACTGCTTTGTTTGGAGGTATGTTCATTAGATGAGCGTGAGCGACATGAACAGGCATCTCTGCTGCTCGATATCCTGCCTCAAGCACTGCTTTGTTTGGAGGTATGTTCATTAGATGGGCGTGAGCCTCATGAACAGGCATCTCTGCTGCTCGATATCCTGCCTCAAGCACTGCTTCGTTTGGAGGTATGTTCATGAGATGAGCGTGAGCGTCATGAACAGGCATCTCTGCTGCTCGATATCTTGCCTCAAGCACTGCTTTGTTCGGAGGTATGTTGACTGGATGAGCGTGAGAGTCATGGACAAGCATCTCTGTCGCTCGATATCCTGCCTCAAGCACTGCTTTGTTTGGAGGTGTGTTCATTAGATGAGCGTGAGCGTCATGAACAGGCATCTCTGCTGCTCGATATCCTGCCTCAAGCACTGCTTTGTTTGGAGGTGTGTTCATTAGATGAGCGTCATGAACATGCATCTCTGCTGCTCGATATCCTGCCTCAGGCACTGCTTTGTTTGGAGGTATGTTCATAAGATGAGCATGAGCGTCATGAACAGGCATCTCTGCCGCTCGATATCCAGCCTCAGGCACTGCTTCGTTTGGAAGAATGTTCATTAGATGAGCGTGAGCGTCATGAACAGGCATCTCTGCTGCTCGATATCCTGCCTCAGGCACTGCTTTGTTCGGAGGTATGTTCATTAGATGAGCGTGAGCGTCATGAACAGGCATCTCTGCTGCTCGATATCCTGCCTCAGGCACTGCTTTGTTTGGAGGTATTTTCATGAGATGAGCGTGAGCGTCATGAACAGGCATCTCTGCTGCTTGATATCCCGCCTCAAGCACTGCTTTGTTTGGAGGTATGTTCATCAGATGAGCGTGAGCGTCATGAACATTCATCTCTGCTGCTCGACATCCTGCCTCAAGCACTGCTTTGTTTGGAGGTATGTTCATGAGATGAGCTTGAGCGTCATGAACAGGCATCTCTGCTGCTCGATATCCTGCCTCAAGCACTGCTTTGTTCGGAGGTATGTTAATTGGATGAGCGTGAGCAACATGAACAGGCATCTCTGCCGCTCGATATCCTGCCTCAGGCACTGCTTTGTTTGGCGGTATGTTCATTAGATGAGCGTGAGCGTCATGAACAGGCATCTCTGCTGCTCGATATCCTGCCTCAGGCACTGCTTTGTTTGGAGTATGTTCATTAGATGAGCGACATGAACGGGCATCTCTGCTGCTTGATATCCTGCCTCAAGCACTGCTTTGTTTGGAGGTATGTTCATTAGATGAGCGTGAGCGTAATGAACAGGCATCTCTGCTGCTCGATATCCTTCCTCAAGCACTGCTTTGTTCGGAGGTATGTTCATTAGATGAGCGTGAGCGTCATGAACAGGCATCTCTGCTGCACGATATCCTGCCTCAAGCGCTGCTTTGTTTGGAGGTATGTTCATTAGATGAGCGACATGAACAGGCATCTCTGCTGCTCGATATCATGCCTAAAGCACTGCTTTGTTTGGAGGCTCGTTCATTAGATGAGCGTGAGCGTCATGAACAGGCATCTCTGCTGCTCGATATCCTGCCTCATGCACTGCTCTGTTCGGAGGTATGTTCATCAGATGAGCGTCAGCGTCATGAACAGGCATCTCTGCTGCTCGATATCCTGCCTCAAGCACTGCTTTGTTTGGAGGTAGGTTCATTAGATGAGCGTGAGCGTCATGAACAGGCATCTCTGCTGCTCGATATCCTGCCTCAAGCACTGCTTTATTTGGAGGTATGTTCATTAGATGAGCGTGAGCGTCATGAATGGCATCTCTGCCGCTCGATATCTTGCCTCGAGCACTGCTTTGTTCGGAGGTATGTTCATTAGATGAGCGTGAGCGACATGGACAGGCATCTCTGCTGCTCGATATCCCGCCTCAAGCGCTGCTTTGTTTGGAGGTATGTTCATTAGATGAGCGTGAGCGTCATGAACAGGCATCTCTTCCGCTCGATATCCTGCCTAAAGCACTGCTTTGTTCGAAGGTATGTTCATTAGATGAGTGTCATGAACAGGCATCTCTGCCGCTCGATATCCTGCCTCAAGTACTGCTTTGTTCGGAGGTATGTTCATTAGATGAGCGTGAGCGTCATGAACAGGCATCTCCGCTCCTCGATATCCTGCCTCAGGCACTGCTCTGTTTGGAGGTATGTTCATCAGATGAGCGTGAGCGTCATGAACAGGCATCTCTGCTGCTCGATATCCTGCCTCAAGCACTGCTTTGTTTGGAGGTATGTTCATAAGATAAGCGACATGAACAGGCATCTCTGCTGCTTGATATCCTGCCTCAAGCACTGCTTTGTTTGGAGGTATGTTCATTAGATGAGCGTGAGCGTCATGAACAGGCATCTCTGCTGCTCGATATCCTGCCTCAAGCACTGCTATTTTTGGAGGTATGTTCATTAGATGAGCGTGAGCGTCATGAATGGCATCTCTGCCGCTCGATATCTTGCCTCAAGCACTGCTTTGTTCGGAGGTATGTTCATTAGATGAGCGTGAGCGACATGGACAGGCATCTCTGCTGCTCGATATCCTGCCTCAAGCACTGCTTTGTTTGGAGGTATGTTCATTAGATGAGCGTGAGCGTCATGAACAGGCATCTCTTCCGCTCGATATCCTGCCTCAAGCACTGCTTTGTTTGGAGGTATGTTCATTAGATGAGCGTGAGCGTCATGAACAGGCATCTCTGCCGCTCGATATCCTGCCTCAGGCACTGCTTTGTTTGGAGGTATGTTCATTGGATGAGCGTGAGCAACATGAAGGGCATCTCTGCCGCTCGATATCCTGCCTCATGCACTGCTTTGTTTGGAGGTATGTTCATTAGATGAGCGTGAGCGTCATGAACAGGCATCTCTGCTGCTCGATATCCTGCCTCAGGCACTGCTTCGTTTGGAGGTATGTTCATTAGATGAGCGACATGAACAGGCATCTTTGCTGCTTGATATCCTGCCTCAAGCACTGCTTTGTTTGGAGGTATGTTCATTAGATGGGCGTGAGCGTGATGAACAGGCATCTCTGCTGCTCGATATCCTGCCGCAAGCACTGCTTTGTTCGGAGGTATTTTCATTAGATGAGCGTGAGCGTCATGAACAGGCATCTCTGCTGCTCGATATCCTGCCTCAAGCGCTGCTTTGTTCGGAGGTATGTTCATTAGATGAGCGACATGAACAGGCATCTCTGCTGCTTGATATCCTGCCTCAGGCACTGCTTTGTTCGGAGGTATGTTCATTAGATGAGCGTGAGCGACATGGAAGGGCATCTCTGCTGCTCGATATCCTGCCTCAAGCACTGCTCTGTTTGGCTGTGTGTTCAATGGATGAGCGTGAGCGACATGGACAGGAATCTCTGCCGCTCGATATCCTGCCTTAAGCACTGCTTTGTTTGGAGGTATGTTCATTAGATGAGCGTCATGAACAGGCATCTCTGCTGCTCGATATCCTGCCTCAAGCACTGCTTTGTTCGGAGGTATGTTCATTAGATGAGCGTGAGCGTCATGAACAGGCATCTCTGCTGCTCGATATCCTGCCTCATGCACTGCTTTGTTCGGAGGTATGTCCATCAGATGAGCGTGAGCGTCATGAACAGGCATCTCTGCTGCTCGATATCCTGCCTCATGCACTGCTTTGTTCGGAAGTATGTTCATCAGATGAGCGTGAGCGTCATGAACAGGCATCTCTGCTGCTCGATATCCTGCCTCAAGCACTGCTTTGTTTGGAGGTATGTTCATTGGATGAGCGTGAGCGTCATGAACAGGCATCTCTGCTGCTCGATATCCTGCCTTAAGCACTGCTTTGTTTGGAGGTATGTTCATTGGATGAGCGTGAGCGTCATGAATGGCATCTCTGCCGCTCGATATCCTGCCTCAAGCATGGCTTTGTTCGGAGGTATGTTCATTAGATGAGCGTGAGCGACATGGACAGGCATCTCTGCTGCTCGATATCCTGCCTCAAGCACTGCTTCGTTTGGAGGTATGTTCATAAGATGAGCGTGAGCGTCATTAACAGGCATCTCTGCTGCTCGATATCCTGCCTCAGGCACTGCTTTGTTTGGAGGTATTTTCATGAGATGAGCGTGAGCGTCATGAACAGGCATCTCTGCTGCTTGATATCCCGCCTCAAGCACTGCTTTGTTTGGAGGTATGTTCATCAGATGAGCGTGAGCGTCATGAACATTCATCTCTGCTGCTCGACATCCTGCCTCAAGCACTGCTTTGTTTGGAGGTATGTTCATGAGATGAGCTTGAGCGTCATGAACAGGCATCTCTGCTGCTCGATATCCTGCCTCAAGCACTGCTTTGTTCGGAGGTATGTTAATTGGATGAGCGTGAGCAACATGAACAGGCATCTCTGCCGCTCGATATCCTGCCTCAGGCACTGCTTTGTTTGGCGGTATGTTCATTAGATGAGCGTGAGCGTCATGAACAGGCATCTCTGCTGCTCGATATCCTGCCTCAGGCACTGCTTTGTTTGGAGTATGTTCATTAGATGAGCGACATGAACGGGCATCTCTGCTGCTTGATATCCTGCCTCAAGCACTGCTTTGTTTGGAGGTATGTTCATTAGATGAGCGTGAGCGTAATGAACAGGCATCTCTGCTGCTCGATATCCTTCCTCAAGCACTGCTTTGTTCGGAGGTATGTTCATTAGATGAGCGTGAGCGTCATGAACAGGCATCTCTGCTGCACGATATCCTGCCTCAAGCGCTGCTTTGTTTGGAGGTATGTTCATTAGATGAGCGACATGAACAGGCATCTCTGCTGCTCGATATCCTGCCTAAAGCACTGCTTTGTTTGGAGGTTCGTTCATTAGATGAGCGTGAGCGTCATGAACAGGCATCTCTGCTGCTCGATATCCTGCCTCATGCACTGCTCTGTTCGGAGGTATGTTCATCAGATGAGCGTCAGCGTCATGAACAGGCATCTCTGCTGCTCGATATCCTGCCTCAAGCACTGCTTTGTTTGGAGGTAGGTTCATTAGATGAGCGTGAGCGTCATGAACAGGCATCTCTGCTGCTCGATATCCTGCCTCAAGCACTGCTTTATTTGGAGGTATGTTCATTAGATGAGCGTGAGCGTCATGAATGGCATCTCTGCCGCTCGATATCTTGCCTCGAGCACTGCTCTGTTCGGAGGTATGTTCATTAGATGAGCGTGAGCGACATGGACAGGCATCTCTGCTGCTCGATATCCCGCCTCAAGCGCTGCTTTGTTCGGAGGTATGTTCATTAGATGAGCGTGAGCGTCATGAACAGGCATCTCTTCCGCTCGATATCCTGCCTAAAGCACTGCTTTGTTCGAAGGTATGTTCATTAGATGAGTGTCATGAACAGGCATCTCTGCCGCTCGATATCCTGCCTCAAGTACTGCTTTGTTCGGAGGTATGTTCATTAGATGAGCGTGAGCGTCATGAACAGGCATCTCCGCTCCTCGATATCCTGCCTCAGGCACTGCTCTGTTTGGAGGTATGTTCATCAGATGAGCGTGAGCGTCATGAACAGGCATCTCTGCTGCTCGATATCCTGCCTCAAGCACTGCTTTGTTTGGAGGTATGTTCATAAGATAAGCGACATGAACAGGCATCTCTGCTGCTTGATATCCTGCCTCAAGCACTGCTTTGTTTGGAGGTATGTTCATTAGATGAGCGTGAGCGTCATGAACAGGCATCTCTGCTGCTCGATATCCTGCCTCAAGCACTGCTTTTTTTGGATGTATGTTCATTAGATGAGCGTGAGCGTCATGAATGGCATCTCTGCCGCTCGATATCTTGCCTCAAGCACTGCTTTGTTCGGAGGTATGTTCATTAGATGAGCGTGAGCGACATGGACAGGCATCTCTGCTGCTCGATATCCTGCCTCAAGCACTGCTTTGTTTGGAGGTATGTTCATTAGATGAGCGTGAGCGTCATGAACAGGCATCTCTTCCGCTCGATATCCTGCCTCAAGCACTGCTTTGTTTGGAGGTATGTTCATTAGATGAGCGTGAGCGTCATGAACAGGCATCTCTGCCGCTCGATATCCTGCCTCAGGCACTGCTTTGTTTGGAGGTATGTTCATTGGATGAGCGTGAGCAACATGAAGGGCATCTCTGCCGCTCGATATCCTGCCTCATGCACTGCTTTGTTTGGAGGTATGTTCATTAGATGAGCGTGAGCGTCATGAACAGGCATCTCTGCTGCTCGATATCCTGCCTCAGGCACTGCTTCGTTTGGAGGTATGTTCATTAGATGAGCGACATGAACAGGCATCTTTGCTGCTTGATATCCTGCCTCAAGCACTGCTTTGTTTGGAGGTATGTTCATTAGATGGGCGTGAGCGTGATGAACAGGCATCTCTGCTGCTCGATATCCTGCCTCAAGCACTGCTTTGTTCGGAGGTATTTTCATTAGATGAGCGTGAGCGTCATGAACAGGCATCTCTGCTGCTCGATATCCTGCCTCAAGCGCTGCTTTGTTCGGAGGTATGTTCATTAGATGAGCGACATGAACAGGCATCTCTGCTGCTTGATATCCTGCCTCAGGCACTGCTTTGTTCGGAGGTATGTTCATTAGATGAGCGTGAGCG
Organism: Brachyptera risi; assembly: GCA_964007535.1. Lineage (NCBI taxonomy): Eukaryota > Metazoa > Arthropoda > Insecta > Plecoptera > Taeniopterygidae > Brachyptera > Brachyptera risi. Next base: position 8,018,132 of record OZ023332.1, read on the forward strand.
ACATGGAAAGGCATCTCTGCTGCTCGATATCCTGCCTCAAGCACTGCTCTGTTTGGCTGTGTGTTCAATGGATGAGCGTGAGCGACATGGACAGGAATCTCTGCCGCTCGATATCCTGCCTTAAGCACTGCTTTGTTTGGAGGTATGTTCATTAGATGAGCGTCATGAACAGGCATCTCTGCTGCTCGATATCCTGCCTCAAGCACTGCTTTGTTCGGAGGTATGTTCATTAGATGAGCGTGAGCGTCATGAACAGGCATCTCTGCTGCTCGATATCCTGCCTCATGCACTGCTTTGTTCGGAGGTATGTCCATCAGATGAGCGTGAGCGTCATGAACAGGCATCTCTGCTGCTCGATATCCTGCCTCATGCACTGCTTTGTTCGGAAGTATGTTCATCAGATGAGCGTGAGCGTCATGAACAGGCATCTCTGCTGCTCGATATCCTGCCTCAAGCACTGCTTTGTTTGGAGGTATGTTCATTGGATGAGCGTGAGCGTCATGAACAGGCATCTCTGCTGCTCGATATCCTGCCTCAAGCACTGCTTTGTTTGGAGGTATGTTCATTGGATGAGCGTGAGCGTCATGAATGGCATCTCTGCCGCTCGATATCCTGCCTCAAGCATGGCTTTGTTCGGAGGTATGTTCATTAGATGAGCGTGAGCGACATGGACAGGCATCTCTGCTGCTCGATATCCTGCCTCAAGCACTGCTTCGTTTGGAGGTATGTTCATAAGATGAGCGTGAGCGTCATTAACAGGCATCTCTGCTGCTCGATATCCTGCCTCAAGCACTGCTTTGTTCGAAGGTATGTTCATTAGATGAGTGTCATGAACAGGCATCTCTGCCGCTCGATATCCTGCCTCAAGTACTGCTTTGTTCGGAGGTATGTTCATTAGATGAGCGTGAGCGTCATGAACAGGCATCTCCGCTCCTCGATATCCTGCCTCAGGCACTGCTTGGTTTGGATGTATGTTTATTAGATGAGCGTGAGCGTCATTAACAGGCATCTCTGCTGCTCGATATCCTGCCTCAAGCACTGCTTTGTTTGGAGGTATGTCCATTAGATGAGCGACATGAACATGCATCTCTGCTGCTTGATATCCTGCCTCAAGCACTGCTTTGTTTGGAGGTATGTTCATCAGATGAGCGTGAGCATCATGAACAGGCATCTCTGCTGCTTGATATCCTGCCTCAAGCACTGCTCTGTTTGAAGGTATGTTCATTAGATGAGCGTGAGCGTCATGAACAGGCATATCTGCCGCTCGATATCCTGCCTCAAGCACTGCTTTGTTCGGAGGTATGTTCATTAGATGAGCGTGAGCGACATGGACAGGCATAACTGCCGCTCGATATCCTGCCTCAACCACTGCTCTGTTTGGAGGTATGTTCATTAGATGGGCGTGAGCGTCATGAACAGGCATCTCTGCTGCTCGATATCCTGCGTCAAGCACTGCTTTGTTTGGAGGTATGTTCATCAGATGAGCGTGAGCGTCATGAACAGGCATCTCTGCTGCTTGATATCCTGCCTCAAGCACTGCTTTGTTTGGAGGTATGTTCATTAGATGAGCGTGAGCGACATGGACAGGCATCTCTGCAGCTCGATATCCTGCCTCAAGCACTGCTTTGTTCGGAGGTATGTTCATTAGATGAGCGTGAGCGACATGGACAGGCATCTCTGCCGCTCGATATCCTGCCTCAAGCACTGCTTTGTTTGGAGGTATGTTCATTAGATGAGCGTGAGCGACATGAACAGGCATCTCTGCTGCTCGATATCCTGCCTCAAGCACTGCTTTGTTTGGAGGTATGTTCATTAGATGGGCGTGAGCCTCATGAACAGGCATCTCTGCTGCTCGATATCCTGCCTCAAGCACTGCTTCGTTTGGAGGTATGTTCATGAGATGAGCGTGAGCGTCACGAACAGGCATCTCTGCTGCTCGATATCCTGCCTCAAGCACTGCTTTGTTCGGAGGTATGTTGACTGGATGAGCGTGAGAGTCATGGACAAGCATCTCTGTCGCTCGATATCCTGCCTCAAGCACTGCTTTGTTTGGAGGTGTGTTCATTAGATGAGCGTGAGCGTCATGAACAGGCATCTCTGCTGCTCGATATCCTGCCTCAAGCACTGCTTTGTACAGAGGTGTGTTCATTAGATGAGCGTCATGAACATGCATCTCTGCTGCTCGATATCCTGCCTCAGGCACTGCTTTGTTTGGAGGTATGTTCATAAGATGAGCATGAGCGTCATGAACAGGCATCTCTGCCGCTCGATATCCAGCCTCAGGCACTGCTTCGTTTGGAAGAATGTTCATTAGATGAGCGTGAGCGTCATGAACAGGCATCTCTGCTGCTCGATATCCTGCCTCAGGCACTGCTTTGTTCGGAGGTATGTTCATTAGATGAGCGTGAGCGTCATGAACAGGCATCTCTGCTGCTCGATATCCTGCCTCAGGCACTGCTTTGTTTGGAGGTATTTCTATGAGATGAGCGTGAGCGTCATGAACAGGCATCTCTGCTGCTTGATATCCCGCCTCAAGCACTGCTTTGTTTGGAGGTATGTTCATCAGATGAGCGTGAGCGTCATGAACATTCATCTCTGCTGCTCGACATCCTGCCTCAAGCACTGCTTTGTTTGGAGGTATGTTCATGAGATGAGCTTGAGCGTCATGAACAGGCATCTCTGCTGCTCGATATCCTGCCTCAAGCACTGCTTTGTTCGGAGGTATGTTAATTGGATGAGCGTGAGCAACATGAACAGGCATCTCTGCCGCTCGATATCCTGCCTCAGGCACTGCTTTGTTTGGCGGTATGTTCATTAGATGAGCGTGAGCGTCATGAACAGGCATCTCTGCTGCTCGATATCCTGCCTCAGGCACTGCTTTGTTTGGAGGTATGTTCATTAGATGAGCGACATGAACGGGCATATCTGCTGCTTGATATCCTGCCTCAAGCACTGCTTTGTTTGGAGGTATGTTCATTAGATGAGCGTGAGCGTAATGAACAGGCATCTCTGCTGCTCGATATCCTTCCTCAAGCACTGCTTTGTTCGGAGGTATGTTCATTAGATGAGCGTGAGCGTCATGAACAGGCATCTCTGCTGCAAGATATCCTGCCTCAAGCGCTGCTTTGTTTGGAGGTATGTTCATTAGATGAGCGACATGAACAGGCATCTCTGCTGCTCGATATCCTGCCTAAAGCACTGCTTTGTTTGGAGGTTCGTTCATTAGATGAGCGTGAGCGTCATGAACAGGCATCTCTGCTGCTCGATATCCTGCCTCATGCACTGCTCTGTTCGGAGGTATGTTCATCAGATGAGCGTGAGCGTCATGAACAGGCATCTCTGCTGCTCGATATCCTGCCTCAAGCAATGCTTTGTTTGGAGGTAGGTTCATTAGATGAGCGTGAGCGTCATGAACAGGCATCTCTGCTGCTCGATATCCTGCCTCAAGCACTGCTTTATTTGGAGGTATGTTTATTAGATGAGCGTGAGCGTCATGAATGGCATCTCTGCCGCTCGATATCTTGCCTCAAGCACTGCTTTGTTCGGAGGTATGTTCATTAGATGAGCGTGAGCGACATGGACAGGCATCTCTGCTGCTCGATATCCCGCCTCAAGCGCTGCTTTGTTTGGAGGTATGTTCATTAGATGAGCGTGAGCGTCATGAACAGGCATCTCTTCCGCTCGATATCCTGCCTAAAGCACTGCTTTGTTCGAAGGTATGTTCATTAGATGAGTGTCATGAACAGGCATCTCTGCCGCTCGATATCCTGCCTCAAGTACTGCTTTGTTCGGAGGTATGTTCATTAGATGAGCGTGAGCGTCATGAACAGGCATCTCCGCTCCTCGATATCCTGCCTCAGGCACTGCTCTGTTTGGAGGTATGTTCATCAGATGAGCGTGAGCGTCATGAACAGGCATCTCTGCTGCTCGATATCCTGCCTCAAGCACTGCTTTGTTTGGAGGTATGTTCATAAGATAAGCGACATGAACAGGCATCTCTGCTGCTTGATATCCTGCCTCAAGCACTGCTTTGTTTGGAGGTATGTTCATTAGATGAGCGTGAGCGTCATGAACAGGCATCTCTGCTGCTCGATATCCTGCCTCAAGCACTGCTTTTTTTGGAGGTATGTTCATTAGATGAGCGTGAGCGTCATGAATGGCATCTCTGCCGCTCGATATCTTGCCTCAAGCACTGCTTTGTTCGGAGGTATGTTCATTAGATGAGCGTGAGCGACATGGACAGGCATCTCTGCTGCTCGATATCCTGCCTCAAGCACTGCTTTGTTTGGAGGTATGTTCATTAGATGAGCGTGAGCGTCATGAACAGGCATCTCTTCCGCTCGATATCCTGCCTCAAGCACTGCTTTGTTTGGAGGTATGTTCATTAGATGAGCGTGAGCGTCATGCACAGGCATCTCTGCCGCTCGATATCCTGCCTCAGGCACTGCTTTGTTTGGAGGTATGTTCATTGGATGAGCGTGAGCAACATGAAGGGCATCTCTGCCGCTCGATATCCTGCCTCATGCACTGCTTCGTTTGGAGGTATGTTCATTAGATGAGCGTGAGCGTCATGAACAGGCATCTCTGCTGCTCGATATCCTGCCTCAGGCACTGCTTCGTTTGGAGGTATGTTCATTAGATGAGCGACATGAACAGGCATCTTTGCTGCTTGATATCCTGCCTCAAGCACTGCTTTGTTTGGAGGTATGTTCATTAGATGGGCGTGAGCGTGATGAACAGGCATCTCTGCTGCTCGATATCCTGCCTCAAGCACTGCTTTGTTCGGAGGTATTTTCATTAGATGAGCGTGAGCGTCATGAACAGGCATCTCTGCTGCTCGATATCCTGCCTCAAGCGCTGCTTTGTTTGGAGGTATGTTCATTGGATGAGCGACATGAACAGGCATCTCTGCTGCTTGATATCCTGCCTCAGGCACTGCTTTGTTCGGAGGTATGTTCATTAGATGAGCGTGAGCGACATGGAAAGGCATCTCTGCTGCTCGATATCCTGCCTCAAGCACTGCTCTGTTCGGCTGTGTGTTCAATGGATGAGCGTGAGCGACATGGACAGGAATCTCTGCCGCTCGATATCCTGCCTTAAGCACTGCTTTGTTTGGAGGTATGTTCATTAGATGAGCGTCATGAACAGGCATCTCTGCTGCTCGATATCCTGCCTCAAGCACTGCTTTGTTCGGAGGTATGTTCATTAGATGAGCGTGAGCGTCATGAACAGGCATCTCTGCTGCTCGATATCCTGCCTCATGCACTGCTTTGTTCGGAGGTATGTCCATCAGATGAGCGTGAGCGTCATGAACAGGCATCTCTGCTGCTCGATATCCTGCCTCATGCACTGCTTTGTTCGGAAGTATGTTCATCAGATGAGCGTGAGCGTCATGAACAGGCATCTCTGCTGCTCGATATCCTGCCTCAAGCACTGCTTTGTTTGGAGGTATGTTCATTGGATGAGCGTGAGCGTCATGAACAGGCATCTCTGCTGCTCGATATCCTGCCTCAAGCACTGCTTTGTTTGGAGGTATGTTCATTGGATGAGCGTGAGCGTCATGAATGGCATCTCTGCCGCTCGATATCCTGCCTCAAGCATGGCTTTGTTCGGAGGTATGTTTATTAGATGAGCGTGAGCGACATGGACAGGCATCTCTGCTGCTCGATATCCTGCCTCAAGCACTGCTTCGTTTGGAGGTATGTTCATAAGATGAGCGTTAGCGTCATTAACAGGCATCTCTGCTGCTCGATATCCTGCCTCAAGCACTGCTTTGTTCGAAGGTATGTTCATTAGATGAGTGTCATGAACAGGCATCTCTGCCGCTCGATATCCTGCCTCAAGGACTGCTTTGTTCGGAGGTATGTTCATTAGATGAGCGTGAGCGTCATGAACAGGCATCTCCGCTCCTCGATATCCCGCCTCAGGCACTGCTTGGTTTGGATGTATGTTTATTAGATGAGCGTGAGCGTCATTAACAGGCATCTCTGCTGCTCGATATCCTGCCTCAAGCACTGCTTTGTTTGGAGGTATGTCCATTAGATGAGCGACATGAACATGCATCTCTGCTGCTTGATATCCTGCCTCAAGCACTGCTTTGTTTGGAGGTATGTTCATCAGATGAGCGTGAGCATCATGAACAGGCATCTCTGCTGCTTGATATCCTGCCTCAAGCACTGCTCTGTTTGAAGGTATGTTCATTAGATGAGCGTGAGCGTCATGAACAGGCATATCTGCCGCTCGATATCCTGCCTCAAGCACTGCTTTGTTCGGAGGTATGTTCATTAGATGAGCGTGAGCGACATGGAAAGGCATCTCTGCCGCTTGATATCCTGCCTCAACCACTGCTCTGTTTGGAGGTATGTTCATTAGATGGGCGTGAGCGTCATGAACAGGCATCTCTGCTGCTCGATATCCTGCGTCAAGCACTGCTTTGTTTGGAGGTATGTTCATCAGATGAGCGTGAGCGTCATGAACAGGCATCTCTGCTGCTTGATATCCTGCCTCAAGCACTGCTTTGTTTGGAGGTATGTTCATTAGATGAGCGTGAGCGACATGGACAGGCATCTCTGCAGCTCGATATCCTGCCTCAAGCACTGCTTTGTTCGGAGGTATGGTCATTAGATGAGCGTGAGCGACATGGACAGGCATCTCTGCCGCTCGATATCCTGCCTCAAGCACTGCTTTGTTTGGAGGTATGTTCATTAGATGAGCGTGAGCGACATGAACAGGCATCTCTGCTGCTCGATATCCTGCCTCAAGCACTGCTTTGTTTGGAGGTATGTTCATTAGATGGGCGTGAGCCTCATGAACAGGCATCTCTGCTGCTCGATATCCTGCCTCAAGCACTGCTTCGTTTGGAGGTATGTTCATGAGATGAGCGTGAGCGTCATGAACAGGCATCTCTGCTGCTCGATATCCTGCCAAAAGCACTTCTTTGTTCGGAGTTATGTTGACTGGATGAGCGTGAGAGTCATGGACAAGCATCTCTGTCGCTCGATATCCTGCCTCAAGCACTGCTTTGTTTGGAGGTGTGTTCATTAGATGAGCGTGAGCGTCATGAACAGGCATCTCTGCTGCTCGATATCCTGCCTCAAGCACTGCTTTGTACAGAGGTGTGTTCATTAGATGAGCGTCATGAACATGCATCTCTGCTGCTCGATATCCTGCCTCAGGCACTGCTTTGTTTGGAGGTATGTTCATAAGATGAGCATGAGCGTCATGAACAGGCATCTCTGCCGCTCGATATCCAGCCTCAGGCACTGCTTCGTCTGGAAGAATGTTCATTAGATGAGCGTGAGCGTCATGAACAGGCATCTCTGCTGCTCGATATCCTGCCTCAGGCACTGCTCTGTTCGGAGGTATGTTCATTAGATGAGCGTGAGCGTCATGAACAGGCATCTCTGCTGCTCGATATCCTGCCTCAGGCACTGCTTTGTTTGGAGGTATTTTCATGATATGAGCGTGAACGTCATGAACAGGCATCTCTGCTGCTTGATATCCCGCCTCAAGCACTGCTTTGTTTGGAGGTATGTTCATCAGATGAGCGTGAGCGTCATGAACATTCATCTCTGCTGCTCGACATCCTGCCTCAAGCACTGCTTTGTTTGGAGGTATGTTCATGAGATGAGCTTGAGCGTCATGAACAGGCATCTCTGCTGCTCGATATCCTGCCTCAAGCACTGCTTTGTTCGGAGGTATGTTAATTGGATGAGCGTGAGCAACATGAACAGGCATCTCTGCCGCTCGATATCCTGCCTCAGGCACTGCTTTGTTTGGCGGTATGTTCATTAGATGAGCGTGAGCGTCATGAGCAGGCATCTCTGCTGCTCGATATCCTGCCTCAGGCACTGCTTTGTTTGGAGGTATGTTCATTAGATGAGCGACATGAACGGGCATCTCTGCTGCTTGATATCCTGCCTCAAGCACTGCTTTGTTTGGAGGTATGTTCATTAGATGAGCGTGAGCGTAATGAACAGGCATCTCTGCTGCTCGATATCCTTCCTCAAGCACTGCTTTGTTCGGAGGTATGTTCATTAGATGAGCGTGAGCGTCATGAACAGGCATCTCGGCTGCACGATATCCTGCCTCAAGCGCTGCTTTGTTTGGAGGTATGTTCATTAGATGAGCGACATGAACAGGCATCTCTGCTGCTCGATATCCTGCCTAAAGCACTGCTTTGTATGGAGGTTCGTTCATTAGATGAGCGTGAGCGTCATGAACAGGCATCTCTGCTGCTCGATATCCTGCCTCATGCACTGCTCTGTTCGGAGGTATGTTCATCAGATGAGCGTGAGCGTCATGAACAGGCATCTCTGCTGCTCGATATCCTGCCTCAAGCACTGCTTTGTTTGGAGGTAGGTTCATTAGATGAGCGTGAGCGTCATGAACAGGCATCTCTGCTGCTCGATATCCTGCCTCAAGCACTGCTTTATTTGGAGGTATGTTCATTAGATGAGCGTGAGCGTCATGAATGGCATCTCTGCCGCTCGATATCTTGCCTCAAGCACTGCTTTGTTCGGAGGTATTTTCATTAGATGAGCGTGAGCGACATGGACAGGCATCTCTGCTGCTCGATATCCCGCCTCAAGCGCTGCTTTGTTTGGAGGTATGTTCATTAGATGAGCGTGAGCGTCATGAACAGGCATCTCTTCCGCTCGATATCCTGCCTAAAGCACTGCTTTGTTCGAAGGTATGTTCATTAGATGAGTGTCATGAACAGGCATCTCTGCCGCTCGATATCCTGCCTCAAGTACTGCTTTGTTCGGAGGTATGTTCATTAGATGAGCGTGAGCGTCATGAACAGGCATCTCTGCTCCTCGATATCCTGCCTCAGGCACTGCTCTGTTCGGAGGTATGTTCAGCAGATGAGCGTGAGCGTCATGAACAGGCATCTCTGCTGCTCGATATCCTGCCTCAAGCACTGCTTTGTTTGGAGGTATGTTCATAAGATAAGCGACATGAACAGGCATCTCTGCTGCTTGATATCCTGCCTCAAGCACTGCTTTGTTTGGAGGTATGTTCATTAGATGAGCGTGAGCGTCATGAACAGGCATCTCTGCTGCTCGATATCCTGCCTCAAGCACTGCTTTTTTTGGAGGTATGTTCATTAGATGAGCGTGAGCGTCATGAATGGCATCTCTGCCGCTCGATATCTTGCCTCAAGCACTGCTTTGTTCGGAGGTATGTTCATTAGATGAGCGTGAGCGACATGGACAGGCATCTCTGCTGCTCGATATCCTGCCTCAAGCACTGCTTTGTTTGGAGGTATGTTCATTAGATGAGCGTGAGCGTCATGAACAGGCATCTCTTCCGCTCGATATCCTGCCTCAAGCACTGCTTTGTTTGGAGGTATGTTCATTAGATGAGCGTGAGCGTCATGAACAGGCATCTCTGCCGCTCGATATCCTGCCTCAGGCACTGCTTTGTTTGGAGGTATGTTCATTGGATGAGCGTGAGCAACATGAAGGGCATCTCTGCCGCTCGATATCCTGCCTCATGCACTGCTTTGTTTGGAGGTATGTTCATTAGATGAGCGTGAGCGTCATGAACAAGCATCTCTGCTGCTCGATATCCTGCCTCAGGCACTGCTTCGTTTGGAGGTATGTTCATTAGATGAGCGACATGAACAGGCATCTTTGCTGCTTGATATCCTGCCTCAAGCACTGCTTTGTTTGGAGGTATGTTCATTAGATGGGCGTGAGCGTGATGAACAGGCATCTCTGCTGCTCGATATCCTGCCTCAAGCACTGCTTCGTTCGGAGGTATTTTCATTAGATGAGCGTGAGCGTCATGAACAGGCATCTCTGCTGCTCGATATCCTGCCTCAAGCGCTGCTTTGTTTGGAGGTATGTTCATTAGATGAGCAACATGAACAGGCATCTCTGCTGCTTGATATCCTGCCTCAGGCACTGCTTTGTTCGGAGGTATGTTCATTAGATGAGCGTGAGCGACATGGAAAGGCATCTCTGCTGCTCGATATCCTGCCTCAAGCACTGCTCTGTTTGGCTGTGTGTTCAATGGATGAGCGTGAGCGACATGGACAGGAATCTCTGCCGCTCGATATCCTGCCTTAAGCACTGCTTTGTTTGGAGGTATGTTCATTAGATGAGCGTCATGAACAGGCATCTCTGCTGCTCGATATCCTGCCTCAAGCACTGCTTTGTTCGGAGGTATGTTCATTAGATGAGCGTGAGCGTCATGAACAGGCATCTCTGCTGCTCGATATCCTGCCTCATGCACTGCTTTGTTCGGAGGTATGTCCATCAGATGAGCGTGAGCGTCATGAACAGGCATCTCTGCTGCTCGATATCCTGCCTCATGCACTACTTTGTTCGGAAGTATGTTCATCAGATGAGCGTGAGCGTCATGAACAGGCATCTCTGCTGCTCGATATCCTGCCTCAAGCACTGCTTTGTTTGGAGGTATGTTCATTGGATGAGCGTGAGCGTCATGAACAGGCATCTCTGCTGCTCGATATCCTGCCTCAAGCACTGCTTTGTTTGGAGGTATGTTCATTGGATGAGCGTGAGCGTCATGAATGGCATCTCTGCCGCTCGATATCCTGCCTCAAGCACCGCTTTGTTCGGAGGTATGTTCATTAGATGAGCGTGAGCGACATGGACAGGCATCTCTGCTGCTCGATATCCTGCCTCAAGCACTGCTTCGTTTGGAGGTATGTTCATAAGATGAGCGTGAGCGTCATTAACAGGCATCTCTGCTGCTCGATATCCTGCCTCAAGCACTGCTTTGTTCGAAGGTATGTTCATTGGATGAGTGTCATGAACAGGCATCTCTGCCGCTCGATACCCTGCCTCAAGTACTGCTTTGTTCGGAGGTATGTTCATTAGATGAGCGTGAGCGTCATGAACAGGCATCTCAGCTCCTCGATATCCTGCCTCAGGCACTGCTTGGTTTGGATGTATGTTTATTAGATGAGCGTGAGCGTCATTAACAGGCATCTCTGCTGCTCGATATCCTGCCTCAAGCACTGCTTTGTTTGGAGGTATGTCCATTAGATGAGCGACATGAACATGCATCTCTGCTGCTTGATATCCTGCCTCAAGCACTGCTTTGTTTGGAGGTATGTTCATCAGATGAGCGTGAGCATCATGAACAGGCATCTCTGCTGCTTGATATCCTGCCTCAAGCACTGCTCTGTTTGAAGGTATGTTCATTAGATGAGCGTGAGCGTCATGAACAGGCATATCTGCCGCTCGATATCCTGCCTCAAGCACTGCTTTGTTCGGAGGTATGTTCATTAGATGAGCGTGAGCGACATGGACAGGCATCTCTGCCGCTCGATATCCTGCCTCAACCACTGCTCTGTTTGGAGGTATGTTCATTAGATGGGCGTGAGCGTCATGAACAGGCATCTCTGCTGCTCGATATCCTGCGTCAAGCACTGCTTTGTTTGGAGGTATGTTCATCAGATGAGCGTGAGCGTCATGAACAGGCATCTCTGCTGCTTGATATCCTGCCTCAAGCACTGCTTTGTTTGGAGGTATGTTCATTAGATGAGCGTGAGCGACATGGACAGGCATCTCTGCAGCTCGATATCCTGCCTCAAGCACTGCTATGTTCGGAGGTATGTTCATTAGATGAGCGTGAGCGACATGGACAGGCATCTCTGCCGCTCGATATCCTGCCTCAAGCACTGCTTTGTTTGGAGGTATGTTCATTAGATGAGCGTGAGCGACATGAACAGGCATCTCTGCTGCTCGATATCCTGCCTCAAGCACTGCTTTGTTTGGAGGTATGTTCATTAGATGGGCGTGAGCCTCATGAACAGGCATCTCTGCTGCTCGATATCCTGCCTCAAGCACTGCTTTGTTTGGAGGTATGTTCATGAGATGAGCGTGAGCGTCATGAACAGGCATCTCTGCTGCTCGATATCCTGCCTCAAGCACTGCTTTGTTCGGAGGTATGTTGACTGGATGAGCGTGAGAGTCATGGACAAGCATCTCTGTCGCTCGATATCCTGCCTCAAGCACTGCTTTGTTTGGAGGTGTGTTCATTAGATGAGCGTGAGCGTCATGAACAGGCATCTCTGCTGCTCGATATCCTGCCTCAAGCACTGCTTTGTACAGAGGTGTGTTCATTAGATGAGCGTCATGAACATGCATCTCTGCTGCTCGATATCCTGCCTCAGGCACTGCTTTGTTTGGAGGTATGTTCATAAGATGAGCATGAGCGTCATGAACAGGCATCTCTGCCGCTCGATATCCAGCCTCAGGCACTGCTGCGTTTGGAAGAATGTTAATTAGATGAGCGTGAGCGTCATGAACAGGCATCTCTGCTGCTCGATATCCTGCCTCAGGCACTGCTTTGTTCGGAGTTATGTTCATTAGATGAGCGTGAGCGACATGGACAGGCATCTCTGCTGCTCGATATCCCGCCTCAAGCGCTGCTTTGTTTGGAGGTATGTTCATTAGATGAGCGTGAGCGTCATGAACAGGCATCTCTGCTGCTCGATATCCTGCCTCAAGCACTGCTTTATTTGGAGGTATGTTCATTAGATGAGCGTGAGCGTCATGAATGGCATCTCTGCCGCTCGATATCTTGCCTCAAGCACTGCTTTGTTCGGAGGTATGTTCATTAGATGAGCGTGAGCGACATGGACAGGCATCTCTGCTGCTCGATATCCCGCCTCAAGCGCTGCTTTGTTTGGAGGTATGTTCATTAGATGAGCGTGAGCGTCATGAACAGGCATCTCTTCCGCTCGATATCCTGCCTAAAGCACTGCTTTGTTCGAAGGTATGTTCATTAGATGAGTGTCATGAACAGGCATCTCTGCCGCTCGATATCCTGCCTCAAGTACTGCTTTGTTCGGAGGTATGTTCATTAGATGAGCGTGAGCGTCATGAACAGGCATCTCCGCTCCTCGATATCCTGCCTCAGGCACTGCTCTGTTTGGAGGTATGTTCATCAGATGAGCGTGAGCGTCATGAACAGGCATCTCTGCTGCATGATATCCTGCCTCAAGCACTGCTTTGTTTGGAGGTATGTTCATAAGATAAGCGACATGAACAGGCATCTCTGCTGCTTGATATCCTGCCTCAAGCACTGCTTTGTTTGGAGGTATGTTCATTAGATGAGCGTGAGCGTCATGAACAGGCATCTCTGCTGCTCGATATCCTGCCTCAAGCACTGCTTTTTTTGGAGGTATGTTCATTAGATGAGCGTGAGCGTCATGAATTGCATCTCTGCCGCTCGATATCTTGCCTCAAGCACTGCTTTGTTCGGAGGTATGTTCATTAGATGAGCGTGAGCGACATGGACAGGCATCTCTGCTGCTCGATATCCTGCCTCAAGCACTGCTTTGTTTGGAGGTATGTTCATTAGATGAGCGTGAGCGTCATGAACAGGCATCTCTTCCGCTCGATATCCTGCCTCAAGCACTGCTTTGTTTGGAGGTATGTTCATTAGATGAGCGTGAGCGTCATGAACAGGCATCTCTGCCGCTCGATATCCTGCCTCAGGCACTGCTTTGTTTGGAGGTATGTTCATTGGATGAGCGTGAGCAACATGAAGGGCATCTCTGCCGCTCGATATCCTGCCTCATGCACTGCTTTGTTTGGAGGTATGTTCATTAGATGAGCGTGAGCGTCATGAACAGGCATCTCTGCTGCTCGATATCCTGCCTCAGGCACTGCTTCGTTTGGAGGTATGTTCATTAGATGAGCGACATGAACAGGCATCTCTGCTGCTTGATATCCTGCCTCAAGCACTGCTTTGTTCGGAGGTATGTTCATTAGATGAGCGTGAGCGTGATGAACAGGCATCTCTGCTGCTCGATATCATGCCTCAAGCACTGCTTTGTTCGGAGGTATGTTCATTAGATGAGCGTGAGCGTCATGAACAGGCATCTCTGCTGCTCGATATCCTGCCTCAAGCGCTGCTTTGTTTGGAGGTATGTTCATTAGATGAGCGACATGAACAGGCATCTCTGCTGCTTGATATCCTGCCTCAGGCACTGCTTTGTTCGGAGGTATGTTCATTGGATGAGCGTGAGCGACATGGACAGGCATCTCTGCTGCTTGATATCCTGCCTCAAGCACTGCTCTGTTTGGCTGTGTTCAATGGATGAGCGTGAGCGACATGGACAGGCATTTCTGCCGCTCGATATCCTGCCTTAAGCACTGCTTTGTTTGGAGTTATGTTCATTAGATGTTCGTCATGAACAGGCATCTCTGCTGCTCGAAATCCTGCCTCAAGCACTGCTTTGTTCGGAGGTATGTTCATCAGATGAGCGTGAGCGTCATGAACAGGCATCTCTGCTGCTCGATATCCTGCCTCAAGCACTGCTTTGTTTGGAGGTATGTACATTGGATGAGCGTGAGCGTCATGAATGGCATCTCTGCCGCTCGATATCCTGCCTCAAGCACTGCTTTGTTCGGAGGTATGTTCATTAGATGAGCGTGAGCGTCTTGGACAGGCATCTCTGCTGCTCGATATCCTGCCTCAAGCACTGCTTTGTTTGGAGGTATGTTCATTAGATGAGCGTGAGCGTCATGAACAGGCATCTCTGCTGCTCGATATCCTGCCTCAAGCACTGCTTTGTTTGGAGGTATGTTCATTAGATGAGTGTCATGAACAGGCATCTCTGCCGTTCGATATCCTGCCTCAAGTACTGCTTTGTTCGGAGGTATGTTCATTAGATGAGCGTGAGCGTCATGAACAGGCATCTCTGCTGCTCGATATCCTGCCTCAAGCGCTGCTTTGTTTGGAGGTATGTTCATTAGATGAGCGTCATGAACAGGCATCTCTGCTGCTCGATATCCTGCCTCAAGCACTGCTTTGTTTGGAGGTATGTTCATTAGATGAGCGTGAGCGTCATGAACAGGCATCTCTGCTGCTCGATATCCTGCCTCAAGCACTGCTTTGTTTGGAGGTATGTTCATTGGATGAGCGTGAGCGACATGGACAGGCATCTCTGCTGCTTGATATCCTGCCTCAATCACTGCTTTGTTTGGAGGTATGTTCATTAGATGAGTGTCATGAACAGGCATCTCTGCCGCTCGATATCCTGCCTCAAGTACTGCTTTGTTCGGAGGTATGTTCATTAGATGAGCGTGAGCGTCATGAACAGGCATCTCCGCTCCTCGATATCCTACCTCAGGCACTGCTTTGTTTGGATGTATGTTCATTAGATCAGCGTGAGCGTCATGAACAGGCATCTCTGCTGCTCGATATCCCGCCTCAAGCACTGCTTTGTTTGGAGTTATGTTCATTAGATGAGCGACATGAACAGGCATCTCTGCTGCTTTATATCCTGCCTCAAGCACTGCTTTGTTTGGAGGTATGTTCATTAGATGAGCGTGAGGGTCATGAACAGGCATCTCAGCTCCTTGATATCCTGCCTCAAGCACTGCTCTGTTTGGAGGTATGTTCATTAGATGAGCGTGAGCGTCTTGGACAGGCATCTCTGCTGCTCGATATCCTGCCTCAAGCACTGCTTTGTTTGGAGGTATGTTCAATAGATGAGCGTGAGCGTCATGAACAGGCATCTCTGCCGCTCGATATCCTGCCTCTAGCACTGCTTTGTTTGGAGGTATGTTCATTAGATGAGCGTGAGCGTCATGAACAGGCATCTCTGCCGCTCGATATCCTGCCTCAGGCACTGCTTTGTTTGGAGGTATGTTCATAAGATGAGCGACATGAACAGGCATCTCTGCTGCTTGATATCCTGCCTCAAGCACTGCTTTGTTTGGAGGTATGTTCATTAGATGAGCGTGAGCGTCATGAACAGGCATCTCTGCTGCTTGATATCCTGCCTCAAGCACTGCTCTGTTTGGAGGTATGTTCATGAGATGAGCGTGAGCGTCTTGGACAGGCATCTCTGCTGCTCGATATCCTGCCTCAAGCACTGTTTTGTTTGGAGGTATGTTCATTAGATGAGCGTGAGCGTCATGAACAGGCATCTCTGCCGCTCGATATCCTGCATCAAGCACTGCTTTGTTTGGAGGTATGTTCATTAGATGAGCGTGAGCGTCATGAACAGGCATCTCTGCCGCTCGATATCCTGCCTCAAGCACTGCTTTGTTCGGAGGTATGTTCATTAGATGAGCGTGAGCGACATGAACAGGCATCTCTGCTGCTTGATATCCTGCCTCAAGCACTGATTTGTTTGGGGGTATGTTCATAAGATGAGCGTGAGCGTCATGAACAGGCATCTCTGCTGCTCGATATCCTGCCTCAAGCACTGCTTTGTTTGGAGGTATGTTCATTAGATGGGCGTGAGCGTCATGAACAGGCATCTCTGCTGCTTGATATCCTGCCTCAAGCACTGATTTGTTTGGGGGTATGTTCATTAGATGGGCGTGAGCGACATGGACAGGCATCTCTGCCGCTCGATATCCTGCCTCAAGCACTGCTTTGTTTGGAGGTATGTTCATTAGATGAGCGTGAGCGTCATGAACAGGCATATCTGCTGCTCGATATCCTGCCTCAGGCACTGCTTTGTTCGGAGGTATGTTCATTAGATGAGCGTGAGCGACATGGACAGGCATCTCTGCCGCTCGATATCCTGCCTCAAGCACTGCTTTGTTTGGAGGTATGTTCATTAGATGAGCGTGAGCGTCATGAACAGGCATCTCTGCTGCTTGATATCCTGCCTCAAGCACTGCTCTGTTTGGAGGTATGTTCATTAGATGAGCGTGAGCGTCTTGGACAGGCATCTCTGCTGCTCGATATCCTGCCTCAAGCACTGTTTTGTTTGGAGGTATGTTCATTAGATGAGCGTGAGCGTCATGAACAGGCATCTCTGCCACTCGATATCCTGCATCAAGAACTGCTTTGTTTGGAGGTATGTTCATTAGATGAGCGTGAGCGTCATGAACAGGCATCTCTGCCGCTCGATATCCTGCCTCAGGCACTGCTTTGTTTGGAGGCATGTTCATTAGAAGAGCGTGAGCGTCATGAACAGGCATCTCTGCTGCTCGATATCCTGCCTCAAGCACTGCTCCGTTTGGAGGTATGTTCATTAGATGAGCGTGAGCGTCATGAACAGGCATCTCTGCTGCTTGATATCCTGCCTCAAGCACTGATTTGTTTGGGGGTATGTTCATTAGATGGGCGTGAGCGACATGGACAGGCATCTCTGCCGCTCGATATCCTGCCTCAAGCACTGCTTTGTTTGGAGGTATGTTCATTAGATGAGCGTCATGAACATGCATCTCTGCTGCTCGATATCCCGCCTCAGGCACTGCTTTGTTCGGAGGTATGTTCATTAGATGAGCTTCATGAACAGGCATCTCTGCCGCTTGATATCCTGCCTCAAGCACTGCTTTGTTTGGGGGTATGTTCATTAGATGAGCGTGAGCGTCATGAACAGGCATCTCTGCTGCTTGATATCCTGCCTCAAGCACTGCTTCGTTTGGAGGTATGATCATTAGATGAGCGTCATGAACAGGCATCTCTGCTGCTCGATATCCTGCCTCAAGCACTGCTTTGTTCGGAGGTATGTTCATCAGATGAGCGTGAGCGTCATGAACAGGCATCTCTGCCGCTCGATATCCCGCCTCAAGCACTGCTTCGTTTAGGTATGTTCATTAGATGAGCGTGAGCGTCATGAACAGGCATCTCTGCTGCTTGATATCGTGCCTCGAGCACTGCTTTGTTCGGAGGTATGTTCATTAGATGAGCGTGAGCGTCATGAACAAGCATCTCTGCTGCTCGATATCCTGCCTCAAGCACTGCTTTGTTCGGATGTATGTTCATTGGATGAGCGTGAGCAACATGAACAGGCATCTCTGCCGCTCGATATCCTGCCTCAGGCACTGCTTTGTTTGGAGGTATGTTCATCAGATGAGCGTGAGCGTCATGAACAGGCATCTCTGCTGCTCGATATCCTGCCTCAGGCACTGCTTTGTTTGGAGGTATGTTCATTAGATGAGCGACATGAACAGGCATCTCTGCTGCTTGATATCCTGCCTCAAGCACTGCTTTGTTCGGGGGTATGTTCATTAGATGAGCGTGAGCGTAATGAACAGGCATCTCTGCTGCTCGATATCCTGCCTCAAGCACTGCTTTGTTCGGAGATATGTTCTTTAGATGAGCGTGAGCGTCATGAACAGGCATCTCTGCTGCTCGATATCCTGCCTCAAGCGCTGCTTTGTTTGGAGGTATGTTCATTAGATGAGCGACATGAACAGGCATCTCTGCTGCTCGATATCCTGCCTCAAGCACTGCTTTGTTTGGAGGTATGTTCATCAGATGAGCGTGAGCGTCATGAACAGGCATCTCTGCTGCTCGATATCCTGCCTCATGCACTGCTTTGTTCGGAGGTATGTTCATCGGATGAGCGTGAGCGTCATGGACAGGCATCTCTGCTGCTCGATATCCTGCCTCAAGCACTGCTTTGTTTGGAGGTATGTTCATTAGATGAGCGTGAGCGTCATGAACAGGCATCTCTGCTGCTCGATATCCTGCCTCAAGCACTGCTTGATTTGGAGGTATGTTCATTAGATGAGCGTGAGCGTCATGAATGGCATCTCTGCCGCTCGATATCCTGCCTCAAGCACTGCTTTGTTCGGAGGTATGTTCATTAGATGAGCGTGAGCGACATGGACAGGCATCTCTGCTGCTCGATATCCTGCCTCAAGCACTGCTTTGTTCGGAGGTATGTTCATTAGATGAGCGTGAGCGTCATGAACAGGCATCTCTGCTGCTCGATATCCTGCCTCAAGCGCTGCTTTGTTTGGAGGTATGTTCATTAGATGAGCGACAAGAACCGGCATCTCTGCTGCTTGATATCCTGCCTCAGGCACTGCTTTGTTCGGAGGTATGTTCATTAGATGAGCGTGAGCGACATGGACAGGCATCTCTGCTGCTTGATATCATGCCTCAAGCACTGCTCTGTTTGGCTGTGTTCAATGGATGAGCGTGAGCGACATGGACAGGCATCTCTGCCGCTCGATATCCTGCCTTAAGCACTGCTTTGTTTGGAGGTATGTTCATTAGATGTTCGTCATGAACAGGCATCTCTGCTGCTCGATATCCTGCCTCAAGCACTGCTTTGTTCGGAGGTATGTTCATCAGATGAGCGTGAGCGTCATGAACAGGCATCTCTGCTGCTCGATATCCTGCCTCAAGCACTGCTTTGTTTAGAGGTATGTACATTGGATGAGCGTGAGCGTCATGAATGGCATCTCTGCCGCTCGATATCCTGCCTCAAGCACTGCTTTGTTCGGAGGTATGTTCATTAGATGAGCGTGAGCGTCTTGGACAGGCATCTCTGCTGCTCGATATCCTGCCTCAAGCACTGCTTTGTTTGGAGGTATGTTCATTGGATGAGCGTGAGTGACATGGACAGGCATCTCTGCCGCTCGATATTCTGCCTCAGGCACTGCTTTGTTTGGAGGTATGTTCATAAGATGAGCATGAGCGTCATGAACAGGCATCTCTGCCGCTCGATATCCAGCCTCAGGCACTGCTTCGTCTGGAAGAATGTTCATTAGATGAGCGTGAGCGTCATGAACAGGCATCTCTGCTGCTCGATATCCTGCCTCAGGCACTGCTCTGTTCGGAGGTATGTTCATTAGATGAGCGTGAGCGTCATGAACAGGCATCTCTGCTGCTCGATATCCTGCCTCAGGCACTGCTTTGTTTGGAGGTATTTTCATGATATGAGCGTGAACGTCATGAACAGGCATCTCTGCTGCTTGATATCCCGCCTCAAGCACTGCTTTGTTTGGAGGTATGTTCATCAGATGAGCGTGAGCGTCATGAACATTCATCTCTGCTGCTCGACATCCTGCCTCAAGCACTGCTTTGTTTGGAGGTATGTTCATGAGATGAGCTTGAGCGTCATGAACAGGCATCTCTGCTGCTCGATATCCTGCCTCAAGCACTGCTTTGTTCGGAGGTATGTTAATTGGATGAGCGTGAGCAACATGAACAGGCATCTCTGCCGCTCGATATCCTGCCTCAGGCACTGCTTTGTTTGGCGGTATGTTCATTAGATGAGCGTGAGCGTCATGAGCAGGCATCTCTGCTGCTCGATATCCTGCCTCAGGCACTGCTTTGTTTGGAGGTATGTTCATTAGATGAGCGACATGAACGGGCATCTCTGCTGCTTGATATCCTGCCTCAAGCACTGCTTTGTTTGGAGGTATGTTCATTAGATGAGCGTGAGCGTAATGAACAGGCATCTCTGCTGCTCGATATCCTTCCTCAAGCACTGCTTTGTTCGGAGGTATGTTCATTAGATGAGCGTGAGCGTCATGAACAGGCATCTCGGCTGCACGATATCCTGCCTCAAGCGCTGCTTTGTTTGGAGGTATGTTCATTAGATGAGCGACATGAACAGGCATCTCTGCTGCTCGATATCCTGCCTAAAGCACTGCTTTGTATGGAGGTTCGTTCATTAGATGAGCGTGAGCGTCATGAACAGGCATCTCTGCTGCTCGATATCCTGCCTCATGCACTGCTCTGTTCGGAGGTATGTTCATCAGATGAGCGTGAGCGTCATGAACAGGCATCTCTGCTGCTCGATATCCTGCCTCAAGCACTGCTTTGTTTGGAGGTAGGTTCATTAGATGAGCGTGAGCGTCATGAACAGGCATCTCTGCTGCTCGATATCCTGCCTCAAGCACTGCTTTATTTGGAGGTATGTTCATTAGATGAGCGTGAGCGTCATGAATGGCATCTCTGCCGCTCGATATCTTGCCTCAAGCACTGCTTTGTTCGGAGGTATGTTCATTAGATGAGCGTGAGCGACATGGACAGGCATCTCTGCTGCTCGATATCCCGCCTCAAGCGCTGCTTTGTTTGGAGGTATGTTCATTAGATGAGCGTGAGCGTCATGAACAGGCATCTCTTCCGCTCGATATCCTGCCTAAAGCACTGCTTTGTTCGAAGGTATGTTCATTAGATGAGTGTCATGAACAGGCATCTCTGCCGCTCGATATCCTGCCTCAAGTACTGCTTTGTTCGGAGGTATGTTCATTAGATGAGCGTGAGCGTCATGAACAGGCATCTCTGCTCCTCGATATCCTGCCTCAGGCACTGCTCTGTTCGGAGGTATGTTCAGCAGATGAGCGTGAGCGTCATGAACAGGCATCTCTGCTGCTCGATATCCTGCCTCAAGCACTGCTTTGTTTGGAGGTATGTTCATAAGATAAGCGACATGAACAGGCATCTCTGCTGCTTGATATCCTGCCTCAAGCACTGCTTTGTTTGGAGGTATGTTCATTAGATGAGCGTGAGCGTCATGAACAGGCATCTCTGCTGCTCGATATCCTGCCTCAAGCACTGCTTTTTTTGGAGGTATGTTCATTAGATGAGCGTGAGCGTCATGAATGGCATCTCTGCCGCTCGATATCTTGCCTCAAGCACTGCTTTGTTCGGAGGTATGTTCATTAGATGAGCGTGAGCGACATGGACAGGCATCTCTGCTGCTCGATATCCTGCCTCAAGCACTGCTTTGTTTGGAGGTATGTTCATTAGATGAGCGTGAGCGTCATGAACAGGCATCTCTTCCGCTCGATATCCTGCCTCAAGCACTGCTTTGTTTGGAGGTATGTTCATTAGATGAGCGTGAGCGTCATGAACAGGCATCTCTGCCGCTCGATATCCTGCCTCAGGCACTGCTTTGTTTGGAGGTATGTTCATTGGATGAGCGTGAGCAACATGAAGGGCATCTCTGCCGCTCGATATCCTGCCTCATGCACTGCTTTGTTTGGAGGTATGTTCATTAGATGAGCGTGAGCGTCATGAACAGGCATCTCTGCTGCTCGATATCCTGCCTCAGGCACTGCTTCGTTTGGAGGTATGTTCATTAGATGAGCGACATGAACAGGCATCTTTGCTGCTTGATATCCTGCCTCAAGCACTGCTTTGTTTGGAGGTATGTTCATTAGATGGGCGTGAGCGTGATGAACAGGCATCTCTGCTGCTCGATATCCTGCCTCAAGCACTGCTTCGTTCGGAGGTATTTTCATTAGATGAGCGTGAGCGTCATGAACAGGCATCTCTGCTGCTCGATATCCTGCCTCAAGCGCTGCTTTGTTTGGAGGTATGTTCATTAGATGAGCAACATGAACAGGCATCTCTGCTGCTTGATATCCTGCCTCAGGCACTGCTTTGTTTGGAGGTATGTTCATTAGATGAGCGTGAGCGACATGGAAAGGCATCTCTGCTGCTCGATATCCTGCCTCAAGCACTGCTCTGTTTGGCTGTGTGTTCAATGGATGAGCGTGAGCGACATGGACAGGAATCTCTGCCGCTCGATATCCTGCCTTAAGCACTGCTTTGTTTGGAGGTATGTTCATTAGATGAGCGTCATGAACAGGCATCTCTGCTGCTCGATATCCTGCCTCAAGCACTGCTTTGTTCGGAGGTATGTTCATTAGATGAGCGTGAGCGTCATGAACAGGCATCTCTGCTGCTCGATATCCTGCCTCATGCACTGCTTTGTTCGGAGGTATGTCCATCAGATGAGCGTGAGCGTCATGAACAGGCATCTCTGCTGCTCGATATCCTGCCTCATGCACTACTTTGTTCGGAAGTATGTTCATCAGATGAGCGTGAGCGTCATGAACAGGCATCTCTGCTGCTCGATATCCTGCCTCAAGCACTGCTTTGTTTGGAGGTATGTTCATTGGATGAGCGTGAGCGTCATGAACAGGCATCTCTGCTGCTCGATATCCTGCCTCAAGCACTGCTTTGTTTGGAGGTATGTTCATTGGATGAGCGTGAGCGTCATGAATGGCATCTCTGCCGCTCGATATCCTGCCTCAAGCACCGCTTTGTTCGGAGGTATGTTCATTAGATGAGCGTGAGCGACATGGACAGGCATCTCTGCTGCTCGATATCCTGCCTCAAGCACTGCTTCGTTTGGAGGTATGTTCATAAGATGAGCGTGAGCGTCATTAACAGGCATCTCTGCTGCTCGATATCCTGCCTCAAGCACTGCTTTGTTCGAAGGTATGTTCATTGGATGAGTGTCATGAACAGGCATCTCTGCCGCTCGATACCCTGCCTCAAGTACTGCTTTGTTCGGAGGTATGTTCATTAGATGAGCGTGAGCGTCATGAACAGGCATCTCCGCTCCTCGATATCCTGCCTCAGGCACTGCTTGGTTTGGATGTATGTTTATTAGATGAGCGTGAGCGTCATTAACAGGCATCTCTGCTGCTCGATATCCTGCCTCAAGCACTGCTTTGTTTGGAGGTATGTCCATTAGATGAGCGACATGAACATGCATCTCTGCTGCTTGATATCCTGCCTCAAGCACTGCTTTGTTTGGAGGTATGTTCATCAGATGAGCGTGAGCATCATGAACAGGCATCTCTGCTGCTTGATATCCTGCCTCAAGCACTGCTCTGTTTGAAGGTATGTTCATTAGATGAGCGTGAGCGTCATGAACAGGCATATCTGCCGCTCGATATCCTGCCTCAAGCACTGCTTTGTTCGGAGGTATGTTCATTAGATGAGCGTGAGCGACATGGACAGGCATCTCTGCCGCTCGATATCCTGCCTCAACCACTGCTCTGTTTGGAGGTATGTTCATTAGATGGGCGTGAGCGTCATGAACAGGCATCTCTGCTGCTCGATATCCTGCGTCAAGCACTGCTATGTTCGGAGGTATGTTCATTAGATGAGCGTGAGCGACATGGACAGGCATCTCTGCCGCTCGATATCCTGCCTCAAGCACTGCTTTGTTTGGAGGTATGTTCATTAGATGAGCGTGAGCGACATGAACAGGCATCTCTGCTGCTCGATATCCTGCCTCAAGCACTGCTTTGTTTGGAGGTATGTTCATTAGATGGGCGTGAGCCTCATGAACAGGCATCTCTGCTGCTCGATATCCTGCCTCAAGCACTGCTTTGTTTGGAGGTATGTTCATGAGATGAGCGTGAGCGTCATGAACAGGCATCTCTGCTGCTCGATATCCTGCCTCAAGCACTGCTTTGTTCGGAGGTATGTTGACTGGATGAGCGTGAGAGTCATGGACAAGCATCTCTGTCGCTCGATATCCTGCCTCAAGCACTGCTTTGTTTGGAGGTGTGTTCATTAGATGAGCGTGAGCGTCATGAACAGGCATCTCTGCTGCTCGATATCCTGCCTCAAGCACTGCTTTGTACAGAGGTGTGTTCATTAGATGAGCGTCATGAACATGCATCTCTGCTGCTCGATATCCTGCCTCAGGCACTGCTTTGTTTGGAGGTATGTTCATAAGATGAGCATGAGCGTCATGAACAGGCATCTCTGCCGCTCGATATCCAGCCTCAGGCACTGCTTCGTTTGGAAGAATGTTAATTAGATGAGCGTGAGCGTCATGAACAGGCATCTCTGCTGCTCGATATCCTGCCTCAGGCACTGCTTTGTTCGGAGTTATGTTCATTAGATGAGCGTGAGCGACATGGACAGGCATCTCTGCTGCTCGATATCCCGCCTCAAGCGCTGCTTTGTTTGGAGGTATGTTCATTAGATGAGCGTGAGCGTCATGAACAGGCATCTCTGCTGCTCGATATCCTGCCTCAAGCACTGCTTTATTTGGAGGTATGTTCATTAGATGAGCGTGAGCGTCATGAATGGCATCTCTGCCGCTCGATATCTTGCCTCAAGCACTGCTTTGTTCGGAGGTATGTTCATTAGATGAGCGTGAGCGACATGGACAGGCATCTCTGCTGCTCGATATCCCGCCTCAAGCGCTGCTTTGTTTGGAGGTATGTTCATTAGATGAGCGTGAGCGTCATGAACAGGCATCTCTTCCGCTCGATATCCTGCCTAAAGCACTGCTTTGTTCGAAGGTATGTTCATTAGATGAGTGTCATGAACAGGCATCTCTGCCGCTCGATATCCTGCCTCAAGTACTGCTTTGTTCGGAGGTATGTTCATTAGATGAGCGTGAGCGTCATGAACAGGCATCTCCGCTCCTCGATATCCTGCCTCAGGCACTGCTCTGTTTGGAGGTATGTTCATCAGATGAGCGTGAGCGTCATGAACAGGCATCTCTGCTGCATGATATCCTGCCTCAAGCACTGCTTTGTTTGGAGGTATGTTCATAAGATAAGCGACATGAACAGGCATCTCTGCTGCTTGATATCCTGCCTCAAGCACTGCTTTGTTTGGAGGTATGTTCATTAGATGAGCGTGAGCGTCATGAACAGGCATCTCTGCTGCTCGATATCCTGCCTCAAGCACTGCTTTTTTTGGAGGTATGTTCATTAGATGAGCGTGAGCGTCATGAATTGCATCTCTGCCGCTCGATATCTTGCCTCAAGCACTGCTTTGTTCGGAGGTATGTTCATTAGATGAGCGTGAGCGACATGGACAGGCATCTCTGCTGCTCGATATCCTGCCTCAAGCACTGCTTTGTTTGGAGGTATGTTCATTAGATGAGCGTGAGCGTCATGAACAGGCATCTCTTCCGCTCGATATCCTGCCTCAAGCACTGCTATGTTTGGAGGTATGTTCATTAGATGAGCGTGAGCGTCATGAACAGGCATCTCTGCCGCTCGATATCCTGCCTCAGGCACTGCTTTGTTTGGAGGTATGTTCATTGGATGAGCGTGAGCAACATGAAGGGCATCTCTGCCGCTCGATATCCTGCCTCATGCACTGCTTTGTTTGGAGGTATGTTCATTAGATGAGCGTGAGCGTCATGAACAGGCATCTCTGCTGCTCGATATCCTGCCTCAGGCACTGCTTCGTTTGGAGGTATGTTCATTAGATGAGCGACATGAACAGGCATCTCTGCTGCTTGATATCCTGCCTCAAGCACTGCTTTGTTCGGAGGTATGTTCATTAGATGAGCGTGAGCGTGATGAACAGGCATCTCTGCTGCTCGATATCATGCCTCAAGCACTGCTTTGTTCGGAGGTATGTTCATTAGATGAGCGTGAGCGTCATGAACAGGCATCTCTGCTGCTCGATATCCTGCCTCAAGCGCTGCTTTGTTTGGAGGTATGTTCATTAGATGAGCGACATGAACAGGCATCTCTGCTGCTTGATATCCTGCCTCAGGCACTGCTTTGTTCGGAGGTATGTTCATTGGATGAGCGTGAGCGACATGGACAGGCATCTCTGCTGCTTGATATCCTGCCTCAAGCACTGCTCTGTTTGGCTGTGTTCAATGGATGAGCGTGAGCGACATGGACAGGCATTTCTGCCGCTCGATATCCTGCCTTAAGCACTGCTTTGTTTGGAGGTATGTTCATTAGATGTTCGTCATGAACAGGCATCTCTGCTGCTCGAAATCCTGCCTCAAGCACTGCTTTGTTCGGAGGTATGTTCATCAGATGAGCGTGAGCGTCATGAACAGGCATCTCTGCTGCTCGATATCCTGCCTCAAGCACTGCTTTGTTTGGAGGTATGTACATTGGATGAGCGTGAGCGTCATGAATGGCATCTCTGCCGCTCGATATCCTGCCTCAAGCACTGCTTTGTTCGGAGGTATGTTCATTAGATGAGCGTGAGCGTCTTGGACAGGCATCTCTGCTGCTCGATATCCTGCCTCAAGCACTGCTTTGTTTGGAGGTATGTTCATTAGATGAGCGTGAGCGTCATGAACAGGCATCTCTGCTGCTCGATATCCTGCCTCAAGCACTGCTTTGTTTGGAGGTATGTTCATTAGATGAGTGTCATGAACAGGCATCTCTGCCGTTCGATATCCTGCCTCAAGTACTGCTTTGTTCGGAGGTATGTTCATTAGATGAGCGTGAGCGTCATGAACAGGCATCTCTGCTGCTCGATATCCTGCCTCAAGCGCTGCTTTGTTTGGAGGTATGTTCATTAGATGAGCGTCATGAACAGGCATCTCTGCTGCTCGATATCCTGCCTCAAGCACTGCTTTGTTTGGAGGTATGTTCATTAGATGAGCGTGAGCGTCATGAACAGGCATCTCTGCTGCTCGATATCCTGCCTCAAGCACTGCTTTGTTTGGAGGTATGTTCATTGGATGAGCGTGAGCGACATGGACAGGCATCTCTGCTGCTTGATTTCCTGCCTCAAGCACTGCTTTGTTTGGAGGTATGTTCATTAGATGAGTGTCATGAACAGGCATCTCTGCCGCTCGATATCCTGCCTCAAGTACTGCTTTGTTCGGAGGTATGTTCATTAGATGAGCGTGAGCGTCATGAACAGGCATCTCCGCTCCTCGATATCCTACCTCAGGCACTGCTTTGTTTGGATGTATGTTCATTAGATCAGCGTGAGCGTCATGAACAGGCATCTCTGCTGCTCGATATCCCGCCTCAAGCACTGCTTTGTTTGGAGTTATGTTCATTAGATGAGCGACATGAACAGGCATCTCTGCTGCTTTATATCCTGCCTCAAGCACTGCTTTGTTTGGAGGTATGTTCATTAGATGAGCGTGAGGGTCATGAACAGGCATCTCAGCTGCTTGATATCCTGCCTCAAGCACTGCTCTGTTTGGAGGTATGTTCATTAGATGAGCGTGAGCGTCTTGGACAGGCATCTCTGCTGCTCGATATCCTGCCTCAAGCACTGCTTTGTTTGGAGGTATGTTCAATAGATGAGCGTGAGCGTCATGAACAGGCATCTCTGCCGCTCGATATCCTGCCTCTAGCACTGCTTTGTTTGGAGGTATGTTCATTAGATGAGCGTGAGCGTCATGAACAGGCATCTCTGCCGCTCGATATCCTGCCTCAGGCACTGCTTTGTTTGGAGGTATGTTCATAAGATGAGCGACATGAACAGGCATCTCTGCTGCTTGATATCCTGCCTCAAGCACTGCTTTGTTTGGAGGTATGTTCATTAGATGAGCGTGAGCGTCATGAACAGGCATCTCTGCTGCTTGATATCCTGCCTCAAGCACTGCTCTGTTTGGAGGTATGTTCATGAGATGAGCGTGAGCGTCTTGGACAGGCATCTCTGCTGCTCGATATCCTGCCTCAAGCACTGTTTTGTTTGGAGGTATGTTCATTAGATGAGCGTGAGCGTCATGAACAGGCATCTCTGCCGCTCGATATCCTGCATCAAGCACTGCTTTGTTTGGAGGTATGTTCATTAAATGAGCGTGAGCGTCATGAACAGGCATCTCTGCCGCTCGATATCCTGCCTCAAGCACTGCTTTGTTCGGAGGTATGTTCATTAGATGAGCGTGAGCGACATGAACAGGCATCTCTGCTGCTTGATATCCTGCCTCAAGCACTGATTTGTTTGGGGGTATGTTCATTAGATGAGCGTGAGCGTCATGAACAGGCATCTCTGCTGCTCGATATCCTGCCTCAAGCACTGCTTTGTTTGGAGGTATGTTCATTAGATGGGCGTGAGCGTCATGAACAGGCATCTCTGCTGCTTGATATCCTGCCTCAAGCACTGATTTGTTTGGGGGTATGTTCATTAGATGGGCGTGAGCGACATGGACAGGCATCTCTGCCGCTCGATATCCTGCCTCAAGCACTGCTTTGTTTGGAGGTATGTTCATTAGATGAGCGTGAGCGTCATGAACAGGCATATCTGCTGCTCGATATCCTGCCTCAGGCACTGCTTTGTTCGGAGGTATGTTCATTAGATGAGCGTGAGCGACATGGACAGGCATCTCTGCCGCTCGATATCCTGCCTCAAGCACTGCTTTGTTTGGAGGTATGTTCATTAGATGAGCGTGAGCGTCATGAACAGGCATCTCTGCTGCTTGATATCCTGCCTCAAGCACTGCTCTGTTTGGAGGTATGTTCATTAGATGAGCGTGAGCGTCTTGGACAGGCATCTCTGCTGCTCGATATCCTGCCTCAAGCACTGTTTTGTTTGGAGGTATGTTCATTAGATGAGCGTGAGCGTCATGAACAGGCATCTCTGCCACTCGATATCCTGCATCAAGAACTGCTTTGTTTGGAGGTATGTTCATTAGATGAGCGTGAGCGTCATGAACAGGCATCTCTGCCGCTCGATATCCTGCCTCAGGCACTGCTTTGTTTGGAGGCATGTTCATTAGAAGAGCGTGAGCGTCATGAACAGGCATCTCTGCTGCTCGATATCCTGCCTCAAGCACTGCTCCGTTTGGAGGTATGTTCATTAGATGAGCGTGAGCGTCATGAACAGGCATCTCTGCTGCTTGATATCCTGCCTCAAGCACTGATTTGTTTGGGGGTATGTTCATTAGATGGGCGTGAGCGACATGGACAGGCATCTCTGCCGCTCGATATCCTGCCTCAAGCACTGCTTTGTTTGGAGGTATGTTCATTAGATGAGCGTCATGAACATGCATCTCTGCTGCTCGATATCCCGCCTCAGGCACTGCTTTGTTCGGAGGTATGTTCATTAGATGAGCTTCATGAACAGGCATCTCTGCCGCTTGATATCCTGCCTCAAGCACTGCTTTGTTTGGGGGTATGTTCATTAGATGAGCGTGAGCGTCATGAACAGGCATCTCTGCTGCTTGATATCCTGCCTCAAGCACTGCTTCGTTTGGAGGTATGATCATTAGATGAGCGTCATGAACAGGCATCTCTGCTGCTCGATATCCTGCCTCAAGCACTGCTTTGTTCGGAGGTATGTTCATCAGATGAGCGTGAGCGTCATGAACAGGCATCTCTGCCGCTCGATATCCCGCCTCAAGCACTGCTTCGTTTAGGTATGTTCATTAGATGAGCGTGAGCGTCATGAACAGGCATCTCTGCTGCTTGATATCGTGCCTCGAGCACTGCTTTGTTCGGAGGTATGTTCATTAGATGAGCGTGAGCGTCATGAACAGGCATCTCTGCTGCTCGATATCCTGCCTCAAGCACTGCTTTGTTCGGATGTATGTTCATTGGATGAGCGTGAGCAACATGAACAGGCATCTCTGCCGCTCGATATCCTGCCTCAGGCACTGCTTTGTTTGGAGGTATGTTCATCAGATGAGCGTGAGCGTCATGAACAGGCATCTCTGCTGCTCGATATCCTGCCTCAGGCACTGCTTTGTTTGGAGGTATGTTCATTAGATGAGCGACATGAACAGGCATCTCTGCTGCTTGATATCCTGCCTCAAGCACTGCTTTGTTCGGGGGTATGTTCATTAGATGAGCGTGAGCGTAATGA
The DNA here is from genome assembly GCA_964007535.1 of Brachyptera risi. Taxonomy (NCBI): domain Eukaryota; kingdom Metazoa; phylum Arthropoda; class Insecta; order Plecoptera; family Taeniopterygidae; genus Brachyptera; species Brachyptera risi. Next base: position 8,048,123 of record OZ023332.1, read on the forward strand.
ACAGGCATCTCTGCTGCTCGATATCCTGCCTCAAGCACTGCTTTGTTCGGAGATATGTTCTTTAGATGAGCGTGAGCGTCATGAACAGGCATCTCTGCTGCTCGATATCCTGCCTCAAGCGCTGCTTTGTTTGGAGGTATGTTCATTAGATGAGCGACATGAACAGGCATCTCTGCTGCTCGATATCCTGCCTCAAGCACTGCTTTGTTTGGAGGTATGTTCATCAGATGAGCGTGAGCGTCATGAACAGGCATCTCTGCTGCTCGATATCCTGCCTCATGCACTGCTTTGTTCGGGGGTATGTTCATTAGATGAGCGTGAGCGTAATGAACAGGCATCTCTGCTGCTTGATATCCTGCCTCAAGCACTGCTTTGTTCGGGGGTATGTTCATTAGATGAGCGTGAGCGTAATGAACAGGCATCTCTGCTGCTCGATATCCTGCCTCAAGCACTGCTTTGTTCGGAGATATGTTCTTTAGATGAGCGTGAGCGTCATGAACAGGCATCTCTGCTGCTCGATATCCTGCCTCAAGCGCTGCTTTGTTTGGAGGTATGTTCATTAGATGAGCGACATGAACAGGCATCTCTGCTGCTCGATATCCTGCCTCAAGCACTGCTTTGTTTGGAGGTATGTTCATCAGATGAGCGTGAGCGTCATGAACAGGCATCTCTGCTGCTCGATATCCTGCCTCATGCACTGCTTTGTTCGGAGGTATGTTCATCGGATGAGCGTGAGCGTCATGAACAGGCATCTCTGCTGCTCGATATCCTGCCTCAAGCACTGCTTTGTTTGGAGGTATGTTCATTAGATGAGCGTGAGCGTCATGAACAGGCATCTCTGCTGCTCGATATCCTGCCTCAAGCACTGCTTGATTTGGAGGTATGTTCATTAGATGAGCGTGAGCGTCATGAATGGCATCTCTGCCGCTCGATATCCTGCCTCAAGCACTGCTTTGTTCGGAGGTATGTTCATTAGATGAGCCTGAGCGACATGGACAGGCATCTCTGCTGCTCGATATCCTGCCTCAAGCACTGCTTTGTTCGGAGGTATGTTCATTAGATGAGCGTGAGCGTCATGAACAGGCATCTCTGCTGCTCGATATCCTGCCTCAAGCGCTGCTTTGTTTGGAGGTATGTTCATTAGATGAGCGACAAGAACCGGCATCTCTGCTGCTTGATATCCTGCCTCAGGCACTGCTTTGTTCGGAGGTATGTTCATTAGATGAGCGTGAGCGACATGGACAGGCATCTCTGCTGCTTGATATCATGCCTCAAGCACTGCTCTGTTTGGCTGTGTTCAATGGATGAGCGTGAGCGACATGGACAGGCATCTCTGCCGCTCGATATCCTGCCTTAAGCACTGCTTTGTTTGGAGGTATGTTCATTAGATGTTCGTCATGAACAGGCATCTCTGCTGCTCGATATCCTGCCTCAAGCACTGCTTTGTTCGGAGGTATGTTCATCAGATGAGCGTGAGCGTCATGAACAGGCATCTCTGCTGCTCGATATCCTGCCTCAAGCACTGCTTTGTTTAGAGGTATGTACATTGGATGAGCGTGAGCGTCATGAATGGCATCTCTGCCGCTCGATATCCTGCCTCAAGCACTGCTTTGTTCGGAGGTATGTTCATTAGATGAGCGTGAGCGTCTTGGACAGGCATCTCTGCTGCTCGATATCCTGCCTCAAGCACTGCTTTGTTTGGAGGTATGTTCATTAGATGAGCGTGAGCGTCATGAACAGGCATCTCTGCTGCTCGATATCCTGCCTCAAGCACTGCTTTGTTTGGAGGTATGTTCATTAGATGAGTGTCATGAACAGGCATCTCTGCCGCTCGATATCCTGCCTCAAGTACTGCTTTGTTCGGAGGTATGTTCATTAGATGAGCGTGAGCGTCATGAACAGGCATCTCTGCTGCTCGATATCCTGCCTCAAGCGCTGCTTTGTTTGGAGGTATTTTCATTAGATGAGCGTCATGAACAGGCATCTCTGCTGCTCGATATCCTGCCTCAAGCACTGCTTTGTTTGGAGGTATGTTCATTAGATGAGCGTGAGCGTCATGAACAGGCATCTCTGCTGCTCGATATCCTGCCTCAAGCACTGCTTTGTTTGGAGGTATGTTCATTGGATGAGCGTGAGCGACATGGACAGGAATCTCTGCTGCTTGATATCCTGCCTCAAGCACTGCTTTGTTTGGAGGTATGTTCATTAGATGAGTGTCATGAACAGGCATCTCTGCCGCTCGATATCCTGCCTCAAGTACTGCTTTGTTCGGAGGTATGTTCATTAGATGAGCGTGAGCGTCATGAACAGGCATCTCCGCTCCTCGATATCCTACCTCAGGCACTGCTTTGTTTGGATGTATGTTCATTAGATGAGCGTGAGCGTCATGAACAGGCATCTCTGCTGCTCGATATCTTGCCTCAAGCACTGCATTGTTTGGAGTTATGTTCATTAGATGAGCGACATGAACAGGCATCTCTGCTGCTTTATATCCTGCCTCAAGCACTGCTTTGTTTGGAGGTATGTTCATTAGATGAGCGTGAGCGTCATGAACAGGCATCTCAGCTGCTTGATATCCTGCCTCAAGCACTGCTCTGTTTGGAGGTATGTTCATTAGATGAGCGTGAGCGTCTTGGACAGGCATCTCTGCTGCTCGATATCCTGCCTCAAGCACTGCTTTGTTTGGAGGTATGTTCAATAGATGAGCGTGAGCGTCATGAACAGGCATCTCTGCCGCTCAATATCCTGCCTCTAGCACTGCTTTGTTTGGAGGTATGTTCATTAGATGAGCGTGAGCGTCATGAACAGGCATCTTTGCCGCTCGATATCCTGCCTCAGGCACTGCTTTGTTTGGAGGTATGTTCATAAGATGAGCGACATGAACAGGCATCTCTGCTGCTGGATATCCTGCCTCAAGCACTGCTTTGTTTGGAGGTATGTTCATTAGATGAGCGTGAGCGTCATGAACAGGCATCTCTGCTGCTTGATATCCTGCCTCAAGCACTGCTCTGTTTGGAGGTATGTTCATTAGATGAGCGTGAGCGTCTCGGACAGGCATCTCTGCTGCTCGATATCCTGCCTCAAGCACTGTTCTGTTTGGAGGTATGTTCATTAGATGAGCGTGAGCGTCATGAACAGGCATCTCTGCCGCTCGATATCCTGCATCAAGCACTGCTTTGTTTGGAGGTATGTTCATTAGATGAGCGTGAGCGTCAAGAACAGGCATCTCTGCTGCTCGATATCCTGCCTCAGGCACTGCTTTGTTCGGAGGTATGTTCATTAGATGAGCGTGAGCGACATGAACAGGCATCTCTGTGCTTGATATCCTGCCTCAAGCACTGATTTGTTTGGGGGTATGTTCATTAGATGAGCGTGAGCGTCATGAACAGGCATCTCTGCTGCTCGATATCCTGCCTCAAGCACTGCTTTGTTTGGAGGTATGTTCATTAGATGGGCGTGAGCGTCATGAACAGGCATCTCTGCTGCTTGATATCCTGCCTCAAGCACTGATTTGTTTGGGGGTATGTTCATTAGATGGGCGTGAGCGACATGGACAGGCATCTCTGCCGCTCGATATCCTGCCTCAAGCACTGCTTTGTTTGGAGGTATTTTCATTAGATGAGCGTGAGCGTCATGAACAGGCATCTCTGCTGCTCGATATCCTGCCTCAGGCACTGCTTTGTTCGGAGGTATGTTCATTAGATGAGCGTGAGCGACATGGACAGGCATCTCTGCCGCTCGATATCCTGCCTCAAGCACTGCTTTGTTTGGAGGTATGTTCATTAGATGAGCGTGAGCGTCATGAACAGGCATCTCTGCTGCTTGATATCCTGCCTCAAGCACTGCTCTGTTTGGACGTATGTTCATTAGATGAGCGTGAGCGTCTTGGACAGGCATCTCTGCTGCTCGATATCCTGCCTCAAGCACTGTTTTGTTTGGAGGTATGTTCATTAGATGAGCGTGAGCGTCATGAACAGGCATCTCTGCCACTCGATATCCTGCATCAAGCACTGCTTTGTTTGGAGGTATGTTCATTAGATGAGCGTGAGCGTCATGAACAGGCATGTCTGCCGCTCGATATCCTGCCTCAGGCTCTGCTTTGTTTGGAGGCATGTTCATTAGATGAGCGTGAGCGTCATGAACAGGCATCTCTGCTGCTCGATATCCTGCCTCAAGCACTGCTCCGTTTGGAGGTATGTTCATTAGATGAGCGTGAGCGTCATGAACAGGCATCTCTGCTGCTTGATATCCTGCCTCAAGCACTGTTTTGTTTGGGGGTATGTTCATTAGATGGGCGTGAGCGACATGGACAGGCATCTCTGCCGCTCGATATCCTGCCTCAAGCACTGCTTTGTTTGGAGGTATGTTCATTAGATGAGCGTCATGAACATGCATCTCTGCTGATCGATATCCCGCCTCAGGCACTGCTTTGTTCGGAAGTATGTTCATTAGATGAGCTTCATGAACAAGCATCTCTGCCGCTTGATATCCTGCCTCAAGCACTGCTTTGTTTGGGGGTATGTTCATTAGATGAGCGTGAGCGTCATGAACAGGCATCTCTGCTGCTTGATATCCTGCCTCAAGCACTGCTTCGTTTGGAGGTATGATCATTAGATGAGCGTCATGAACAGGCATCTCTGCTGCTCGATATCCTGCCTCAAGCACTGCTTTGTTCGGGGGTATGTTCATCAGATGAGCGTGAGCGTCATGAACAGGCATCTCTGCCGCTCGATATCCCGCCTCAAGCACTGCTTCGTTTGGAGGTATGTTCATTAGATGAGCGTGAGCGTCATGAACAGGCATCTCTGCTGCTTGATATCCTGCCTCGAGCACTGCTTTGTTCGGAGGTATGTTCATTAGATGAGCGTGAGCGTCATGAACAGGCATCTCTGCTGCTCGATATCCTGCCTCAAGCACTGCTTTGTTCGGATGTATGTTCATTGGATGAGCGTCAGCAACATGAACAGGCATCTCTGCCGCTCGATATCCTGCCTCAGGCACTGCTTTGTTTGGAGGTATGTTCATCAGATGAGCGTGAGCGTCATGAACAGGCATCTCTGCTGCTCGATATCCTGCCTCAGGCACTGCTTTGTTTGGAGGTATGTTCATTATATGAGCGACATGAACAGGCATCTCTGCTGCTTGATATCCTGCCTCAAACACTGCTTTGTTCGGGGGTATGTTCATTAGATGAGCGTGAGCGTAATGAACAGGCATCTCTGCTGCTCGATATCCTGCCTCAAGCACTGCTTTGTTCGGAGATATGTTCATTAGATGAGCGTGAGCGTCATGAACAGGCATCTCTGCTGCTCGATATCCTGCCTCAAGCGCTGCTTTGTTTGGAGGTATGTTCATTAGATGAGCGACATGAACAGGCATCTCTGCTGCTCGATATCCTGCCTCAAGCACTGCTTTGTTTGGAGGTATGTTCATTAGATGAGCGTGAGCGTCATGAACAGGCATCTCTGCTGCTCGATATCCTGCCTCATGCACTGCTTTGTTCGGAGGTATGTTCATCGGATGAGCGTGAGCGTCATGAACAGGCATCTCTGCTGCTCGATATCCTGCCTCAAGCACTGCTTTGTTTGGAGGTATGTTCATTAGATGAGCGTGAGCGTCATGAACAGGCATCTCTGCTGCTCGATATCCTGCCTCAAGCACTGCTTTATTTGGAGGTATGTTCATTAGATGAGCGTGAGCGTCATGAATGGCATCTCTGCCGCTCGATATCCTACCTCAAGCACTGCTTTGTTCGGAGGAATGTTCATGAGATGAGCGTGAGCGACATGGACAGGCATCTCTGCTGCTGGATATCCTGCCTCAAGCGCTGCTTTGTTTGGAGGTATGTTCATTAGATGAGCGTGAGCGTCATGAACAGGCATCTCTGCTGCTCGATATCCTGCCTCAAGCACTGCTTTGTTCGGAGGTATGTTCATTAGATGAGTGTCATGAACAGGCATCTCTGCTGCTCGATATCCTGCCTCAAGAACTGCTTTGTTCGGAGGTATGTTCATTAGATGAGCGTGAGCGTCATGAACAGGCATCTCCGCTCCTCGATATCCTGCCTCAGGCACTGCTTTGTTTGAAGGTATGTTCATTAGATGAGCGTGAGCGTCATGAACAGGCATCTCTGCTGCTCGATATCCTGCCTCAAGCACTGCTTTGTTTGGAGGTATGTTCATTAGATGAGCGACATGAACAGGCATCTCTGCTGCTTGATTTCCTGCCTCAAGCACTGCTTTGTTTGGAGGTATGTTCATTAGATGAGCGTGAGCGTCATGAAGAGGCATCTCTGCTGCTTGATATCCTGCCTCAAGCACTGCTCTGTTCGGAGGTATGTTCATAAGATGAGCGTGAGCGTCTTGGACAGGCATCTCTGCTGCTCGATATCCTGCCTCAAGCACTGCTTTGTTTGGAGGTATGTTCATTAGATGAGCGTGAGCGTCATGAACAGGCATCTCTTCCGCTCGATATCCTGCCTCAAGCACTGCTTTGTTTGGAGGTATGTTCATTGGATGAGCGTGAGCGTCATGAACAGGCATCACTGCCGCTCGATATCCTGCCTCAGGCACTGCTTTGTTTGGAGGTATGTTCATTAGTTGAGCGTGAGCGTCATGAACAGGCATCTCTGCTGCTCGATATCCTGCCTCAAGCACTGCTTTGTTTGGAGGTATGTTCATTAGATGAGCGTGAGCATCATAAACAGGCATCTCTGCTGCTTGATATCCTGCCTCAAGCACTGTTTGGTTTGGAGGTATGTTCATTAGATGAGCGTCATGAACATGCATCTCTGCTGCTCGATATCCTGCCTCAGGCACTGCTTTGTTTGGAGGTATGTTCATTAGATGAGCGTGAGCGTCATGAACAGGCATCTCTGCCGCTCGATATCCTGCCTCAGGCACTGCTTTAATTGGAGGTATGTTCATTAGATGAGCGTGAGCGTCATGAACAGGCATCTCTGCTGCTCGATATCCTGCCTCAGGCACTGCTTTGTTCGGAGGTATGTTCATTAGATGAGCGTGAGCGTCATGAACAGGCATTTCTGCTGCTCGATATCCTGCCTCAGGCACTGCTTTGTTTGGAGGTATTCTCATTAGATGAGCGTGAGCGTCATGAACAGGCATCTCTGCTGCTTGATATCCTGCCTCAAGCACTGCTTTGTTTGGAGGTATGTTCATTAGATGAGCGTGAGCGTCATGAACGGGCATCTCTGCTGCTCGATATCCTGCCGCAAGCTCTGCTTTGTTCGGAGGTATGTTCATCAGATGAGCTTCATGAACAGGCATCTCTGCCGCTCGATATCCTGCCTCAGGCACAGCTTTGTTTGGAGGTATGTTCATTAGATGAGCGTGAGCGTCATGAACAGGCATCTCTGCTGCTCGATATCCTGCCTCAGGCACTGCTTTGTTTGGAGGTATGTTCATTAGATGAGCGACATGAACAGGCATCTCTGCTGCTTGATATCCTGCCTCGAGCACTGCTTTGTTCGGAGGTATGTTCATTAGATGAGCGTGAGCGTAATGAACAGGCATCTCTGCTGCTCGATATCCTGCCTCAAGCACTGCTTTGTTCGGAGGTATGTTCATTAGATGAGCGTGAGCGTCATGAACAGGCATCTCCGCTGCTCGATATCCTGCCTCAAGCGCTGCTTCGTTTGGAGGTATGTTCATTAGATGAGCGACATGAACAGGCATCTCTGCTGCTTGAAATCCTGCCTCAGGCACTGCTTTGTTTGGAGGTATGTTCATTAGATGAGCGTGAGCGACATATACAGGCATCTCTGCTGCTTGATATCCTGCCTCAAGCACTGCTTCGTTTGGAGGTGTGTTCATTGGATGAGCGTGAGCGACATGGACAGGCATCTCTGCCGCTCGATATTCTGCCTCAAGCACTGCTTTGTTCGGAGGTATGTTCATTAGATGAGCGTGAGCGTCATGAACAGGCATCTCTGCTGCTCGATATCCTGCCTCAAGCACTGCTTTGTTTGGAGGTATGTTCATTGGATGAGCGTGAGCGACATGGACAGGCATCTCTGCTGCTTGATATCCTGCCTCAAGCACTGCTTTGTTTGGAGGTATGTTCATTAGATGAGCGTGAGCGACATGGACAGGCATCTCTGCTGCTTGATATTCTGCCTCAAGCACTGCTTTGTTTGGAGGTATGTTCATTGGATGAGCGTGAGCGACATGGACATGCATCTCTGCTGCTTGATATCCTGCCTCAAGCACTGCTTTGTTCGGAGGTATGTTCATTGGATGAGCGTAAGCGTCATGAACAGGCATCTCTGCTGCTCGATATCCTGCCTTAAGCACTGCTTTGTTTGGAGGTATGTTCATTAGATGAGCGTCATGAACAGGCATCTCTGCTGCTCGATATCCTGCCTCGAGCACTGCTTTGTTCGGAGGTATGTTCATTAGATGAGCGTGAGCGTCATGAACAGGCATCTCTGCTGCTCGATATTCTGCCTCAAGCACTGCTTTGTTTGGAGGTATGTTCATTAGATGAGCGTGAGCGTCATGAACAGGCATCTCTGCTGCTCGATATCCTGCCTCAAGCACTGCTTTGTTTGGAGGTATGTTCATTAGATGAGCGACATGAACAGGCATCTCTGCTGCTTGATATCCTGCCTCAAGCACTGCATTGTTTGGAGGTATGTTCATTAGATGAGCGTGAACGTCATGAACAGGCATCTCTGCTGCTTGATATCCTGCCTCAAGCACTGCTTTGTTTGGAGGTATGTTCATTGGATGAGCGTGAGCGTCATGAACAGGCATCTCTGCTGCTCTATATCCTGCCTCAAGCACTGCTTTGTTCGGAGGTATGTTCATTAGATAAGCGTGAGCGTCTTGGACAGGCATCTCTGCTGCTCGATATCCTGCCCCAAGCACTGCTTTGTTCGGAGGTATGTTCATTAGATGAGCATGAGCGTCATGAACAGCCATCTCTGCCGCTCGATATCCTGCCTCAAGCACTGCTTTGTTTGGAGGTATGTTCATAAGATGAGCGTGAGCGTCATGAACAGGCATCTCTGCTGCTCGATATCCTGCCTCATTCACTGCTTTGTTCGGAGGTATGTTCATCAGATGAGCGTGAGCGTCATAACAGGCATCTCTGCTGCTCGATATCCTGCCTCAAGCACTGCTTTGTTTGGAGGTATGTTCCTTAGATGAGCGTGAGCGTCATGAACAGGCATCTCTGCTGCTCGATATCCTGCCTCAAGCACTGCTTTGTTTGGAGGTATGTTCATTAGATAAGCGTGAGCGACATGGACGGGCATCTCTGCTGCTCGATATCCTGCCTCAAGCACTGCTTTGTTTGGAGGTATGTTCATTAGATGAGCGTGAGCGTCATGAACGGGCATCTCTGCTGCTCGATATCCTGCCTCAAGCACTTCTTTGTTTGGAGGTATGTTCATTAGATGAGCGTGAGCGACATGGACAGGCATCTCTGCCGATCGATATCCTGCCTCAAGCACTGCTTTGTTCGGAGGTATGTTCATTAGATGAGCGTGAGCGACATGGGCAGGCATCTCTGCTGCTCGATATCCCGCCTCAAGCACTGCTTTGTTTGGAGGTATGTTCATTAGATGAGCAGGAGCGACATGAACAGGCATCTCTGCTGCTTGATATCCTGCCTCAAGCACTGCTTTGTTTGGAGGTATGTTCATTAGATGAGCGTGAGCGACATGAACAGGCATCTCTGCTGCTCGATATCCTGCCTCAAGCACTGCTTTGTTCGGAGGTATGTTCATTAGATGAGCGTGAGCGTCATGAACAGTCATCTCTGCTGTTTGATATCCTGCCTCAAGCACTGCTCTGTTTGGAGGTATGTTCATTAAATGAGCGTGAGCGTCATGAACAGGCATCTCTGCCGCTTGATATCCTGCCTCGAGCACTGCTTCGTTTGGAGGTATGTTCATTGGATGAGCGTGAGCGTCATGAACAGGCATCTCTGCTGCTTGATATCCTGCCTCGAGCACTGCTTTGTTCGGAGGTATGTTCATTAGATGAGCGTGAGCGTCATGAACAGGCATCTCTGCTGCTCGATATCCTGCCTCAAGCACTGCTTTGTTTGGAGGAATGTTCATTAGATGAGCGTGAGCGACATGAACAGGCATCTCTGCTGCTCGATATCCTGCCTCAAGCACTGCTTTGTTCGGAGGTATGTTCATTAGATGAGCGTGAGCGTCATGAACAGTCATCTCTGCTGTTTGATATCCTGCCTCAAGCACTGCTCTGTTTGGAGGTATGTTCATTAGATGAGCGTGAGCGTCATGAATGGCATCTCTGCCGCTCGATATCCTGCCTCAAGCACTGCTTTGTTCAGAGGTATGTTCATTAGATGAGCGTGAGCGACATGGACAGGCATCTCTGCTGCTCGATATCCCACCTCAAGCACTGCTTTGTTTGGAGGTATGTTCATTAGATGAGCGTGAGCAACATGAACAGGCATCTCTGCCGCTCGATATCCTGCCTCAAGCACTGCTTTGTTTGGAGGTATGTCCATTAGATGAGCGTAAGCGTCATGAACAGGCATCTCTGCTGCTCGATATCCTGCCTCAGGCACTGCTTTGTTTGGGGGTATGTTCATTATATGAGCGACATGAACAGGCATCTCTGCCGCTTGATATCCTGCCTCGAGCACTGCTTTGTTCAGAGGTATGTTCATTGGATGAGCGTGAGCAACATGAACAGGCATCTCTGCCGCTCGATATCCTGCCTCAGGCACTGCTTTGTTCGGAGGTATGTTCATTAGATGAGCGTGAGCGTTATGAACAGGCATCTCTGCTGCTCGATATTCTGCCTCGGGCACTGCTTTGTTTGGAGGTATGTTCAATAGATGAGCGTGAGCGTCATGAACAGGCATCTCTGCTGCTCGATATCCTGCCTCAAGCACTGCTTTGTTTGGAGGTATGTTCATTAGATGAGCGTGAGCGTCATGAACAGGCATCTCTGCTGCTCGATATCCTGCCTCATGCACTGCTTTGTTCGGGGGTATGTTCATCAGATGAGCGTGAGCGTCATGAACAGGCATATCTGCTGCTCGATATCCTGCCTCAAGCACTGCTTTGTTTGGAGGTATGTTCATTAGATGAGCGTGAGCGTCATGAATGGCATCTCTGCCGCTCGATATCCTGCCTCAAGCACTGCTTTGTTCAGAGGTATGTTCATTAGATGAGCGTCAGCGACATGGACAGGCATCTCTGCTGCTCGATATCCTGCCTCAAGCACTGCTTTGTTTGGAGGTATGTTCATTAGATGAGCGTGAGCGTCATGAACGGGCATCTCTGCTGCTCGATATCCTGCCTCAAGCACTGCTTTGTTCGAAGGTATGTTCATTAGATGATTGTCATGAACAGGCATCTCTGCCGCTCGATATCCTGCCTCAAGTACTGCTTTGTTCGGAGGTATGTTCATTAGATGAGCGTGAGTGTCATGAACAGGCATTTCCGCTCCCCGATATCCTGCCTCAGGCACTGCTTTGTTCGGAGGTATGTTCATTAGATGAGCGTGAGCGTCATGAACAGGCATCTCTGCTGCTCGATATCCTGCCTCAAGCGCTGCTTTGTTTGGAGGTATGTTCATTAGATGAGCGACATGAACAGGCATCTCTGCTGCTCGATATCCCGCCTCAAGCACTGCTTTGTTTGGAGGTATGTTCATTAGATGAGCGTGAGCGTCATGGACAGGCATCTCTGCTGCTCGATATCCTGCCTCATGCACTGCTTTGTTCGGAGGTATGTTCATCAGATGAGCGTGAGCGTCATGAACAGGCATCTCTGCTGCTCGATATCCTGTCTCAAGCACTGCTTTGTTTGGAGGTATGTTCATTAGATGAGCGTGAGCGTCATGAACAGGCATCTCTGCTGGTCAATATCCTGGCTCAAGCACTGCTTTATTTGGAGGTATGTTCATTAGATGAGCGTGAGCGTCATGAATGGCATCTCTGCCGCTCGATATCCTGCCTCAAGCACTGCTTTGTTCGGAGGTATGTTCATTAGATGAGCGTGAGCGACATGGACAGGCATCTCTGCTGCTGGATATCCTGCCTCAAGCGCTGCTTTGTTTGGGGGTATGTTCATTAGATGAGCGTGAGCGTCATGAACAGGCATCTCTGCTGCCCGATATCCTGGATCAAGCACTGCTTTGTTCGAAGGTATGTTCATTAGATGAGTGTCATGAACAGGCATCTCTGCTGCTCGATATCCTGCCTCAAGTACTGCTTTGTTCGGAGGTATGTTCATTAGATGAGCGTGAGCGTCATGAAAAGGCATCTCCGCTCCTCGATATCCTGCCTCAGGCACTGCTTTGTTTGGAGGTATGTCCATTAGATGAGCGTGGGCGTCATGAACAGGCATCTCTGCTGCTCGATATCCTGCCTCAAGCACTGCTTTGTTTGGAGGTATGTTCATTAGATGAGCGACATGAACAGGCATCTCTGCTGCTTGATTTCCTGCCTCAAGCACTGCTCCGTTTGGAGGTATGTTCATTAGATGAGCGTGAGCGTCTTGGACAGACATCTCTGCTGCTCGATATCCTGCCTCAAGCACTGCTTTGTTTGGAGGTATGTTCATTAGAAGGCGTGAGCGTCAAGAACAGGCATCTCTTCCGCTCGATATCCTGCCTCAAGCACTGCTTTGTTTGGAGGTATGTTCATTAGATGAGCGTGAGCGTCATGAACAGGCATCTCTGCCGCTCGATATCCTGCCTCAGGCACTGCTTTGTTTGGAGGTATGTTCATTAGATGAGCGTGAGCGTCATGAACAGGCATCTCCGCTGCTCGATATCCTGCCTCAAGCACTGCTTTGTTTGGAGGTATGTTCATTAGATGAGCGTGAGCGTCATGAACAGGCATCTCTGCTGCTTGATATCCTGCCTCAAGCACTGCTTTGTTTGGAGGTATGTTCATTAGAGGAGCGTCATGAACATGCATCTCTGCTGCTCGATATCCTGCCTCAGGCACTGCTTTGTTTGGAGGTATGTTCATTAGATGAGCGTGAGCGTCATGAGCAGGCATCTCTGCCGCTCGATATCCTGCCTCAGGCACTGCTTTGTTTGGAGGTATGTTCATTAGATGAGCGTGAGCGTCATGAACAGGCATCTCTGCTGCTCGATATCCAGCCTCAGGCACTGCTTTGTTCGGAGGTATGTTCATTAGATGAGCGTGAGCGTCATGAACAGGCATTTCTGCTGCTCGATATCCTGCCTCAGGCACTGCTTTGTTTGGATGTATTTTCATTAGATGAGCGTGAGCGTCATGAACAGGCATCTCTGCTGCTTGATATCCTGCCTCAAGCACTGCTTTGTTTGGAGGTATGTTCATAAGATGAGCGTGAGCGTCATGAACGGGCATCTCTGCTGCTCGATATCCTGCCACAAGCACTGCTTTGTTTGGAGGTATGTCCATTAGATGAGCGTCATGAACAGGCATCTCTGCCGCTTGATATCCTGCCTCAAGCACTGCTTTGTTCGGAGGTATGTTCATTAGATGAGTTTCATGAACAGGCATCTCTGCCGCTCGATATCCTGCCTCAGGCACTGCTTTGTTTGGAGGTATGTTCATTAGATTAGCGTGAGCGTCATGAACAGGCATCCCTGCTGCTCGATATCCTGCCTCAGGCACTGCTTTGTTTGGAGGTATGTTCATTAGTTGAGTGACATGAATAGGCATCTCTGCTGCTTGATATCCTGCCTCAAGCACTGCTTTGTTCGGAGGTATGTTCATTAGATGAGCGTGAACGTAATGAACAGGCATCTCTGCTGCTCGATATCCTGCCTCAAGCACTGCTTTGTTCGGAGGTATGTTCATTAGATGAGCGTGAGCGTCATGAACAGGCATCTCTGCTGCTCGATATCCTGCCTCAAGCACTGCTTTGTTTGGAGGTATGTTCATTAGATGAGCGTGAGCGTCATGAACAGGCATCTCTGCCGCTCGATATCCTGCCTCAAGCACTGCTTTGTTCGGAGGTATGTTCATTAGATGAGCGTGAGCGACATGAACAGGCATCTCTGCTGCTCGATTTCCTGCCTCAAGCACCGCTTTGTTTGGAGGTATGTTCATTAGATGAGCGTGAGCGTCATGAACAGGCATCTCTGCTGCTTGATATCCTGCCTCAAGCACTGCTTTGTTCGGAGGTGTGTTCATTGGATGAGCGTGAGCGACATGGACAGGCATCTCTGCCGCTCGATATCCTGCCTCAAGCACTGCTTTGTTTGGAGGTATGTTCATCAGATGAGCGTCATGAACAGGCATCTCTGCTGCTCGATATCCTGCCTCAAGCACTGCTTTGTTCGGAGGTATGTTCATTAGATGAGAGTGAGCGTCATGAACAGGCATCTCTGCTGCTCGATATCCTGCCTCAAGCACTGCTTTGTTTGGAGGTATGTTCATTAGATGAGCGTGAGCGTCATAAACAGGCATCTCTGCTGCTCGATATCCTGCCTCAAGCACTGCTTTGTTTGGAGGTCTGTTCATTAGATGAGCGACATGAACAGGCATCTCTGCTGCTTGATATCCTGCCTCAAGCACTGCTCTTTTTGAAGGTATGTTCATTAGATGAGCGTGAGCGTCATGAACAGGCATCTCTGCTGCTCGATATCCTGCCTCAAGCACTGCTTTGTTTGGAGATATGTTCATTGGATGAGCGTGAGCGTCATGAACAGGCATCTCTGCTGCTCTATATTTTGCCTCAAGCACTGCTTTGTTCGGAGGTATGTTCATTAGATAAGCGTGAGCGTCTTGGACAGGCATCTCTGTTGCTCGATATCCTGCCTCAAGCACTGCTTCGTTTGGAGGTATGTTCATTAGATGAGCATGAGCGTCATGAACAGGCATCTCTGCCGCTCGATATCCTGCCTCAAGCAATGCTCTGTTTGGAGGTATGTTCATAAGATGAGCGTAAAAGTCATGGACAGGCATCTCTGCTGCTCGATATCCTGCCTCATTCACTGCTTTGTTCGGAGGTATGTTCATCAGATGAGCGTGAGCGTCATAACAGGCATCTCTGCTGCTCGATATCCTGCCTCAAGCACTGCTTTGTTTGGAGGTATGTTCCTTAGATGAGCGTGAGCGACATGAACAGGCATCTCTGCTGCGTGATATCCTGCCTCAAGCACTGCTTTGTTCGGAGGTATGTTCATTAGATGAGCGTGAGCGTCATGAACAGGCATCTCTGCTGCTTGATATCCTGCCTCAAGCACTGCTCTGTTCGGAGGTATGTTCATAAGATGAGCGTGAGCGTCTTGGACAGACATCTCTGCTGCTCGATATCCTGCCTCAAGCACTGCTTTGTTTGGAGGTATGTTCATTAGAAGGCGTGAGCGTCAAGAACAGGCATCTCTTCCGCTCGATATCCTGCCTCAAGCACTGCTTTGTTTGGAGGTATGTTCATTAGATGAGCGTGAGCGTCATGAACAGGCATCTCTGCCGCTCGATATCCTGCCTCAGGCACTGCTTTGTTTGGAGGTATGTTCATTAGATGAGCGTGAGCGTCATGAACAGGCATCTCCGCTGCTCGATATCCTGCCTCAAGCACTGCTTTGTTTGGAGGTATGTTCATTAGATGAGCGTGAGCGTCATGAACAGGCATCTCTGCTGCTTGATATCCTGCCTCAAGCACTGCTTTGTTTGGAGGTATGTTCATTAGAGGAGCGTCATGAACATGCATCTCTGCTGCTCGATATCCTGCCTCAGGCACTGCTTTGTTTGGAGGTATGTTCATTAGATGAGCGTGAGCGTCATGAGCAGGCATCTCTGCCGCTCGATATCCTGCCTCAGGCACTGCTTTGTTTGGAGGTATGTTCATTAGATGAGCGTGAGCGTCATGAACAGGCATCTCTGCTGCTCGATATCCAGCCTCAGGCACTGCTTTGTTCGGAGGTATGTTCATTAGATGAGCGTGAGCGACATGAACAGGCATCTCTGCTGCTCGATATCCTGCCTCAAGCACTGCTTTGTTCGGAGGTATGTTCATTAGATGAGCGTGAGCGTCATGAACAGTCATCTCTGCTGTTTGATATCCTGCCTCAAGCACTGCTCTGTTTGGAGGTATGTTCATTAGATGAGCGTGAGCGTCATGAATGGCATCTCTGCCGCTCGATATCCTGCCTCAAGCACTGCTTTGTTCAGAGGTATGTTCATTAGATGAGCGTGAGCGACATGGACAGGCATCTCTGCTGCTCGATATCCCACCTCAAGCACTGCTTTGTTTGGAGGTATGTTCATTAGATGAGCGTGAGCAACATGAACAGGCATCTCTGCCGCTCGATATCCTGCCTCAAGCACTGCTTTGTTTGGAGGTATGTCCATTAGATGAGCGTAAGCGTCATGAACAGGCATCTCTGCTGCTCGATATCCTGCCTCAGGCACTGCTTTGTTTGGGGGTATGTTCATTATATGAGCGACATGAACAGGCATCTCTGCCGCTTGATATCCTGCCTCGAGCACTGCTTTGTTCAGAGGTATGTTCATTGGATGAGCGTGAGCAACATGAACAGGCATCTCTGCCGCTCGATATCCTGCCTCAGGCACTGCTTTGTTCGGAGGTATGTTCATTAGATGAGCGTGAGCGTTATGAACAGGCATCTCTGCTGCTCGATATTCTGCCTCGGGCACTGCTTTGTTTGGAGGTATGTTCAATAGATGAGCGTGAGCGTCATGAACAGGCATCTCTGCTGCTCGATATCCTGCCTCAAGCACTGCTTTGTTTGGAGGTATGTTCATTAGATGAGCGTGAGCGTCATGAACAGGCATCTCTGCTGCTCGATATCCTGCCTCATGCACTGCTTTGTTCGGGGGTATGTTCATCAGATGAGCGTGAGCGTCATGAACAGGCATATCTGCTGCTCGATATCCTGCCTCAAGCACTGCTTTGTTTGGAGGTATGTTCATTAGATGAGCGTGAGCGTCATGAATGGCATCTCTGCCGCTCGATATCCTGCCTCAAGCACTGCTTTGTTCAGAGGTATGTTCATTAGATGAGCGTCAGCGACATGGACAGGCATCTCTGCTGCTCGATATCCTGCCTCAAGCACTGCTTTGTTTGGAGGTATGTTCATTAGATGAGCGTGAGCGTCATGAACGGGCATCTCTGCTGCTCGATATCCTGCCTCAAGCACTGCTTTGTTCGAAGGTATGTTCATTAGATGATTGTCATGAACAGGCATCTCTGCCGCTCGATATCCTGCCTCAAGTACTGCTTTGTTCGGAGGTATGTTCATTAGATGAGCGTGAGTGTCATGAACAGGCATTTCCGCTCCCCGATATCCTGCCTCAGGCACTGCTTTGTTCGGAGGTATGTTCATTAGATGAGCGTGAGCGTCATGAACAGGCATCTCTGCTGCTCGATATCCTGCCTCAAGCGCTGCTTTGTTTGGAGGTATGTTCATTAGATGAGCGACATGAACAGGCATCTCTGCTGCTCGATATCCCGCCTCAAGCACTGCTTTGTTTGGAGGTATGTTCATTAGATGAGCGTGAGCGTCATGGACAGGCATCTCTGCTGCTCGATATCCTGCCTCATGCACTGCTTTGTTCGGAGGTATGTTCATCAGATGAGCGTGAGCGTCATGAACAGGCATCTCTGCTGCTCGATATCCTGTCTCAAGCACTGCTTTGTTTGGAGGTATGTTCATTAGATGAGCGTGAGCGTCATGAACAGGCATCTCTGCTGGTCAATATCCTGGCTCAAGCACTGCTTTATTTGGAGGTATGTTCATTAGATGAGCGTGAGCGTCATGAATGGCATCTCTGCCGCTCGATATCCTGCCTCAAGCACTGCTTTGTTCGGAGGTATGTTCATTAGATGAGCGTGAGCGACATGGACAGGCATCTCTGCTGCTGGATATCCTGCCTCAAGCGCTGCTTTGTTTGGGGGTATGTTCATTAGATGAGCGTGAGCGTCATGAACAGGCATCTCTGCTGCCCGATATCCTGGATCAAGCACTGCTTTGTTCGAAGGTATGTTCATTAGATGAGTGTCATGAACAGGCATCTCTGCTGCTCGATATCCTGCCTCAAGTACTGCTTTGTTCGGAGGTATGTTCATTAGATGAGCGTGAGCGTCATGAAAAGGCATCTCCGCTCCTCGATATCCTGCCTCAGGCACTGCTTTGTTTGGAGGTATGTCCATTAGATGAGCGTGGGCGTCATGAACAGGCATCTCTGCTGCTCGATATCCTGCCTCAAGCACTGCTTTGTTTGGAGGTATGTTCATTAGATGAGCGACATGAACAGGCATCTCTGCTGCTTGATTTCCTGCCTCAAGCACTGCTCCGTTTGGAGGTATGTTCATTAGATGAGCGTGAGCGTCTTGGACAGACATCTCTGCTGCTCGATATCCTGCCTCAAGCACTGCTTTGTTTGGAGGTATGTTCATTAGAAGGCGTGAGCGTCAAGAACAGGCATCTCTTCCGCTCGATATCCTGCCTCAAGCACTGCTTTGTTTGGAGGTATGTTCATTAGATGAGCGTGAGCGTCATGAACAGGCATCTCTGCCGCTCGATATCCTGCCTCAGGCACTGCTTTGTTTGGAGGTATGTTCATTAGATGAGCGTGAGCGTCATGAACAGGCATCTCCGCTGCTCGATATCCTGCCTCAAGCACTGCTTTGTTTGGAGGTATGTTCATTAGATGAGCGTGAGCGTCATGAACAGGCATCTCTGCTGCTTGATATCCTGCCTCAAGCACTGCTTTGTTTGGAGGTATGTTCATTAGAGGAGCGTCATGAACATGCATCTCTGCTGCTCGATATCCTGCCTCAGGCACTGCTTTGTTTGGAGGTATGTTCATTAGATGAGCGTGAGCGTCATGAGCAGGCATCTCTGCCGCTCGATATCCTGCCTCAGGCACTGCTTTGTTTGGAGGTATGTTCATTAGATGAGCGTGAGCGTCATGAACAGGCATCTCTGCTGCTCGATATCCAGCCTCAGGCACTGCTTTGTTCGGAGGTATGTTCATTAGATGAGCGTGAGCGTCATGAACAGGCATTTCTGCTGCTCGATATCCTGCCTCAGGCACTGCTTTGTTTGGATGTATTTTCATTAGATGAGCGTGAGCGTCATGAACAGGCATCTCTGCTGCTTGATATCCTGCCTCAAGCACTGCTTTGTTTGGAGGTATGTTCATAAGATGAGCGTGAGCGTCATGAACGGGCATCTCTGCTGCTCGATATCCTGCCACAAGCACTGCTTTGTTTGGAGGTATGTCCATTAGATGAGCGTCATGAACAGGCATCTCTGCCGCTTGATATCCTGCCTCAAGCACTGCTTTGTTCGGAGGTATGTTCATTAGATGAGTTTCATGAACAGGCATCTCTGCCGCTCGATATCCTGCCTCAGGCACTGCTTTGTTTGGAGGTATGTTCATTAGATTAGCGTGAGCGTCATGAACAGGCATCCCTGCTGCTCGATATCCTGCCTCAGGCACTGCTTTGTTTGGAGGTATGTTCATTAGTTGAGTGACATGAATAGGCATCTCTGCTGCTTGATATCCTGCCTCAAGCACTGCTTTGTTCGGAGGTATGTTCATTAGATGAGCGTGAACGTAATGAACAGGCATCTCTGCTGCTCGATATCCTGCCTCAAGCACTGCTTTGTTCGGAGGTATGTTCATTAGATGAGCGTGAGCGTCATGAACAGGCATCTCTGCTGCTCGATATCCTGCCTCAAGCACTGCTTTGTTTGGAGGTATGTTCATTAGATGAGCGTGAGCGTCATGAACAGGCATCTCTGCCGCTCGATATCCTGCCTCAAGCACTGCTTTGTTCGGAGGTATGTTCATTAGATGAGCGTGAGCGACATGAACAGGCATCTCTGCTGCTCGATTTCCTGCCTCAAGCACCGCTTTGTTTGGAGGTATGTTCATTAGATGAGCGTGAGCGTCATGAACAGGCATCTCTGCTGCTTGATATCCTGCCTCAAGCACTGCTTTGTTCGGAGGTGTGTTCATTGGATGAGCGTGAGCGACATGGACAGGCATCTCTGCCGCTCGATATCCTGCCTCAAGCACTGCTTTGTTTGGAGGTATGTTCATCAGATGAGCGTCATGAACAGGCATCTCTGCTGCTCGATATCCTGCCTCAAGCACTGCTTTGTTCGGAGGTATGTTCATTAGATGAGAGTGAGCGTCATGAACAGGCATCTCTGCTGCTCGATATCCTGCCTCAAGCACTGCTTTGTTTGGAGGTATGTTCATTAGATGAGCGTGAGCGTCATAAACAGGCATCTCTGCTGCTCGATATCCTGCCTCAAGCACTGCTTTGTTTGGAGGTCTGTTCATTAGATGAGCGACATGAACAGGCATCTCTGCTGCTTGATATCCTGCCTCAAGCACTGCTCTTTTTGAAGGTATGTTCATTAGATGAGCGTGAGCGTCATGAACAGGCATCTCTGCTGCTCGATATCCTGCCTCAAGCACTGCTTTGTTTGGAGGTATGTTCATTGGATGAGCGTGAGCGTCATGAACAGGCATCTCTGCTGCTCTATATTTTGCCTCAAGCACTGCTTTGTTCGGAGGTATGTTCATTAGATAAGCGTGAGCGTCTTGGACAGGCATCTCTGTTGCTCGATATCCTGCCTCAAGCACTGCTTCGTTTGGAGGTATGTTCATTAGATGAGCATGAGCGTCATGAACAGGCATCTCTGCCGCTCGATATCCTGCCTCAAGCAATGCTCTGTTTGGAGGTATGTTCATAAGATGAGCGTAAAAGTCATGGACAGGCATCTCTGCTGCTCGATATCCTGCCTCATTCACTGCTTTGTTCGGAGGTATGTTCATCAGATGAGCGTGAGCGTCATAACAGGCATCTCTGCTGCTCGATATCCTGCCTCAAGCACTGCTTTGTTTGGAGGTATGTTCCTTAGATGAGCGTGAGCGACATGAACAGGCATCTCTGCTGCGTGATATCCTGCCTCAAGCACTGCTTTGTTCGGAGGTATGTTCATTAGATGAGCGTGAGCGTCATGAACAGGCATCTCTGCTGCTTGATATCCTGCCTCAAGCACTGCTCTGTTCGGAGGTATGTTCATAAGATGAGCGTGAGCGTCTTGGACAGACATCTCTGCTGCTCGATATCCTGCCTCAAGCACTGCTTTGTTTGGAGGTATGTTCATTAGAAGGCGTGAGCGTCAAGAACAGGCATCTCTTCCGCTCGATATCCTGCCTCAAGCACTGCTTTGTTTGGAGGTATGTTCATTAGATGAGCGTGAGCGTCATGAACAGGCATCTCTGCCGCTCGATATCCTGCCTCAGGCACTGCTTTGTTTGGAGGTATGTTCATTAGATGAGCGTGAGCGTCATGAACAGGCATCTCCGCTGCTCGATATCCTGCCTCAAGCACTGCTTTGTTTGGAGGTATGTTCATTAGATGAGCGTGAGCGTCATGAACAGGCATCTCTGCTGCTTGATATCCTGCCTCAAGCACTGCTTTGTTTGGAGGTATGTTCATTAGAGGAGCGTCATGAACATGCATCTCTGCTGCTCGATATCCTGCCTCAGGCACTGCTTTGTTTGGAGGTATGTTCATTAGATGAGCGTGAGCGTCATGAGCAGGCATCTCTGCCGCTCGATATCCTGCCTCAGGCACTGCTTTGTTTGGAGGTATGTTCATTAGATGAGCGTGAGCGTCATGAACAGGCATCTCTGCTGCTCGATATCCAGCCTCAGGCACTGCTTTGTTCGGAGGTATGTTCATTAGATGAGCGTGAGCGTCATGAACAGGCATTTCTGCTGCTCGATATCCTGCCTCAGGCACTGCTTTGTTTGGATGTATTTTCATTAGATGAGCGTGAGCGTCATGAACAGGCATCTCTGCTGCTTGATATCCTGCCTCAAGCACTGCTTTGTTTGGAGGTATGTTCATAAGATGAGCGTGAGCGTCATGAACGGGCATCTCTGCTGCTCGATATCCTGCCACAAGCACTGCTTTGTTTGGAGGTATGTCCATTAGATGAGCGTCATGAACAGGCATCTCTGCCGCTTGATATCCTGCCTCAAGCACTGCTTTGTTCGGAGGTATGTTCATTAGATGAGTTTCATGAACAGGCATCTCTGCCGCTCGATATCCTGCCTCAGGCACTGCTTTGTTTGGAGGTATGTTCATTAGATTAGCGTGAGCGTCATGAACAGGCATCCCTGCTGCTCGATATCCTGCCTCAGGCACTGCTTTGTTTGGAGGTATGTTCATTAGTTGAGTGACATGAATAGGCATCTCTGCTGCTTGATATCCTGCCTCAAGCACTGCTTTGTTCGGAGGTATGTTCATTAGATGAGCGTGAACGTAATGAACAGGCATCTCTGCTGCTCGATATCCTGCCTCAAGCACTGCTTTGTTCGGAGGTATGTTCATTAGATGAGCGTGAGCGTCATGAACAGGCATCTCTGCTGCTCGATATCCTGCCTCAAGCACTGCTTTGTTTGGAGGTATGTTCATTAGATGAGCGTGAGCGTCATGAACAGGCATCTCTGCCGCTCGATATCCTGCCTCAAGCACTGCTTTGTTCGGAGGTATGTTCATTAGATGAGCGTGAGCGACATGAACAGGCATCTCTGCTGCTCGATTTCCTGCCTCAAGCACCGCTTTGTTTGGAGGTATGTTCATTAGATGAGCGTGAGCGTCATGAACAGGCATCTCTGCTGCTTGATATCCTGCCTCAAGCACTGCTTTGTTCGGAGGTGTGTTCATTGGATGAGCGTGAGCGACATGGACAGGCATCTCTGCCGCTCGATATCCTGCCTCAAGCACTGCTTTGTTTGGAGGTATGTTCATCAGATGAGCGTCATGAACAGGCATCTCTGCTGCTCGATATCCTGCCTCAAGCACTGCTTTGTTCGGAGGTATGTTCATTAGATGAGAGTGAGCGTCATGAACAGGCATCTCTGCTGCTCGATATCCTGCCTCAAGCACTGCTTTGTTTGGAGGTATGTTCATTAGATGAGCGTGAGCGTCATAAACAGGCATCTCTGCTGCTCGATATCCTGCCTCAAGCACTGCTTTGTTTGGAGGTCTGTTCATTAGATGAGCGACATGAACAGGCATCTCTGCTGCTTGATATACTGCCTCAAGCACTGCTCTTTTTGAAGGTATGTTCATTAGATGAGCGTGAGCGTCATGAACAGGCATCTCTGCTGCTCGATATCCTGCCTCAAGCACTGCTTTGTTTGGAGGTATGTTCATTGGATGAGCGTGAGCGTCATGAACAGGCATCTCTGCTGCTCTATATTTTGCCTCAAGCACTGCTTTGTTCGGAGGTATGTTCATTAGATAAGCGTGAGCGTCTTGGACAGGCATCTCTGTTGCTCGATATCCTGCCTCAAGCACTGCTTCGTTTGGAGGTATGTTCATTAGATGAGCATGAGCGTCATGAACAGGCATCTCTGCCGCTCGATATCCTGCCTCAAGCAATGCTCTGTTTGGAGGTATGTTCATAAGATGAGCGTAAAAGTCATGGACAGGCATCTCTGCTGCTCGATATCCTGCCTCATTCACTGCTTTGTTCGGAGGTATGTTCATCAGATGAGCGTGAGCGTCATAACAGGCATCTCTGCTGCTCGATATCCTGCCTCAAGCACTGCTTTGTTTGGAGGTATGTTCCTTAGATGAGCGTGAGCGACATGAACAGGCATCTCTGCTGCGTGATATCCTGCCTCAAGCACTGCTTTGTTCGGAGGTATGTTCATTAGATGAGCGTGAGCGTCATGAACAGGCATCTCTGCTGCTCGATATCTTGCCTCAAGCACTTCTTTGTTTGGAGGTATGTTCATTAGATGAGCGTGAGCGACATGGACAGGCATCTCTGCCGATCGATATCCTGCCTCAAGCACTGCTTTGTTCGGAGGTATGTTCATTAGATGAGCGTGAGCGACATGGACAGGCATCTCTGCTGCTCGATATCCCGCCTCAAGCACTGCTTTGTTTGGAGGTATGTTCATTAGATGAGCGTGAGCTACATGAACAGGCATCTCTGCTGCTTGATATCCTGCCTCAAGCACTGCTTTGTTTGGAGGTATGTTCATTAGATGAGCGTGAGCGACATGAACAGGCATCTCTGCTGCTCGATATCCTGCCTCAAGCACTGCTTTGTTCGGAGGTATGTTCATTAGATGAGCGTGAGCTTCATGAACAGGCAACTCTGCTGCTTGATATCCTGCCTCAAGCACTGCTCTGTTTGGAGGTATTAAATGAGCTTGAGCGTCATGAACAGGCATCTCTGCCGCTTGATATCCTGCCTCAAGCACTGCTTCGTTTGGAGGTATGTTCATTAGATGAGCGTGAGCGTCATGAACAGGCATCTCTGCTGCTTGATATCCTGCCTCGAGCACTGCTTTGTTCGGGGGTATGTTCATTATATGAGCGTGAACGTCATGAACAGGCATCTCTGCTGCTCGATATCCTGCCTCAAGCACTGCTTTGTTCGGAGGTATGTTCATTGGATGAGCGTGAGCAACATGAACAGGCATCTCTGCCGCTCGATATCCTGCCTCAGGCACTGCTTTGTTTGGAGGTATGTTCATTAGATGAGCGTGAGCGTCATGAACAGGCATCTCTGCTGCTCGATATCCTGCCTCAGGCACTGCTTTGTTTGGAGGTATGTTCATTAGATGAGCGACATGAACAGGCATCTCTGCTGCTTGATATCCTGCCTCAAGCACTGCTTTGTTCGGAGGTATGTTCATTAGATGAGCGTGAGCGTAATGAACAGGCATCTCTGCTGCTCGATATCCTGCCTCAAGCACTGCTTTGTTCGGAGGTATGTTCATTAGATGAGCGTGAGCGTCATGAACAGGCATCTCTGCTGCTCGATATCATGCCTCAAGCGCTGCTTTGTTTGGAGGTATGTTCATTAGATGAGCGACATGAACAGGCATCTATGCTGCTCGATATCCTGCCTCAAGCACTGCTTTGTTCGGAGGTATGTTCATTAGATGAGCGTGAGCGTCATGAACAGGCATCTCTGCTGCTCGATATCCTGCCTCATGCACTGCTTTGTTCGGGGGTATGTTCATCAGATGAGCGTGAGCGTCATGAACAGGCATCTCTGCTGCTCGATATCCTGCCTCAAGCACTGCTTTGTTTGGAGGTATGTTCATTAGATGAGCGTGAGCGTCATGAACAGGCATCTCTGCTGCTCGATATCCTGCCTCAAGCACTGCTTTGTTTGGAGGTATGTTCATTAGATGAGGGTGAGAGTCATGAATGGCATCTCTGCCGCTCGATATCCTGCCTCAAGCACTGCTTTGTTCAGAGGTATGTTCATTAGATGAGCGTGAGCGACATGGACAGGCATCTCTGCTGCTCGATATCCTGCCTCAAGCACTGCTTTGTTTGGAGTTATGTTCATTAGATGAGCGTGAGCGTCATGAACGGGCATCTCTGCTGCTCGGAATCCTGCCTCAAGCACTGCTTTGTTTGGAGGTGTGTTCATTGGATGAGCGTCATGAACAGGCGTCTCTGCCGCTTGATATCCTGCCTTAAGCACTGCTTTGTTCAGAGGTATGTTCATTAGATGAGCTTCATGAACAGGCATCTCTGCCGCTCGATATCCTGCCTCAGGCACTGCTTTGTTTGGAGGTATGTTCATTAGATGAGCGTGAGCGTCATGAACAGGCATCTCTGCTGCTCGATATCCTGCCTCAGGCACTGCTTTGTTTGGAGGTATGTTCATTAGATGAGCGACATGAATAGGCATCTCTGCTGCTTGATATCCTGCCTCAAGCACTGCTTTGTTCGGAGGTATGTTCATTAGATGAGCGTGAGCGTAATGAACAGGCATCTCTGCTGCTCGATATCCTGCCTCAAGCACTGCTTTGTTCGGAGGTATGTTCATTAGATGAGCGTGAGCGTCATGAACAGGCATCTCTGCTGCTCGATATCCTGCCTCAAGCGCTGCTTCGTTTGGAGGTATGTTCATTAGATGAGCGACATGAACAGGCATCTCTGCAGCTTGAAATCCCGCCTCAGGCACTGCTTTGTTCGGAGGTATGTTCATTAGATGAGCGTGAGCGACATGGACAAGCATCTCTGCTGCTCGATATCCTGCCTCAAGCACTGCTTTGTTTGGAGGTATGTTCATTAGATGAGCTTGAGCGTCATGAACAGGCATCTCTGCTGCTCGATATCCTGCCTCAAGCAGTGCTTTGTTTGGAGGTATGTTCATAAGATGAGCGTGAGCGTCATGAACAGGCATCTCTGCTGCTCGATATCCTGCCTCGAGCACTGCTTTGTTCGGAGGTATGTTCATAAGATGAGCGTGAGCGACATGGACAGGCATCTCTGCTGCTCGATATCCTGCCTCAAGCACTGCTTTGTTTGGAGGTATGTTCATTAGATGAGCTTGAGCGTCATGAACAGGCATGTCTGCTGCTCGATATCCTGCCTCGAGCACTGCTTTGTTTGGGGGTATGTTCATTAGATGAGCGTGAGCGTCATGAACAGGCATCTCTGCTGCTCGATATCCTGCCTCGAGCACTGCTTTGTTTGGAGGTATGTTCATAAGATGAGCGTGAGCGACATGAACAGGCATCTCTGCTGCTCGATATCCTGCCTCAAGCAGTGCTTTGTTTGGAGGTATGTTCATTAGATGAGCTTGAGCGTCATGAACAGGCATCTCTGCTGCTCGATATCCTGCCTCGAGCACTGCTTTGTTTGGAGGTATGTTCATAAGATGAGCGTGAGCGACATGGACAGGCATCTCTGCTGCTTGATAGCCTGCCTCAAGCACTGCTTTGTTCGGAGGTATGTTCATCAGATGAGCGTGAGCGACATGAACAGGCATCTCTGCTGCTTGATATCCTGCCTCAAGCACTGCTCTGTTTGGAGGTGTGTTCATTGGATGAGCGTGAGCGACATGGACAGGCATCTCTGCCGCTCGATATCCTGCCTTAAGCACTGCTTTGTTTGGAGGTATGTTCATTAGATGAGCGTCATGAACAGGCATCTCTGCTGCTCGATATCCTGCCTCAAGCACTGCTCTGTTCGGAGGTATGTTCATTAGATGAGCGTGAGCGTCATGAACAGGCATCTCTGCTGCTCGATATCCTGCCCCAAGCGCTGCTTTGTTTGGAGGTATGTTCATTAGATGAGCGACATGAACAGGCATCTCTGCTGCTCGATATCCTGCCTCAAGCACTGCTTTGTTTGGAGGTATGTTCATTAGATGAGCGTGAGCGTCATGAACAGGCATCTCTGCTGCTCGATATCCTGCCTCATGCACTGCTTTGTTCGGGGGTATGTTCATCAGATGAGCGTGAGCGTCATGAACAGGCATCTCTGCTGCTCTATATCCTGCCTCAAGCACTGCTTTGTTCGGAGGTATGTTCATTAGATGAGCGTGAGCGTCTTGGACAGGCATCTCTGCTGCTCGATATCCTGCCTCAAGCACTGCTTTGTTTGGAGGTATGTTCATTAGATGAGCATGAGCGTCATGAACAGGCATATCTGCCGCTCGATATCCTGCCTCAAGCACTGCTTTGTTTGGAGGTATGTTCATAAGATGAGCGTGAGCGTCATGAACAGGCATCTCTGCTGCTCGATATCCTGCCTCATTCACTGCTTTGTTCGGAGGTATGTTCATCAGATGAGCGTGAGCGTCATAACAGGCATCTCTGCTGCTTGATATCCTGCCTCAAGCACTGCTCTGTTTGGAGGTGTGTTCATTGGATGAGCGTGAGCGACATGGACAGGCATCTCTGCCGCTCGATATCCTGCCTTAAGCACTGCTTTGTTTGGAGGTATGTTCATTAGATGAGCGTCATGAACAGGCATCTCTGCTGCTTGATATCCTGCCTCAAGCACTGCTCTGTTTGGCTGTGTTCAATGGATGAGCGTGAGCGACATGGACAGGCATCTCTGCCGCTCGATATCCTGCCTTAAGCACTGCTTTGTTTGGAGGTATGTTCATTAGATGTTCGTCATGAACTGGCATCTCTGCTGCTCGATATCCTGCCTCAAGCACTGCTTTGTTCGGAGGTATGTTCATCAGATGAGCGTGAGCGTCATGAACAGGCATCTCTGCTGCTCGATATCCAGCCTCAAGCACTGCTTTGTTTGGAGGTATGTACATTGGATGAGCGTGAGCGTCATGAATGGCATCTCTGCCGCTCGATATCCTGCCTCAAGCACTGCTTTGTTCGGAGGTATGTTCATTAGATGAGCGTGAGCGTCTTGGACAGGCATCTCTGCTGCTCGATATCCTGCCTCAAGCACTGCTTTGTTTGGAGGTATGTTCATTAGATGAGCGTGAGCGTCATGAACAGGCATCTCTGCTGATCGATATCCTGCCTCAAGCACTGCTTTGTTTGGAGGTATGTTCATTAGATGAGTGTCAAGAACAGGCATCTCTGCCGCTCGATATCCTGCCTCAAGTACTGCTTTGTTCGGAGGTATGTTCATTAGAAGAGCGTGAGCGTCATGAACAGGCATCTCTGCTGCTCGATATCCTGCCTCAAGCGCTGCTTTGTTCGGAGGTATGTTCATTAGATGAGCGTCATGAACAGGCATCTCTGCTGCTCGATATCCTGCCTCAAGCACTGCTTTGTTTGGAGGTATGTTCATTAGATGAGCGTGAGCGTCATGAACAGGCATCTCTGCTGCTCGATATCCTGCCTCAAGCACTGCTTTGTTTGGAGGTATGTTCATTGGATGAGCGTGAGCGACATGGACAGGCATCTCTGCTGCTTGATATCCTGCCTCAAGCACTGCTTTGTTTGGAGGTATGTTCATTAGATGAGTGTCATGAACAGGCATCTCTACCGCTCGATATCCTGCCTCAAGTACTGCTTTGTTCGGAGGTATGTTCATTAGATGAGCGTGAGCGTCATGAACAGGCATCTCCGCTCCTCGATATCCTACCTCAGGCACTGCTTTGTTTGGATGTATGTTCATTAGATGAGCGTGAGCGTCATGAACAGGCATCTCTGCTGCTCGATATCCTGCCTCAAGCACTGCTTTGTTTGGAGTTATGTTCATTAGATGAGCGACATGAACAGGCATCTCTGCTGCTTTATATCCTGCCTCAAGCACTGCTTTGTTTGGAGGTATGTTCATTAGATGAGCGTGAGCGTCATGAACAGGCATCTCAGCTGCTTGATATTCTGCCTCAAGCACTGCTCTGTTTGGAGGTATGTTCATTAGATGAGCGTGAGCGTCTTGGACAGGCATCTCTGCTGCTCGATATCCTGCCTCAAGCACTGCTTTGTTTGGAGGTATGTTCAATAGATGAGCGTGAGCGTCATGAACAGGCATCTCTGCCGCTCGATATCCTACCTTTAGCACTGCTTTGTTTGGAGGTATGTTCATTAGATGAGCGTGAGCGTCATGAACAGGCATCTCTGCCGCTCGATATCCTGCCTCAGGCACTGCTTTGTTTGGAGGTATGTTCATAAGATGAGTGATATGAACAGGCATCTCTGCTGCTTGATATCCTGCCTCAAGCACTGCTTTGTTCGGAGGTATGTTCATTAGATGAGCGTGAACGTAATGAACAGGCATCTCTGCTGCTCGATATCCTGCCTCAAGCACTGCTTTGTTCGGAGGTATGTTCATTAGATGAGCGTGAGCGTCATGAACAGGCATCTCTGCTGCTCGATATCCTGCCTCAAGCACTGCTTTGTTTGGAGGTATGTTCATTAGATGAGCGTGAGCGTCATGAACAGGCATCTCTGCCGCTCGATATCCTGCCTCAAGCACTGCTTTGTTCGGAGGTATGTTCATTAGATGAGCGTGAGCGACATGAACAGGCATCTCTGCTGCTCGATTTCCTGCCTCAAGCACCGCTTTGTTTGGAGGTATGTTCATTAGATGAGCGTGAGCGTCATGAACAGGCATCTCTGCTGCTTGATATCCTGCCTCAAGCACTGCTTTGTTCGGAGGTGTGTTCATTGGATGAGCGTGAGCGACATGGACAGGCATCTCTGCCGCTCGATATCCTGCCTCAAGCACTGCTTTGTTTGGAGGTATGTTCATCAGATGAGCGTCATGAACAGGCATCTCTGCTGCTCGATATCCTGCCTCAAGCACTGCTTTGTTCGGAGGTATGTTCATTAGATGAGAGTGAGCGTCATGAACAGGCATCTCTGCTGCTCGATATCCTGCCTCAAGCACTGCTTTGTTTGGAGGTATGTTCATTAGATGAGCGTGAGCGTCATAAACAGGCATCTCTGCTGCTCGATATCCTGCCTCAAGCACTGCTTTGTTTGGAGGTCTGTTCATTAGATGAGCGACATGAACAGGCATCTCTGCTGCTTGATATCCTGCCTCAAGCACTGCTCTTTTTGAAGGTATGTTCATTAGATGAGCGTGAGCGTCATGAACAGGCATCTCTGCTGCTCGATATCCTGCCTCAAGCACTGCTTTGTTTGGAGGTATGTTCATTGGATGAGCGTGAGCGTCATGAACAGGCATCTCTGCTGCTCTATATTTTGCCTCAAGCACTGCTTTGTTCGGAGGTATGTTCATTAGATAAGCGTGAGCGTCTTGGACAGGCATCTCTGTTGCTCGATATCCTGCCTCAAGCACTGCTTCGTTTGGAGGTATGTTCATTAGATGAGCATGAGCGTCATGAACAGGCATCTCTGCCGCTCGATATCCTGCCTCAAGCAATGCTCTGTTTGGAGGTATGTTCATAAGATGAGCGTAAAAGTCATGGACAGGCATCTCTGCTGCTCGATATCCTGCCTCATTCACTGCTTTGTTCGGAGGTATGTTCATCAGATGAGCGTGAGCGTCATAACAGGCATCTCTGCTGCTCGATATCCTGCCTCAAGCACTGCTTTGTTTGGAGGTATGTTCCTTAGATGAGCGTGAGCGACATGAACAGGCATCTCTGCTGCGTGATATCCTGCCTCAAGCACTGCTTTGTTCGGAGGTATGTTCATTAGATGAGCGTGAGCGTCATGAACAGGCATCTCTGCTGCTCGATATCTTGCCTCAAGCACTTCTTTGTTTGGAGGTATGTTCATTAGATGAGCGTGAGCGACATGGACAGGCATCTCTGCCGATCGATATCCTGCCTCAAGCACTGCTTTGTTCGGAGGTATGTTCATTAGATGAGCGTGAGCGACATGGACAGGCATCTCTGCTGCTCGATATCCCGCCTCAAGCACTGCTTTGTTTGGAGGTATGTTCATTAGATGAGCGTGAGCTACATGAACAGGCATCTCTGCTGCTTGATATCCTGCCTCAAGCACTGCTTTGTTTGGAGGTATGTTCATTAGATGAGCGTGAGCGACATGAACAGGCATCTCTGCTGCTCGATATCCTGCCTCAAGCACTGCTTTGTTCGGAGGTATGTTCATTAGATGAGCGTGAGCTTCATGAACAGGCAACTCTGCTGCTTGATATCCTGCCTCAAGCACTGCTCTGTTTGGAGGTATTAAATGAGCTTGAGCGTCATGAACAGGCATCTCTGCCGCTTGATATCCTGCCTCAAGCACTGCTTCGTTTGGAGGTATGTTCATTAGATGAGCGTGAGCGTCATGAACAGGCATCTCTGCTGCTTGATATCCTGCCTCGAGCACTGCTTTGTTCGGGGGTATGTTCATTATATGAGCGTGAACGTCATGAACAGGCATCTCTGCTGCTCGATATCCTGCCTCAAGCACTGCTTTGTTCGGAGGTATGTTCATTGGATGAGCGTGAGCAACATGAACAGGCATCTCTGCCGCTCGATATCCTGCCTCAGGCACTGCTTTGTTTGGAGGTATGTTCATTAGATGAGCGTGAGCGTCATGAACAGGCATCTCTGCTGCTCGATATCCTGCCTCAGGCACTGCTTTGTTTGGAGGTATGTTCATTAGATGAGCGACATGAACAGGCATCTCTGCTGCTTGATATCCTGCCTCAAGCACTGCTTTGTTCGGAGGTATGTTCATCAGATGAGCGTGAGCGTAATGAACAGGCATCTCTGCTGCTCGATATCCTGCCTCAAGCACTGCTTTGTTCGGAGGTATGTTCATTAGATGAGCGTGAGCGTCATGAACAGGCATCTCTGCTGCTCGATATCATGCCTCAAGCGCTGCTTTGTTTGGAGGTATGTTCATTAGATGAGCGACATGAACAGGCATCTATGCTGCTCGATATCCTGCCTCAAGCACTGCTTTGTTCGGAGGTATGTTCATTAGATGAGCGTGAGCGTCATGAACAGGCATCTCTGCTGCTCGATATCCTGCCTCATGCACTGCTTTGTTCGGGGGTATGTTCATCAGATGAGCGTGAGCGTCATGAACAGGCATCTCTGCTGCTCGATATCCTGCCTCAAGCACTGCTTTGTTTGGAGGTATGTTCATTAGATGAGCGTGAGCGTCATGAACAGGCATCTCTGCTGCTCGATATCCTGCCTCAAGCACTGCTTTGTTTGGAGGTATGTTCATTAGATGAGGGTGAGAGTCATGAATGGCATCTCTGCCGCTCGATATCCTGCCTCAAGCACTGCTTTGTTCAGAGGTATGTTCATTAGATGAGCGTGAGCGACATGGACAGGCATCTCTGCTGCTCGATATCCTGCCTCAAGCACTGCTTTGTTTGGAGTTATGTTCATTAGATGAGCGTGAGCGTCATGAACGGGCATCTCTGCTGCTCGGAATCCTGCCTCAAGCACTGCTTTGTTTGGAGGTGTGTTCATTGGATGAGCGTCATGAACAGGCGTCTCTGCCGCTTGATATCCTGCCTTAAGCACTGCTTTGTTCAGAGGTATGTTCATTAGATGAGCTTCATGAACAGGCATCTCTGCCGCTCGATATCCTGCCTCAGGCACTGCTTTGTTTGGAGGTATGTTCATTAGATGAGCGTGAGCGTCATGAACAGGCATCTCTGCTGCTCGATATCCTGCCTCAGGCACTGCTTTGTTTGGAGGTATGTTCATTAGATGAGCGACATGAATAGGCATCTCTGCTGCTTGATATCCTGCCTCAAGCACTGCTTTGTTCGGAGGTATGTTCATTAGATGAGCGTGAGCGTAATGAACAGGCATCTCTGCTGCTCGATATCCTGCCTCAAGCACTGCTTTGTTCGGAGGTATGTTCATTAGATGAGCGTGAGCGTCATGAACAGGCATCTCTGCTGCTCGATATCCTGCCTCAAGCGCTGCTTCGTTTGGAGGTATGTTCATTAGATGAGCGACATGAACAGGCATCTCTGCAGCTTGAAATCCCGCCTCAGGCACTGCTTTGTTCGGAGGTATGTTCATTAGATGAGCGTGAGCGACATGGACAAGCATCTCTGCTGCTCGATATCCTGCCTCAAGCACTGCTTTGTTTGGAGGTATGTTCATTAGATGAGCTTGAGCGTCATGAACAGGCATCTCTGCTGCTCGATATCCTGCCTCAAGCAGTGCTTTGTTTGGAGGTATGTTCATAAGATGAGCGTGAGCGTCATGAACAGGCATCTCTGCTGCTCGATATCCTGCCTCGAGCACTGCTTTGTTCGGAGGTATGTTCATAAGATGAGCGTGAGCGACATGGACAGGCATCTCTGCTGCTCGATATCCTGCCTCAAGCACTGCTTTGTTTGGAGGTATGTTCATTAGATGAGCTTGAGCGTCATGAACAGGCATGTCTGCTGCTCGATATCCTGCCTCGAGCACTGCTTTGTTTGGGGGTATGTTCATTAGATGAGCGTGAGCGTCATGAACAGGCATCTCTGCTGCTCGATATCCTGCCTCGAGCACTGCTTTGTTTGGAGGTATGTTCATAAGATGAGCGTGAGCGACATGAACAGGCATCTCTGCTGCTCGATATCCTGCCTCAAGCAGTGCTTTGTTTGGAGGTATGTTCATTAGATGAGCTTGAGCGTCATGAACAGGCATCTCTGCTGCTCGATATCCTGCCTCGAGCACTGCTTTGTTTGGAGGTATGTTCATAAGATGAGCGTGAGCGACATGGACAGGCATCTCTGCTGCTTGATAGCCTGCCTCAAGCACTGCTTTGTTCGGAGGTATGTTCATCAGATGAGCGTGAGCGACATGAACAGGCATCTCTGCTGCTTGATATCCTGCCTCAAGCACTGCTCTGTTTGGAGGTGTGTTCATTGGATGAGCGTGAGCGACATGGACAGGCATCTCTGCCGCTCGATATCCTGCCTTAAGCACTGCTTTGTTTGGAGGTATGTTCATTAGATGAGCGTCATGAACAGGCATCTCTGCTGCTCGATATCCTGCCTCAAGCACTGCTCTGTTCGGAGGTATGTTCATTAGATGAGCGTGAGCGTCATGAACAGGCATCTCTGCTGCTCGATATCCTGCCCCAAGCGCTGCTTTGTTTGGAGGTATGTTCATTAGATGAGCGACATGAACAGGCATCTCTGCTGCTCGATATCCTGCCTCAAGCACTGCTTTGTTTGGAGGTATGTTCATTAGATGAGCGTGAGCGTCATGAACAGGCATCTCTGCTGCTCGATATCCTGCCTCATGCACTGCTTTGTTCGGGGGTATGTTCATCAGATGAGCGTGAGCGTCATGAACAGGCATCTCTGCTGCTCTATATCCTGCCTCAAGCACTGCTTTGTTCGGAGGTATGTTCATTAGATGAGCGTGAGCGTCTTGGACAGGCATCTCTGCTGCTCGATATCCTGCCTCAAGCACTGCTTTGTTTGGAGGTATGTTCATTAGATGAGCATGAGCGTCATGAACAGGCATATCTGCCGCTCGATATCCTGCCTCAAGCACTGCTTTGTTTGGAGGTATGTTCATAAGATGAGCGTGAGCGTCATGAACAGGCATCTCTGCTGCTCGATATCCTGCCTCATTCACTGCTTTGTTCGGAGGTATGTTCATCAGATGAGCGTGAGCGTCATAACAGGCATCTCTGCTGCTTGATATCCTGCCTCAAGCACTGCTCTGTTTGGAGGTGTGTTCATTGGATGAGCGTGAGCGACATGGACAGGCATCTCTGCCGCTCGATATCCTGCCTTAAGCACTGCTTTGTTTGGAGGTATGTTCATTAGATGAGCGTCATGAACAGGCATCTCTGCTGCTTGATATCCTGCCTCAAGCACTGCTCTGTTTGGCTGTGTTCAATGGATGAGCGTGAGCGACATGGACAGGCATCTCTGCCGCTCGATATCCTGCCTTAAGCACTGCTTTGTTTGGAGGTATGTTCATTAGATGTTCGTCATGAACTGGCATCTCTGCTGCTCGATATCCTGCCTCAAGCACTGCTTTGTTCGGAGGTATGTTCATCAGATGAGCGTGAGCGTCATGAACAGGCATCTCTGCTGCTCGATATCCAGCCTCAAGCACTGCTTTGTTTGGAGGTATGTACATTGGATGAGCGTGAGCGTCATGAATGGCATCTCTGCCGCTCGATATCCTGCCTCAAGCACTGCTTTGTTCGGAGGTATGTTCATTAGATGAGCGTGAGCGTCTTGGACAGGCATCTCTGCTGCTCGATATCCTGCCTCAAGCACTGCTTTGTTTGGAGGTATGTTCATTAGATGAGCGTGAGCGTCATGAACAGGCATCTCTGCTGATCGATATCCTGCCTCAAGCACTGCTTTGTTTGGAGGTATGTTCATTAGATGAGTGTCAAGAACAGGCATCTCTGCCGCTCGATATCCTGCCTCAAGTACTGCTTTGTTCGGAGGTATGTTCATTAGAAGAGCGTGAGCGTCATGAACAGGCATCTCTGCTGCTCGATATCCTGCCTCAAGCGCTGCTTTGTTCGGAGGTATGTTCATTAGATGAGCGTCATGAACAGGCATCTCTGCTGCTCGATATCCTGCCTCAAGCACTGCTTTGTTTGGAGGTATGTTCATTAGATGAGCGTGAGCGTCATGAACAGGCATCTCTGCTGCTCGATATCCTGCCTCAAGCACTGCTTTGTTTGGAGGTATGTTCATTGGATGAGCGTGAGCGACATGGACAGGCATCTCTGCTGCTTGATATCCTGCCTCAAGCACTGCTTTGTTTGGAGGTATGTTCATTAGATGAGTGTCATGAACAGGCATCTCTGCCGCTCGATATCCTGCCTCAAGTACTGCTTTGTTCGGAGGTATGTTCATTAGATGAGCGTGAGCGTCATGAACAGGCATCTCCGCTCCTCGATATCCTACCTCAGGCACTGCTTTGTTTGGATGTATGTTCATTAGATGAGCGTGAGCGTCATGAACAGGCATCTCTGCTGCTCGATATCCTGCCTCAAGCACTGCTTTGTTTGGAGTTATGTTCATTAGATGAGCGACATGAACAGGCATCTCTGCTGCTTTATATCCTGCCTCAAGCACTGCTTTGTTTGGAGGTATGTTCATTAGATGAGCGTGAGCGTCATGAACAGGCATCTCAGCTGCTTGATATTCTGCCTCAAGCACTGCTCTGTTTGGAGGTATGTTCATTAGATGAGCGTGAGCGTCTTGGACAGGCATCTCTGCTGCTCGATATCCTGCCTCAAGCACTGCTTTGTTTGGAGGTATGTTCAATAGATGAGCGTGAGCGTCATGAACAGGCATCTCTGCCGCTCGATATCCTACCTTTAGCACTGCTTTGTTTGGAGGTATGTTCATTAGATGAGCGTGAGCGTCATGAACAGGCATCTCTGCCGCTCGATATCCTGCCTCAGGCACTGCTTTGTTTGGAGGTATGTTCATAAGATGAGTGATATGAACAGGCATCTCTGCTGCTTGATATCCTGCCTCAAGCACTGCTTTGTTTGGAGGTATGTTCATTAGATGAGCGTGAGCGTCATGAACAGGCATCTCTGCTGCTTGATATCCTGCCTCAAGCACTGCTCTGTTTGGAGGTATGTTCATTAGATGAGCGTGAGCGTCTTGGACAGGCATCTCTGCTGCTCGATATCCTGCCTCAAGCACTGTTTTGTTTGGAGGTATGTTCATTAGATGAGCGTGAGCGTCATGAACAGGCATCTCTGCCGCTCGATATCCTGCATCAAGCACTGCTTTGTTTGGAGGTATGTTCATTAGATGAGCGTGAGCGTCATGAACAGGCATCTCTGCTGCTCGATATCCTGCCTCAGGCACTGCTTTGTTCGGAGGTATGTTCATTAGATGAGGGTGAGCGACATGAACAGGCATCTCTGCTGCTTGATATCCTGCCTCAAGCACTGATTTGTTTGGGGGTATGTTCATTAGATGAGCGTGAGCGTCATGAACAGGCATCTCTGCTGCTCGATATCCTGCCTCAAGCACTGCTTTGTTTGGAGGTATGTTCATTAGATGGGCGTGAGCGTCATGAACAGGCATCTCTGCTGCTTGATATCCTGCCTCAAGCACTGATTTGTTTGGGGGTATGTTCATTAGATGGGCGTGAGCGACATGGACAGGCATCTCTGCCGCTCGATATCCTGCCTCAAGCACTGCTTTGTTTGGAGGTATGTTCATTAGATGAGCGTGAGCGTCATGAACAGGCATCTCTGCTGCTCGATATCCTGCCTCAGGCACTGCTTTGTTCGGAGGTATGTTCATTAGATGAGCGTGAGCGACATGGACAGTCATCTCTGCCGCTCGATATCCTGCCTCAAGCACTGCTTTGTTTGGAGGTATGTTCATTAGATGAGCGTGAGCGTCATGAACAGGCATCTCTGCTGCTTGATAATCTGCCTCAAGCACTGCTCTGTTTGGAGGTATGTTCATTAGATGAGCGTGAGCGTCTTGGACAGGCATCTCTGCTGCTCGATATCCTGCCTCAAGCACTGTTTTGTTTGGAGGTATGTTCATTAGATGAGCGTGAGCGTCATGAACAGGCATCTCTGCCACTCGATATCCTGCATCAAGCACTGCTTTGTTTGGAGGTATGTTCATTAGATGAGCGTGAGCGTCATGAACAGGCATCTCTGCCGCTCGATATCCTGCCTCAGGCACTGCTTTGTTTGGAGGCATGTTCATTAGATGAGCGTGAGCGTCATGAACAGGCATCTCTGCTGCTCGATATCCTGCCTCAAGCACTGCTCCGTTTGAAGGTATGTTCATTAGATGAGCGTGAGCGTCATGAACAGGCATCTCTGCTGCTTGATATCCTGCCTCAACACTGATTTGTTTGGGGGTATGTTCATTAGATGGGCGTGAGCGACATGGACAGGCATCTCTGCCGCTCGATATCCTGCCTCAAGCACTGCTTTGTTTGGAGGTATGTTCATTAGATGAGCGTCATGAACATGCATCTCTGCTGATCGATATCCCGCCTCAGGCACTGCTTTGTTCGGAGGTATTTTCATTAGATGAGCTTCATGAACAGGCATCTCTGCCGCTTGATATCCTGCCTCAAGCACTGCTTTGTTTGGGGGTATGTTCATTAGATGAGCGTGAGCGTCATGAACAGGCATCTCTGCTGCTTGATATCCTGCCTCAAGCACTGCTTCGTTTGGAGGTATGATCATTAGATGAGCGTCATGAACAGGCATCTCTGCTGCTCGATATCCTGCCTCAAGCACTGCTTTGTTCGGAGGTATGTTCATCAGATGAGCGTGAGCGTCATGAACAGGCATCTCTGCCGCTCGATATCCCGCCTCAAGCACTGCTTCGTTTGGAGGTATGTTCATTAGATGAGCGTGAGCGTCATGAACAGGCATCTCTGCTGCTTGATATCCTGCCTCGAGCACTGCTTTGTTCGGAGGTATGTTCATTAGATGAGCGTGAGCGTCATGAACAGGCATCTCTGCTGCTCGATATCCTGCCTCAAGCACTGCTTTGTTCGGATGTATGTTCATTGGATGAGCGTCAGCAACATGAACAGGCATCTCTGCCGCTCGATATCCTGCCTCAGGCACTGCTTTGTTTGGAGGTATGTTCATCAGATGAGCGTGAGCGTCATGAACAGGCATCTCTGCTGCTCGATATCCTGCCTCAGGCACTGCTTTGTTTGGAGGTATGTTCATTAGATGAGCGACATGAACAGGCATCTCTGCTGCTTGATATCCTGCCTCAAGCACTGCTTTTTTCGGGGGTATGTTCATTAGATGAGCGTGAGCGTAATGAACAGGCATCTCTGCTGCTCGATATCCTGCCTCAAGCACTGCTTTGTTCGGAGATATGTTCATTAGATGAGCGTGAGCGTCATGAACAGGCATCTCTGCTGCTCGATATCTTGCCTCAAGCGCTGCTTCGTTTGGAGGTATGTTCATTAGATGAGCGACATGAACAGGCATCTCTGCTGCTCGATATCCTGC
The DNA here is from genome assembly GCA_964007535.1 of Brachyptera risi. Classification (NCBI taxonomy): domain Eukaryota; kingdom Metazoa; phylum Arthropoda; class Insecta; order Plecoptera; family Taeniopterygidae; genus Brachyptera; species Brachyptera risi. Next base: position 8,087,228 of record OZ023332.1, read on the forward strand.
CTCAAGCACTGCTTTGTTTGGAGGTATGTTCATTAGATGAGCGTGAGCGTCATGAACAGGCATCTCTGCTGCTCGATATCCTGCCTCATGCACTGCTTTGTTCGGAGGTATGTTCATCGGATGAGCGTGAGCGTCATGAACAGGCATCTCTGCTGCTCGATATCCTGCCTCAAGCACTGCTTTGTTTGGAGGTATGTTCATAAGAAGAGCGTGAGCGTCATGAACAGGCATCTCTCCTGCTCGATATCCTGCCTCAAGCACTGCTTTATTTGGAGGTATGTTCATTAGATGAGCGTGAGCGTCATGAATGGCATCTCTGCCGCTCGATATCCTGCCTCAAGCACTGCTTTGTTCGGAGGTATGTTCATTAGATGAGCGTGAGCGACATGGACAGGCATCTCTGCTGCTGGATATCCTGCCTCAAGCGCTGCTTTGTTTGGAGGTATGTTCATTAGATGAGCGTGAGCGTCATGAACAGGCATCTCTGCTGCTCGATATCCTGCCTCAAGCACTGCTTTGTTCGGAGGTATGTTCATTAGATGAGTGTCATGAACAGGCATCTCTGCTGCTCGATATCCTGCCTCAAGTACTGCTTTGTTTGGAGGTATGTTCATTAGATGAGCGTGAGCGTCATGAACAGGCATCTCCGCTCCTCGATATCCTGCCTCAGGCACTGCTTTGTTTGGAGGTATGTTCATTAGATTAGCGTGAGCGTCATGAACAGGCATCTCTGCTGCTCGATATCCTGCCTCAAGCACTGCTTTGTTTGGAGGTATGTTCATTAGATGAGCGACATGAACAGGCATCTCTGCTGCTTGATTTCCTGCCTCAAGCACTGCTTTGTTTGGAGGTATGTTCATTAGATGAGCGTGAGCGTCATGAAGAGGCATCTCTGCTGCTTGATATCCTGCCTCAAGCACTGCTCTGTTCGGAGGTATGGTCATAAGATGAGCGTGAGCGTCTTGGACAGGCATCTCTGCTGCTCGATATCCTGCCTCAAGCACTGCTTTGTTTGGAGGTATGTTCATTAGATGAGCGTGAGCATCATGAACAGGCATCTCTTCCGCTCGATATCCTGCCTCAAGCACTGCTTTGTTTGGAGGTATGTTCATTGGATGAGCGTGAGCGTCATGAACAGGCATCACTGCCGCTCGATATCCTGCCTCAGGCACTGCTTTGTTTGGAGGTATGTTCATTAGTTGAGCATGAGCGTCATGAACAGGCATCTCTGCTGCTCGATATCCTGCCTCAAGCACTGCTTTGTTTGGAGATATGTTCATTAGATGAGCGTGAGCATCATAAACAGGCATCTCTGCTGCTTGATATCCTGCCTCAAGCACTGTTTGGTTTGGAGGTATGTTCATTAGATGAGCGTCATGAACATGCATCTCTGCTGCTCGATATCCTGCCTCAGGCACTGCTTTGTTTGGAGGTATGTTCATTAGATGAGCGTGAGCGTCATGAACAGGCATCTCTGCCGCTCGATATCCTGCCTCAGGCACTGCTTTAATTGGAGGTATGTTCATTAGATGAGCGTGAGCGTCATGAACAGGCATCTCTGCTGCTCGATATCCTGCCTCAGGCACTGCTTTGTTCGGAGGTATGTTCATTAGATGAGCGTGAGCGTCATGAACAGGCATTTCTGCTGCTCGATATCCTGCCTCAGGCACTGCTTTGTTTGGAGGTATTCTCATTAGATGAGCGTGAGCGTCATGAACAGGCATCTCTGCTGCTTGATATCCTGCCTCAAGCACTGCTTTGTTTGGAGGTATGTTCATTAGATGAGCGTGAGCGTCATGAACGGGCATCTCTGCTGCTCGATATCCTGCCTCAAGCTCTGCTTTGTTCGGAGGTATGTTCATTAGATGAGCTTCATGAACAGGCATCTCTGCCGCTCGATATCCTGCCTCAGGCACAGCTTTGTTTGGAGGTATGTTCATTAGATGAGCGTGAGCGTCATGAACAGGCATCTCTGCTGCTCGATATCCTGCCTCAGGAACTGCTTTGTTTGGAGGTATGTTCATTAGATGAGCGACATGAACAGGCATCTCTGCTGCTTGATATCCTGCCTCGAGCACTGCTTTGTTCGGAGGTATGTTCATTAGATGAGCGTGAGCGTAATGAACAGGCATCTCTGCTGCTCGATATCCTATCTCAAGCACTGCTTTGTTCGGAGGTATGTTCATTAGATGAGCGTGAGCGACATGGACAGGCATCTCTGCCGATCGATATCCTGCCTCAAGCACTGCTTTGTTCGGAGGTATGTTCATTAGATGAGCGTGAGCGACATGGACAGGCATCTCTGCTGCTCGATATCCCGCCTCAAGCACTGCTTTGTTTGGAGGTATGTTCATTAGATGAGCGTGAGCTACATGAACAGGCATCTCTGCTGCTTGATATCCTGCCTCAAGCACTGCTTTGTTTGGAGGTATGTTCATTAGATGAGCGTGAGCGACATGAACATGCATCTCTGCTGCTCGTTATCCTGCCTCAAGCACTGCTTTGTTCGGAGGTATGTTCATTAGATGAGCGTGAGCTTCATGAACAGGCAACTCTGCTGCTTGATATCCTGCCTCAAGCACTGCTCTGTTTGGAGGTATTAAATGAGCTTGAGCGTCATGAACAGGCATCTCTGCCGCTTGATATCCTGCCTCAAGCACTGCTTCGTTTGGAGGTATGTTCATTAGATGAGCGTGAGCGTCATGAACAGGCATCTCTGCTGCTTGATATCCTGCCTCGAGCACTGCTTTGTTCGGGGGTATGTTCATTATATGAGCGTGAACGTCATGAACAGGCATCTCTGCTGCTCGATATCCTGCCTCAAGCACTGCTTTGTTCGGAGGTATGTTCATTGGATGAGCGTGAGCAACATGAACAGGCATCTCTGCCGCTCGATATCCTGCCTCAGGCACTGCTTTGTTTGGAGGTATGTTCATTAGATGAGCGTGAGCGTCATGAACAGGCATCTCTGCTGCTCGATATCCTGCCTCAGGCACTGCTTTGTTTGGAGGTATGTTCATTAGATGAGCGACATGAACAGGCATCTCTGCTGCTTGATATCCTGCCTCAAGCACTGCTTTGTTCGGAGGTATGTTCATTAGATGAGCGTGAGCGTAATGAACAGGCATCTCTGCTGCTCGATATCCTGCCTCAAGCACTGCTTTGTTCGGAGGTATGTTCATTAGATGAGCGTGAGCGTCATGAACAGGCATCTCTGCTGCTCGATATCCTGCCTCAGGCGCTGCTTTGTTTGGAGGTATGTTCATTAGATGAGCGACATGAACAGGCATCTCTGCTGCTCGATATCCTGCCTCAAGCACTGCTTTGTTCGGAGGTATGTTCATTAGATGAGCGTGAGCGTCATGAACAGGCATCTCTGCTGCTCGATATCCTGCCTCATGCACTGCTTTGTTCGGGGGTATGTTCATCAGATGAGCGTGAGCGTCATGAACAGGCATCTCTGCTGCTCGATATCCTGCCTCAAGCACTGCTTTGTTTGGAGGTATGTTCATTAGATGAGCGTGAGCGTCATGAACAGGCATCTCTGCTGCTCGATATCCTGCCTCAAGCACTGCTTTGTTTGGAGGTATGTTCATTAGATGAGGGTGAGAGTCATGAATGGCATCTCTGCCGCTCGATATCCTGCCTCAAGTACTGCTTTGTTCAGAGGTATGTTCATTAGATGAGCGTGAGCGACATGGACAGGCATCTCTGCTGCTCGATATCCTGCCTCAAGCACTGCTTTGTTTGGAGTTATGTTCATTAGATGAGCGTGAGCGTCATGAACGGGCATCTCTGCTGCTCGGAATCCTGCCTCAAGCACTGCTTTGTTTGGAGGTGTGTTCATTGGATGAGCGTCATGAACAGGCGTCTCTGCCGCTTGATATCCTGCCTCAAGCACTGCTTTGTTCAGAGGTATGTTCATTAGATGAGCTTCATGAACAGGCATCTCTGCCGCTCGATATCCTGCCTCAGGCACTGCTTTGTTTGGAGGTATGTTCATTAGATGAGCGTGAGCGTCATGAACAGGCATCTCTGCTGCTCGATATCCTGCCTCAGGCACTGCTTTGTTTGGGGGTATGTTCATTAGATGAGCGACATGAATAGGCATCTCTGCTGCTTGATATCCTGCCTCAAGCACTGCTTTGTTCGGAGGTATGTTCATTAGATGAGCGTGAGCGTAATGAACAGGCATCTCTGCTGCTCGATATCCTGCCTCAAGCACTGCTTTGTTCGGAGGTATGTTCATTAGATGAGCGTGAGCGTCATGAACAGGCATCTCTGCTGCTCGATATCCTGCCTCAAGCGCTGCTTCGTTTGGAGGTATGTTCATTAGATGAGCGACATGAACAGGCATCTCTGCAGCTTGAAATCCCGCCTCAGGCACTGCTTTGTTCGGAGGTATGTTCATTAGATGAGCGTGAGCGACATGGACAAGCATCTCTGCTGCTCGATATCCTGCCTCAAGCACTGCTTTGTTTGGAGGTATGTTCATTAGATGAGCTTGAGCGTCATGAACAGGCATCTCTGCTGCTCGATATCCTGCCTCAAGCAGTGCTTTGTTTGGAGGTATGTTCATAAGATGAGCGTGAGCGTCATGAACAGGCATCTCTGCTGCTCGATATCCTGCCTCGAGCACTGCTTTGTTCGGAGGTATGTTCATAAGATGAGCGTGAGCGACATGGACAGGCATCTCTGCTGCTTGATATCCTGCCTCAAGCACTGCTTTGTTTGGAGGTATGTTCATTAGATGAGCTTGAGCGTCATGAACAGGCATGTCTGCTGCTCGATATCCTGCCTCGAGCACTGCTTTGTTTGGGGGTATGTTCATTAGATGAGCGTGAGCGTCATGAACAGGCATCTCTGCTGCTCGATATCCTGCCTCGAGCACTGCTTTGTTTGGAGGTATGTTCATAAGATGAGCGTGAGCGACATGAACAGGCATCTCTGCTGCTCGATATCCTGCCTCAAGCAGTGCTTTGTTTGGAGGTATGTTCATTAGATGAGCTTGAGCGTCATGAACAGGCATCTCTGCTGCTCGATATCCTGCCTCGAGCACTGCTTTGTTTGGAGGTATGTTCATAAGATGAGCGTGAGCGACATGGACAGGCATCTCTGCTGCTTGATAGCCTGCCTCAAGCACTGCTTTGTTCGGAGGTATGTTCATCAGATGAGCGTGAGCGACATGAACAGGCATCTCTGATGCTTGATATCCTGCCTCAAGCACTGCTCTGTTTGGAGGTGTGTTCATTGGATGAGCGTGAGCGACATGGACAGGCATCTCTGCCGCTCGATATCCTGCCTTAAGCACTGCTTTGTTTGAAGGTATGTTCATTAGATGAGCGTCATGAACAGGCATCTCTGCTGCTCGATATCCTGCCTCAAGCACTGCTCTGTTCGGAGGTATGTTCATTAGATGAGCGTGAGCGTCATGAACAGGCATCTCTGCTGCTCGATATCCTGCCCCAAGCGCTGCTTTGTTTGGAGGTATGTTCATTAGATGAGCGACATGAACAGGCATCTCTGCTGCTCGATATCCTGCCTCAAGCACTGCTTTGTTTGGAGGTATGTTCATTAGATGAGCGTGAGCGTCATGAACAGGCATCTCTGCTGCTCGATATCCTGCCTCATGCACTGCTTTGTTCGGGGGTATGTTCATCAGATGAGCGTGAGCGTCATGAACAGGCATCTCTGCTGCTCTATATCCTGCCTCAAGCACTGCTTTGTTCGGAGGTATGTTCATCAGATAAGCGTGAGCGTCTTGGACAGGCATCTCTGCTGCTCGATATCCTGCCTCAAGCACTGCTTTGTTTGGAGGTATGTTCATTAGATGAGCATGAGCGTCATGAACAGGCATATCTGCCGCTCGATATCCTGCCTCAAGCACTGCTTTGTTTGGAGGTATGTTCATAAGATGAGCGTGAGCGTCATGAACAGGCATCTCTGCTGCTCGATATCCTGCCTCATTCACTGCTTTGTTCGGAGGTATGTTCATCAGATGAGCGTGAGCGTCATAACAGGCATCTCTGCTGCTTGATATCCTGCCTCAAGCACTGCTCTGTTTGGAGGTGTGTTCATTGGATGAGCGTGAGCGACATGGACAGGCATCTCTGCCGCTCGATATCCTGCCTTAAGCACTGCTTTGTTTGGAGGTATGTTCATTAGATGAGCGTCATGAACAGGCATCTCTGCTGCTTGATATCCTGCCTCAAGCACTGCTCTGTTTGGCTGTGTTCAATGGATGAGCGTGAGCGACATGGACAGGCATCTATGCCGCTCGATATCCTGCCTTAAGCACTGCTTTGTTTGGAGGTATGTTCATTAGATGTTCGTCATGAACAGGCATCTCTGCTGCTCGATATCCTGCCTCAAGCACTGCTTTGTTCGGAGGTATGTTCATCAGATGAGCGTGAGCGTCATGAACAGGCATCTCTGCTGCTCGATATCCTGCCTCAAGCACTGCTTTGTTTGGAGGTATGTACATTGGATGAGCGTGAGCGTCATGAATGGCATCTCTGCCGGTCGATATCCTGCCTCAAGCACTGCTTTGTTCGGAGGTATGTCCATTAGATGAGCGTGAGCGTCTTGGACAGGCATCTCTGCTGCTCGATATCCTGCCTCGAGCACTGCTTTGTTTGGAGGTATGTTCATTAGATGAGCGTGAGCGTCATGAACAGGCATCTCTGCTGCTCGATATCCTGCCTCAAGCACTGCTTTGTTTGGAGGTATGTTCATTAGATGAGTGTCAAGAACAGGCATCTCTGCCGCTCGATATCCTGCCTCAAGTACTGCTTTGTTCGGAGGTATGTTCATTAGAAGAGCGTGAGCGTCATGAACAGGCATCTCTGCTGCTCGATATCCTGCCTCAAGCGCTGCTTTGTTCGGAGGTATGTTCATTAGATGAGCGTCATGAACAGGCATCTCTGCTGCTCGATATCCTGCCTCAAGCACTGCTTTGTTTGGAGGTATGTTCATTAGATGAGCGTGAGCGTCATGAACAGGCATCTCTGCTGCTCGATATCCTGCCTCAAGCACTGCTTTGTTTGGAGGTATGTTCATTGGATGAGCGTGAGCGACATGGACAGGCATCTCTGCTGCTTGATATCCTGCCTCAAGCACTGCTTTGTTTGGAGGTATGTTCATTAGATGAGTGTCATGAACAGGCATCTCTGCCGCTCGATATCCTGCCTCAAGTACTGCTTTGTTCGGAGGTATGTTCATTAGATGAGCGTGAGCGTCATGAACAGGCATCTCCGCTCCTCGATATCCTACCTCAGGCACTGCTTTGTTTGGATGTATGTTCATTAGATGAGCGTGAGCGTCATGAACAGGCATCTCTGCTGCTCGATATCCTGCCTCAAGCACTGCTTTGTTTGGAGTTATGTTCATTAGATGAGCGACATGAACAGGCATCTCTGCTGCTTTATATCCTGCCTCAAGCACTGCTTTGTTTGGAGTTATGTTCATTAGATGAGCGTGAGCGTCATGAACAGGCATCTCAGCTGCTTGATATCCTGCCTCAAGCACTGCTCTGTTTGGAGGTATGTTCATTAGATGAGCGTGAGCGTCTTGGACAGGCATCTCTGCTGCTCGATATCCTGCCTCAAGCACTGCTTTGTTTGGAGGTATGTTCAATAGATGAGCGTGAGCGTCATGAACAGGCATCTCTGCCGCTCGATATCCTACCTCTAGCACTGCTTTGTTTGGAGGTATGTTCATTAGATGAGCGTGAGCGTCATGAACAGGCATCTCTGCCGCTCGATATCCTGCCTCAGGCACTGCTTTGTTTGGAGGTATGTTCATAAGATGAGTGATATGAACAGGCATCTCTGCTGCTTGATATCCTGCCTCAAGCACTGCTTTGTTTGGAGGTATGTTCATTAGATGAGCGTGAGCGTCATGAACAGGCATCTCTGCTGCTTGATATCCTGCCTCAAGCACTGCTCTGTTTGGAGGTATGTTCATTAGATGAGCGTGAGCGTCTTGGACAGGCATCTCTGCTGCTCGATATCCTGCCTCAAGCACTGTTTTGTTTGGAGGTATGTTCATTAGATGAGCGTGAGCGTCATGAACAGGCATCTCTGCCGCTCGATATCCTGCATCAAGCACTGCTTTGTTTGGAGGTATGTTCATCAGATGAGCGTGAGCGTCATGAACAGGCATCTCTGCTGCTCGATATCCTGCCTCAGGCACTGCTTTGTTCGGAGGTATGTTCATTAGATGAGCGTGAGCGACATGAACAGGCATCTCTGCTGCTTGATATCCTGCCTCAAGCACTGATTTGTTTGGGGGTATGTTCATTAGATGAGCGTGAGCGTCATGAACAGGCATCTCTGCTGCTCGATATCCTGCCTCAAGCACTGCTTTGTTTGGAGGTATGTTCATTAGATGGGCGTGAGCGTCATGAACAGGCATCTCTGCTGCTTGATATCCTGCCTCAAGCACTGATTTGTTCGGGGGTATGTTCATTAGATGGGCGTGAGCGACATGGACAGGCATCTCTGCCGCTCGATATCCTGCCTCAAGCACTGCTTTGTTTGGAGGTATGTTCATTAGATGAGCGTGAGCGTCATGAACAGGCATCTCTGCTGCTCGATATCCTGCCTCAAGCACTGCTTTGTTCGGAGGTATGTTCATTAGATGAGCGTGAGCGACATGGACAGGCATCTCTGCCGCTCGATATCCTGCCTCAAGCACTGCTTTGTTTGGAGGTATGTTCATTAGATGAGCGTGAGCGTCATGAACAGGCATCTCTGCTGCTTGATAATCTGCGTCAAGCACTGCTCTGTTTGGAGGTATGTTCATTAGATGAGCGTGAGCGTCTTGGACAGGCATCTCTGCTGCTCGATATCCTGCCTCAAGCACTGTTTTGTTTGGAGGTATGTTCATTAGATGAGCGTGAGCGTCATGAACAGGCATCTCTGCCACTCGATATCCTGCATCAAGCACTGCTTTGTTTGGAGGTATGTTCATTAGATGAGCGTGAGCGTCATGAACAGGCATCTCTGCCGCTCGATATCCTGCCTCAGGCACTGCTTTGTTTGGAGGCATGTTCATTAGATGAGCGTGAGCGTCATGAACAGGCATCTCTGCTGCTCGATATCCTGCCTCAAGCACTGCTCCGTTTGAAGGTATGTTCATTAGATGAGCGTGAGCGTCATGAACAGGCATCTCTGCTGCTTGATATCCTGCCTCAAGCACTGATTTGTTTGGGGGTATGTTCATTAGATGGGCGTGAGCGACATGGACAGGCATCTCTGCCGCTCGATATCCTGCCTCAAGCACTGCTTTGTTTGGAGGTATGTTCATTAGATGAGCGTCATGAACATGCATCTCTGCTGATCGATATCCCGCCTCAGGCACTGCTTTGTTCGGAGGTATTTTCATTAGATGAGCTTCATGAACAGGCATCTCTGCCGCTTGATATCCTGCCTCAAGCACTGCTTTGTTTGGGGGTATGTTCATTAGATGAGCGTGAGCGTCATGAACAGGCATCTCTGCTGCTTGATATCCTGCCTCAAGCACTGCTTCGTTTGGAGGTATGATCATTAGATGAGCGTCATGAACAGGCATCTCTGCTGCTCGATATCCTGCCTCAAGCACTGCTTTGTTCGGAGGTATGTTCATCAGATGAGCGTGAGCGTCATGAACAGGCATCTCTGCCGCTCGATATCCCGCCTCAAGCACTGCTTCGTTTGGAGGTATGTTCATTAGATGAGCGTGAGCGTCATGAACAGGCATCTCTGCTGCTTGATATCCTGCCTCGAGCACTGCTTTGTTCGGAGGTATGTTCATTAGATGAGCGTGAGCGTCATGAACAGGCATCTCTGCTGCTCGATATCCTGCCTCAAGCACTGCTTTGTTCGGATGTATGTTCATTGGATGAGCGTCAGCAACATGAACAGGCATCTCTGCCGCTCGATATCCTGCCTCAGGCACTGCTTTGTTTGGAGGTATGTTCATCAGATGAGCGTGAGCGTCATGAACAGGCATCTCTGCTGCTCGATATCCTGCCTCAGGCACTGCTTTGTTTGGAGGTATGTTCATTAGATGAGCGACATGAACAGGCATCTCTGCTGCTTGATATCCTGCCTCAAGCACTCCTTTTTTCAGGGGTATGTTCATTAGATGAGCGTGAGCGTAATGAACAGGCATCTCTGCTGCTCGATATCCTGCCTCAAGCACTGCTTTGTTCGGAAATATGTTCATTAGATGAGCGTGAGCGTCATGAACAGGCATCTCTGCTGCTCGATATCTTGCCTCAAGCGCTGCTTTGTTTGGAGGTATGTTCATTAGATGAGCGACATGAACAGGCATCTCTGCTGCTCGATATCCTGCCTCAAGCACTGCTTTGTTTTGAGGTATGTTCATTAGATGAGCGTGAGCGTCATGAACAGGCATCTCTGCTGCTCGATATCCTGCCTCATGCACTGCTTTGTTCGGAGGTATGTTCATCGGATGAGCGTGAGCGTCATGAACAGGCATCTCTGCTGCTCGATATCCTGCCTCAAGCACTGCTTTGTTTGGAGGTATGTTCATAAGATGAGCGTGAGCGTCATGAACAGGCATCTCTGCTGCTCGATATCCTGCCTCAAGCACTGCTTTATTTGGAGGTATGTTCATTAGATGAGCGTGAGCGTCATGAATGGCATCTCTGCCGCTCGATATCCTGCCTCAAGCACTGCTTTGTTCGGAGGTATGTTCATTAGATGAGCGTGAGCGACATGGACAGGCATCTCTGCTGCTGGATATCCTGCCTCAAGCGCTGCTTTGTTTGGAGGTATGTTCATTAGATGAGCGTGAGCGTCATGAACAGGCATCTCTGCTGCTCGATATCCTGCCTCAAGCACTGCTTTGTTCGGAGGTATGTTCATTAGATGAGTGTCATGAACAGGCATCTCTGCTGCTCGATATCCTGCCTCAAGTACTGCTTTGTTCGGAGGTATGTTCATTAGATGAGCGTGAGCGTCATGAACAGGCATCTCCGCTCCTCGATATCCTGCCTCAGGCACTGCTTTGTTTGGAGGTATGTTCATTAGATGAGCGTGAGCGTCATGAACAGGCATCTCTGCTGCTCGATATCCTGCCTCAAGCACTGCTTTGTTTGGAGGTATGTTCATTAGATGAGCGACATGAACAGGCATCTCTGCTGCTTGATTTCCTGCCTCAAGCACTGCTTTGTTTGGAGGTATGTTCATTAGATGAGCGTGAGCGTCATGAAGAGGCATCTCTGCTGCTTGATATCCTGCCTCAAGCACTGCTCTGTTCGGAGGTATGTTCATAAGATGAGCGTGAGCGTCTTGGACAGGCATCTCTGCTGCTCGATATCCTTCCTCAAGCACTGCTTTGTTTGGAGGTATGTTCATTAGATGAGCGTGAGCATCATGAACAGGCATCTCTTCCGCTCGATATCCTGCCTCAAGCACTGCTTTGTTTGGAGGTATGTTCATTGGATGAGCGTGAGCGTAATGAACAGGCATCACTGCCGCTCGATATCCTGCCTCAGGCACTGCTTTGTTTGGAGGTATGTTCATTAGTTGAGCATGAGCGTCATGAACAGGCATCTCTGCTGCTCGATATCCTGCCTCAAGCACTGCTTTGTTTGGAGATATGTTCATTAGATGAGCGTGAGCATCATAAACAGGCATCTCTGCTGCTTGATATCCTGCCTCAAGCACTGTTTGGTTTGGAGGTATGTTCATTAGATGAGCGTCATGAACATGCATCTCTGCTGCTCGATATCCTGCCTCAGGCACTGCTTTGTTTGGAGGTATGTTCATTAGATGAGCGTGAGCGTCATGAACAGGCATCTCTGCCGCTCGATATCCTGCCTCAGGCACTGCTTTAATTGGAGGTATGTTCATTAGATGAGCGTGAGCGTCATGAACAGGCATCTCTGCTGCTCGATATCCTGCCTCAGGCACTGCTTTGTTCGGAGGTATGTTCATTAGATGAGCGTGAGCGTCATGAACAGGCATTTCTGCTGCTCGATATCCTGCCTCAGGCACTGCTTTGTTTGGAGGTATTCTCATTAGATGAGCGTGAGCGTCATGAACAGGCATCTCTGCTGCTTGATATCCTGCCTCAAGCACTGCTTTGTTTGGAGGTATGTTCATTAGATGAGCGTGAGCGTCATGAACGGGCATCTCTGCTGCTCGATATCCTGCCTCAAGCTCTGCTTTGTTCGGAGGTATGTTCATTAGATGAGCTTCATGAACAGGCATCTCTGCCGCTCGATATCCTGCCTCAGGCACAGCTTTGTTTGGAGGTATGTTCATGAGATGAGCGTGAGCGTCATGAACAGGCATCTCTGCTGCTCGATATCCTGCCTCAGGAACTGCTTTGTTTGGAGGTATGTTCATTAGATGAGCGACATGAACAGGCATCTCTGCTGCTTGATATCCTGCCTCGAGCACTGCTTTGTTCGGAGGTATGTTCATTAGATGAGCGTTAGCGTAATGAACAGGCATCTCTGCTGCTCGATATCCTATCTCAAGCACTGCTTTGTTCGGAGGTATGTTCATTAGATGAGCGTGAGCGTCATGAACAGGCATCTCTGCTGCTCGATATCCTGCCTCAAGCGCTGCTTCGTTTGGGGGTATGTTCATTAGATGAGCGACATGAACAGGCATCTCTGCTGCTTGAAATCCTGCCTCAGGCACTGCTTTGTTTGGAGGTATGTTCATTAGATGAGCGTGAGCGATATGGACAGGCATCTCTGCTGCTTGATATCCTGCCTCAAGCACTGCTTCGTTTGGAGGTGTGTTCATTGGATGAGCGTGAGCGACATGGACAGGCATCTCTGCCGCTCGATATCCTGCCTCAAGCACTGCTTTGTTTGGAGGTATGTTCATTAGATGAGCGTGAGCGTCATGAACAGGCATCTCTGCTGCTCGATATCCTGCCTCAAGCACTGCTTTGTTTGGAGGTATGTTCATTGGATGAGCGTGAGCGACATGGACAGGCATCTCTGCTGCTTGATATCCTGCCTCAAGCACTGCTTTGTTTGGAGGTATGTTCATTAGATGAGCGTGAGCGACATGGACAGGCATCTCTGCTGCTTGATATCCTGCCTCAAGCACTGCTTTGTTTGGAGGTATGTTCATTGGATGAGCGTGAGCGACATGGACAGGCATCTCTGCTGCTTGATATCCTGCCTCAAGCACTGCTTTGTTTGGAGGTATGTTCATAAGATGAGCGTGAGCGACATGGACAGGCATCTCTGCTGCTTGATATCCTGCCTCAAGCACTGCTTTGTTTGGAGGTACGTTCATTAGATGAGCGTGAGCGACATGGACAGGCATCTCTGCTGCTTGATATCCTGCCTCAAGCACTGCTTTGTTCGGAGGTATGTTCATTAGATGAGCGTAAGCGTCATGAACAGGCATCTCTGCTGCTCGATATCCTGCCTTAAGCACTGCTTTGTTTGGAGGTATGTTCATTAGATGAGCGTCATGAACAGGCATCTCTGCTGCTCGATATCCTGCCTCGAGCATTGCTTTGTTCGGAGGTATGTTCATTAGATGAGCGTGAGCGTCATGAACAGGCATCTCTGCTGCTCGATATCCTGCCTCAAGCACTGCTTTGTTTGGAGGTATGTTCATTAGATGAGCGTGAGCGTCATGAACAGGCATCTCTGCTGCTCGATATCCTGCCTCAAGCACTGCTTTGTTTGGAGGTATGTTCATTAGATGAGCGACATGAACAGGCATCTCTGCTGCTTGATATCCTGCCTCAAGCACTGCATTGTTTGGAGGTATGTTCATTAGATGAGCGTGAACGTCATGAACAGGCATCTCTGCTGCTTGATATCCTGCCTCAAGCACTGCTTTGTTTGGAGGTATGTTCATTGGATGAGCGTGAGCGTCATGAACAGGCATCTCTGCTGCTCTATATCCTGCCTCAAGCACTGCTTTGTTCGGAGGTATGTTCATTAGATAAGCGTGAGCGTCTTGGACAGGCATCTCTGCTGCTCGATATCCTGCCCCAAGCACTGCTTTGTTCGGAGGTATGTTCATTAGATGAGCATGAGCGTCATGAACAGCCATCTCTGCCGCTCGATATCCTGCCTCAAGCACTGCTTTGTTTGGAGGTATGTTCATAAGATGAGCGTGAGCGTCATGAACAGGCATCTCTGCTGCTCGATATCCTGCCTCATTCACTGCTTTGTTCGGAGGTATGTTCATCAGATGAGCGTGAGCGTCATAACAGGCATCTCTGCTGCTCGATATCCTGCCTCAAGCACTGCTTTGTTTGGAGGTATGTTCCTTAGATGAGCGTGAGCGTCATGAACAGGCATCTCTGCTGCTCGATATCCTGCCTCAAGCACTGCTTTGTTTGGAGGTATGTTCATTAGATAAGCGTGAGCGACATGGACGGGCATCTCTGCTGCTCGATATCCTGCCTCAAGCACTGCTTTGTTTGGAGGTATGTTCATTAGATGAGCGTGAGCGTCATGAACGGGCATCTCTGCTGCTCGATATCCTGCCTCAAGCACTTCTTTGTTCGGAGGTATGTTCATTAGATGAGCGTGAGCGACATGGACAGGCATCTCTGCCGATCGATATCCTGCCTCAAGCACTGCTTTGTTCGGAGGTATGTTCATTAGATGAGCGTGAGCGACATGGGCAGGCATCTCTGCTGCTCGATATCCCGCCTCAAGCACTGCTTTGTTTGGAGGTATGTTCATTAGATGAGCGTGAGCGACATGAACAGGCATCTCTGCTGCTTGATATCCTGCCTCAAGCACTGCTTTGTTTGGAGGTATGTTCATTAGATGAGCGTGAGCGACATGAACAGGCATCTATGTTGCTCGATATCCTGCCTCAAGCACTGCTTTGTTCGGAGGTATGTTCTTCAGATGAGCGTGAGCGTCATGAACAGTCATCTCTGCTGTTTGATATCCTGCCTCAAGCACTGCTCTGTTTGGAGGTATGTTCATTAAATGAGCGTGAGCGTCATGAACAGGCATCTCTGCCGCTTGATATCCTGCCTCGAGCACTGCTTCGTTTGGAGGTATGTTCATTAGATGAGCGTGAGCGTCATGAACAGGCATATCTGCTGCTTGATATCCTGCCTCGAGCACTGCTTTGTTCGGAGGTATGTTCATTAGATGAGCGTGAGCGTCATGAACAGGCATCTCTGCTGCTCGATATCCTGCCTCAAGCACTGCTTTGTTCGGAGGTATGTTCATTGAATGAGCGTGAGCAACATGAACAGGCATCTCTGCCGCTCGATATCCTGCCTCAGGCACTGCTTTGTTTGGAGGTATGTTCATTAGATGAGCGTGAGCGTCATGAACAGGCATCTCTGCTGCTCGATATCCTGCCTCAAGCACTGCTTTGTTTGGAGGTATGTTCATTAGATGAGCGTGAGCGTCATGAACAGGCATCTCTGCTGCTCGATATCCTGCCTCATGCACTGCTTTGTTCGGGGGTATGTTCATCAGATGAGCGTGAGCGTCATGAACAGGCATCTCTGCTGCTCGATATCCTGCCTCAAGCACTGCTTTGTTTGGAGGTATGTTCATTAGATGAGCGTGAGCGTCATGAACAGGCATCACTGCTGCTCGATATCCTGCCTCAAGCACTGCTTTGTTTGGAGGAATGTTCATTAGATGAGCGTGAGCGACATGAACAGGCATCTCTGCTGCTCGATATCCTGCCTCAAGCACTGCTTTGTTCGGAGGTATGTTCATTAGATGAGCTTGAGCGTCATGAACAGTCATCTCTGCTGTTTGATATCCTGCCTCAAGCACTGCTCTGTTTGGAGTTATGTTCATTAGATGAGCGTGAGCGTCATGAATGGCATCTCTGCCGCTCGATATCCTGCCTCAAGCACTGCTTTGTTCAGAGGTATGTTCATTAGATGAGCGTGAGCGACATGGACAGGCATCTCTGCTGCTCGATATCCCACCTCAAGCACTGCTTTGTTTGGAGGTATGTTCATTAGATGAGCGTGAGCGTCATGAACGGGCATCTCTGCTGCTCGATATCATGCCTCAAGCACTGCTTTGTTCGGAGTCATGTTCATTGGATGAGCGTGAGCAACATGAACAGGCATCTCTGCCGCTCGATATCCTGCCTCAGGCACTGCTTTGTTTGGAGGTATGTTCATTAGATGAGCGTGAGCGTCATGAAAAGGCATCTCTGCTGCTCGATATCCTGCCTCAGGCACTGCTTTGTTTGGAGGTATGTTCATTAGATGAGCGACATGAACAGGCATCTCTGCCGCTTGATATCCTGCCTCAAGCACTGCTTTGTTCAGAGGTATGTTCATTGGATGAGCGTGAGCAACATGAACAGGCATCTCTGCCGCTCGATATCCTGCCTCAAGCACTGCTTTATTTGGAGGTATGTTCATTAGATGAGCGTGAGCGTCATGAACAGGCATCTCTGCCGCTCGATATCCTGCCTCAAGCACTGCTCTGTTTGGAGGTATGTTCATAAGATGAGCGTAAAAGTCATGAACAGGCATCTCTGCTGCTCGATATCCTGCCCCATTCACTGCTTTGTTCGGAGGTATGTTCATCAGATGAGCGTGAGCGTCATAACAGGCATCTCTGCTGCTCGATAATCTGCCTCAAGCACTGCTTTGTTTGGAGGTATGTTCCTTAGATGAGCGTGAGCGACATGAACAGGCATCTCTGCTGCGTGATATCCTGCCTCAAGCACTGCTTTGTTCGGAGGTATGTTCATTAGATGAGCGTGAGCGTCATGAACAGGCATCTCTGCTGCTTGATATCTTGCCTCAAGCACTTCTTTGTTTGGAGGTATGTTCATTAGATGAGCGTGAGCGACATGGACAGGCATCTCTGCCGATCGATATCCTGCCTCAAGCACTGCTTTGTTCGGAGGTATGTTCATTAGATGAGCGTGAGCGACATGGACAGGCATCTCTGCTGCTCGATATCCCGCCTCAAGCACTGCTTCGTTTGGAGGTATGTTCATTAGATGAGCGTGAGCTACATGAACAGGCATCTCTGCTGCTTGATATCCTGCCTCAAGCACTGCTTTGTTTGGAGGTATGTTCATTAGATGAGCGTGAGCGACATGAACAGGCATCTCTGCTGCTCGATATCCTGCCTCAAGCACTGCTTTGTTCGGAGGTATGTCCATTAGATGAGCGTGAGCTTCATGAACATGCATCTCTGCTGCTTGATATCCTGCCTCAAGCACTGCTCTGTTTGGAGGTATTAAATGAGCTTGAGCGTCATGAACAGGCATCTCTGCCGCTTGATATCCTGCCTCAAGCACTGCTTCGTTTGGAGGTATGTTCATTAGATGAGCGTGAGCGTCATGAACAGGCATCTCTGCTGCTTGATATCCTGCCTCGAGCACTGCTTTGTTCGGGGGTATGTTCATTATACGAGCGTGAACGTCATGAACAGGCATCTCTGCTGCTCGATATCCTGCCTCAAGCACTGCTTTGTTCGGAGGTATGTTCATTGGATGAGCGTGAGCAACATGAACAGGCATCTCTGCCGCTCGATATCCTGCCTCAGGCACTGCTTTGTTTGGGGGTATGTTCATTAGATGAGCGTGAGCGTCATGAACAGGCATCTCTGCTGCTCGATATCCTGCCTCAGGCACTGCTTTGTTTGGAGGTATGTTCATTAGATGAGCGACATGAACAGGCATCGCTGCTGCTTGATATCCTGCCTCAGGCACTGCTTTGTTTGGAGGTATGTTCATTAGATGAGCGTGAGCGTCATGAACAGGCATCTCTGCTGCTCGATATCCTGCCTCAAGCACTGCTTTGTTTGGAGGTATGTTCATTAGATGAGCGTGAGCGTCATGAACAGGCATCTCTGCTGCTCGATATCCTGCCTCATGCACTGCTTTGTTCGGGGGTATGTTCATCAGATGAGCGTGAGCGTCATGAACAGGCATCTCTGCTGCTCGATATCCTGCCTCAAGCACTGCTTTGTTTGGAGGTATGTTCATTAGATGAGCGTGAGCGTCATGAACAGGCATCACTGCTGCTCGATATCCTGCCTAAAGCACTGCTTTGTTTGGAGGAATGTTCATTAGATGAGCGTGAGCGACATGAACAGGCATCTCTGCTGCTCGATATCCTGCCTCAAGCACTGCTTTGTTCGGAGGTATGTTCATTAGATGAGCGTGAGCGTCATGAACAGTCATCTCTGCTGTTTGATATCCTGCCTCAAGCACTGCTCTGTTTGGAGTTATGTTCATTAGATGAGCGTGAGCGTAATGAATGGCATCTCTGCCGCTCGATATCCTGCCTCAAGCACTGCTTTGTTCAGAGGTATGTTCATTAGATGAGCGTGAGCGACATGGACAGGCATCTCTGCTGCTCGATATCCCACCTCAAGCATTGCTTTGTTTGGAGGTATGTTCATTAGATGAGCGTGAGCGTCATGAACGGGCATCTCTGCTGCTCGATATCATGCCTCAAGCACTGCTTTGTTCGGAGTCATGTTCATTGGATGAGCGTGAGCAACATGAACAGGCATCTCTGCCGCTCGATATCCTGCCTCAGGCACTGCTTTGTTTGGAGGTATGTTCATAAGATGAGCGTGAGCGTCATGAACAGGCATCTCTGCTGCTCGATATCCTGCCTCAGGCACTGCTTTGTTTGGAGGTATGTTCATTAGATGAGCGACATGAACAGGCATCTCTGCCGCTTGATATCCTGCCTCAAGCACTGCTTTGTTCAGAGGTATGTTCATTGGATGAGCGTGAGCAACATGAACAGGCATCTCTGCCGCTCGATATCCTGCCTCAAGCACTGCTTTATTTGGAGGTATGTTCATTAGATGAGCGTGAGCGTCATGAACAGGCATCTCTGCCGCTCGATATCCTGCCTCAAGCACTGCTCTGTTTGGAGGTATGTTCATAAGATGAGCGTAAAAGTCATGAACAGTCATCTCTGCTGCTCGATATCCTGCCTCATTCACTGCTTTGTTCGGAGGTATGTTCATCAGATGAGCGTGAGCGTCATAACAGGCATCTCTGCTGCTCGATATCCTGCCTCAAGCACTGCTTTGTTTGGAGGTATGTTCCTTAGATGAGCGTGAGCGACATGAACAGGCATCTCTGCTGCGTGATATCCTGCCTCAAGCACTGCTTTGTTCGGAGGTATGTTCATTAGATGAGCGTGAGCGTCATGAACAGGCATCTCTGCTGCTCGATATCTTGCCTCAAGCACTTCTTTGTTTGGAGGTATGTTCATTAGATGAGCGTGAGCGACATGGACAGGCAGCTCTGCCGATCGATATCCTGCCTCAAGCACTGCTTTGTTTGGAGGTATGTTCATTAGATGAGCGTGAGCGACATGGACAGGCATCTCTGCTGCTCGATATCCCGCCTCAAGCACTGCTTCGTTTGGAGGTATGTTCATTAGATGAGCGTGAGCTACATGAACAGGCATCTCTGCTGCTTGATATCCTGCCTCAAGCACTGCTTTGTTTGGAGGTATGTTCATTAGATGAGCGTGAGCGACATGAACAGGCATCTCTGCTGCTCGATATCCTGCCTCAAGCACTGCTTTGTTCGGAGGTATGTCCATTAGATGAGCGTGAGCTTCATGAACAGGCATCTCTGCTGCTTGATATCCTGCCTCAAGCACTGCTCTGTTTGGAGGTATTAAATGAGCTTGAGCGTCATGAACAGGCATCTCTGCCGCTTGATATCCTGCCTCAAGCACTGCTTCGTTTGGAGGTATGTTCATTAGATGAGCGTGAGCGTCATGAACAGGCATCTCTGCTGCTTGATATCCTGCCTCGAGCACTGCTTTGTTCGGGGGTATGTTCATTATACGAGCGTGAACGTCATGAACAGGCATCTCTGCTGCTCGATATCCTGCCTCAAGCACTGCTTTGTTCGGAGGTATGTTCATTGGATGAGCGTGAGCAACATGAACAGGCATCTCTGCCGCTCGATATCCTGCCTCAGGCACTGCTTTGTTTGGAGGTATGTTCATTAGATGAGCGTGAGCGTCATGAACAGGCATCTCTGCTGCTCGATATCCTGCCTCAGGCACTGCTTTGTTTGGAGGTATGTTCATTAGATGAGCGACATGAACAGGCATCTCTGCTGCTTGATATCCTGCATCAAGCACTGCTTTGTTCGGAGGTATGTTCATTAGATGAGCGTGAGCGTAATGAACAGGCATCTCTGCTGCTCGATATCCTGCCTCAAGCACTGCTTTGTTCGGAGGTATGTTCATTAGATGAGCGTGAGCGTCATGAACAGGCATCTCTGCTGCTCGATATCCTGCCTCAAGCGCTGCTTTGTTTGGAGGTATGTTCATTAGATGAGCGACATGAACAGGCATCTCTGCTGCTCGATATCCTGCCTCAAGCACTGCTTTGTTCGGAGGTATGTTCATTAGATGAGCGTGAGCGTCATGAACAGGCATCTCTGCTGCTCGATATCCTGCCTCATGCACTTCTTTGTTCGGGGGTATGTTCATCAGATGAGCGTGAGCGTCATGAACAGGCATCTCTGCTGCTCGATATCCTGCCTCAAGCACTGCTTTGTTTGGAGGTATGTTCATTAGATGAGCGTGAGCGTCATGAACAGGCATCTCTGCTGCTCGATATCCTGCCTCAAGCACTGCTTTGTTTGGAGGTATGTTCATTAGATGAGGGTGAGAGTCATGAATGGCATCTCTGCCGCTCGATATCCTGCCTCAAGCACTGCTTTGTTCAGAGGTATGTTCATTAGATGAGCGTGAGCGACATGGACAGGCATCTCTGCTGCTCGATATCCTGCCTCAAGCACTGCTTTGTTTGGAGTTATGTTCATTAGATGAGCGTGAGCGTCATGAACGGGCATCTCTGCTGCTCGGAATCCTGCCTCAAGCACTGCTTTGTTTGGAGGTGTGTTCATTGGATGAGCGTCATGAACAGGCGTCTCTGCCGCTTGATATCCTGCCTCAAGCACTGCTTTGTTCGGAGGTATGTTCATTAGATGAGCTTCATGAACAGGCATCTCTGCCGCTCGATATCCTGCCTCAGGCACTGCTTTGTTTGGAGGTATGTTCATTAGATGAGCGTGAGCGTCATGAACAGGCATCTCTGCTGCTCGATATCCTGCCTCAGGCACTGCTTTGTTTGGAGGTATGTTCATTAGATGAGCGACATGAATAGGCATCTCTGCTGCTTGATATCCTGCCTCAAGCACTGCTTTGTTCGGAGGTATGTTCATTAGATGAGCGTGAGCGTAATGAACAGGCATCTCTGCTGCTCGATATCCTGCCTCAAGCACTGCTTTGTTCGGAGGTATGTTCATTAGATGAGCGTGAGCGTCATGAACAGGCATCTCTGCTGCTCGATATCCTGCCTCAAGCGCTGCTTCGTTTGGAGGTATGTTCATTAGATGAGCGACATGAACAGGCATCTCTGCAGCTTGAAATCCCGCCTCAGGCACTGCTTTGTTCGGAGGTATGTTCATTAGATGAGCGTGAGCGACATGGACTGGCATCTCTGCTGCTCGATATCCTGCCTCAAGCACCGCTTTGTTTGGAGGTATGTTCATTAGATGAGCTTGAGCGTCATGAACAGGCATCTCTGCTGCTCGATATCCTGCCTCAAGCAGTGCTTTGTTTGGAGGTATGTTCATAAGATGAGCGTGAGCGTCATGAACAGGCATCTCTGCTGCTCGATATCCTGCCTCGAGCACTGCTTTGTTCGGAGGTATGTTCATAAGATGAGCGTGAGCGACATGGACAGGCATCTCTGCTGCTTGATATCCTGCCTCAAGCACTGCTTTGTTTGGAGGTATGTTCATTAGATGAGCTTGAGCGTCATGAACAGGCATCTCTGCTGCTCGATATCCTGCCTCGAGCACTGCTTTGTTTGGGGGTATGTTCATTAGATGAGCGTGAGCGTCATGAACAGGCATCTCTGCTGCTCGATATCCTGCCTCGAGCACTGCTTTGTTTGGAGGTATGTTCATAAGATGAGCGTGAGCGACATGAATAGGCATCTCTGCTGCTCGATATCCCACCTCAAGCAGTGCTTTGTTTGGAGGTATGTTCATTAGATGAGCTTGAGCGTCATGAACAGGCATCTCTGCTGCTCGATATCCTGCCTCGAGCACTGCTTTCTTTAGAGGTATGTTCATAAGATGAGCGTGAGCGACATGGAAAGGCATCTCTGCTGCTTGATAGCCTGCCTCAAGCACTGCTTTGTTCGGAGGTATGTTCATTAGATAAGCGTGAGCGACATGAACAGGCATCTCTGCTGCTTGATATCCTGCCTCAAGCACTGCTCTGTTTGGAGGTATGTTCATTAGATGAGCGTGAGCGTCATGAACAGGCATCTCTGCTGCTCGATATCTTGCCTCAAGCACTTCTTTGTTTGGAGGTATGTTCATTAGATGAGCGTGAGCGACATGGACAGGCATCTCTGCTGCTTGATATCCTGCCTCAAGCACTGCTCTGTTTGGAGGTATTAAATGAGCTTGAGCGTCATGAACAGGCATCTCTGCCGCTTGATATCCTGCCTCAAGCACTGCTTCGTTTGGAGGTATGTTCATTAGATGAGCGTGAGCGTCATGAACAGGCATCTCTGCTGCTTGATATCCTGCCTCGAGCACTGCTTTGTTCGGGGGTATGTTCATTATACGAGCGTGAACGTCATGAACAGGCATCTCTGCTGCTCGATATCCTGCCTCAAGCACTGCTTTGTTCGGAGGTATGTTCATTGGATGAGCGTGAGCAACATGAACAGGCATCTCTGCCGCTCGATATCCTGCCTCAGGCACTGCTTTGTTTGGAGGTATGTTCATTAGATGAGCGTGAGCGTCATGAACAGGCATCTCTGCTGCTCGATATCCTGCCTCAGGCACTGCTTTGTTTGGAGGTATGTTCATTAGATGAGCGACATGAACAGGCATCTCTGCTGCTTGATATCCTGCCTCAAGCACTGCTTTGTTCGAAGGTATGTTCATTAGATGAGCGTGAGCGTAATGAACAGGCATCTCTGCTGCTCGATATCCTGCCTCAAGCACTGCTTTGTTCGGAGGTATGTTCATTAGATGAGCGTGAGCGTCATGAACAGGCATCTCTGCTGCTCGATATCCTGCCTCAAGCGCTGCTTTGTTTGGAGGTATGTTCATTAGATGAGCGACATGAACAGGCATCTCTGCTGCTCGATATCCTGCCTCAAGCACTGCTTTGTTCGGAGGTATGTTCATTAGATGAGCGTGAACGTCATGAACAGGCATCTCTGCTGCTCGATATCCTGCCTCATGCACTGCTTTGTTCGGGGGTATGTTCATCAGATGAGCGTGAGCGTCATGAACAGGCATCTCTGCTGCTCGATATCCTGCCTCAAGCACTGCTTTGTTTGGAGGTATGTTCATTAGATGAGCGTGAGCGTCATGAACAGGCATCTCTGCTGCTCGATATCCTGCCTCAAGCACTGCTTTGTTTGGAGGTATGTTCATTAGATGAGGGTGAGAGTCATGAATGGCATCTCTGCCTCTCGATATCCTGCCTCAAGCACTGCTTTGTTCAGAGGTATGTTCATTAGATGAGCGTGAGCGACATGGACAGGCATCTCTGCTGCTCGATATCCTGCCTCAAGCACTGCTTTGTTTGGAGTTATGTTCATTAGATGAGCGTGAGCGTCATGAACGGGCATCTCTGCTGCTCGGAATCCTGCCTCAAGCACTGCTTTGTTTGGAGGTGTGTTCATTGGATGAGCGTCATGAACAGGCGTCTCTGCCGCTTGATATCCTGCCTCAAGCACTGCTTTGTTCGGAGGTATGTTCATTAGATGAGCTTCATGAACAGGCATCTCTGCCGCTCGATATCCTGCCTCAGGCACTGCTTTGTTTGGAGGTATGTTCATTAGATGAGCGTGAGCGTCATGAACAGGCATCTCTGCTGCTCGATATCCTGCCTCAGGCACTGCTTTGTTTGGAGGTATGTTCATTAGATGAGCGACATGAATAGGCATCTCTGCTGCTTGATATCCTGCCTCAAGCACTGCTTTGTTCGGAGGTATGTTCATTAGATGAGCGTGAGCGTAATGAACAGGCATCTCTGCTGCTCGATATCCTGCCTCAAGCACTGCTTTGTTCGGAGGTATGTTCATTAGATGAGCGTGAGCGTCATGAACAGGCATCTCTGCTGCTCGATATCCTGCCTCAAGCGCTGCTTCGTTTGGAGGTATGTTCATTAGATGAGCGACATGAACAGGCATCTCTGCAGCTTGAAATCCCGCCTCAGGCACTGCTTTGTTCGGAGGTATGTTCATTAGATGAGCGTGAGCGACATGGACAGGCATCTCTGCTGCTCGATATCCTGCCTCAAGCACTGCTTTGTTTGGAGGTATGTTCATTAGATGAGCTTGAGCGTCATGAACAGGCATCTCTGCTGCTCGATATCCTGCCTCAAGCAGTGCTTTGTTTGGAGGTATGTTCATAAGATGAGCGTGAGCGTCATGAACAGGCATCTCTGCTGCTCGATATCCTGCCTCGAGCACTGCTTTGTTCGGAGGTATGTTCATAAGATGAGCGTGAGCGACATGGACAGGCATCTCTGCTGCTTGATATCCTGCCTCAAGCACTGCTTTGTTTGGAGGTATGTTCATTAGATGAGCTTGAGCGTCATGAACAGGCATCTCTGCTGCTCGATATCCTGCCTCGAGCACTGCTTTGTTTGGAGGTATGTTCATAAGATGAGCGTGAGCGACATGAACAGGCATCTCTGCTGCTCGATATCCTGCCTCAAGCAGTGCTTTGTTTGGAGGTATGTTCATTAGATGAGCTTGAGCGTCATGAACAGGCATCTCTGCTGCTCGATATCCTGCCTCGAGCACTGCTTTGTTTGGAGGTATGTTCATAAGATGAGCGTGAGCGACATGGACAGGCATCTCTGCTGCTTGATAGCCTGCCTCAAGCACTGCTTTGTTCGGAGGTATGTTCATTAGATGAGCGTGAGCGACATGAACAGGCATCTCTGCTGCTTGATATCCTGCCTCAAGCACTGCTCTGTTTGGAGGTGTGTTCATTGGATGAGCGTGAGCGACATGGACAGGCATCTCTGCCGCTCGATATCCTGCCTTAAGCACTGCTTTGTTTGGAGGTATGTTCATTAGATGAGCGTCATGAACAGGCATCTCTGCCGCTTGATATCCTGCCTCAAGCACTGCTTCGTTTGGAGGTATGTTCATTAGATGAGCGTGAGCGTCATGAACAGGCATCTCTGCTGCTTGATATCCTGCCTCGAGCACTGCTTTGTTCGGAGGTATGTTCATTAGATGAGCGTGAGCGTCATGAACAGGCATCTCTGCTGCTCGATATCCTGCCTCAAGCACTGCTTTGTTCGGAGGTATGTTCATTGGATGAGCGTGAGCAACATGAACAGGCATCTCTGCCGCTCGATATCCTGCCTCAGGCACTGCTTTGTTTGGAGGTATGTTCATTAGATGAGCGTGAGCATCATGAACAGGCATCTCTGCTGCTCGATATCCTGCCTCAGGCACTGCTTTGTTTGGAGGTATGTTCATTAGATGAGCGACATGAACAGGCATCTCTGCTGCTCGATATCCTGCCTCAAGCACTGCTTTGTTCGGAGGTATGTTCATTAGATGAGCGTGAGCATAATGAACAGGCATCTCTGCTGCTCGATATCCTGCCTCAAGCACTGCTTTGTTCGGAGGTATGTTCATTAGATGAGCGTGAGCGTCATGAACAGGCATCTCTGCTGCTTGATATCGTGCCTCAAGAACTGCTCTGTTTGATGGTATTAAATGAGCGTGAGCGTCATGAACAGGCATCTCTGCCGCTTGATATCCTGCCTCAAGCACTGCTTCGTTTGGAGGTATGTTCATTAGATGAGCGTGAGCGTCACGAACAGGCATCTCTGCTGCTCGATATCCTGCCTCAAGCACTGCTTTGTTTGGAGGTATGTTCATTAGATGAGCGTGAGCGTCATGAATGGCATCTCTGCCGCTCGATATCCTGCCTCAAGCACTGCTTTGTTCAGAGGTATGTTCATTAGATGAGCGTGAGCGACATGGACAGGCATCTCTGCTGCTCGATATCCTGCCTCAAGCACTGCTTTGTTTGGAGGTATGTTCATTAGATGAGCGTGAGCGTCATGAACGGGCATCTCTGCTGCTCGATATCCTGCCTCAAGCACTGCTTTGTTTGGAGGTATGTTCATTAGATGAGCGTCATGAACAGGCGTCTCTGCCGCTTGATATCCTGCCTCAAGCACTGCTTTGTTCGGAGGTATGTTCATTAGATGAGCTTCATGAACAGGCATCTCTGCCGCTCGATATCCTGCCTCAGGCACTGCTTTGATGGAGGTATGTTCATAAGATGAGCGTGAGCGTCATGAACAGGCATCTCTGCTGCTCGATATCCTGCCTCAGGCACTGCTTTGTTTGGAGGTATGTTCATTAGATGAGCGACATGAATAGGCATCTCTGCTGCTTGATATCCTGCCTCAAGCACTGCTTTGTTCGGAGGTATGTTCATTAGATGAGCGTGAGCGTAATGAACAGGCATCTCTGCTGCTCGATATCCTGCCTCAAGCACTGCTTTGTTCGGAGGTATGTTCATTAGATGAGCGTGAGCGTCATGAACAGGCATCTCTGCTGCTCGATATCCTGCCTCAAGCGCTGCTTCGTTTGGAGGTATGTTCATTAGATGAGCGACATGAACAGGCATCTCTGCAGCTTGAAATCTCGCCTCAGGCACTGCTTTGTTTGGAGGTATGTTCATTAGATGAGCGTGAGCGACATGGACAGGCATCTCTGCTGCTTGATATCCTGCCTCAAGCACTGCTTTGTTTGGAGGTGTTTTCATTGGATGAGCGTGAGCGACATGGACAGGCATCTCTGCCGCTCGATATCCTGCCTTAAGCACTGCTTTGTTTGGAGGTATGTTCATTAGATGAGCGTCATGAACAGGCATCTCTGCTGCTCGATATACTGCCTCAAGCACTGCTTTGTTTGGAGGTTTGTTCATTAGATGAGCGTGAGCGTCATGAACAGACATCTCTGCTGCTCGATATCCTGCCTCAAGCACTGCTTTGTTTGGAGGTATGTTCATTAGATGAGCGTGAGCGTCATGAATGGCATCTCTGCCGCTCGATATCCTGCCTCAAGCACTGCTTTGTTCAGAGGTATGTTCATTAGATGAGCGTAAGCGACATGGACAGGCATCTCTGCTGCTCGATATCGTGCCTCAAGCACTGCTTTGTTTGGAGGTATGTTCATTAGATGAGCGTGAGCTTCATGAACGGGCATCTCTGCTGCTCGATATCCTGCCTCAAGCACTGCTTTGTTCGAAGGTATGTTCATTAGATGATTGTCATGAACAGGCATCTCTGCCGCTCGATATCCGGCCTCAAGTACTGCTTTGTTCGGAGGTATGTTCATTAGATGAGCGTGAGCGTCATGAACAGGCATCTCCGCTCCTCGATATCCTGCCTCAGGCACTGCTTTGTTTGGAGGCATGTTCATTAGATGAGCGTGAGCGTCATGAACAGGCATCTCTGCTGCTCGATATCCTGCCTCAAGCACTGCTCCGTTTGGAGGTATGTTCATTAGATGAGCGTCATGAACATGCATCTCTGCTGCTCGATATCCTGCCTCAGGCACTGCTCTGTTTGGAGGTATGTTCATTAGATGAGCGTGAGCGTCTTGGACAGGCATCTCTGCTGCTCGATATCCTGCCTCAAGCACTGCTTTGTTTGGAGGTATGTTCATTAGATGAGCGTGAGCGTCATGAACAGGCATCTCTGCCGCTCGATATCCTGCCTCAAGCACTGCTTTGTTTGGAGGTATGTTCATTAGATGAGCGTGAGCGTCATGAACAGGCATCTCTGCCGCTCGATATCCTGCCTCAGGCACTGCTTTGTTTGGAGGCATGTTCATTAGATGAGCGTGAGCGTCATGAACAGGCATCTCTGCTGCTCGATATCCTGCCTCAAGCACTGCTCCGTTTGGAGGTATGTTCATTAGATGAGCGTCATGAACATGCATCTCTGCTGCTCGATATCCCGCCTCAGGCACTGCTTTGTTCGGAGGTATGTTCATTAGATGAGCTTCATGAACAGGCATCTCTGCCGCTTGATATCCTGCCTCAAGCACTGCTTTGTTTGGGGGTATGTTCATTAGATGAGCGTGAGCGTCATGAACAGGCATCTCTGCTGCTTGATATCCTGCCTCAAGCACTGCTTTGTTCGGAGGTATGGTAATTAGATGAGCGTGAGCGTCATGAACAGGCATCTCTGCTGCTTGATATCCCGCCTCAGGCACTGCTTTGTTTGGAGGTATGTTCATTAGATGAGCGTGTGCGTCATGGACAGGCATCTCTGCTGCTTGATATCCTGCCTCGAGCACTGCTCTGTTTGGAGGTATGTTCATTAGATGAGCGTGAGCGTCATTAGCAGGCATCTCTGCTGCTTGATATCCTGCCTCAAGCACTGCTTTGTTTGAAGGTATGTTCATAAGATGAGCGTGAGCGTCATGAACAGGCATCTCTGCTGCTTGATATCCTGCCTCAGGCACTGCTTTGTTCGGAGGTATGTTCATTAGATGAGCGTGAGCGTCATGAACAGGCATCTCTGCTGCTCGATATCCTGCCTCAAGCACTGCTTTGTTCGGAGGTATGTTCATCAGATGAGCGTGAGCGTCATGAACAGGCATCTCTGCCGCTTGATATCCTGCCTCAAGCACTGCTTCGTTTGGAGGTATGTTCATTAGATGAGCGTCATGAACAGGCATCTCTGCTGCTCGATATCCTGCCTCAGGCACTGCTTTGTTCGGAGGTATGTTCATCAGATGAGCGTGAGCGTCATGGACAGTCATCTCTGCTGCTTGATATCCTGCCTCGAGCACTGCTTTGTTCGGAGGTATGTTCATTAGATGAGCGTGAGCGTCATGAACAGGCATCTCTGCTGCTCGATATCCTGCCTCAAGCACTGCTTTGTTCGGAGGTATGTTCATTGGATGAGCGTGAGCAACATGAACAGGCATCTCTGCCGCTCGATATCCTGCCTCAGGCACTGCTTTGTTTGGAGGTATGTTCATTAGATGAGCGTGAGCGTCATGAACAGGCATCTCTGCTGCTCGATATCCTGCCTCAGGCACTGCTTTGTTTGGAGGTATGTTCATTAGATGAGCGACATGAACAGGCATCTCTGCTGCTTGATATCCTGCCTCAAGCACTGCTCTGTTCGGAGGTATGTTCATTAGATGAGCGTGAGCGTAATGAACAGGCATCTCTGCTGCTCGATATCCTGCCTCAAGCACTGCTTTGTTCGGAGGTATGTTCATTAGATGAGCGTGAGCGTCATGAACAGGCATCTCTGCTGCTCGATATCCTGCCTCAAGCGCTGCTTTGTTTGGAGGTATGTTCATTAGATGAGCGACATGAACAGGCATCTCTGCTGCTCGATATCCTGCCTCAAGCACTGCTTTGTTTGGAGGTATGTTCATTAGATGAGCGTGAGCATCATGAACAGGCATCTCTGCTGCTCGATATCCTGCCTCATGCAATGCTTTGTTCGAAGGTATGTTCATCAGATGAGCGTGAGCGTCATGAAGAGGCATCTCTGCTGCTCGATATCCTGCCTCAAGCACTGCTTTATTCGGAGGTATGTTCATTAGATGAGCGTGAGCGTCATGAATGGCATCTCTGCCGCTCGATATCCTGCCTCATGCACTGCTTTGTTCGGAGGTATGTTCATTAGATGAGCGTGAGCGACATGGACAGGCATCTCTGCTGCTCGATATCCTGCCTCAAGCACTGCTTTGTTTGGAGGTATGTTCATTAGATGAGCGTGAGCGTCATGAACAGGCATCTCTGCTGCTCGATATCCTGCCTCAAGCACTGCTTTGTTCGAAGGTATGTTCATTAGATGAGTGTCATGAACAGGCATCTCTGCCGCTCGATATCCTGCCTCAAGTACTGCTTTGTTCGGAGGTATGTTCATTAGATGAGCTTGAGCGTCATGAACAGGCATCTCCGCTCCTCGATATCCTGCCTCAGGCACTGCTTTGTTTGGAGGTATGTTCATTAGATGAGCGTGAGCGTCATGAACAGGCATCTCTGCTGCTCGATATCCTGCCTCAAGCACTGCTTTGTTTGGAGGTATGTTCATTAGATGAGCGACATGAACAGGCATCTCTGCTGCTTAATATCCTGCCTCAAGCACTGCTTGTTTGGAGGTATGTTCATTAGATGAACGAGAGCGTCATGAACAGGCATCTCTGCTGCTTGATATCCTGCCTCAAGCACTGCTCTGTTTGGAGGTATGTTCATAAGATGAGCGTGAGCTTCTTGGACAGGCATCTCTGCTGCTCGATATCCTGCCTCAAGCACTGCTTCGTTTGGAGGTATGTTCATTAGATGAGCGTGAGCGTCATGAACAGGCATCTCTGCTGCTTGATATCCTGCCTCAAGCACTGCTTTGTTTGGAGGTATGTTCATTAGATGAGCGTGAGCGACATGGACAGGCATCTCTGCTGCTCGATATCCTGCCTCAAGCACTGCTTTGTTTGAAGGTATGTTCATTGGATGAGCGTGAGCGTCATGAACAGGCATCTCTTCCAGTCGATATCCTGCCTCAAGCACTGCTTTGTTTGGAGGTATGTTCATTAGATGAGAGTGAGCGTCATGAACAGGCATTTCTGCCGCTCGATATCCTGCCTCTGGCACTGCTTTGTTTGGAGGTATGTTCATTAGATGAGCGTGAGCGTCATGAACAGGCCTCTCTGCTGCTCGATAACCTGCCTCAAGCACTGCTTTGTTTGGAGGTATGTTCATTAGATGAGCGTGAGCGTCATGAACAGGCTTCTCTGCTGCTTGATATCCTGCCTCAAGCACTGCTTTGTTTGGAGGTATGTTCATTAGATGAGCGTCATGAACATGCATCTCTGCTGCTCGATATCCTGCCTCAGGCACTGCTTTGTTTGCAGATATGTTCATTAGATGAGCGTGAGCGTCATGAACAGGCATCTCTGCCGCTCGATATCCTGCCTCAGGCACTGCTTTGTTTGGAGGTATGTTCATTAGATGAGCGTGAGCGTCATGAACAGGCATCTCTGCTGCTCGATATCCTGCCTCAGGCACTGCTTTGTTCGGAGGTATGTTCATTAGATGAGCGTGAGCGTCATGAACAGGCATTTCTCCTGCTCGATATACTGCCTCAGGCACTGCTTTGTTTGGAGGTATTTTCATTGGATGAGCGTGAGCGTAATGAACAGGCATCTCTGCTGCTTGATATCCTGCCTCAAGCACTGCTTTGTTTGGAGGTATGTTCATTAGATGAGCGTGAGCGTCATGAACGGGCATCTCTGCTGCTCGACATCCTGCCTCAAGCACTGCTTTGTTTGGAGGTATGTTCATTAGATGAGCGTTATGAACAGTCATCTCTGCCGCTTGATATCCTGCCTCAAGCACTGCTTTGTTCGGAGGTATGTTCATTAGATGAGCTTCATGAACAGGCATCTCTGCCGCTTGATATCCTTCCTCAAGCACTGCTTTTTTGGGGGTATGTTCATTAGATGAGCGTGAGCGTCATGAACAGGCATCTCTGCTGCTTGATATCCCACCTCAAGCACTGCTTTGTTTGGAGGTATGGTCATTAGATGAGCGTCATGAACAGGCATCTCTGCTGCTCGATATCCTGCCTCAAGCACTGCTTTGTTCGGAGGTATGTTCATCAGATGAGCGTGAGCGTCATGAACAGGCATCTCTGCCGCTTGATATCCTGCCTCAAGCACTGCTCCGTTTGGAGGTATGTTCATTGGATGAGCGTGAGCAACATGAACAGGCATCTCTGCTGCATGATATCCCGCCTCAAGCACTGCTTTGTTTGGAGGTGTGTTCATTGGATGAGCGTGAGCGACATGGACAGGCATCTCTGCTGCTCGATATCCTGCCTCAGGCACTGCTTTGTTTGGAGGTATGTTCATTAGATGAGCGTGAGCGTCATGAACAGGCATCTCTGCTGCTCGATATCCTGCCTCAGGCACTGTTTTGTTTGGAGGTATGTTCATTAGATGAGCGTGAGCGTCATGAACAGGCATCTCTGCTGCTCGATATCCCTACTCAGGCACTGCTTTGTTTGGAGGTATGTTCATTAGATGAGCGACATGAACAGGCATCTCTGCTGCTTGATATCCTGCCTCAAGCACTGCTTTGTTCGGAGGTATGTTCATTAGATGAGCGTGAGCGTAATGAACAGGCATCTCTGCTGCTCGATATCCTGCCTCAAGCACCGCTTTGTTCGGAGGTATGTTCATTAGATGAGCGTGAGCGTCATGAACAGGCATCTCTGCTGCTCGATATCCTGCCTCAAGCGCTGCTTCGTTTGGAGGTATGTTCATTAGATGAGCGATATGACCAGGCATCTCTGCTGCTTGATATCCTACCTCAGGCACTGCTTTGTTTGGAGGTATGTTCATTAGATGAGCGTGACCGACATGGACAGGCACCTCTGGTGCTTGATATCCTGCCCCAAGCACTGCTTTGTTTGAAGGTATGTTCATTAGATGAGCGTGAGCGACATGGACAGGCATCTCTGCTGCTCGATATCCTGCCTCAAGCACTGCTTTGTTCGGAGGTATGTTCATTAGATGAGCGTGAGCGACATGGACGGGCATCTCTGCTGCTCGATATCCTGCCTCAAGCACTGCTTTGTTCGGAGGTATGTTCATTGGATGAGCGTGAGCGACATGGACAGGCATCTCTGCTGCTCGATATCCTGCCTCGAGCACTGCTTTGTTTGGAGGTATGTTCATTAGATGAGCGTCATGAACAGGAATCTCTGCTGCTCGATATACTGCCTCAAGCACTGCTTTGTTTGAAGGTATGTTCATTAGATGAGCGTGAGCGACATGGACAGGCATCTCTGCTGCTCGATATCCTGCCTCAAGCACTGCTTTGTTTGAAGGTATGTTCATTAGATGAGCGTGAGCGACATGGACAGGCATCTCTGCTGCTCGATATCCTGCCTCAAGCACTGCTTTGTTCGGAGGAATGTTCATTAGATGAGCGTGAGCGTCATGGACAGGCATCTCTGCTGCTCGATATCCTGCCTCAAGCACTGCTTTGTTCGGAGGTATGTTCATTAGATACGCGTGAGCGACATTGACAGGCATCTCTGCTGCTCGATATCCTGCCTCAAGCACTGCTTTGTTCGGAGGTATGTTCATTAGATGAGCGTGAGCGACATGGACAGGCATCTCTGCTGCTCGATATCCTGCCTCAAGCACTGCTTTGTTCGGAGGTATGTTCATTAGATGAGCGTGAGCGACATGGACAGGCATCTCTGCTGCTCGATATTCTGCCTCAAGCACTGCTTTGTTCGGAGGTATGTTCATTAGATGAGCGTGAGCGACATGGACAGGCATCTCTGCTGCTCGATATCCTGCCTTAAGCACTGCTTTGTTTGGAGGTATGTTCATTAGATGAGCGTCATGAACAGGCATCTCTGCTGCTCGATATCTTGCCTCAAGCACTGCTTTATTCGGAGGTATGTTCATTAGATGAGCGTGAGCGTCATGAATGGCATCTCTGCCGCTCGATATCCTGCCTCATGCACTGCTTTGTTCGGAGGTATGTTCATTAGATGAGCGTGAGCGACATGGACAGGCATTTCTGCTGCTCGATATCCTGCCTCAAGCACTGCTTTGTTTGGAGGTATGTTCATTAGATGAGCGTGAGCGTCATGAATGGCATCTCTGCCGCTCGATATCCTGCCTCAAGCACTGCTTTGTTCAGAGGTATGTTCATTAGATGAGCGTGAGCGACATGGACAGGCATCTCTGCTGCTCGATATCGTGCCTCAGGCACTGCTTTGTTTGGAGGTATGTTCATTAGATGAGCGTGAGCTTCATGAACGGGCATCTCTGCTGCTCGATATCCTGCCTCAAGCACTGCTTTGTTCGAAGGTATGTTGAATAGATGATTGTCATGAACAGGCATCTCTGCCGCTCGATATCCTGCCTCAAGTACTGCTTTGTTCGGAGGTATGTTCATTAGATGAGCGTGAGCGTCATGAACAGGCATCTCCGCTCCTCGATATCCTGCCTCAGGCACTGCTTTGTTTGGAGGTATGTTCATTAGATGAGCGTGAGCGTCATGAACAGGCATCTCTGCTGCTCGATATCCTGCCTCAAGCACTGCTTTGTTTGGAGGTATGTTCATAAGATGAGCGACATGAACAGGCATCTCTGCTGCTTGATATCCTGCCTCAAGCACTGCTTTGTTTGGAGGTATGTTCATTAGATGAGCGTGAGCGTCATGAACAGGCATCTCTGCTGCTTGATATCCTGCCTCAAGCACTGCTCTGTTTGGAGGTATGTTCATTAGATGAGCATGAGCGTCTTGGACAGGCATCTCTGCTGCTCGATATCCTGCCTCAAGCACTGTTTTGTTTGGAGGTATGTTCATTAGATGAGCGTGAGCGTCATGAACAGGCATCTCTGCCGCTCGATATCCTGCCTCAAGCACTGCTTTGTTTGGAGGTATGTTCATTAGATGAGCGTTAGCGTCATAAACAGGCATCTCTGCCGCTCGATATCCTGCCTCAGGCACTGCTTTGTTTGGAGGCATGTTCATTAGATGAGCGTGAGCGTCATGAACAGGCATCTCTGCTGCTCGATATCCTGCCTCAAGCACTGCTCCGTTTGGAGGTATGTTCATTAGATGAGCGTGAGCGTCATGAACAGACATCTCTGCTGCTTGATATCCTGCCTCAAGCACTGCTCTGTTCGGGGGTATGTTCATTAGATGAGCGTGAGCGTCATGAACAGGCATCTCTGCTGCTTGATATCCTGCCTCAAGCACTGCTTTGTTTGGAGGTATGTTCATTAGATGAGCGTTAGCGTCATGAACAGGCATCTCTGCTGCTCGATATCCTGCCTCAAGCACTGCATTGTTTGGGGGTATGTTCATTAGATGGGCGTGAGCGACATGGACAGGCATCTCTGCCGCTCGATATCCTGCCTCAAGCACTGCTTTGTTTGGAGGTATGTTCATTAGATGGGCGTCATGAACATGCATCTCTGCTGCTCGATATCCCGCCTCAGGCACTGCTTTGTTCGGAGGTATGTTCATTAGATGAGCTTCATGAACAGGCATCTCTGCCGCTTGATATCCTGCCTCAAGCACTGCTTTGTTTGGGGATATGTTCATTAGATGAGCGTGAGCGTCATGAACAGGCATCTCTGCTGCTTGATATCCTGCCTCAAGCACTGCTTTGTTTGGAGGTATGGTCATTAGATGAGCGTCATGAACAGGCATCTCTGCTGCTCGATATCCTGCCTCAAGCACTGCTTTGTTCGGAGGTATGTTCATCAGATGAGCGTGAGCGTCATGAACAGGCATCTCTGCCGCTTGATATCCTGCCTCAAGCACTGCTTCGTTTGGAGGTATGTTCATTAGATGAGCGTGAGCGTCATGAACAGTCATCTCTGCTGCTTGATATCCTGCCTCGAGCACTGCTTTGTTCAGAGGTATGTTCATTAGATGAGCGTGAGCGTCATGAACAGGCATCTCTGCTGCTCGATATCCTGCCTCGAGCACTGCTTTGTTCGGAGGTATGTTCATTGGATGAGCGTGAGCAACATGAACAGGCATCTCTGCCGCTCGATATCCTGCCTCAGGCACTGCTTTGTTTGGAGGTATGTTCATTAGATGAGCGTGAGCGTCATGAACAGGCATCTCTGCTGCTCGATATCCTGCCTCAGGCACTGCTTTGTTTGGAGGTATGTTCATTAGATGAGCGACATGAACAGGCATCTCTGCTGCTTGATATCCTGCCTCAAGCACTGTTTGTTCGGAGGTATGTTCATAAGATGAGCGTGAGCGTAATGAACAGGCATCTCTGCTGCTCGATATCCTGCCTCAAGCACTGCTTTGTTCGGAGGTATGTTCATAAGATGAGCGTGATCGTCATGAACAGGCATCTCTGCTGCTCGATATCCTGCCTCAAGCGCTGCTTTGTTTGGAGGTATGTTCATTAGATGAGCGACATGAACAGGCATCTCTGCTGCTCGATATCCTGCCTCAAGCACTGCTTTGTTTGGGGGTATGTTCATTAGATGAGCGTGAGCATCATGAACAGGCATCTCTGCTGCTCGATATCCTGCCTCAGGCACTGCTTTGTTCGAAGGTATGTTCATCAGATGAGCGTGAGCGTCATGAAGAGGCATCTCTGCTGCTCGATATCCTGCCTCGAGCACTGCTTTATTCGGAGGTATGTTCATTAGATGAGCGTGAGCGTCATGAATGGCATCTCTGCCGCTCGATATCCTGCCTCATGCACTGCTTTGTTCGAAGGTATGTTCATTAGATGAGCGTGAGCGACATGGACAGGCATCTCTGCTGCTCGATATCCTGCCTCAAGCACTGCTTTGTTTGGAGGTATGTTCATTAGATGAGCGTGAGCTTCATGAACACGCATCTCTGCTGCTCGATATCCTGCCTCAGGCACTGCTTTGTTTGGAGGTATGTTCATTAGATGAGCGTGAGCGTCATGAACAGGCATCTCTGCTGCTCGATATCCTGCCTCAAGCACTGCTTCGTTTGGAGGTATGTTCATTAGATGAGCGACATGAACAGGCATCTCTGCTGCCTAATATCCTGCCTCAAGCACTGCTTGTTTGGAGGTATGTTCATTAGATGAGTTCGAGCGTCATGAACAGGCATCTCTGCTGCTTGATATCCTGCCTCAAGCACTGCTTTGTTTGGGGGTATGTTCATTAGATGAGCGTGAGCGACATGGACAGGCATCTCTGCTGCTCGATATCCTGCCTCAAGCACTGCTTTGTTTGGAGGTATGTTCATTAGATGAGCGTGAGCGACATGGACAGGCATCTCTGCTGCTCGATATCCTGCCTCAAGCACTGCTTTGTTTGGAGGTATGTTCATTAGATGAGCGTGAGCGTCATGAACAGGCATCTCTTCCAGTCGATATCCTGCCTCAAGCACTGCTTTGTTTGGAGGTATGTTCATTAGATGAGAGTGAGCGTCATGAACAGGCATCTCTGCCGCTCGATATCCTGCCTCTGGCACTGCTTTGTTTGGAGGTATGTTCATTAGATGAGCGTGAGCGTCATGAACAGGCATCTCTGCTGCTCGATAACCTGCCTCAAGCACTGCTTTGTTTGGAGGTATGTTCATTAGATGAGCGTGAGCGTCATGAACAGGCTTCTCTGCTGCTTGATATCCTGCCTCAAGCACAAATTTGTTTGGAGGTATGTTCATTAGATGAGCGTCATGAACATGCATCTCTGCTGCTCGATATCCTGCCTCAGGCACTGCTTTGTTTGGAGATATGTTCATTAGATGAGCGTGAGCGTCATGAACAGGCATCTCTGCCGCTCGATATCCTGCCTCAGGCACTGCTTTGTTTGGAGGTATGTTCATTAGATGAGCGTGAGCGTCATGAACAGGCATCTCTGCTGCTCGATATCCTGCCTCAGGCACTGCTTTGTTCGGAGGTATGTTCATTAGATGAGCGTGAGCGTCATGAACAGGCATTTCTCCTGCTCGATATACTGCCTCAGGCACTGCTTTGTTTGGAGGTATTCACATTAGATGAGCGTGAGCGTCATGAACAGGCATCTCTGCTGCTTGATATCCTGCCTCAAGCACTGCTTTGTTTGGAGGTATGTTCATTAGATGAGCGTGAGCGTCATGAACGGGCATCTCTGCTGCTCGACATCCTGCCTCAAGCACTGCTTTGTTTGGAGGTATGTTCATTAGATGAGCGTTATGAACAGGCATCTCTGCCGCTTGATATCCTGCCTCAAGCACTGCTTTGTTCGGAGGTATGTTCATCAGATGAGCTTCATGAACAGGCATCTCTGCCGCTTTATATCCTTCCTCAAGCCCTGCTTTGTTTGGGGGTATGTTCATTAGATGAGCGTGAGCGTCATGAACAGGCATCTCTGCTGCTTGATATCCCACCTCAAGCACTGCTTTGTTTGGAGGTATGGTCATTAGATGAGCGTCATGAACAGGCATCTCTGCTGCTCGATATCCTGCCTCAAGCACTGCTTTGTTCGGAGGTATGTTCATCAGATGAGCGTGAGCGTCATGAACAGGCATCTCTGCCGCTTGATGTCCTGCCTCAAGCACTGCTCCGTTTGGAGGTATGTTCATTGGATGAGCGTGAGCAACATGAACAGGCATCTCTGCTGCATGATATCCTGCCTCAAGCATTGCTTTGTTTGGAGGTGTGTTCATTAGATGAGCGTGAGCGACATGGACAGGCATCTCTGCTGCTCGATATCCTGCCTCAGGCACTGCTTTGTTCGGAGGTATGTCCATTAGATGAGCGTGAGCGTCATGAACGGGCATCTCTGCTGCTCGATATCCTGCCTCAAGCACTGCTTTGTTTGGAGGTATGTTCATTAGATGAGCGTGAGCGTCATGAAGAGGCATCTCTGCTGCTCGATATCCTGCCTCAAGCACTGCTTTATTCGGAGGTATGTTCATTAGATGAGCGTGAGCGTCATGAATGGCATCTCTGCCGCTCGATATCCTGCCTCATGCACTGCTTTGTTCGAAGGTATGTTCATTAGATGAGCGTGAGCGACATGGACAGGCATCTCTGCTGCTCGATATCCTGCCTCAAGCACTGCTTTGTTTGGAGGTATGTTCATTAGATGAGCGTGAGCGTCATGAACAGGCATCTCTGCTGCTCGATATCCTGCCTCAAGCACTGCTTTGTTCGAAGGTATGTTCATTAGATGAGTGTCATGAACAGGCATCTCTGCCGCTCGATATCCTGCGTCAAGTACTGCTTTGTTCGGAGGTATGTTCATCAGATGAGCTTGAGCGTCATGAACAGGCATCTCCGCTCCTCGATATCCTGCCTCAGGCACTGCTTTGTTTGGAGGTATGTTCATTAGATGAGCGTGAGCGACATGAACAGGCATCTCTGCTGCTCGATATCCTGCCTCAAGAACTGCTTTGTTTGGAGGTATGTTCATTAGATGAGCGACATGAACAGGCATCTCTGCTGCCTAATATCCTGCCTCAAGCACTGCTTGTTTGGAGGTATGTTCATTAGATGAGCGTGAGCGTCATGAACAGGCATCTCTGCTGCTTGATATCCTGCCTCAAGCACTGCTTTGTTTGGAGGTATGTTCATTAGATGAGCGTGAGCGACATGGACAGGCATCTCTGCTGCTCGATATCCTGCCTCAAGCACTGCTTTGTTTGGAGGTATGTTCATTAGATGAGCGTGAGCGTCATGAACAGGCATCTCTGCTGCTTGATATCCTGCCTCAAGCACTGCTTTGTTTGGAGGTATGTTCATTAGATGAGCGTGAGCGACATGGACAGGCATCTCTGCTGCTCGATATCCTGCCTCAAGCACTGCTTTGTTTGGAGGTATGTTCATTAGATGAGCGTGAGCGTCATGAACAGGCATCTCTTCCAGTCGATATCCTGCCTCAAGCACTGCTTTGTTTGGAGGTATGTTCATTAGATGAGAGTGAGCGTCATGAACAGGCATCTCTGCCGCTCGATATCCTGCCTCTGGCACTGCTTTGTTTGGAGGTATGTTCATTAGATGAGCGTGAGCGTCATGAACAGGCATCTCTGCTGCTCGATAACCTGCCTCAAGCACTGCTTTGTTTGGAGGTATGTTCATTAGATGAGCGTGAGCGTCATGAACAGGCTTCTCTGCTGCTTGATATCCTGCCTCAAGCACTGCTTTGTTTGGAGGTATGTTCATTAGATGAGCGTCATGAACATGCATCTCTGCTGCTCGATATCCTGCCTCAGGCACTGCTTTGTTTGGAGATATGTTCATTAGATGAGCGTGAGCGTCATGAACAGGCATCTCTGCCGCTCGATATCCTGCCTCAGGCACTGCTTTGTTTGGAGGTATGTTCATTAGATGAGCGTGAGCGTCATGAACAGGCATCTCTGCTGCTCGATATCCTGCCTCAGGCACTGCTTTGTTCGGAGGTATGTTCATTAGATGAGCGTGAGCGTCATGAACAGGCATTTCTCCTGCTCGATATACTGCCTCAGGCACTGCTTTGTTTGGAGGTATTTTCATTAGATGAGCGTGAGCGTCATGAACAGGCATCTCTGCTGCTTGATATCCTGCCTCAAGCACTGCTTTGTTTGGAGGTATGTTCATTAGATGAGCGTGAGCGTCATGAACGGGCATCTCTGCTGCTCGACATCCTGCCTCAAGCACTGCTTTGTTTGGAGGTATGTTCATTAGATGAGCGTTATGAACAGGCATCTCTGCCGCTTGATATCCTGCCTCAAGCACTGCTTTGTTCGGAGGTATGTTCATTAGATGAGCTTCATGAACAGGCATCTCTGCCGCTTGATATCCTTCCTCAAGCACTGCTTTGTTTGGGGGTATGTTCATTAGATGAGCGTGAGCGTCATGAACAGGCATCTCTGCTGCTTGATATCCCACCTCAAGCACTGCTTTGTTTGGAGGTATGGTCATTAGATGAGCGTCATGAACAGGCATCTCTGCTGCTCGATATCCTGCCTCAAGCACTGCTTTGTTCGGAGGTATGTTCATCAGATGAGCGTGAGCGTCATGAACAGGCATCTCTGCCGCTTGATATCCTGCCTCAAGCACTGCTCCGTTTGGAGGTATGTTCATTGGATGAGCGTGAGCAACATGAACAGGCATCTCTGCTGCATGATATCCTGCCTCAAGCACTGCTTTGTTTGGAGGTGTGTTCATTAGATGAGCGTGAGCGACATGGACAGGCATCTCTGCTGCTCGATATCCTGCCTCAGGCACTGCTTCGTTTGGAGGTATGTTCATTAGATGAGCGTGAGCGTCATGAACAGGCATCTCTGCTGCTCGATATCCTGCCTCAGGCACTGTTTTGTTTGGAGGTATGTTCATTAGATGAGCGTGAGCGTCATGAACAGGCATCTCTGCTGCTCGATATCCCTCCTCAGGCACTGCTTTGTTTGGAGGTATGTTCATTAGATGAGCGACATGAACAGGCATCTCTGCTGCTTGATATCCTGCCTCAAGCACTGCTTTGTTCGGAGGTATGTTCATTAGATGAGCGTGAGCGTAATGAACAGGCATCTCTGCTGCTCGATATCCTGCCTCAAGCACCGCTTTGTTCGGAGGTATGATCATTAGATGAGCGTGAGCGTCATGAACAGGCATCTCTGCTGCTCGATATCCTGCCTCAAGCGCTGCTTCGTTTGGAGGTATGTTCATTAGATGAGCGATATGAACAGGCATCTCTGCTGCTTGATATCCTACCTCAGGCACTGCTTTGTTTGGAGGTATGTTCATTAGATGAGCGTGACCGACATGGACAGGCATCTCTGCTGCTTGATATCCTGCCCCAAGCACTGCTTTGTTCGAAGGTATGTTCATTAGATGAGCGTGAGCGACATGGACAGGCATCTCTGCTGCTCGATATCCTGCCTCAAGCACTGCTTTGTTCGGAGGTATGTTCATCAGATGAGCGTGAGCGTCATGAACAGGCATCTCTGCCGCTTGATATCCTGCCTCAAGCACTGCTCCGTTTGGAGGTATGTTCATTGGATGAGCGTGAGCAACATGAACAGGCATCTCTGCTGCATGATATCCTGCCTCAAGCACTGCTTTGTTTGGAGGTGTGTTCATTAGATGAGCGTGAGCGACATGGACAGGCATCTCTGCTGCTCGATATCCTGCCTCAGGCACTGCTTTGTTCGGAGGTATGTTCATTAGATGAGCGTGAGCGTCATGAACAGGCATCTCTGCTGCTCGATATCCTGCCTCAAGCACTGCTTTGTTTGGAGGTATGTTCATTAGATGAGCGTGAGCATCATGAACAGGCATCTCTGCTGCTCGATATCCTGCCTCATGCACTGCTTTGTTCGGAGGTATGTTCATCAGATGAGCGTGAGCGTCATGAAGAGGCATCTCTGCTGCTCGATATCCTGCCTCAAGCACTGCTTTATTCGGAGGTATGTTCATTAGATGAGCGTGAGCGTCATGAATGGCATCTCTGCCGCTCGATATCCTGCCTCATGCACTGCTTTGTTCGAAGGTATGTTCATTAGATGAGCGTGAGCGACATGGACAGGCATCTCTGCTGCTCGATATCCTGCCTCAAGCACTGCTTTGTTTGGAGGTATGTTCATTAGATGAGCGTGAGCGTCATGAACAGGCATCTCTGCTGCTCGATATCCTGCCTCAAGCACTGCTTTGTTCGAAGGTATGTTCATTAGATGAGTGTCATGAACAGGCATCTCTGCCGCTCGATATCCTGCCTCAAGTACTGCTTTGTTCGGAGGTATGTTCATCAGATGAGCTTGAGCGTCATGAACAGGCATCTCCGCTCCTCGATATCCTGCCTCAGGCACTGCTTTGTTTGGAGGTATGTTCATTAGATGAGCGTGAGCGACATGAACAGGCATCTCTGCTGCTCGATATCCTGCCTCAAGCACTGCTTTGTTTGGAGGTATGTTCATTAGATGAGCGACATGAACAGGCATCTCTGCTGCCTAATATCCTGCCTCAAGCACTGCTTGTTTGGAGGTATGTTCATTAGATGAGCGTGAGCGTCATGAACAGGCATCTCTGCTGCTTGATATCCTGCCTCAAGCACTGCTTTGTTTGGAGGTATGTTCATTAGATGAGCGTGAGCGACATGGACAGGCATCTCTGCTGCTCGATATCCTGCCTCAAGCACTGCTTTGTTTGGAGGTATGTTCATTAGATGAGCGTGAGCGTCATGAACAGGCATCTCTGCTGCTTGATATCCTGCCTCAAGCACTGCTTTGTTTGGAGGTATGTTCATTAGATGAGCGTGAGCGACATGGACAGGCATCTCTGCTGCTCGATATCCTGCCTCAAGCACTGCTTTGTTTGGAGGTATGTTCATTAGATGAGCGTGAGCGTCATGAACAGGCATCTCTTCCAGTCGATATCCTGCCTCAAGCACTGCTTTGTTTGGAGGTATGTTCATTAGATGAGAGTGAGCGTCATGAACAGGCATCTCTGCCGCTCGATATCCT
Organism: Brachyptera risi; assembly: GCA_964007535.1. Classification (NCBI taxonomy): domain Eukaryota; kingdom Metazoa; phylum Arthropoda; class Insecta; order Plecoptera; family Taeniopterygidae; genus Brachyptera; species Brachyptera risi. Next base: position 8,130,199 of record OZ023332.1, read on the forward strand.
GCCTCTGGCACTGCTTTGTTTGGAGGTATGTTCATTAGATGAGCGTGAGCGTCATGAACAGGCATCTCTGCTGCTCGATAACCTGCCTCAAGCACTGCTTTGTTTGGAGGTATGTTCATTAGATGAGCGTGAGCGTCATGAACAGGCTTCTCTGCTGCTTGATATCCTGCCTCAAGCACTGCTTTGTTTGGAGGTATGTTCATTAGATGAGCGTCATGAACATGCATCTCTGCTGCTCGATATCCTGCCTCAGGCACTGCTTTGTTTGGAGATATGTTCATTAGATGAGCGTGAGCGTCATGAACAGGCATCTCTGCCGCTCGATATCCTGCCTCAGGCACTGCTTTGTTTGGAGGTATGTTCATTGGATGAGCGTGAGCGTCATGAACAGGCATCTCCGCTGCTCGATATCCTGCCTCAGGCACTGCTTTGTTCGGAGGTATGTTCATTAGATGAGCGTGAGCGTCATGAACAGGCATTTCTCCTGCTCGATATACTGCCTCAGGCACTGCTTTGTTTGGAGGTATTTTCATTAGATGAGCGTGAGCGTCATGAACAGGCATCTCTGCTGCTCGATATCCTGCCTCAAGCACTGCTTTGTTTGGAGGTATGTTCATTAGATGAGCGTGAGCGTCATGAACGGGCATCTCTGCTGCTCGACATCCTGCCTCAAGCACTGCTTTGTTTGGAGGTATGTTCATTAGATGAGCGTTATGAACAGGCATCTCTGCCGCTTGATATCCTGCCTCAAGCACTGCTTTGTTCGGAGGTATGTTCATTAGATGAGCTTCATGAACAGGCATCTCTGCCGCTTGATATCCTTCCTCAAGCACTGCTTTGTTTAGGGGTATGTTCATTAGATGAGCGTGAGCGTCATGAACAGGCATCTCTGCTGCTTGATATCCCACCTCAAGCACTGCTTTGTTTGGAGGTATGGTCATTAGATGAGTGTCATGAACAGGCATCTCTGCTGCTCGATATCCTGCCTCAAGCACTGCTTTGTTCGGAGGTATGTTCATCAGATGAGCGTGAGCGTCATGAACAGGCATCTCTGCCGCTTGATATCCTGCCTCAAGCACTGCTCCGTTTGGAGGTATGTTCATTGGATGAGCGTGAGCAACATGAACAGGCATCTCTGCTGCATGATATCCTGCCTCAAGCACTGCTTTGTTTGGAGGTGTGTTCATTAGATGAGCGTGAGCGACATGGACAGGCATCTCTGCTGCTCGATATCCTGCCTCAGGCACTGCTTTGTTTGGAGGTATGTTCATTAGATGAGCGTGAGCGTCATGAACAGGCATCTCTGCTGCTCGATATCCTGCCTCAGGCACTGTTTTGTTTGGAGGTATGTTCATTAGATGAGCGTGAGCGTCATGAACAGGCATCTCTGCTGCTCGATATCCCTCCTCAGGCACTGCTTTGTTTGGAGGTATGTTCATTAGATGAGCGACATGAACAGGCATCTCTGCTGCTTGATATCCTGCCTCAAGCACTGCTTTGTTCGGAGGTATGTTCATTAGATGAGCGTGAGCGTAATGAACAGGCATCTCTGCTGCTCGATATCCTGCCTCAAGCACCGCTTTGTTCGGAGGTATGATCATTAGATGAGCGTGAGCGTCATGAACAGGCATCTCTGCTGCTCGATATCCTGCCTCAAGCGCTGCTTCGTTTGGAGGTATGTTCATTAGATGAGCGATATGAACAGGCATCTCTGCTGCTTGATATCCTACCTCAGGCACTGCTTTGTTTGGAGGTATGTTCATTAGATGAGCGTGACCGACATGGACAGGCATCTCTGCTGCTTGATATCCTGCCCCAAGCACTGCTTTGTTCGAAGGTATGTTCATTAGATGAGCGTGAGCGACATGGACAGGCATCTCTGCTGCTCGATATCCTGCCTCAAGCACTGCTTTGTTCGGAGGTATGTTCATTAGATGAGCGTGAGCGACATGGACAGGCATCTCTGCTGCTCGATATTCTGCCTCAAGCACTGCTTTGATCGGAGGTATGTTCATTAGATGAGCGTGAGCGACATGGACAGGCATCTCTGCTGCTCGATATCCTGCCTCGAGCACTGCTTTGTTTGGAGGTATGTTCAATAGATGAGCGTCATGAACAGGCATCTCTGCTGCTCGATATACTGCCTCAAGCACTGCTTTTTTTGAAGGTATGTTCATTAGATGAGCGTAAGCGACATGGACAGGCATCTCTGCTGCTCGATATCCTGCCTCAAGCACTGCTTTGTTTAGAGGTGTGTTCATTAGATGAGCGTGAGCGACATGGACAGGCATGTCTGCTGCTTGATATCCTGCCTCAAGCACTGCTTTGTTTGAAGGTATGTTCATTAGATGAGCGTGAGCGACATGGACAGGCATCTCTGCTGCTCGATATCCTGCCTCAAGCACTGCTTTGTTCGGAGGAATGTTCATTAGATGAGCGTGAGCGTCATGAACAGACATCCCTGCTGCTCGATATCCTGCCTCGAGCACTGCTTTGTTCGGAGGTATGTTCATTAGATAAGCGTGAGCGACATGGACAGGCATCTCTGCTGCTCGATATCCTGCCTCAGGCACTGCTTTGTTCGGAGGTATGTCCATTAGATGAGCGTGAGCGTCATGAACAGGCATCTCTGCTGCTCGATATCCTGCCTCAAGCACTGCTTTGTTTGGAGGTATGTTCATTAGATGAGCGTGAGCGTCATGAAGAGGCATCTCTGCTGCTCGATATCCTGCCTCAAGCACTGCTTTATTCGGAGGTATGTTCATCAGATGAGCGTGAGCGTCATGAACAGGCATCTCTGCCGCTTGATATCCTGCCTCAAGCACTGCTCCGTTTGGAGGTATGTTCATTGGATGAGCGTGAGCAACATGAACAGGCATCTCTGCTGCATGATATCCTGCCTCAAGCACTGCTTTGTTTGGAGGTGTGTTCATTAGATGAGCGTGAGCGACATGGACAGGCATCTCTGCTGCTCGATATCCTGCCTCAGGCACTGCTTTGTTCGGAGGTATGTTCATTAGATGAGCGTGAGCGTCATGAACAGGCATCTCTGCTGCTCGATATCCTGCCTCAAGCACTGCTTTGTTTGGAGGTATGTTCATTAGATGAGCGTGAGCATCATGAACAGGCATCTCTGCTGCTCGATATCCTGCCTCATGCACTGCTTTGTTCGAAGGTATGTTCATCAGATGAGCGTGAGCGTCATGAAGAGGCATCTCTGCTGCTCGATATCCTGCCTCAAGCACTGCTTTATTCGGAGGTATGTTCATTAGATGAGCGTGAGCGTCATGAATGGCATCTCTGCCGCTCGATATCCTGCCTCATGCACTGCTTTGTTCGAAGGTATGTTCATTAGATGAGCGAGAGCGACATGGACAGGCATCTCTGCTGCTCGATATCCTGCCTCAAGCACTGCTTTGTTTGGAGGTATGTTCATTAGATGAGCGTGAGCGTCATGAACAGGCATCTCTGCTGCTCGATATCCTGCCTCAAGCACTGCTTTGTTCGAAGGTATGTTCATTAGATGAGTGTCATGAACAGGCATCTCTGCCGCTCGATATCCTGCCTCAAGTACTGCTTTGTTCGGAGGTATGTTCATCAGATGAGCTTGAGCGTCATGAACAGGCATCTCCGCTCCTCGATATCCTGCCTCAGGCACTGCTTTGTTTGGAGGTATGTTCATTAGATGAGCGTGAGCGACATGAACAGGCATCTCTGCTGCTCGATATCCTGCCTCAAGCACTGCTTTGTTTGGAGGTATGTTCATTAGATGAGCGACATGAACAGGCATCTCTGCTGCCTAATATCCTACCTCAAGCACTGCTTGTTTGGAGGTATGTTCATTAGATGAGCGTGAGCGTCATGAACAGGCATCTCTGCTGCTTGATATCCTGCCTCAAGCACTGCTTTGTTTGGAGGTATGTTCATTAGATGAGCGTGAGCGACATGGACAGGCATCTCTGCTGCTCGATATCCTGCCTCAAGCACTGCTTTGTTTGGAGGTATGTTCATTAGATGAGCGTGAGCGTCATGAACAGGCATCTCTGCTGCTTGATATCCTGCCTCAAGCACTGCTTTGTTTGGAGGTATGTTCATTAGATGAGCGTGAGCGACATGGACAGGCATCTCTGCTGCTCGATATCCTGCCTCAAGCACTGCTTTGTTTGGAGGTATGTTCATTAGATGAGCGTGAGCGTCATGAACAGGCATCTCTTCCAGTCGATATCCTGCCTCAAGCACTGCTTTGTTTGGAGGTATGTTCATTAGATGAGAGTGAGCGTCATGAACAGGCATCTCTGCCGCTCGATATCCTGCCTCTGGCACTGCTTTGTTTGGAGGTATGTTCATTAGATGAGCGTGAGCGTCATGAACAGGCATCTCTGCTGCTCGATAACCTGCCTCAAGCACTGCTTTGTTTGGAGGTATGTTCATTAGATGAGCGTGAGCGTCATGAACAGGCTTCTCTGCTGCTTGATATCCTGCCTCAAGCACTGCTTTGTTTGGAGGTATGTTCATTAGATGAGCGTCATGAACATGCATCTCTGCTGCTCGATATCCTGCCTCAGGCACTGCTTTGTTTGGAGATATGTTCATTAGATGAGCGTGAGCGTCATGAACAGGCATCTCTGCCGCTCGATATCCTGCCTCAGGCACTGCTTTGTTTGGAGGTATGTTCATTGGATGATCGTGAGCGTCATGAACAGGCATCTCCGCTGCTCGATATCCTGCCTCAGGCACTGCTTTGTTCGGAGGTATGTTCATTAGATGAGCGTGAGCGTCATGAACAGGCATTTCTCCTGCTCGATATACTGCCTCAGGCACTGCTTTGTTTGGAGGTATTTTCATTAGATGAGCGTGAGCGTCATGAACAGGCATCTCTGCTGCTTGATATCCTGCCTCAAGCACTGCTTTGTTTGGAGGTATGTTCATTAGATGAGCGTGAGCGTCATGAACGGGCATCTCTGCTGCTCGACATCCTGCCTCAAGCACTGCTTTGTTTGGAGGTATGTTCATTAGATGTGCGTTATGAACAGGCATCTCTGCCGCTTGATATCCTGCCTCAAGCACTGCTTTGTTCGGAGGTATGTTCATTAGATGAGCTTCATGAACAGGCATCTCTGCCGCTTGATATCCTTCCTCAAGCACTGCTTTGTTTGGGGGTATGTTCATTAGATGAGCGTGAGCGTCATGAACAGGCATCTCTGCTGCTTGATATCCCACCTCAAGCACTGCTTTGTTTGGAGGTATGGTCATTAGATGAGCGTCATGAACAGGCATCTCTGCTGCTCGATATCCTGCCTCAAGCACTGCTTTGTTCGGAGGTATGTTCATCAGATGAGCGTGAGCGTCATGAACAGGCATCTCTGCCGCTTGATATCCTGCCTCAAGCACTGCTCCGTTTGGAGGTATGTTCATTGGATGAGCGTGAGCAACATGAACAGGCATCTCTGCTGCATGATATCCTGCCTCAAGCACTGCTTTGTTTGGAGGTGTGTTCATTAGATGAGCGTGAGCGACATGGACAGGCATCTCTGCTGCTCGATATCCTGCCTCAGGCACTGCTTTGTTTGGAGGTATGTTCATTAGATGAGCGTGAGCGTAATGAACAGGCATCTCTGCTGCTCGATATCCTGCCTCAGGCACTGTTTTGTTTGGAGGTATGTTCATTAGATGAGCGTGAGCGTCATGAACAGGCATCTCTGCTGCTCGATATCCCTCCTCAGGCACTGCTTTGTTTGGAGGTATGTTCATTAGATGATCGACATGAACAGGCATCTCTGCTGCTTGATATCCTGCCTCAAGCACTGCTTTGTTCGGAGGTATGTTCATTAGATGAGCGTGAGCGTAATGAACAGGCATCTCTGCTGCTCGATATCCTGCCTCAAGCACCGCTTTGTTCGGAGGTATGATCATTAGATGAGCGTGAGCGTCATGAACAGGCATCTCTGCTGCTCGATATCCTGCCTCAAGCGCTGCTTCGTTTGGAGGTATGTTCATTAGATGAGCGATATGAACAGGCATCTCTGCTGCTTGATATCCTACCTCAGGCACTGCTTTGTTTGGAGGTATGTTCATTAGATGAGCGTGACCGACATGGACAGGCATCTCTGCTGCTTGATATCCTGCCCCAAGCACTGCTTTGTTCGAAGGTATGTTCATTAGATGAGCGTGAGCGACATGGACAGGCATCTCTGCTGCTCGATATCCTGCCTCAAGCACTGCTTTGTTCGGAGGTATGTTCATTAGATGAGCGTGAGCGACATGGACAGGCATCTCTGCTGCTCGATATTCTGCCTCAAGCACTGCTTTGATCGGAGGTATGTTCATTAGATGAGCGTGAGCGACATGGACAGGCATCTCTGCTGCTCGATATCCTGCCTTGAGCACTGCTTTGTTTGGAGGTATGTTCAATAGATGAGCGTCATGAACAGGCATCTCTGCTGCTCGATATACTGCCTCAAGCACTGCTTTTTTTGAAGGTATGTTCATTAGATGAGCGTGAGCGACATGGACAGGCATCTCTGCTGCTCGATATCCTGCCTCAAGCACTGCTTTGTTTAGAGGTGTGTTCATTAGATGAGCGTGAGCGACATGGACAGGCATGTCTGCTGCTTGATATCCTGCCTCAAGCACTGCTTTGTTTGAAGGTATGTTCATTAGATGAGCGTGAGCGACATGGACAGGCATCTCTGCTGCTCGATATCCTGCCTCAAGCACTGCTTTGTTCGGAGGAATGTTCATTAGATGAGCGTGAGCGTCATGAACAGGCATCCCTGCTGCTCGATATCCTGCCTCGAGCACTGCTTTGTTCGGAGGTATGTTCATTAGATAAGCGTGAGCGACATGGACAGGCATCTCTGCTGCTCGATATCCTGCCTCAGGCACTGCTTTGTTCGGAGGTATGTCCATTAGATGAGCGTGAGCGTCATGAACAGGCATCTCTGCTGCTCGATATCCTGCCTCAAGCACTGCTTTGTTTGGAGGTATGTTCATTAGATGAGCGTGAGCGTCATGAAGAGGCATCTCTGCTGCTCGATATCCTGCCTCAAGCACTGCTTTATTCGGAGGTATGTTCATCAGATGAGCGTGAGCGTCATGAACAGGCATCTCTGCCGCTTGATATCCTGCCTCAAGCACTGCTCCGTTTGGAGGTATGTTCATTGGATGAGCGTGAGCAACATGAACAGGCATCTCTGCTGCATGATATCCTGCCTCAAGCACTGCTTTGTTTGGAGGTGTGTTCATTAGATGAGCGTGAGCGACATGGACAGGCATCTCTGCTGCTCGATATCCTGCCTCAGGCACTGCTTTGTTCGGAGGTATGTTCATTAGATGAGCGTGAGCGTCATGAACAGGCATCTCTGCTGCTCGATATCCTGCCTCAAGCACTGCTTTGTTTGGAGGTATGTTCATTAGATGAGCGTGAGCGACATGGACAGGCATCTCTGCTGCTCGATATCCTGCCTCAAGCACTGCTTTGATCGGAGGAATGTTCATTAGATGAGCGTGAGCGTCATGAACAGGCATCCCTGCTGCTCGATATCCTGCCTCGAGCACTGCTTTGTTCGGAGGTATGTTCATTAGATAAGCGTGAGCGACATGGACAGGCATCTATGCTGCTCGATATCCTGCCTCAAGCACTGCTTTGTTCGGAGGTATGTTCATTAGATGAGCGTGAGCGACATGGACAGGCATCTCTGCTGGTCGATATCCTGCCTCAAGCACTGCTTTGTTCGGAGGTATGTTCATTACATGAGCGTGAGCGACATGGACAGGCATCTCTGCTGCTCGATATTCTGCCTCAAGCACTGCTTTGTTCGGAGGTATGTTCATTAGATGAGCGTGAGCGACATGGACCGGCATCTCTGCTGCTCGATATCCTGCCTTAAGCACTGCTTTGTTTGGAGGTATGTTCATTAGATGAGCGTCATGAACAGGCAACTCTGCTGCTCGATATCCTGCCTCAAGCACTGCTTTGTCCGGAGGAATGTTCATTAGATGAGCGTGAGCGTCATGAACAGGCATCTCTGCTGTTCGATATCCTGCCTCAAGCACTGCTTTGTTTGGAGGTATGTTCATTAGATGAGCGTGAGCGTCATGAACAGGCATCTCTGCTGCTTGATATCCTGCCTCAAGCACTGCTTTGTTCAGAGGTATGTTCATCAGATGAGCGTGAGGAACATGGACAGGCATCTCTGCCGCTCGATATCCTGCCTTAAGCACTGCTTTGTTTGGAGGTGTGTTTATTGGATGAGCGTGAGCGTCATGAACAGGCATCTCTGCTGCTTGATATCCTGCCTCAAGCACTGCTTTGTTCGGAGGTATGTTCATTAGATGAGCGTGAGCGTCATGAACAGGCATCTCTGCTGCTTGATATCCTGCCTCAAGCACTGCTTCGTTTGGAGGTATGTTCATCAGATGAGCGTGAGCGACATGGACAGGCATCTCTGCCGCTCGATATCCTGCCTCAAGCACTGCTTCGTTTTGAGGTGTGTTTATTGGATGAGCGTGAGCGACATGAACAGGCATCTCTGCTGTTCGATATCCTGCCTCAAGCACTGCTTTGTTTGCAGGTATGTTCATTAGATGAGCGTGAGCGTCATGAACAGACATCTCTGCTGCTCGATATCCTGCCTCAAGCACTGATTTGTTCAGAGGTATGTTCATTGGATGAGCGTGAGCGACATGAACAAGCATCTCCGCTGCTCGATATCCTGCCTCAAGCACTGCTTTGTTTAGAGGTATGTTCATAAGATGAGTGAAATGAACAGGCATCTCTGCTGCTTGATATCTTGCCTAAAGCACTGCTTTGTTTGGAGGTATGTTCATTAGATGAGCATGAGCGTCATGAACAGGCATCTCTGCCGCTCGATATCCTGCCTTAACCACTGCTTTGTTTGGAGGTATGTTCATAAGATGAGCGTGAGCGTCATGAACAGGCATCTCTGCTGCTCGATATCCTGCCTCATTCACTGCTTCGTTCGAAGGTATGTTCATCAGATGAGCGTGAGCGTCATAACAGGCATCTCTGCTGCTCGATATCCTGCCTCAAGCACTGATTTGTTCGGAGGTATGTTCCTTAGATGAGCGTGAGCGTCATGAACAGGCATCTCTGCTGCTCGATATCCTGCCTCAAGCACTGCTTTGTTTGGAGGTATGTTCATTAGATGAGCGTGAGCGACATGGACAGGCATCTCTGCCGCTCGATATCCTGCCTCAAGCACTGCTTTGTTCAGAGGTATGTTCATTAGATGAGCGTGAGCGACATGGACAGGCATCTCTGCTGCTCGATATCCCGCCTCAAGCACTGCTTTGTTTGGAGGTATGTTCATTAGATGAGCGTGAGCTTCATGAACAGGCATCTCTGCTGCTTGATATACTGCCTCAAGCACTGCTCTGTTTGGAGATATGTTCATTAAATGAGCGTAAGCGTCATGAACAGGCATCTCTGCCTCTTGATATCCTGCCTCAAGCACTGCTTCGTTTGGAGGTATGTTCATCAGATGAGCGTGAGCGTCATGAACAGGCATCTCTGCTGCTTGATATCCTGCCTCGAGCACTGCTTTTTTCGGAGGTATGTTCATTAGATGAGCGTGAGCGTCATGAACAGGCATCTCCGCTGCTCGATATCCTGCCCCAAGCACTGCTTTGTTCGGAGGTATGTTCATTGGATGAGCGTGAGCAACATGAACAGGCATCTCTGCCGCTCGATATCCTGCTACAGGCACTGCTTTGTTTGGAGGTATGTTCATTAGATGAGCGTGAGCGTCATGAACAGGCATCTCTGCTGCTCGATATCCTGCCTCAGGCACTGCTTTGTTTGGAGGTATGTTCATTAGATGAGCGACATGAACAGGCATCTCTGCTGCTTGATATCCTGCCTCAAGCACTGCTTTGTTCGGAGGTATGTTCATTAGATGAGCGTGAGCGTAATGAACAGGCATCTCTGCTGCTCGATATCCTGCCTCAAGCACTGCTTTGTTCGGAGGAATGTTCATAAGATGAGCGTGAGCGTCATGAACAGGCATCTCTGCTGCTCGATATCCTGCCTCAAGCACTGCTTTGTTCGGAGGTATGTTCATTAGATGAGCGTGAGCGTAATGAACAGGCATCTCTGCCGCTTGATATCCTGCCTCAAGCACTGCTTTGTTCGGAGGTATGTTTATTAGATGAGCGTGAGCGTCTTGGACAGGCATCTCTGCTGCTCGATATCCTGCCTCAAGCACTGCTTTGTTTGGAGGTATGTTCATCAGATGAGCGTGAGCGTCATAACAGGCATCTCTGCTGCTCGATATCCTGCCTCAAGCACTGCTTTGTTCGGAGGTATGTTCCATAGATGAGCGTGAGCGTCATGAACAGGCATCTCTGCTGCTCGATATCCTGCCTCAAGCACTGCTTTGTTTGGAGGTATGTTCATTAGATGAGCGTGAGCGACATGGACAGGCATCTCTGCCGCTCGATATCCTGCCTCAAGCACTGCTTTGTTCAGAGGTATGTTCATTAGATGAGCGTGAGCGACATGGACAGGCATCTCTGCTGCTCGATATCCCGCCTCAAGCACTGCTTTGTTTGGAGGTATGTTCATTAGATGAGCGTGAGCGTCATGAACAGGCATCTCTGCTGCTTGATATCCTGCCTCAAGCACTGCTCCTTTTGGAGGTATGTTCATTAAATGAGCGTAGGCGTCATGAACAGGCATCTCTGCCGCTTGATATCCTGCCTCAAGCACTGCTTCGTTTGGAGGTATGTTCATTAGACGAGCGTAATGAACAGGCGTCTCTGCCGCTTGATATCCTGCCTCAAGCACTGCTTTGTCCGGAGGTATGTTCATTAGATGAGCTTCATGAACAGGCATCTCTGCCGCTCGATATCCTGCCTCAGGCACTGCTTTGTTTGGAGGTATGTTCATTAGATGAGCGTCATGAACAGGCATCTCTGCTGCTCGATATCCTGCCTCAGGCACTGCTTTGTTTGGAGGTATGTTCATTAGATGAGCGTGAGCGTCATGAATGGCATCTCTGCCGCTTGATATCCTGCCTCAAGCACTGCTTTGTTCGGAGGTATGTTCATTAGATGAGCGTGAGCGTCATGAACAGGCATCTCTGCTGCTCGATATCCTGCCTCAAGCGCTGCTTCGTTTGGAGGTATGTTCATTAGATGAGCGACATGAACAGGCATCTCTGCAGCTTGAAATCTCGCCTCAGGCACTGCTTTGTTTGGAGGTATGTTCATTAGATGAGCGTGAGCGACATGGACAGGCATCTCTGCTGCTTGATATCCTGCCTAAAGCACTGCTTTGTTTGGAGGTATGTTCATTAGATGAGCATGAGCGTCATGAACAGGCATCTCTGCCGCTCGATATCCTGCCTTAACCACTGCTTTGTTTGGAGGTATGTTCATTAGATGAGCGTCATGAACAGGCATCTCTGCTGCTCGATATACTGCCCCAAGCACTGTTCTGTTCGGAGGTATGTTCATTAGATGAGAGTGAGCGTCATGAACAGGCATCTCTGCTGCTCGATATCCTGCCTCAAGCACTGATTTGTTCGGAGGTATGTTCCTTAGATGAGCGTGAGCGTCATGAACAGGCATCTCTGCTGCTCGATATCCTGCCTCAAGCACTGCTTTGTTTGGAGGTATGTTCATTAGATGAGCGTGAGCGACATGGACAGGCATCTCTGCCGCTCGATATCCTGCCTCAAGCACTGCTTTGTTCAGAGGTATGTTCATTAGATGAGCGTGAGCGACATGGACAGGCATCTCTGCTGCTCGATATCCCGCCTCAAGCACTGCTTTGTTTGGAGGTATGTTCATTAGATGAGCGTGAGCTTCATGAACAGGCATCTCTGCTGCTTGATATACTGCCTCAAGCACTGCTCTGTTTGGAGATATGTTCATTAAATGAGCGTAAGCGTCATGAACAGGCATCTCTGCCTCTTGATATCCTGCCTCAAGCACTGCTTCGTTTGGAGGTATGTTCATCAGATGAGCGTGAGCGTCATGAACAGGCATCTCTGCTGCTTGATATCCTGCCTCGAGCACTGCTTTTTTCGGAGGTATGTTCATTAGATGAGCGTGAGCGTCATGAACAGGCATCTCCGCTGCTCGATATCCTGCCCCAAGCACTGCTTTGTTCGGAGGTATGTTCATTGGATGAGCGTGAGCAACATGAACAGGCATCTCTGCCGCTCGATATCCTGCTACAGGCACTGCTTTGTTTGGAGGTATGTTCATTAGATGAGCGTGAGCGTCATGAACAGGCATCTCTGCTGCTCGATATCCTGCCTCAGGCACTGCTTTGTTTGGAGGTATGTTCATTAGATGAGCGACATGAACAGGCATCTCTGCTGCTTGATATCCTGCCTCAAGCACTGCTTTGTTCGGAGGTATGTTCATTAGATGAGCGTGAGCGTAATGAACAGGCATCTCTGCTGCTCGATATCCTGCCTCAAGCACTGCTTTGTTCGGAGGAATGTTCATAAGATGAGCGTGAGCGTCATGAACAGGCATCTCTGCTGCTCGATATCCTGCCTCAAGCACTGCTTTGTTCGGAGGTATGTTCATTAGATGAGCGTGAGCGTAATGAACAGGCATCTCTGCCGCTTGATATCCTGCCTCAAGCACTGCTTTGTTCGGAGGTATGTTTATTAGATGAGCGTGAGCGTCTTGGACAGGCATCTCTGCTGCTCGATATCCTGCCTCAAGCACTGCTTTGTTTGGAGGTATGTTCATCAGATGAGCGTGAGCGTCATAACAGGCATCTCTGCTGCTCGATATCCTGCCTCAAGCACTGCTTTGTTCGGAGGTATGTTCCATAGATGAGCGTGAGCGTCATGAACAGGCATCTCTGCTGCTCGATATCCTGCCTCAAGCACTGCTTTGTTTGGAGGTATGTTCATTAGATGAGCGTGAGCGACATGGACAGGCATCTCTGCCGCTCGATATCCTGCCTCAAGCACTGCTTTGTTCAGAGGTATGTTCATTAGATGAGCGTGAGCGACATGGACAGGCATCTCTGCTGCTCGATATCCCGCCTCAAGCACTGCTTTGTTTGGAGGTATGTTCATTAGATGAGCGTGAGCGTCATGAACAGGCATCTCTGCTGCTTGATATCCTGCCTCAAGCACTGCTCCTTTTGGAGGTATGTTCATTAAATGAGCGTAGGCGTCATGAACAGGCATCTCTGCCGCTTGATATCCTGCCTCAAGCACTGCTTCGTTTGGAGGTATGTTCATTAGACGAGCGTAATGAACAGGCGTCTCTGCCGCTTGATATCCTGCCTCAAGCACTGCTTTGTCCGGAGGTATGTTCATTAGATGAGCTTCATGAACAGGCATCTCTGCCGCTCGATATCCTGCCTCAGGCACTGCTTTGTTTGGAGGTATGTTCATAAGATGAGCGTGAGCGTCATGAACAGGCATCTCTGCTGCTCGATATCCTGCCTCAGGCACTGCTTTGTTTGGAGGTATGTTCATTAGATGAGCGTGAGCGTCATGAATGGCATCTCTGCCGCTTGATATCCTGCCTCAAGCACTGCTTTGTTCGGAGGTATGTTCATTAGATGAGCGTGAGCGTCATGAACAGGCATCTCTGCTGCTCGATATCCTGCCTCAAGCGCTGCTTCGTTTGGAGGTATGTTCATTAGATGAGCGACATGAACAGGCATCTCTGCAGCTTGAAATCTCGCCTCAGGCACTGCTTTGTTTGGAGGTATGTTCATTAGATGAGCGTGAGCGACATGGACAGGCATCTCTGCTGCTTGATATCCTGCCTCAAGCACTGCTTTGTTTGGAGGTGTGTTCATTGGATGAGCCTGAGCGACATGGACAGGCATCTCTGCCGCTCGATATCCTGCCTTAACACTGCTTTGTTTGGAGGTATGTTCATTAGATGAGCGTCATGAACAGGCATCTCTGCTGCTCGATATACTGCCCCAAGCACTGTTCTGTTCGGAGGTATGTTCATTAGATGAGAGTGAGCGTCATGAACAGGCATCTCTGCTGCTCGATATCCTGCCTCATGCACTGCTTTGTTCGGGGGTATGTTCATCAGATGAGCGTGAGCGTCATGAACAGGCATCTCTGCTGCTCGATATCCTGCCTCAAGCACTGCTTTGTTTGGAGGTATGTTCATTAGATGAGCGTGAGCGTCATGAACAGACATCTCTGCTGCTCGATATCCTGCCTCAAGCACTGCTTTGTTTGGAGGTATGTTCATTAGATGAGCGTGAGCGTCATGAACAGGCATTTCTCCTGCTCGATATACTGCCTCAGGCACTGCTTTGTTTGGAGGTATTTTCATTAGATGAGCGTGAGCGTCATGAACAGGCATCTCTGCTGCTTGATATCCTGCCTCAAGCACTGCTTTGTTTGGAGGTATGTTCATTAGATGAGCGTGAGCGTCATGAACGGGCATCTCTGCTGCTCGACATCCTGCCTCAAGCACTGCTTTGTTTGGAGGTATGTTCATTAGATGAGCGTTATGAACAGGCATATCTGCCGCTTGATATCCTGCCTCAAGCACTGCTTTGTTCGGAGGTATGTTCATTAGATGAGCTTCATGAACAGGCATCTCTGCCGCTTGATATCCTTCCTCAAGCACTGCTTTGTTTGGGGGTATGTTCATTAGATGAGCGTGAGCGTCATGAACAGGCATCTCTGCTGCTTGATATCCCACCTCAAGCACTGCTTTGTTTGGAGGTATGGTCATTAGATGAGCGTCATGAACAGGCATCTCTGCTGCTCGATATCCTGCCTCAAGCACTGCTTTGTTCGGAGGTATGTTCATCAGATGAGCGTGAGCGTCATGAACAGGCATCTCTGCCGCTTGATATCCTGCCTCAAGCACTGCTCCGTTTGGAGGTATGTTCATTGGATGAGCGTGAGCAACATGAACAGGCATCTCTGCTGCATGATATCCTGCCTCAAGCACTGCTTTGTTTGGAGGTGTGTTCATTAGATGAGCGTGAGCGACATGGACAGGCATCTCTGCTGCTCGATATCCTGCCTCAGGCACTGCTTTGTTTGGAGGTATGTTCATTAGATGAGCGTGAGCGTCATGAACAGGCATCTCTGCTGCTCGATATCCTGCCTCAGGCACTGTTTTGTTTGGAGGTATGTTCATTAGATGAGCGTGAGCGTCATGAACAGGCATCTCTGCTGCTCGATATCCCTCCTCAGGCACTGCTTTGTTTGGAGGTATGTTCATTAGATGATCGACATGAACAGGCATCTCTGCTGCTTGATATCCTGCCTCAAGCACTGCTTTGTTCGGAGGTATGTTCATTAGATGAGCGTGAGCGTAATGAACAGGCATCTCTGCTGCTCGATATCCTGCCTCAAGCACCGCTTTGTTCG
Source organism: Brachyptera risi (assembly GCA_964007535.1). Lineage (NCBI taxonomy): Eukaryota > Metazoa > Arthropoda > Insecta > Plecoptera > Taeniopterygidae > Brachyptera > Brachyptera risi. The sequence continues at coordinate 8,145,555 of OZ023332.1, forward strand.
GAGGTATGATCATTAGATGAGCGTGAGCGTCATGAACAGGCATCTCTGCTGCTCGATATCCTGCCTCAAGCGCTGCTTCGTTTGGAGGTATGTTCATTAGATGAGCGATATGAACAGGCATCTCTGCTGCTTGATATCCTACCTCAGGCACTGCTTTGTTTGGAGGTATGTTCATTAGATGAGCGTGACCGACATGGACAGGCATCTCTGCTGCTTGATATCCTGCCCCAAGCACTGCTTTGTTCGAAGGTATGTTCATTAGATGAGCGTGAGCGACATGGACAGGCATCTCTGCTGCTCGATATCCTGCCTCAAGCACTGCTTTGTTCGGAGGTATGTTCATTAGATGAGCGTGAGCGACATGGACAGGCATCTCTGCTGCTCGATATTCTGCCTCAAGCACTGCTTTGATCGGAGGTATGTTCATTAGATGAGCGTGAGCGACATGGACAGGCATCTCTGCTGCTCGATATCCTGCCTTGAGCACTGCTTTGTTTGGAGGTATGTTCAATAGATGAGCGTCATGAACAGGCATCTCTGCTGCTCGATATACTGCCTCAAGCACTGCTTTTTTTGAAGGTATGTTCATTAGATGAGCGTGAGCGACATGGACAGGCATCTCTGCTGCTCGATATCCTGCCTCAAGCACTGCTTTGTTTAGAGGTGTGTTCATTAGATGAGCGTGAGCGACATGGACAGGCATGTCTGCTGCTTGATATCCTGCCTCAAGCACTGCTTTGTTTGAAGGTATGTTCATTAGATGAGCGTGAGCGACATGGACAGGCATCTCTGCTGCTCGATATCCTGCCTCAAGCACTGCTTTGTTCGGAGGAATGTTCATTAGATGAGCGTGAGCGTCATGAACAGGCATCCCTGCTGCTCGATATCCTGCCTCGAGCACTGCTTTGTTCGGAGGTATGTTCATTAGATAAGCGTGAGCGACATGGACAGGCATCTCTGCTGCTCGATATCCTGCCTCAGGCACTGCTTTGTTCGGAGGTATGTCCATTAGATGAGCGTGAGCGTCATGAACAGGCATCTCTGCTGCTCGATATCCTGCCTCAAGCACTGCTTTGTTTGGAGGTATGTTCATTAGATGAGCGTGAGCGTCATGAAGAGGCATCTCTGCTGCTCGATATCCTGCCTCAAGCACTGCTTTATTCGGAGGTATGTTCATCAGATGAGCGTGAGCGTCATGAACAGGCATCTCTGCCGCTTGATATCCTGCCTCAAGCACTGCTCCGTTTGGAGGTATGTTCATTGGATGAGCGTGAGCAACATGAACAGGCATCTCTGCTGCATGATATCCTGCCTCAAGCACTGCTTTGTTTGGAGGTGTGTTCATTAGATGAGCGTGAGCGACATGGACAGGCATCTCTGCTGCTCGATATCCTGCCTCAGGCACTGCTTTGTTCGGAGGTATGTTCATTAGATGAGCGTGAGCGTCATGAACAGGCATCTCTGCTGCTCGATATCCTGCCTCAAGCACTGCTTTGTTTGGAGGTATGTTCATTAGATGAGCGTGAGCGACATGGACAGGCATCTCTGCTGCTCGATATCCTGCCTCAAGCACTGCTTTGTTCGGAGGAATGTTCATTAGATGAGCGTGAGCGTCATGAACAGGCATCCCTGCTGCTCGATATCCTGCCTCGAGCACTGCTTTGTTCGGAGGTATGTTCATTAGATAAGCGTGAGCGACATGGACAGGCATCTATGCTGCTCGATATCCTGCCTCAAGCACTGCTTTGTTCGGAGGTATGTTCATTAGATGAGCGTGAGCGACATGGACAGGCATCTCTGCTGGTCGATATCCTGCCTCAAGCACTGCTTTGTTCGGAGGTATGTTCATTACATGAGCGTGAGCGACATGGACAGGCATCTCTGCTGCTCGATATCCTGCCTCAAGCACTGCTTTGTTCGGAGGTATGTTCATTAGATGAGCGTGAGCGACATGGACAGGCATCTCTGCTGCTCGATATCCTGCCTCAAGCACTGCTTTGTTCGGAGGTATGTTCATTAGATGAGCGTGAGCGACATGGACAGGCATCTCTGCTGCTCGATATCCTGCCTTAAGCACTGCTTTGTTTGGAGGTATGTTCATTAGATGAGCGTCATGAACAGGCAACTCTGCTGCTCGATATCCTGCCTCAAGCACTGCTTTGTCCTGAGGAATGTTCATTAGATGAGCGTGAGCGTCATGAACAGGCATCTCTGCTGTTCGATATCCTGCCTCAAGCACTGCTTTGTTTGGAGGTATGTTCATTAGATGAGCGTGAGCGTCATGAACAGGCATCTCTGCTGCTTGATATCCTGCCTCAAGCACTGCTTTGTTCAGAGGTATGTTCATCAGATGAGCGTGAGGAACATGGACAGGCATCTCTGCCGCTCGATATCCTGCCTTAAGCACTGCTTTGTTTGGAGGTGTGTTTATTGGATGAGCGTGAGCGTCATGAACAGGCATCTCTGCTGCTTGATATCCTGCCTCAAGCACTGCTTTGTTCGGAGGTATGTTCATTAGATGAGCGTGAGCGTCATGAACAGGCATCTCTGCTGCTTGATATCCTGCCTCAAGCACTGCTTCGTTTGGAGGTATGTTCATCAGATGAGCGTGAGCGACATGGACAGGCATCTCTGCCGCTCGATATCCTGCCTCAAGCACTGCTTCGTTTTGAGGTGTGTTTATTGGATGAACGTGAGCGACATGAACAGGCATCTCTGCTGTTCGATATCCTGCCTCAAGCACTGCTTTGTTTGCAGGTATGTTCATTAGATGAGCGTGAGCGTCATGAACAGACATCTCTGCTGCTCGATATCCTGCCTCAAGCACTGATTTGTTCAGAGGTATGTTCATTGGATGAGCGTGAGCGACATGAACAAGCATCTCCGCTGCTCGATATCCTGCCTCAAGCACTGCTTTGTTTAGAGGTATGTTCATAAGATGAGTGAAATGAACAGGCATCTCTGCTGCTTGATATCTTGCCTCAAGCACTGCTTTGTTTGGAGGTATGTTCATTAGATGAGCATGAGCGTCATGAACAGGCATCTCTGCCGCTCGATATCCTGCCTTAACCACTGCTTTGTTTGGAGGTATGTTCATAAGATGAGCGTGAGCGTCATGAACAGGCATCTCTGCTGCTCGATATCCTGCCTCATTCACTGCTTCGTTCGAAGGTATGTTCATCAGATGAGCGTGAGCGTCATAACAGGCATCTCTGCTGCTCGATATCCTGCCTCAAGCACTGATTTGTTCGGAGGTATGTTCCTTAGATGAGCGTGAGCGTCATGAACAGGCATCTCTGCTGCTCGATATCCTGCCTCAAGCACTGCTTTGTTTGGAGGTATGTTCATTAGATGAGCGTGAGCGACATGGACAGGCATCTCTGCCGCTCGATATCCTGCCTCAAGCACTGCTTTGTTCAGAGGTATGTTCATTAGATGAGCGTGAGCGACATGGACAGGCATCTCTGCTGCTCGATATCCCGCCTCAAGCACTGCTTTGTTTGGAGGTATGTTCATTAGATGAGCGTGAGCTTCATGAACAGGCATCTCTGCTGCTTGATATCCTGCCTCAAGCACTGCTCTGTTTGGAGATATGTTCATTAAATGAGCGTAAGCGTCATGAACAGGCATCTCTGCCTCTTGATATCCTGCCTCAAGCACTGCTTCGTTTGGAGGTATGTTCATCAGATGAGCGTGAGCGTCATGAACAGGCATCTCTGCTGCTTGATATCCTGCCTCGAGCACTGCTTTTTTCGGAGGTATGTTCATTAGATGAGCGTGAGCGTCATGAACAGGCATCTCCGCTGCTCGATATCCTGCCCCAAGCACTGCTTTGTTCGGAGGTATGTTCATTGGATGAGCGTGAGCAACATGAAAAGGCATCTCTGCCGCTCGATATCCTGCTACAGGCACTGCTTTGTTTGGAGGTATGTTCATTAGATGAGCGTGAGCGTCATGAACAGGCATCTCTGCTGCTCGATATCCTGCCTCAGGCACTGCTTTGTTTGGAGGTATGTTCATTAGATGAGCGACATGAACAGGCATCTCTGCTGCTTGATATCCTGCCTCAAGCACTGCTTTGTTCGGAGGTATGTTCATTAGATGAGCGTGAGCGTAATGAACAGGCATCTCTGCTGCTCGATATCCTGCCTCAAGCACTGCTTTGTTCCGAGGAATGTTCATAAGATGAGCGTGAGCGTCATGAACAGGCATCTCTGCTGCTCGATATCCTGCCTCAAGCACTGCTTTGTTCGGAGGTATGTTCATTAGATGAGCGTGAGCGTAATGAACAGGCATCTCTGCCGCTTGATATCCTGCCTCAAGCACTGCTTTGTTCGGAGGTATGTTTATTAGATGAGCGTGAGCGTCTTGGACAGGCATCTCTGCTGCTCGATATCCTGCCTCAAGCACTGCTTTGTTTGGAGGTATGTTCATCAGATGAGCGTGAGCGTCATAACAGGCATCTCTGCTGCTCGATATCCTGCCTCAAGCACTGCTTTGTTCGGAGGTATGTTCCATAGATGAGCGTGAGCGTCATGAACAGGCATCTCTGCTGCTCGATATCCTGCCTCAAGCACTGCTTTGTTTGGAGGTATGTTCATTAGATGAGCGTGAGCGACATGGACAGGCATCTATGCCGCTCGATATCCTGCCTCAAGCACTGCTTTGTTCAGAGGTATGTTCATTAGATGAGCGTGAGCGACATGGACAGGCATCTCTGCTGCTCGATATCCCGCCTCAAGCACTGCTTTGTTTGGAGGTATGTTCATTAGATGAGCGTGAGCGTCATGAACAGGCATCTCTGCTGCTTGATATCCTGCCTCAAGCACTGCTCCTTTTGGAGGTATGTTCATTAAATGAGCGTAGGCGTCATGAACAGGCATCTCTGCCGCTTGATATCCTGCCTCAAGCACTGCTTCGTTTGGAGGTATGTTCATTAGACGAGCGTCATGAACAGGCGTCTCTGCCGCTTGATATCCTGCCTCAAGCACTGCTTTGTCCGGAGGTATGTTCATTAGATGAGCTTCATGAACAGGCATCTCTGCCGCTCGATATCCTGCCTCAGGCACTGCTTTGTTTGGAGGTATGTTCATAAGATGAGCGTGAGCGTCATGAACAGGCATCTCTGCTGCTCGATATCCTGCCTCAGGCACTGCTTTGTTTGGAGGTATGTTCATTAGATGAGCGTGAGCGTCATGAATGGCATCTCTGCCGCTTGATATCCTGCCTCAAGCACTGCTTTGTTCGGAGGTATGTTCATTAGATGAGCGTGAGCGTCATGAACAGGCATCTCTGCTGCTCGATATCCTGCCTCAAGCGCTGCTTCGTTTGGAGGTATGTTCATTAGATGAGCGACATGAACAGGCATCTCTGCAGCTTGAAATCTCGCCTCAGGCACTGCTTTGTTTGGAGGTATGTTCATTAGATGAGCGTGAGCGACATGGACAGGCATCTCTGCTGCTTGATATCCTGCCTCAAGCACTGCTTTGTTTGGAGGTGTGTTCATTGGATGAGCCTGAGCGACATGGACAGGCATCTCTGCCGCTCGATATCCTGCCTTAACACTGCTTTGTTTGGAGGTATGTTCATTAGATGAGCGTCATGAACAGGCATCTCTGCTGCTCGATATACTGCCCCAAGCACTGTTCTGTTCGGAGGTATGTTCATTAGATGAGAGTGAGCGTCATGAACAGGCATCTCTGCTGCTCGATATCCTGCCTCATGCACTGCTTTGTTCGGGGGTATGTTCATCAGATGAGCGTGAGCGTCATGAACAGGCATCTCTGCTGCTCGATATCCTGCCTCAAGCACTGCTTTGTTTGGAGGTATGTTCATTAGATGAGCGTGAGCGTCATGAACAGACATCTCTGCTGCTCGATATCCTGCCTCAAGCACTGCTTTGTTTGGAGGTATGTTCATTAGATGAGCGTGAGCGTCATGAATGGCATCTCTGCCGCTCGATATCCTGCCTCAAGCACTGCTTTGTTCAGAGGTATGTTCATTAGATGAGCGTGAGCGACATGGACAATCATCTCTGCTGCTCGATATCGTGCCTCAAGCACTGCTTTGTTTGGAGGTATGTTCATTAGATGAGCGTGAGCTTCATGAACGGGCATCTCTGCTGCTCGATATCCTGCCTCAAGCACTGCTTTGTTCGAAGGTATGTTCATTAGATGATTGTCATGAACAGGCATCTCTGCCGCTCGATATCCTGCCTCAAGAACTGCTTTGTTCGGAGGTATGTTCATTAGATGAGCGTGAGCGTCATGAACAGGCATCTCCGCTCCTCGATATCCTGCCTCAGGCACTGCTTTGTTTGGAGGTATGTTCATTAGATGAGCGTGAGCGTCATGAACGGGCATCTCTGCTGCTCGATATCCTGCCTCAAGCACTGCTTTGTTTAGAGGTATGTTCATAAGATGAGCGACATGGACAGGCATCTCTGCCGCTCGATATCCTGCCTTAAGCACTGCTTTGTTTGGAGGTATGTTCATTAGATGAGCGTCATGAACAGGCATCTCTGCCGCTTGATATCCTGCCTCAAGCACTGCTTCGTTTGGAGGTATGTTCATTAGATGAGCGTGAGCGTCATGAACAGGCATCTCTGCTGCTTGATATCCTGCCTCGAGCACTGCTTTGTTTGGAGGTATGTTCATTAGATGAGCGTGAGCGTCATGAACAGGCATCTCTGCTGCTCGATATCCTGCCTCAAGCACTGCTTTGTTCGGAGGTATGTTCATTGGATGAGCGTGAGCAACATGAACAGGCATCTCTGCCGCTCGATATCCTGCCTCAGGCACTGCTTTGTTTGGAGGTATGTTCATTAGATGAGCGTGAGCATCATGAACAGGCATCTCTGCTGCTCGATATCCTGCCTCAGGCACTGCTTTGTTTGGAGGTATGTTCATTAGATGAGCGACATGAACGGGCATCTCTGCTGCTCGATATCCTGCCTCAAGCACTGCTTTGTTCGGAGGTATGTTCATTAGATGAGCGTGAGCATAATGAACAGGCATCTCTGCTGCTCGATATCCTGCCTCAAGCGCTGCTTTGTTCGGAGGTATGTTCATTAGATGAGCGTGAGCGTCATGAACAGGCATCTCTGCTGCTTGATATCGTGCCTCAAGAACTGCTCTGTTTGGAGGTATTAAATGAGCGTGAGCGTCATGAACAGGCATCTCTGCCGCTTGATATCCTGCCTCAAGCACTGCTTCGTTTGGAGGTATGTTCATTAGATGAGCGTGAGCGTCACGAACAGGCATCTCTGCTGCTCGATATCCTGCCTCAAGCACTGCTTTGTTTGGAGGTATGTTCATTAGATGAGCGTGAGCGTCATGAATGGCATCTCTGCCGCTCGATATCCTGCCTCAAGCACTGCTTTGTTCAGAGGTATGTTCATTAGATGAGCGTGAGCGACATGGACAGGCATCTCTGCTGCTCGATATCCTGCCTCAAGCACTGCTTTGTTTGGAGGTATGTTCATTAGATGAGCGTGAGCGTCATGAACGGGCATCTCTGCTGCTCGATATCCTGCCTCAAGCACTGCTTTGTTTGGAGGTATGTTCATTAGATGAGCGTCATGAACAGGCGTCTCTGCCGCTCGATATCCTGCCTCAAGCACTGCTCCGTTCGGAGGTATGTTCATTAGATGAGCTTCATGAACAGGCATCTCTGCCGCTCGATATCCTGCCTCAGGCACTGCTTTGTTTGGAGGTATGTTCATAAGATGAGCGTGAGCGTCATGAACAGGCATCTCTGCTGCTCGATATCCTGCCTCAGGCACTGCTTTGTTTGGAGGTATGTTCATTAGATGAGCGACATGAACAGGCATCTCTGCTGCTTGATATCCTGCCTCAAGCACTGCTTTGTTCGGAGGTATGTTCATTAGATGAGCGTGAGCGTAATGAACAGGCATCTCTGCTGCTCGATATCCTGCCTCAAGCACTGCTTTGTTCGGAGGTATGTTCATTAGATGAGCGTGAGCGTCATGAACAGGCATCTCTGCTGCTCGTTATCCTGCCTCAAGCGCTGCTTCGTTTGGAGGTATGTTCATTAGATGAGCGACATGAACAGGCATCACTGCAGCTTGAAATCTCGCCTCAGGCACTGCTTTGTTTGGAGGTATGTTCATTAGATGAGCGTGAGCGACATGGACAGGCATCTCTGCTGCTTGATATCCTGCCTCAAGCACTGCTTTGTTTGGAGGTGTGTTCATTGGATGAGCGTGAGCGACATGGACAGGCATCTCTGCCGCTCGATATCCTGCCTTAAGCACTGCTTTGTTTGGAGGTATGTTCATTAGATGAGCGTCATGAACAGGCATCTCTGCTGCTCGATATACTGCCTCAAGCACTGCTTTGTTTGGAGGTTTGTTCATTAGATGAGCGTGAGCGTCATGAACATACATCTCTGCTGCTCGATATCCTGCCTCAAGCACTGCTTTGTTTGGAGGTATGTTCATTAGATGAGCGTGAGCGTCATGAATGGCATCTCTGCCGCTCGATATCCTGCCTCAAGCACTGCTTTGTTCAGAGGTATGTTCATTAGATGAGCGTGAGCGACATGGACAGGCATCTCTGCTGCTCGATATCGTGCCTCGAGCACTGCTTTGTTTGGAGGTATGTTCATTAGATGAGCGTGAGCTTCATGAACGGGCATCTCTGCTGCTCGATATCCTGCCTCAAGCACTGCTTTGTTCGAAGGTATGTTCATTAGATGATTGTCATGAACAGGCATCTCTGCCGCTCGATATCCTGCCTCAAGTACTGCTTTGTTCGGAGGTATGTTCATTAGATGAGCGTGAGCGTCATGAACAGGCATCTCCGCTCCTCGATATCCTGCCTCAGGCACTGCTTGGTTTGGAGGTATGTTCATGAGATGAGCGTGAGCGTCATGAACAGGCATCTCTGCTGCTCGATATCCTGCCTCAAGCACTGCTTTGTTTGGAGGTATGTTCATAAGATGAGCGACATGAACAGGCATCTCTGCTGCTTGATATCCTGCCTCAAGCACTGCTTTGTTTGAAGGTATGTTCATTAGATGAGCGTGAGCGTCATGAACAGGCATCTCTGCTGCTTGATATCCTGCCTCAAGCACTGCTTTGTTCGGAGGTATGTTCATTAGATGAGCATGAGCGTCATGAACAGGCATCTCTGCCGCTCGATATCCTGCCTCAAGCACTGCTATGTTTGGAGGTATGTTCATTAGATGAGCGTGAGCGTCATGAACAGGCATCTCTGCCGCTCGATATCCTGCCTCAGGCACTGCTTTGTTTGGAGGCATGTTCATTAGATGAGCGTGAGCGTCATGAACAGGCATCTCTGCTGCTCGATATCCTGCCTCAAGCACTGCTCCGTTTGGAGGTATGTTCATTAAATGAGCGTCATGAACATGCATCTCTGCTGCTCGATATCCTGCCTCAGGCACTGCTCTGTTTGGAGGTATGTTCATTAGATGAGCGTGAGCGTCTTGGACAGGCATCTCTGCTGCTCGATATCCTGCCTCAAGCACTGCTTTGTCTGGAGGTATGTTCATTAGATGAGCGTGAGCGTCATGAACAGGCATCTCTGCCGCTCGATATCCTGCCTCAAGCACTGCTTTGTTCGAGGGTATGTTCATTAGATGAGCATGAGCGTCATGAACAGGCATCTCTGCCGCTCGATATCCTGCCTCAAGCACTGCTATGTTTGGAGGTATGTTCATTAGATGAGCGTGAGCGTCATGAACAGGCATCTCTGCCGCTCGATATCCTGCCTCAGGCACTGCTTTGTTTGGAGGCATGTTCATTAGATGAGCGTGAGCGTCATGAACAGGCATCTCTGCTGCTCGATATCCTGCCTCAAGCACTGCTCCGTTTGGAGGTATGTTCATTAGATGAGCGTCATGAACATGCATCTCTGCTGCTCGATATCCTGCCTCAGGCACTGCTCTGTTTGGAGGTATGTTCATTAGATGAGCGTGAGCGTCTTGGACAGGCATCTCTGCTGCTCGATATCCTGCCTCAAGCACTGCTTTGTCTGGAGGCATGTTCATTAGATGAGCGTGAGCGTCATGAACAGGCATCTCTGCTGCTCGATATCCTGCCTCAAGCACTGCTCCGTTTGGAGGTATGTTCATTAGATGAGCGTCATGAACATGCATCTCTGCTGCTCGATATCCCGCCTCAGGCACTGCTTTGTTCGGAGGTATGTTCATTAGATGAGCTTCATGAACAGGCATCTCTGCCGCTTGATATCCTGCCTCAAGCACTGCTTTGTTTGGGGGTATGTTCATTAGATGAGCGTGAGCGTCATGAACAGGCATCTCTGCTGCTTGATATCCTGCCTCAAGCACTGCTTTGTTTGGAGGTATGGTAATTAGATGAGCGTGAGCGTCATGAACAGGCATCTCTGCTGCTTGATATCCCGCCTCAGGCACTGCTTTGTTTGGAGGTATGTTCATTAGATGAGCGTGTGCGTCATGAACAGGCATCTCTGCTGCTTGATATCCTGCCTCAAGCACTGCTCTGTTTGGAGGTATGTTCATTAGATGAGCGTGAGCGTCATTAGCAGGCATCTCTGCTGCTTGATATCCTGCCTCAAACACTGCTTTGTTTGAAGGTATGTTCATAAGATGAGCGTGAGTGTCATGAACAGGCATCTCTGCTGCTCGATATCCTGCCTCAGGCACTGCTTTGTTCGGAGGTATGTTCATTAGATGAGCGTGAGCGTCATGAACAGGCATCTCTGCTGCTCGATATCCTGCCTCAAGCACTGCTTTGTTCGGAGGTATGTTCATCAGATGAGCGTGAGCGTCATGAACAGGCATCTCTGCCGCTTGATATCCTGCCTCAAGCACTGCTTCGTTTGGAGGTATGTTCATTAGATGAGCGTCATGAACGGGCATCTCTGCTGCTCGATATCCTGCCTCAGGCACTGCTTTGTTCGGAGGTATGTACATTAGATGAGCGTGAGCGTCATGGACAGTCATCTATGCTGCTTGATATCCTGCCTCGAGCACTGCTTTGTTCGGAGGTATGTTCATTAGATGAGCGTGAGCGTCATGAACAGGCATCTCTGCTGCTCGATATCCTGCCTCAAGCACTGCTTTGTTCGGAGGTATGTTCATTGGATGAGCGTGAGCAACATGAACAGGCATCTCTGCCGCTCGATATCCTGCCTCAGGCACTGCTTTGTTTGGAGGTATGTTCATTAGATGAGCGTGAGCGTCATGAACAGGCATCTCTGCTGCTCGATATCCTGCCTCAGGCACTGCTTTGTTTGGAGGTATGTTCATTAGATGAGCGACATGAAGAGGCATCTCTGCTGCTTGATATCCTGCCTCAAGCACTGCTTTGTTCGGAGGTATGTTCATTAGATGAGCGTGAGCGTAATGAACAGGCATCTCTGCTGCTCGATATCCTGCCTCAAACACTGCTTTGTTCGGAGGTATGTTCATTAGATGAGCGTGAGCGTCATGAACAGGCATCTCTGCTGCTCGATATCCTGCCTCAAGCGCTGCTTTGTTTGGAGGTATGTTCATCAGATGAGCGACATGAACAGGCATCTCTGCTGCTCGATATCCTGCCTCAAGCACTGCTTTGTTTGGAGGTATGTTCATTAGATGAGCGTGAGCATCATGAACAGGCATCTCTGCTGCTCGATATCCTGCCTCATGCACTGCTTTGTTCGAAGGTATGTTCATCAGATGAGCGTGAGCGTCATGAAGAGGCATCTCTGCTGCTCGATATCCTGCCTCAAGCACTGCTTTATTCGGAGGTATGTTCATTAGATGAGCGTGAGCGTCATGAATGGCATCTCTGCCGCTCGATATCCTGCCTCATGCACTGCTTTGTTCGGAGGTATGTTCATTAGATGAGCGTGAGCGACATGGACAGGCATCTCTGCTGCTCGATATCCTGCCTCAAGCACTGCTTTGTTTGGAGGTATGTTCATTAGATGAGCGTGAGCGTCATGAACAGGCATCTCTGCTGCTCGATATCCTGCCTCAAGCACTGCTTTGTTCGAAGGTATGTTCATTAGATGAGTGTCATGAACAGGCATCTCTGCCGCTCGATATCCTGCCTCAAGTACTGCTTTGTTCGGAGGTATGTTCATTAGATGAGCTTGAGCGTCATGAACAGGCATCTCCGCTCCTCGATATCCTGCCTCAGGCACTGCTTTGTTTGGAGGTATGTTCATTAGATGAGCGTGAGCGTCATGAACAGGCATCTCTGCTGCTCGATATCCTGCCTCAAGCACTGCTTTGTTTGGAGGTATGTTCATTAGATGAGCGACATGAACAGGCATCTCTGCTGCTTAATATCCTGCCTCAAGCACTGCTTGTTTGGAGGTATGTTCATTAGATGAGCGAGAGCGTCATGAACAGGCATCTCTGCTGCTTGATATCCTGCCTCAAGCACTGCTCTGTTTGGAGGTATGTTCATAAGATGAGCGTGAGCTTCTTGGACAGGCATCTCTGCTGCTCGATATCCTGCCTCAAGCACTGCTTCGTTTGGAGGTATGTTCATTAGATGAGCGTGAGCGTCATGAACAGGCATCTCTGCTGCTTGATATCCTGCCTCAAGCACTGCTTTGTTTGGAGGTATGTTCATTAGATGAGCGTGAGCGACATGGACAGGCATCTCTGCTGCTCGATATCCTGCGTCAAGCACTGCTTTGTTTGAAGGTATGTTCATTGGATGAGCGTGAGCGTCATGAACAGGCATCTCTTCCAGTCGATATCCTGCCTCAAGCACTGCTTTGTTTGGAGGTATGTTCATTAGATGAGAGTGAGCGTCATGAACAGGCATCTCTGCCGCTCGATATCCTGCCTCTGGCACTGCTTTGTTTGGAGGTATGTTCATTAGATGAGCGTGAGCGTCATGAACAGGCATCTCTGCTGCTCGATAACCTGCCTCAAGCACTGCTTTGTTTTGAGGTATGTTCATTAGATGAGCGTGAGCGTCATGAACAGGCTTCTCTGCTGCTTGATATCCTGCCTCAAGCACTGCTTTGTTTGGAGGTATGTTCATTAGATGAGCGTCATGAACATGCATCTCTGCTGCTCGATATCCTGCCTCAGGCACTGCTTTGTTTGCAGATATGTTCATTAGATGAGCGTGAGCGTCATGAACAGGCATCTCTGCCGCTCGATATCCTGCCTCAGGCACTGCTTTGTTTGGAGGTATGTTCATTAGATGAGCGTGAGCGTCATGAACAGGCATCTCTGCTGCTCGATATCCTGCCTCAGGCACTGCTTTGTTCGGAGGTATGTTCATTAGATGAGCGTGAGCGTCATGAACAGGCATTTCTCCTGCTCGATATACTGCCTCAGGCACTGCTTTGTTTGGAGGTATTTTCATTAGATGAGCGTGAGCGTAATGAACAGGCATCTCTGCTGCTTGATATCCTGCCTCAAGCACTGCTTTGTTTGGAGGTATGTTCATTAGATGAGCGTGAGCGTCATGAACGGGCATCTCTGCTGCTCGACATCCTGCCTCAAGCACTGCTTTGTTTGGAGGTATGTTCATTAGATGAGCGTTATGAACAGGCATCTCTGCCGCTTGATATCCTGCCTCAAGCACTGCTTTGTTCGGAGGTATGTTCATTAGATGAGCTTCATGAACAGGCATCTCTGCCGCTTGATATCCTTTCTCAAGCACTGCTTTTTTTGGGGGTATGTTCATTAGATGAGCGTGAGCGTCATGAACAGGCATCTCTGCTGCTTGATATCCCACCTCAAGCACTGCTTTGTTTGGAGGTATGGTCATTAGATGAGCGTCATGAACAGGCATCTCTGCTGCTCGATATCCTGCCTCAAGCACTGCTTTGTTCGGAGGTACGTTCATCTGATGAGCGTAAGCGTCATGAACAGGCATCTCTGCCGCTTGATATCCTGCCTCAAGCACTGCTCCGTTTGGAGGTATGTTCATTGGATGAGCGTGAGCAACATGAACAGGCATCTCTGCTGCATGATATCCTGCCTCAAGCACTGCTTTGTTTGGAGGTGTGTTCATTGGATGAGCGTGAGCGACATGGACAGGCATCTCTGCTGCTCGATATCCTGCCTCAGGCACTGCTTTGTTTGGAGGTATGTTCATTAGATGAGCGTGAGCGTCATGAACAGGCATCTCTGCTGCTCGATATCCTGCCTCAGGCACTGTTTTGTTTGGAGGTATGTTCATTAGATGAGCGTGAGCGTCATGAACAGGCATCTCTGCTGCTCGATATCCCTCCTCAGGCACTGCTTTGTTTGGAGGTATGTTCATTAGATGAGCGACATGAACAGGCATCTCTGCTGCTTGATATCCTGCCTCAAGCACTGCTTTGTTCGGAGGTATGTTCATTAGATGAGCGTGAGCGTAATGAACAGGCATCTCTGCTGCTCGATATCCTGCCTCAAGCACCGCTTTGTTCGGAGGTATGTTCATTAGATGAGCGTGAGCGTCATGAACAGGCATCTCTGCTGCTCGATATCCTGCCTCAAGCGCTGCTTCGTTTGGAGGTATGTTCATTAGATGAGCGATATGAACAGGCATCTCTGCTGCTTGATATCCTACCTCAGGCACTGCTTTGTTTGGAGGTATGTTCATTAGATGAGCGTGACCTACATGGACAGGCATCTCTGCTGCTTGATATCCTGCCCCAAGCTCTGCTTTGTTTGAAGGTATGTTCATTAGATGAGCGTGAGCGACATGGACAGGCATCTCTGCTGCTCGATATCCTGCCTCAAGCACTGCTTTGTTCGGAGGTATGTTCATTAGATGAGCGTGAGCGACATGGACGGGCATCTCTGCTGCTCGATATCCTGCCTCAAGCACTGCTTTGTTCGGAGGTATGTTCATTAGATGAGCGTGAGCGACATGGACAGGCATCTCTGCTGCTCGATATCCTGCCTCGAGCACTGCTTTGTTTGGAGGTATGTTCATTAGATGAGCGTCATGAACAGGCATCTCTGCTGCTCGATATACTGCCTCAAGCACTGCTTTGTTTGAAGGTATGTTCATTAGATGAGCGTGAGCGACATGGACAGGCATCTCTGCTGCTCGATATCCTGCATCAAGCAATGCTTTGTTTGGAGGTGTGTTCATTAGATGAGCGTGAGCGACATGGACAGGCATGTCTGCTACTTGATATCCTGCCTCAAGCACTGCTTTGTTTGAAGGTATGTTCATTAGATGAGCGTGAGCGACATGGACAGGCATCTCTGCTGCTCGATATCCTGCCTCAAGCACTGCTTTGTTCGGAGGAATGTTCATTAGATGAGCGTGAGCGTCATGGACAGGCATCTCTGCTGCTCGATATCCTGCCTCAAGCACTGCTTTGTTCGGAGGTATGTTCATTAGATAAGCGTGAGCGACATGGACAGGCATCTCTGCTGCTCGATATCCTGCCTCAAGCACTGCTTTGTTCGGAGGTATGTTCATTAGATGAGCGTGAGCGACATGGACAGGCATCTCTGCTGCTCGATATCCTGCCTCAAGCACTGCTTTGTTCGGAGGTATGTTCATTAGATGAGCGTGAGCGACATGGACAGGCATCTCTGCTGCTCGATATCCTGCCTCAAGCACTGCTTTGTTCGGAGGTATGTTCATTAGATGAGCGTGAGCGACATGGACAGGCATCTCTGCTGCTCGATATTCTGCCTCAAGCACTGCTTTGTTCGGAGGTATGTTCATTAGATGAGCGTGAGCGACATGGACAGGCATCTCTGCTGCTCGATATCCTGCCTTAAGCACTGCTTTGTTTGGAGGTATGTTCATTAGATGAGCGTCATGAACAGGCATCTCTGCTGCTCGATATCCTGCCTCAAGCACTGCTTTATTCGGAGGTATGTTCATTAGATGAGCGTGAGCGTCATGAATGGCATCTCTGCCGCTCGATATCCTGCCTCATGCACTGCTTTGTTCGGAGGTATGTTCATTAGATGAGCGTGAGCGACATGGACAGGCATCTCTGCTGCTCGATATCCTGCCTCAAGCACTGCTTTGTTTGGAGGTATGTTCATTAGATGAGCGTGAGCGTCATGAATGGCATCTCTGCCGCTCGGTATCCTGCCTCAAGCACTGCTTTGTTCAGAGGTATGTTCATTAGATGAGCGTGAGCGACATGGACAGGCATCTCTGCTGCTCGATATCGTGCCTCAAGCACTGCTTTGTTTGGAGGTATGTTCATTAGATGAGCGTGAGCTTCATGAACGGGCATCTCTGCTGCTCGATATCCTGCCTCAAGCACTGCTTTGTTCGAAGGTATGTTCATTAGATGATTGTCATGAACAGGCATCTCTGCCGCTCGATATCCTGCCTCAAGTACTGCTTTGTTCGGAGGTATGTTCATTAGATGAGCGTGAGCGTCATGAACAGGCATCTCCGCTCCTCGATATCCCGCCTCAGGCACTGCTTTGTTTGGAGGTATGTTCATTAGATGAGCGTGAGCGTCATGAACAGGCATCTCTGCTGCTCGATATCCTGCCTCAAGCACTGCTTTGTTTGGAGGTATGTTCATAAGATGAGCGACATGAACAGGCATCTCTGCTGCTTGATATCCTGCCTCAAGCACTGCTTTGTTTGGAGGTATGTTCATTAGATGAGCGTGAGCGTCATGAACAGGCATCTCTGCTGCTTGATATCCTGCCTCAAGCACTGCTCTGTTTGGAGGTATGTTCATTAGATGAGCATGAGCGTTTTGGACAGGCATCTCTGCTGCTCGATATCCTGCCTCAAGCACTGTTTTGTTTGGAGGTATGTTCATTAGATGAGCGTGAGCGTCATGGACAGGCATCTCTGCCGCTCGATATCCTGCCTCAAGCACTGCTTTGTTTGGAGGTATGTTCATTAGATGAGCGTGAGCGTCATGAACAGGCATCTCTGCCGCTCGATATCCTGCCTCAGGCACTGCTTTGTTTGGAGGCATGTTCATTAGATGAGCGTGAGCGTCATGAACAGGCATCTCTGCTGCTCGATATCCTGCCTCAAGCACTGCTCCGTTTGGAGGTATGTTCATTAGATGAGCGTGAGCGTCATGAACAGGCATCTCTGCTGCTTGATATCCTGCCTCAAGCACTGCTTTGTTCGGGGGTATGTTCATTAGATGAGCGTGAACGTCATGAACAGGAATCTCTGCTGCTTGATATCCTGCCTCAAGCACTGCTTTGTTTGGAAGTATGTTCATTAGATGAGCGTTAGCGTCATGAACAGGCATCTCTGCTGCTCGATATCCTGCCTCAAGCACTGCTTTGTTTGGGGGTATGTTCATTAGATGGGCGTGAGCGACATGGACAGGCATCTCTGCCGCTCGATATCCTGCCTCAAGCACTGCTTTGTTTGGAGGTATGTTCATTAGATGGGCGTCATGAACATGCATCTCTGCTGCTCGATATCCCGCCTCAGGCACTGCTTTGTTTGGAGGTATGGTCATTAGATGAGCGTCATGAACAGGCATCTCTGCTGCTCGATATCCTGCCTCAAGCACTGCTTTGTTCGGAGGTATGTTCATCAGATGAGCGTGAGCGTCATGAACAGGCATCTCTGCCGCTTGATATCCTGCCTCAAGCACTGCTTCGTTTGGAGGTATGTTCATTAGATGAGCGTGAGCGTCATGAACAGTCATCTCTGCTGCTTGATATCCTGCCTCGAGCACTGCTTTGTTCAGAGGTATATTCATTAGATGAGCGTGAGCGTCATGAACAGGCATCTCTGCTGCTCGATATCCTGCCTCAAGCACTGCTTTGTTCGGAGGTATGTTCATTGGATGAGCGTGAGCAACATGAACAGGCATCTCTGCCGCTCGATATCCTGCCTCAGGCACTGCTTTGTTTGGAGGTATGTTCATTAGATGAGCGTGAGCGTCATGAACAGGCATCTCTGCTGCTCGATATCCTGCCTCAGGCACTGCTTTGTTTGGAGGTATGTTCATTAGATGAGCGACATGAACAGGCATCTCTGCTGCTTGATATCCTGCCTCAAGCACTGTTTGTTCGGAGGTATGTTAATAAGATGAGCGTGAGCGTAATGAACAGGCATCTCTGCTGCTCGATATCCTGCCTCAAGCACTGCTTTGTTCGGAGGTATGTTCATTAGATGAGCGTGAGCGTCATGAACAGGCATCTCTGCTGCTCGATATCCTGCCTCAAGCGCTGCTTTGTTTGGAGGTATGTTCATTAGATGAGCGACATGAACAGGCATCTCTGCTGCTCGATATCCTGCCTCAAGCACTACTTTGTTTGGAGGTATGTTCATTAGATGAGCGTGAGCATCATGAACAGGCATCTCTGCTGCTCGATATCCTGCCTCATGCACTGCTTTGTTCGAAGGTATGTTCATCAGATGAGCGTGAGCGTCATGAAGAGGCATCTCTGCTGCTCGATATCCCGCCTCAAGAACTGCTTTATTCGGAGGTATGTTCATTAGATGAGCGTCAGCGTCATGAATGGCATCTCTGCCGCTCGATATCCTGCCTCATGCACTGCTTTGTTCGAAGGTATGTTCATTAGATGAGCGTGAGCGAAATGGACAGGCATCTCTGCTGCTCGATATCCTGCCTCAAGCACTGCTTTGTTTGGAGGTATGTTCATTAGATGAGCGTGAGCGTCATGAACAGGCATCTCTGCTGCTCGATATCCTGCCTCAAGCACTGCTTTGTTCGAAGGTATGTTCATTAGATGAGTGTCATGAACAGGCATCTCTGCCGCTCGATATCCTGCCTCAAGTACTGCTTTGTTCGGAGGTATGTTCATTAGATGAGCTTGAGCGTCATGAACAGGCATCTCCGCTCCTCGATATCCTGCCTCAGGCACTGCTTTGTTTGGAGGTATGTTCATTAGATGAGCGTGAGCGTCATGAACAGGCATCTCTGCTGCTCGATATCCTGCCTCAAGCACTGCTTTGTTTGGAGGTATGTTCATTAGATGAGCGACATGAACAGGCATCTCTGCTGCCTAATATCCTGCCTCAAGCACTGCTTGTTTGGAGGTATGTTCATTAGATGAGCTGGAGCGTCATGAACAGGCATCTCTGCTGCTTGATATCCTGCCTCAAGCACTGCTTTGTTTGGAGGTATGTTCATTAGATGAGCGTGAGCGACATGGACAGGCATCTCTGCTGCTCGATATCCTGCCTCAAGCACTGCTTTGTTTGGAGGTATGTTCATTAGATGAGCGTGAGCGTCATGAACAGGCATCTCTGCTGCTTGATATCCTGCCTCAAGCACTGCTTTGTTTGGAGGTATGTTCATTAGATGAGCGTGAGCGACATGGACAGGCATCTCTGCTGCTCGATATCCTGCCTCAAGCACTGCTTTGTTTGGAGGTATGTTCATTAGATGAGCGTGAGCGTGATGAACAGGCATCTCTTCCAGTCGATATCCTGCCTCAAGCACTGCTTTGTTTGGAGGTATGTTCATTAGATGAGAGTGAGCGTCATGAACAGGCATCTCTGCCGCTCGATATCCTGCCTCTGGCACTGCTTTGTTTGGAGGTATGTTCATTAGATGAGCGTGAGCGTCATGAACAGGCTTCTCTGCTGCTTGATATCCTGCCTCAAGCACTGCTTTGTTCGGAGGTATGTTCATTAGATGAGCGTCATGAACATGCATCTCTGCTGCTCGAAATCCTGCCTCAGGCACTGCTTTGTTTGGAGATATGTTCATTAGATGAGCGTGAGCGTCATGAACAGGCATCTCTGCCGCTCGATATCCTGCCTCAGGCACTGCTTTGTTTGGAGGTATGTTCATTAGATGAGCGTGAGCGTCATGAACAGGCATCTCTGCTGCTCGATATCCTGCCTCAGGCACTGCTTTGTTCGGAGGTATGTTCATTAGATGAGCGTGAGCGTCATGAACAGGCATTTCTCCTGCTCGATATACTGCCTCAGGCACTGCTTTGTTTGGAGGTATTTTCATTAGATGAGCGTGAGCGTCATGAACAGGCATCTCCGCTGCTTGATATCCTGCCTCAAGCACTGCTTTGTTTGGAGGTATGTTCATTAGATGAGCGTGAGCGTCATGAACGGGCATCTCTGCTGCTCGACATCCTGCCTCAAGCACTGCTTTGTTTGGAGGTATGTTCATTAGATGAGCGTTATGAACAGGCATCTCTGCCGCTTGATATCCTGCCTCAAGCACTGCTTTGTTCGGAGGTATGTTCATTAGATGAGCTTCATGAACAGGCATCTCTGCCGCTTGATATCCTTCCTCAAGCACTGCTTTGTTTGGGGGTATGTTCATTAGATGAGCGTGAGCGTCATGAACAGGCATCTCTGCTGCTTGATATCCCACCTCAAGCACTGCTTTGTTTGGAGGTATGGTCATTAGATGAGCGTCATGAACAGGCATCTCTGCTGCTCGATATCCTGCCTCAAGCACTGCTTTGTTCGGAGGTATGTTCATCAGATGAGCGTGAGCGTCATGAACAGGCATCTCTGCCGCTTGATATCCTGCCTCAAGCACTGCTCCGTTTGGAGGTATGTTCATTGGATGAGCGTGAGCAACATGAACAGGCATCTCTGCTGCATTATATCCTGCCTCAAGCACTGCTTTGTTTGGAGGTGTGTTCATTAGATGAGCGTGAGCGACATGGACAGGCATCTCTGCTGCTCGATATCCTGCCTCAGGCACTGCTTTGTTTGGAGGTATGTTCATTAGATGAGCGTGAGCGTCATGAACAGGCATGTCTGCTGCTCGATATCCTGCCTCAGGCACTGTTTTGTTTGGAGGTATGTTCATTAGATGAGCGTGAGCGTCATGAACAGGCATCTCTGCTGCTCGATATCCCTCCTCAGGCACTGCTTTGTTTGGAGGTATGTTCATTAGATGAGCGACATGAACAGGCATCTCTGCTGCTTGATATCCTGCCTCAAGCACTGCTTTGTTCGGAGGTATGTTCATTAGATGAGCGTGAGCGTAATGAACGGGCATCTCTGCTGCTCGATATCCTGCCTCAAGCACCGCTTTGTTCGGAGGTATGATCATTAGATGAGCGTGAGCGTCATGAACAGGCATCTCTGCTGCTCGATATCCTGCCTCAAGCGCTGCTTCGTTTGGAGGTATGTTCATTAGATGAGCGTAATGAACAGGCATCTCTGCTGCTCGATATCCTGCCTCAACACTGCTTTGTTCGGAGGTATGTTCATTAGATGAGCGTGAGCGACATGGACAGGCATCTCTGCTGCTCGATATTCTGCCTCAAGCACTGCTTTGATCGGAGGTATGTTCATTAGATGAGCGTGAGCGACATGGACAGGCATCTCTGCTGCTCGATATCCTGCCTCGAGCACTGCTTTGTTTGGAGGTATGTTCATTAGATGAGCGTCATGAACAGGCATCTCTGCTGCTCGATATACTGCCTCAAGCACTGCTTTTTTTGAAGGTATGTTCATTAGATGAGCGTGAGCGACATGGACAGGCATCTCTGCTGCTCGATATCCTGCCTCAAGCACTGCTTTGTTTAGAGGTGTGTTCATTAGATGAGCGTGAGCGACATGGACAGGCATGTCTGCTGCTTGATATCCTGCCTCAAGCACTGCTATGTTTGAAGGTATGTTCATTAGATGAGCGTGAGCGACATGGACAGGCATCTCTGCTGCTCGATATCCTGCCTCAAGCACTGCTTTGTTTGGAGGTATGTTCATTAGATGAGCGTGAGCGTCATGAACAGGCATCTCTGCTGCTCGATATCCTGCCTCAAGCACTGCTTTGTTTGGAGGTATGTTCATTAGATGAGCGACATGAACAGGCATCTCTGCTGGCTAATATCCTGCCTCAAGCACTGCTTGTTTGGAGGTATGTTCATTAGATGAGCTGGAGCGTCATGAACAGGCATCTCTGCTGCTTGATATCCTGCCTCAAGCACTGCTTTGTTTGGAGGTATGTTCATTAGATGAGCGTGAGCGACATGGACAGGCATCTCTGCTGCTCGATATCCTGCCTCAAGCACTGCTTTGTTTGGAGGTATGTTCATTAGATGAGCGTGAGCGTCATGAACAGGCATCTCTGCTGCTTGATATCCTGCCTCAAGCACTGCTTTGTTTGGAGGTATGTTCATTAGATGAGCGTGAGCGACATGGACAGGCATCTCTGCTGCTCGATATCCTGCCTCAAGCACTGCTTTGTTTGGAGGTATGTTCATTAGATGAGCGTGAGCGTGATGAACAGGCATCTCTTCCAGTCGATATCCTGCCTCAAGCACTGCTTTGTTTGGAGGTATGTTCATTAGATGAGAGTGAGCGTCATGAACAGGCATCTCTGCCGCTCGATATCCTGCCTCTGGCACTGCTTTGTTTGGAGGTATGTTCATTAGATGAGCGTGAGCGTCATGAACAGGCTTCTCTGCTGCTTGATATCCTGCCTCAAGCACTGCTTTGTTCGGAGGTATGTTCCTTAGATGAGCGTCATGAACATGCATCTCTGCTGCTCGAAATCCTGCCTCAGGCACTGCTTTGTTTGGAGATATGTTCATTAGATGAGCGTGAGCGTCATGAACAGGCATCTCTGCCGCTCGATATCCTGCCTCAGGCACTGCTTTGTTTGGAGGTATGTTCATTAGATGAGCGTGAGCGTCATGAACAGGCATCTCTGCTGCTCGATATCCTGCCTCAGGCACTGCTTTGTTCGGAGGTATGTTCATTAGATGAGCGTGAGCGTCATGAACAGGCATTTCTCCTGCTCGATATACTGCCTCAGGCACTGCTTTGTTTGGAGGTATTTTCATTAGATGAGCGTGAGCGTCATGAACAGGCATCTCCGCTGCTTGATATCCTGCCTCAAGCACTGCTTTGTTTGGAGGTATGTTCATTAGATGAGCGTGAGCGTCATGAACGGGCATCTCTGCTGCTCGACATCCTGCCTCAAGCACTGCTTTGTTTGGAGGTATGTTCATTAGATGAGCGTTATGAACAGGCATCTCTGCCGCTTGATATCCTGCCTCAAGCACTGCTTTGTTCGGAGGTATGTTCATTAGATGAGCTTCATGAACAGGCATCTCTGCCGCTTGATATCCTTCCTCAAGCACTGCTTTGTTTGGGGGTATGTTCATTAGATGAGCGTGAGCGTCATGAACAGGCATCTCTGCTGCTTGATATCCCACCTCAAGCACTGCTTTGTTTGGAGGTATGGTCATTAGATGAGCGTCATGAACAGGCATCTCTGCTGCTCGATATCCTGCCTCAAGCACTGCTTTGTTCGGAGGTATGTTCATCAGATGAGCGTGAGCGTCATGAACAGGCATCTCTGCCGCTTGATATCCTGCCTCAAGCACTGCTCCGTTTGGAGGTATGTTCATTGGATGAGCGTGAGCAACATGAACAGGCATCTCTGCTGCATGATATCCTGCCTCAAGCACTGCTTTGTTTGGAGGTGTGTTCATTAGATGAGCGTGAGCGACATGGACAGGCATCTCTGCTGCTCGATATCCTGCCTCAGGCACTGCTTTGTTTGGAGGTATGTTCATTAGATGAGCGTGAGCGTCATGAACAGGCATGTCTGCTGCTCGATATCCTGCCTCAGGCACTGTTTTGTTTGGAGGTATGTTCATTAGATGAGCGTGAGCGTCATGAACAGGCATCTCTGCTGCTCGATATCCCTCCTCAGGCACTGCTTTGTTTGGAGGTATGTTCATTAGATGAGCGACATGAACAGGCATCTCTGCTGCTTGATATCCTGCCTCAAGCACTGCTTTGTTCGGAGGTATGTTCATTAGATGAGCGTGAGCGTAATGAACGGGCATCTCTGCTGCTCGATATCCTGCCTCAAGCACCGCTTTGTTCGGAGGTATGATCATTAGATGAGCGTGAGCGTCATGAACAGGCATCTCTGCTGCTCGATATCCTGCCTCAAGCGCTGCTTCGTTTGGAGGTATGTTCATTAGATGAGCGTAATGAACAGGCATCTCTGCTGCTCGATATCCTGCCTCATGCACTGCTTTGTTCGGAGGTATGTTCATTAGATGAGCGTGAGCGACATGGACAGGCATCTCTGCTGCTCGATATTCTGCCTCAAGCACTGCTTTGATCGGAGGTATGTTCATTAGATGAGCGTGAGCGACATGGACAGGCATCTCTGCTGCTCGATATCCTGCCTCGAGCACTGCTTTGTTTGGAGGTATGTTCATTAGATGAGCGTCATGAACAGGCATCTCTGCTGCTCGATATACTGCCTCAAGCACTGCTTTTTTTGAAGGTATGTTCATTAGATGAGCGTGAGCGACATGGACAGGCATCTCTGCTGCTCGATATCCTGCCTCAAGCACTGCTTTGTTCAGAGGGGTGTTCATTAGATGAGCGTGAGCGACATGGACAGGCATGACTGCTGCTTGATATCCTGCCTCAAGCACTGCTTTGTTTGAAGGTATGTTCATTAGATGAGCGTGAGCGACATGGACAGGCATCTCTGCTGCTCGATATCCTGCCTCAAGCACTGCTTTGTTCGGAGGAATGTTCATTAGATGAGCGTGAGCGTCATGAACAGGCATCCCTGCTGCTCGATATCCTGCCTCAAGCACTGCTTTGTTCGGAGGTATGTTCATTAGATAAGCGTGAGCGACATGGACAGGCATCTCTGCTGCTCGATATCCTGCCTCAAGCACTGCTTTGTTCGGAGGTATGTTCATAAGATGAGCGTGAGCGACATGGACAGGCATCTCTGCTGCTCGATATCCTGCCTCAAGCACTGCTTTGTTCGAAGGTATGTTCATTAGATGAGTGTCATGAACAGGCATCTCTGCCGCTCGATATCCTGCCTCAAGTACTGCTTTGTTCGGAGGTATGTTCATTAGATGAGCTTGAGCGTCATGAACAGGCATCTCCGCTCCTCGATATCCTGCCTCAGGCACTGCTTTGTTTGGAGGTATGTTCATTAGATGAGCGTGAGCGTCATGAACAGGCATCTCTGCTGCTCGATATCCTGCCTCAAGCACTGCTTTGTTTGGAGGTATGTTCATTAGATGAGCGACATGAACAGGCATCTCTGCTGCCTAATATCCTGCCTCAAGCACTGCTTGTTTGGAGGTATGTTCATTAGATGAGCTGGAGCGTCATGAACAGGCATCTCTGCTGCTTGATATCCTGCCTCAAGCACTGCTTTGTTTGGAGGTATGTTCATTAGATGAGCGTGAGCGACATGGACAGGCATCTCTGCTGCTCGATATCCTGCCTCAAGCACTGCTTTGTTTGGAGGTATGTTCATTAGATGAGCGTGAGCGTCATGAACAGGCATCTCTGCTGCTTGATATCCTGCCTCAAGCACTGCTTTGTTTGGAGGTATGTTCATTAGATGAGCGTGAGCGACATGGACAGGCATCTCTGCTGCTCGATATCCTGCCTCAAGCACTGCTTTGTTTGGAGGTATGTTCATTAGATGAGCGTGAGCGTGATGAACAGGCATCTCTTCCAGTCGATATCCTGCCTCAAGCACTGCTTTGTTTGGAGGTATGTTCATTAGATGAGAGTGAGCGTCATGAACAGGCATCTCTGCCGCTCGATATCCTGCCTCTGGCACTGCTTTGTTTGGAGGTATGTTCATTAGATGAGCGTGAGCGTCATGAACAGGCTTCTCTGCTGCTTGATATCCTGCCTCAAGCACTGCTTTGTTCGGAGGTATGTTCATTAGATGAGCGTCATGAACATGCATCTCTGCTGCTCGAAATCCTGCCTCAGGCACTGCTTTGTTTGGAGATATGTTCATTAGATGAGCGTGAGCGTCATGAACAGGCATCTCTGCCGCTCGATATCCTGCCTCAGGCACTGCTTTGTTTGGAGGTATGTTCATTAGATGAGCGTGAGCGTCATGAACAGGCATCTCTGCTGCTCGATATCCTGCCTCAGGCACTGCTTTGTTCGGAGGTATGTTCATTAGATGAGCGTGAGCGTCATGAACAGGCATTTCTCCTGCTCGATATACTGCCTCAGGCACTGCTTTGTTTGGAGGTATTTTCATTAGATGAGCGTGAGCGTCATGAACAGGCATCTCCGCTGCTTGATATCCTGCCTCAAGCACTGCTTTGTTTGGAGATATGTTCATTAGATGAGCGTGAGCGTCATGAACGGGCATCTCTGCTGCTCGACATCCTGCCTCAAGCACTGCTTTGTTTGGAGGTATGTTCATTAGATGAGCGTTATGAACAGGCATCTCTGCCGCTTGATATCCTGCCTCAAGCACTGCTTTGTTCGGAGGTATGTTCATTAGATGAGCTTCATGAACAGGCATCTCTGCCGCTTGATATCCTTCCTCAAGCACTGCTTTGTTTGGGGGTATGTTCATTAGATGAGCGTGAGCGTCATGAACAGGCATCTCTGCTGCTTGATATCCCACCTCAAGCACTGCTTTGTTTGGAGGTATGGTCATTAGATGAGCGTCATGAACAGGCATCTCTGCTGCTCGATATCCTGCCTCAAGCACTGCTTTGTTCGGAGGTATGTTCATCAGATGAGCGTGAGCGTCATGAACAGGCATCTCTGCCGCTTGATATCCTGCCTCAAGCACTGCTCCGTTTGGAGGTATGTTCATTGGATGAGCGTGAGCAACATGAACAGGCATCTCTGCTGCATTATATCCTGCCTCAAGCACTGCTTTGTTTGGAGGTGTGTTCATTAGATGAGCGTGAGCGACATGGACAGGCATCTCTGCTGCTCGATATCCTGCCTCAGGCACTGCTTTGTTTGGAGGTATGTTCATTAGATGAGCGTGAGCGTCATGAACAGGCATGTCTGCTGCTCGATATCCTGCCTCAGGCACTGTTTTGTTTGGAGGTATGTTCATTAGATGAGCGTGAGCGTCATGAACAGGCATCTCTGCTGCTCGATATCCCTCCTCAGGCACTGCTTTGTTCGGAGGTATGTTCATTAGATGAGCGACATGAACAGGCATCTCTGCTGCTTGATATCCTGCCTCAAGCACTGCTTTGTTCGGAGGTATGTTCATTAGATGAGCGTGAGCGTAATGAACGGGCATCTCTGCTGCTCGATATCCTGCCTCAAGCACCGCTTTGTTCGGAGGTATGATCATTAGATGAGCGTGAGCGTCATGAACAGGCATCTCTGCTGCTCGATATCCTGCCTCAAGCGCTGCTTCGTTTGGAGGTATGTTCATTAGATGAGCGTAATGAACAGGCATCTCTGCTGCTCGATATCCTGCCTCAAGCACTGCTTTGTTCGGAGGTATGTTCATTAGATGAGCGTGAGCGACATGGACAGGCATCTCTGCTGCTCGATATTCTGCCTCAAGCACTGCTTTGATCGGAGGTATGTTCATTAGATGAGCGTGAGCGACATGGACAGGCATCTCTGCTGCTCGATATCCTGCCTCGAGCACTGCTTTGTTTGGAGGTATGTTCATTAGATGAGCGTCATGAACAGGCATCTCTGCTGCTCGATATACTGCCTCAAGCACTGCTTTTTTTGAAGGTATGTTCATTAGATGAGCGTGAGCGACATGGACAGGCATCTCTGCTGCTCGATATCCTGCCTCAAGCAATGCTTTGTTTAGAGGTGTGTTCATTAGATGAGCGTGAGCGACATGGACAGGCATGTCTGCTGCTTGATATCCTGCCTCAAGCACTGCTTTGTTTGAAGGTATGTTCATTAGATGAGCGTGAGCGACATGGACAGGCATCTCTGCTGCTCGATATCCTGCCTCAAGCACTGCTTTGTCCGGAGGAATGTTCATTAGATGAGCGTGAGCGTCATGAACAGGCATCTCTGCTGTTCGATATCCTGCCTCAAGCACTGCTTTGTTTGGAGGTATGTTCATTAGATGAGCGTGAGCGTCATGAACAGGCATCTCTGCTGCTTGATATCCTGCCTCAAGCACTGCTTTGTTTAGAGGTATGTTCATCAGATGAGCGTGAGGAACATGGACAGGCATCTCTGCCGCTCGATATCCTGCCTTAAGCACTGCTTTGTTTGGAGGTGTGTTTATTGGATGAGCGTGAGCGTCATGAACAGGCATCTCTGCTGCTTGATATCCTGCCTCAAGCACTGCTTCGTTCGGAGGTATGTTCATTAGATGAGCGTGAGCGTCATGAACAGGCATCTCTGCTGCTTGATAGCCTGCCTCAAGCACTGCTTCGTTTGGAGGTATGTTCATCAGATGTGCGTGAGCGACATGGACAGGCATCTCTGCCGCTCGATATCCTGCCTCAAGCACTGCTTCGTTTTGAGGTGTGTTTATTGGATGAGCGTGAGCGACATGAACAGGCATCTCTGCTGTTCGATATCCTGCCTCAAGCACTGCTTTGTTTGGAGGTATGTTCATTAGATGAGCGTGAGCGTCATGAACAGACATCTCTGCTGCTCGATATCCTGCCTCAAGCACTGATTTGTTCAGAGGTATGTTCATTGGATGAGCGTGAGCGACATGAACAAGCATCTCCGCTGCTCGATATCCTGCCTCAAGCACTGCTTTGTTTAGAGGTATGTTCATAAGATGATTGAAATGAACAGGCATCTCTGCTGCTTGATATCCTGCCTCAAGCACTGCTTTGTTTGGAGGTATGTTCATTAGATGAGCGTGAACGTCATGAACAGGCATCTCTGCTGCTTGATATCCTGCCTCAAGCACTGCTTTGTTCGGAGGTATGTTCATTAGATGAGCGTGAGCGTCTTGGACAGGCATCTCTGCTGCTCGATATCCTGCCTCAAGCACTGCTTTGTTTGGAGGTATGTTCATTAGATGAGCATGAGCGTCATGAACAGGCATCTCTGCCGCTCGATATCCTGCCTTAACCACTGCTTTGTTTGGAGGTATGTTCATAAGATGAGCGTGAGCGTCATGAACAGGCATCTCTGCTGCTCGATATCCTGCCTCATTCACTGCTTTGTTCGAAGGTATGTTCATCAGATGAGCGTGAGCGTCATAACAGGCATCTCTGCTGCTCGATATCCTGCCTCAAGCACTGATTTGTTCGGAGGTATGTTCCTTAGATGAGCGTGAGCGTCATGAACAGGCATCTCTGCTGCTCGATATCCTGCCTCAAGCACTGCTTTGTTTGGAGGTATGTTCATTAGATGAGCGTGAGCGACATGGACAGGCATCTCTGCCGCTCGATATCCTGCCTCAAGCACTGCTTTGTTCAGAGGTATGTTCATTAGATGAGCGTGAGCGACATGGACAGGCATCTCTGCTGCTCGATATCCCGCCTCAAGCACTGCTTTGTTTGGAGGTATGTTCATTAGATGAGCGTGAGCGTCATGAACAGGCATCTCTGCTGCTTGATATCCTGCCTCAAGCACTGCTCTGTTTGGAGGTATGTTCATTAAATGAGCGTAAGCGTCATGAACAGGCATCTCTGCCGCTTGATATCCTGCCTCAAGCACTGCTTCGTTTGGAGGTATGTTCATCAGATGAGCGTGAGCTTCATGAACAGGCATCTCTGCTGCTTGATATCCTGCCTCGAGCACTGCTTTTTACAGGAGGTATGTTCATTAGATGAGCGTGAGCGTCATGAACAGGCATCTCTGCTGCTCGATATCCTGCCTCAAGCACTGCTTTGTTCGGAGGTATGTTCATTGGATGAGCGTGAGAAACATGAACAGGCATCTCTGCCGCTCGATATCCTGCTACGGGCACTGCTTTGTTTGGAGGTATGTTCATTAGATGAGCGTGAGCGTCATGAACAGGCATCTCTGCTGCTCGATATCCTGCCTCATGCACTGCTTTGTTTGGAGGTATGTTCATTAGATGAGCGACATGAACAGGCATCTCTGCTGCTTGATATCCTGCCTCAAGCACTGCTTTGTTCGGAGGTATGTTCATTAGATGAGCGTGAGCGTAATGAACAGGCATCTCTGCTGCTCGATATCCTGCCTCAAGCACTGCTTTGTTCGGAGGAATGTTCATAAGATGAGCGTGAGCGTCATGAACAGGCATCTCTGCTGCTCGATATCCTGCCTCAAGCACTGATTTGTTCGGAGGTATGTTCATTAGATGAGCGTGAGCGTAATGAACAGGCATCTCTGCCGCTTGATATCCTGCCTCAAGCACTGCTTTGTTCGGAGTTATGTTTATTTGATGAGCGTGAGCGTCTTGGAAAGGCATCTCTGCTGCTCGATATCCTGCCTCAAGCACTGCTTTGTTTGGAGGTATGTTCATCAGATGAGCGTGAGCGTCATAACAGGCATCTCTGCTGCTCGATATCTTGCCTCAAGCACTGCTTTGTTCGGAGGTATGTTCCATAGATGAGCGTGAGCGTCATGAACAGGCATCTCTGCTGCTCGATATCCTGCCTCAAGCACTGCTTTGTTTGGAGGTATGTTCATTAGATGAGCGTGAGCGACATGGACAGCCATCTCTGCCGCTCGATATCCTGCCTCAAGCACTGCTTTGTTCAGAGGTATGTTCATTAGATGAGCGTGAGCGACATGGACAGGCATCTCTGCTGCTCGATATCCCGCCTCAAGCACTGCTTTGTTTGGAGGTATGTTCATTAGATGAGCGTGAGCGTCATGAACAGGCATCTCTGCTGCTTGATATCCTGCCTCAAGCACTGCTCCTTTTGGAGGTATGTTCATTAAATGAGCGTAAGCGTCATGAACAGGCATCTCTGCCGCTTGATATCCTGCCTCAAGCACTGCTTCGTTTGGAGGTATGTTCATTAGATGAGCGTCATGAACAGGCGTCTCTGCCGCTTGATATCCTGCCTCAAGCACTGCTTTGTCCGGAGGTATGTTCATTAGATGAGCTTCATGAACAGGCATCTCTGCCGCTCGATATCCTGCCTCAGGCACTGCTTTGTTTGGAGGTATGTTCATAAGATGAGCGTGAGCGTCATGAACAGGCATCTCTGCTGCTCGATATCCTGCCTCAGGCACTGCTTTGTTTGGGGGTATGTTCATTAGATGAGCGTGAGCGTCATGAACAGGCATCTCTGCTGCTTGATATCCCACCTCAAGCACTGCTTTGTTTGGAGGTATGGTCATTAGATGAGCGTCATGAACAGGCATCTCTGCTGCTCGATATCCTGCCTCAAGCACTGCTTTGTTCGGAGGTATGTTCATCAGATGAGCGTGAGCGTCATGATTAGGCATCTCTGCCGCTTGATATCCTGCCTCAAGCACTGCTCCGTTTGGAGGTATGTTCATTGGATGAGCGTGAGCAACATGAACAGGCATCTCTGCTGCATGATATCCTGCCTCAAGCACTGCTTTGTTTGGAGGTGTGTTCATTAGATGAGCGTGAGCGACATGGACAGGCATCTCTGCTGCTCGATATCCTGCCTCAGGCACTGCTTTGTTTGGAGGTATGTTCATTAGATGAGCGTGAGCGTCATGAACAGGCATCTCTGCTGCTCGATATCCTGCCTCAGGCACTGTTTTGTTTGGAGGTATGTTCATTAGATGAGCGTGAGCGTCATGAACAGGCATCTCTGCTGCTCGATATCCCTCCTCAGGCACTGCTCTGTTTGGAGGTATGTTCATTAGATGAGCGACATGAACAGGCATCTCTGCTGCTTGATATCCTGCCTCAAGCACTGCTTTGTTCGGAGGTATGTTCATTAGATGAGCGTGAGCGTAATGAACAGGCATCTCTGCTGCTCGATATCCTGCCTCAAGCACCGCTTTGTTCGGAGGTATGATCATTAGATGAGCGTGAGCGTCATGAACAGGCATCTCTGCTGCTCGATATCCTGCCTCAAGCGCTGCTTCGTTTGGAGGTATGTTCATTAGATGAGCGTAATGAACAGGCATCTCTGCTGCTCGATATCATGCCTCAAGCACTGCTTTGTTCGGAGGTATGTTCATTAGATGAGCGTGAGCGACATGGACAGGCATCTCTGCTGCTCGATATTCTGCCTCAAGCACTGCTTTGATCGGAGGTATGTTCATTAGATGAGCGTGAGCGACATGGACAGGCATCTCTGCTGCTCGATATCCTGCCTCGAGCACTGCTTTGTTTGGAGGTATGTTCATTAGATGAGCGTCATGAACAGGCATCTCTGCTGCTCGATATACTGCCTCAAGCACTGCTTCTTTTGAAGGTATGTTCATTAGATGAGCGTGAGCGACATGGACAGGCATCTCTGCTGCTCGATATCCTGCCTCAAGCACTGCTTTGTTTAGAGGTGTGTTCATTAGATGAGCGTGAGCGACATGGACAGGCATGTCTGCTGCTTGATATCCTGCCTCAAGCACTGCTTTGTTTGAAGGTATGTTCATTAGATGAGCGTGAGCGACATGGACAGGCATCTCTGCTGCTCGATATCCTGCCTCAAGCACTGCTTTGTCCCGAGGAATGTTCATTAGATGAGCGTGAGCGTCATGAACAGGCATCTCTGCTGTTCGATATCCTGCCTCAAGCACTGCTTTGTTTGGAGGTATGTTCATTAGATGAGCGTGAGCGTCATGAACAGGCATCTCTGCTGCTTGATATCCTGCCTCAAGCACTGCTTTGTTTAGAGGTATGTTCATCAGATGAGCGTGAGGAACATGGACAGGCATCTCTGCCGCTCGATATCCTGCCTTAAGCACTGCTTTGTTTGGAGGTGTGTTTATTGGATGAGCGTGAGCGTCATGAACAGGCATCTCTGCTGCTTGATATCCTGCCTCAAGCACTGCTTCGTTCGGAGGTATGTTCATTAGATGAGCGTGAGCGTCATGAACAGGCATCTCTGCTGCTTGATATCCTGCCTCAAGCACTGCTTCGTTTGGAGGTATGTTCATCAGATGAGCGTGAGCGACATGGACAGGCATCTCTGCCGCTCGCTATCCTGCCTCAAGCACTGCTTCGTTTTGAGGTGTGTTTATTGGATGAGCGTGAGCGACATGAACAGGCATCTCTGCTGTTCGATATCCTGCCTCAAGCACTGCTTTGTTTGGAGGTATGTTCATTAGATGAGCGTGAGCGTCATGAACAGACATCTCTGCTGCTCGATATCCTGCCTCAAGCACTGATTTGTTCAGAGGTATGTTCATTAGATGAGCGTGAGCGACATGGACAGGCATCTCTGCTGCTCGATATCCCGCCTCAAGCACTGCTTTGTTTGGAGGTATGTTCATTAGATGAGCGTGAGCGTCATGAACAGGCATCTCTGCTGCTTGATATCCTGCCTCAAGCACTGCTCCTTTTGGAGGTATGTTCATTAAATGAGCGTAAGCGTCATGAACAGGCATCTCTGCCGCTTGATATCCTGCCTCAAGCACTGCTTCGTTTGGAGGTATGTTCATTAGATGAGCGTCATGAACAGGCGTCTCTGCCGCTTGATATCCTGCCTCAAGCACTGCTTTGTCCGGAGGTATGTTCATTAGATGAGCTTCATGAACAGGCATCTCTGCCGCTCGATATCCTGCCTCAGGCACTGCTTTGTTCGGAGGTATGTTCATAAGATGAGCGTGAGCGTCATGAACAGGCATCTCTGCTGCTCGATATCCTGCCTCAGGCACTGCTTTGTTTGGGGGTATGTTCATTAGATGAGCGTGAGCGTCATGAACAGGCATCTCTGCTGCTTGATATCCCACCTCAAGCACTGCTTTGTTTGGAGGTATGGTCATTAGATGAGCGTCATGAACAGGCATCTCTGCTGCTCGATATCCTGCCTCAAGCACTGCTTTGTTCGGAGGTATGTTCATCAGATGAGCGTGAGCGTCATGATTAGGCATCTCTGCCGCTTGATATCCTGCCTCAAGCACTGCTCCGTTTGGAGGTATGTTCATTGGATGAGCGTGAGCAACATGAACAGGCATCTCTGCTGCATGATATCCTGCCTCAAGCACTGCTTTGTTTGGAGGTGTGTTCATTAGATGAGCGTGAGCGACATGGACAGGCATCTCTGCTGCTCGATATCCTGCCTCAGGCACTGCTTTGTTTGGAGGTATGTTCATTAGATGAGCGTGAGCGTCATGAACAGGCATCTCTGCTGCTCGATATCCTGCCTCAGGCACTGTTTTGTTTGGAGGTATGTTCATTAGATGAGCGTGAGCGTCATGAACAGGCATCTCTGCTGCTCGATATCCCTCCTCAGGCACTGCTTTGTTTGGAGGTATGTTCATTAGATGAGCGACATGAACAGGCATCTCTGCTGCTTGATATCCTGCCTCAAGCACTGCTTTGTTCGGAGGTATGTTCATCAGATGAGCGTGAGCGTAATGAACAGGCATCTCTGCTGCTCGATATCCTGCCTCAAGCACCGCTTTGTTCGGAGGTATGATCATTAGATGAGCGTGAGCGTCATGAACAGGCATCTCTGCTGCTCGATATCCTGCCTCAAGCGCTGCTTCGTTTGGAGGTATGTTCATTAGATGAGCGTAATGAACAGGCATCTCTGCTGCTCGATATCCTGCCTCAAGCACTGCTTTGTTCGGAGGTATGTTCATTAGATGAGCGTGAGCGACATTGACAGGCATCTCTGCTGCTCGATATTCTGCCTCAAGCACTGCTTTGATCGGAGGTATGTTCATTAGATGAGCGTGAGCGACATGGACAGGCATCTCTGCTGCTCGATATCCTGCCTCGAGCACTGCTTTGTTTGGAGGTATGTTCATTAGATGAGCGTCATGAACAGGCATCTCTGCTGCTCGATATACTGCCTCAAGCACTGCTTTTTTTGAAGGTATGTTCATTAGATGAGCGTGAGCGACATGGACAGGCATCTCTGCTGCTCGATATCCTGCCTCAAGCACTGCTTTGTTTAGAGGTGTGTTCATTAGATGAGCGTGAGCGACATGGACAGGCATGTCTGCTGCTTGATATCCTGCCTCAAGCACTGCTTTGTTTGAAGGTATGTTCATTAGATGAGCGTGAGCGACATGGACAGGCATCTCTGCTGCTCGATATCCTGCCTCAAGCACTGCTTTGTCCGGAGGAATGTTCATTAGATGAGCGTGAGCGTCATGAACAGGCATCTCTGCTGTTCGATATCCTGCCTCAAGCACTGCTTTGTTTGGAGGTATGTTCATTAGATGAGCGTGAGCGTCATGAACAGGCATCTCTGCTGCTTGATATCCTGCCTCAAGCACTACTTTGTTTAGAGGTAAGTTCATCAGATGAGCGTGAGGAACATGGACAGGCATCTCTGCCGCTCGATATCCTGCCTTAAGCACTGCTTTGTTTGGAGGTGTGTTTATTGGATGAGCGTGAGCGTCATGAACAGGCATCTCTGCTGCTTGATATCCTGCCTCAAGCACTGCTTCGTTCGGAGGTATGTTCATTAGATGAGCGTGAGAGTCATGAACAGGCATCTCTGCTGCTTGATATCCTGCCTCAAGCACTGCTTCGTTTGGAGGTATGTTCATCAGATGAGCGTGAGCGACATGGACAGGCATCTCTGCCGCTCGATATCCTGCCTCAAGCAATGCTTCGTTTTGAGGTGTGTTTATTGGATGAGCGTGAGCGACATGAACAGGCATCTCTGCTGTTCGATATCCTGCCTCAAGCACTGCTTTGTTTGGAGGTATGTTCATTAGATGAGCGTGAGCGTCATGAACAGACATCTCTGCTGCTCGATATCCTGCCTCAAGCACTGATTTGTTCAGAGGTATGTTCATTGGATGAGCGTGAGCGACATGAACAAGCATCTCCGCTGCTCGATATCCTGCCTCAAGCACTGCTCTGTTTAGAGGTATGTTCATTAGATGAGCGTGAACGTCATGAACAGGCATCTCTGCTGCTTGATATCCTGCCTCAAGCACTGCTTTGTTCGGAGGTATGTTCATTAGATGAGCGTGAGCGTCTTGGACAGGCATCTCTGCTGCTCGATATCCTGCCTCAAGCACTGCTTTGTTTGGAGGTATGTTCATTAGATGAGCATGAGCGTCATGAACAGGCATCTCTGCCGCTCGATATCCTGCCTTAACCACTGCTTTGTTTGGAGGTATGTTCATAAGATGAGCGTGAGCGTCATGAACAGGCATCTCTGCTGCTCGATATCCTGCCTCATTCACTGCTTTGTTCGAAGGTATGTTCATCATATGAGCGTGAGCGTCATAAAAGGCATCTCTGCTGCTCGATATCCTGCCTCAAGCACTGATTTGTTCTGAGGTATGTTCCTTAGATGAGCGTGAGCGTCATGAACAGGCATCTCTGCTGCTCGATATCCTGCCTCAAGCACTGCTTTGTTTGAAGGTATGTTCATTAGATGAGCGTGAGCGACATGGACATGCATCTCTGCCGCTCGATATCATGCCTCAAGCACTGCTTTGTTCAGAGGTATGTTCATTAGATGAGCGTGAGCGACATGGACAGGCATCTCTGCTGCTCGATATCCCGCCTCAAGCACTGCTTTGTTTGGAGGTATGTTCATTAGATGAGCGTGAGCGTCATGAACAGGCATCTCTGCTGCTTGATATCCTGCCTCAAGCACTGCTCTGTTTGGAGGTATGTTCATTAAATGAGCGTAAGCGTCATGAACAGGCATCTCTGCCGCTTGATATCCTGCCTCAAGCACTGCTTCGTTTGGAGGTATGTTCATCAGATGAGCGTGAGCTTCATGAACAGGCATCTCTGCTGCTTGATATCCTGCCTCGAGCACTGCTTTTTACAGGAGGTATGTTCATTAGATGAGCGTGAGCGTCATGAACAGGCATCTCTGCTGCTCGATATCCTGCCTCAAGCACTGCTTTGTTCGGAGGTATGTTCATTGGATGAGCGTGAGCAACATGAACAGGCATCTCTGCCGCTCGATATCCTGCTACGGGCACTGCTTTGTTTGGAGGTATGTTCATTAGATGAGCGTGAGCGTCATGAACAGGCATCTCTGCTGCTTGATATCCTGCCTCAGGCACTGCTTTGTTTGGAGGTATGTTCATTAGATGAGCGACATGAACAGGCATCTCTGCTGCTTGATATCCTGCCTCAAGCACTGCTTTGTTCGGAGGTATGTTCATTAGATGAGCGTGAGCGTAATGAACAGGCATCTCTGCTGCTCGATATCCTGCCTCAAGCACTGCTTTGTTCGGAGGAATGTTCATAAGATGAGCGTGAGCGTCATGAACAGGCATCTCTGCTGCTCGATATCCTGCCTCAAGCACTGATTTGTTCGGAGGTATGTTCATTAGATGAGCGTGAGCGTAATGAACAGGCATCTCTGCCGCTTGATATCCTGCCTCAAGCACTGCTTTGTTCGGAGGTATGTTTATTGGATGAGCGTGAGCGTCTTGGACAGGCATCTCTGCTGCTCGATATCCTGCCTCAAGCACTGCTTTGTTTGGAGGTATGTTCATCAGATGAGCGTGAGCGTCATAACAGGCATCTCTGCTGCTCGATATCCTGCCTCAAGCACTGCTTTGTTCGGAGGTATGTTCCATAGATGAGCGTGAGCGTCATGAACAGGCATCTCTGCTGCTCGATATCCTGCCTCAAGCACTGCTTTGTTTGGAGGTATGTTCATTAGATGAGCGTGAGCGACATGGACAGGCATCTCTGCCGCTCGATATCCTGCCTCAAGCACTGCTTTGTTCAGAGGTATGTTCATTAGATGAGCGTGAGCGACATGGACAGGCATCTCTGCTGCTCGATATCCCGCCTCAAGCACTGCTTTGTTTGGAGGTATGTTCATTAGATGAGCGTGAGCGTCATGAACAGGCATCTCTGCTGCTTGATATCCTGCCTCAAGCACTGCTCCTTTTGGAGGTATGTTCATTAAATGAGCGTAAGCGTCATGAACAGGCATCTCTGCCGCTTGATATCCTGCCTCAAGCACTGCTTCGTTTGGAGGTATGTTCATTAGATGAGCGTCATGAACAGGCGTCTCTGCCGCTTGATATCCTGCCTCAAGCACTGCTTTGTCCGGAGGTATGTTCATTAGATGAGCTTCATGAACAGGCATCTCTGCCGCTCGATATCCTGCCTCAGGCACTGCTTTGTTTGGAGGTATGTTCATAAGATGAGCGTGAGCGTCATGAACAGGCATCTCTGCTGCTCGATATCCTGCCTCAGGCACTGCTTTGTTTGGAGGTATGTTCATTGGATGAGCGTGAGCGTCATGAATGGCATCTCTGCCGCTTGATATCCTGCCTCAAGCACTGCTTTGTTCGGAGGTATGTTCATTAGATGAGCGTGAGCGTCATGAACAGGCATCTCTGCTGCTCGATATCCTGCCTCAAGCGCTGCTTCGTTTGGAGGTATGTTCATTAGATGAGCGACATGAACAGGCATCTCTGCAGCTTGAAATCTCGCCTCAGGCACTGCTTTGTTTGGAGGTATGTTCATTAGATGAGCGTGAGCGACATGGACAGGCATCTCTGCTGCTTGATATCCTGCCTCAAGCACTGCTTTGTTTGGAGGTGTGTTCATTGGATGAGCCTGAGCGACATGGACAGGCATCTCTGCCGCTCGATATCCTGCCTTAACACTGCTTTGTTTGGAGGTATGTTCATTAGATGAGCGTCATGAACAGGCATCTCTGCTGCTCGATATACTGCCTCAAGCACTGTTCTGTTCGGAGGTATGTTCATTAGATGAGAGTGAGCGTCATGAACAGGCATCTCTGCTGCTCGATATCCTGCCTCATGCACTGCTTTGTTCGGGGGTATGTTCATCAGATGAGCGTGAGCGACATGGACAGGCATCTATGCTGCTCGATATCGTGCCTCAAGCACTGCTTTGTTTGGAGGTATGTTCATTAGATGAGCGTGAGCTTCATGAACGGGCATCTCTGCTGCTCGATATCCTGCCTCAAGCTCTGCTTTGTTCGAAGGTATGTTCATTAGATGATTGTCATGAACAGGCATCTCTGCCGCTCGATATCCTGCCTCAAGTACTGCTTTGTTCGGAGGTATGTTCATTAGATGAACGTGAGCGTCATGAACAGGCATCTCCGCTCCTCGATATCCTGCCTCAGGCACTGCTTTGTTTGGAGGTATGTTCATTAGATGAGCGTGAGCGTCATGAACAGGCATCTCTGCTGCTCGATATCCTGCCTCAAGCACTGCTTTGTTTAGAGGTATGTTCATAAGATGAGCGACATGAACAGGCATCTCTGCTGCTTGATATCCTGCCTCAAGCACTGCTTTGTTTGGAGGTATGTTCATTAGATGAGCGTGAGCGTCATGAACAGGCATCTCTGCTGCTTGATATCCTGCCTCAAGCACTGCTCTGTTTGGAGGTATGTTCATTAGATGAGCGTGAGCGTCTTGGACAGGCATCTCTGCTGCTCGATATCCTGCCTTAAGCACTGTTTTGTTTGGAGGTATGTTCATTAGATGAGCGTGAGCGTCATGAACAGTCATCTCTGCCGCTCGATATCCTGCCTCAAGCACTGCTTTGTTTGGAGGTATGTTCATTAGATGAGCGTGAGCGTCATGAACAGGCATCTCTGCCACTCGATATCCTGCCTCAGGCACTGCTTCGTTTGGAGGCATGTTCATTAGATGAGCGTGAGCGTCATGAACAGGCATCTCTGCTGCTCGATATCCTGCCTCAAGCACTGCTCCGTTTGGAGGTATGTTCATTAGATGAGCGTGAGCGTCATGAACAGGCATCTCAGCTGCTTGATATCCTGCCTCAAGCACTGATTTGTTTGGGGGTATGTTCATTAGATGGGCGTGAGCGACATGGACAGGCATCTCTGCCGCTCGATATCCTGCCTCAAGCACTGCTTTGTTCGGAGGTATGTTCATTAGATGAGCTTCATGAACATGCATCTCTGCCGCTTGATATCCTGCCTCAAGCACTGCTTTGTTTGGGGGTATGTTCATTAGATGAGCGTGAGCGTCATGAACAGGCATCTCTGCTGCTTGATATCCTGCCTCAAGCACTGCTTTGTTTGGAGGTATGGTCATTAGATGAGCGTCATGAACAGGCATCTCTGCTGCTCGATATCCTGCCTCAAGCACTGCTTTGTTCGGAGGTATGTTCATCAGATGAGCGTGAGCGTCATGAACAGGCATCTCTGCCGCTTGATATCCTGCCTCAAGCACTGCTTTGTTTGGAGGTATGTTCATTAGATGAGCGTGAG
Organism: Brachyptera risi; assembly: GCA_964007535.1. Classification (NCBI taxonomy): domain Eukaryota; kingdom Metazoa; phylum Arthropoda; class Insecta; order Plecoptera; family Taeniopterygidae; genus Brachyptera; species Brachyptera risi. The sequence continues at coordinate 8,185,407 of OZ023332.1, forward strand.
CGTCATGGACAGTCATCTCTGCTGCTTGATATCCTGCCTCGAGCACTGCTTTGTTTGGAGGTATGTTCATTAGATGAGCGTGAGCGTCATGAACAGGCATCTCTGCTGCTCGATATCCTGCCTCAAGCACTGCTTTGTTCGGAGGTATGTTCATTGGATGAGCGTGAGCAACATGAACAGGCATCTCTGCCGCTCGATATCCTGCCTCAGGCACTGCTTTGTTTGGAGGTATGTTCATTAGATGAGCGTGAGCGTCATGAACAGGCATCTCTGCTGCTCGATATCCTGCCTCAGGCACTGCTTTGTTTGGAGGTATGTTCATTAGATGAGCGACATGAACAGGCATCTCTGCTGCTTGATATCCTGCCTCAAGCACTGCTTTGTTCGGAGGTATGTTCATTAGATGAGCGTGAGCCTAATGAACAGGCATCTCTGCTGCTCGATATCCTGCCTCAAGCACTGCTTTGTTCGGAGGTATGTTCATTAGATGAGCGTGAGCGTCATGAACAGGCATCTCTGCTGCTCGATATCCTGCCTCAAGTGCTGCTTTGTTTGGAGGTATGTTCATTAGATGAGCGTGAGCGTCATGAACAGGCATCTCTGCTGCTCGATATCCTGCCTCAAGCACTGCTTTGTTTGGAGGTATGTTCATTAGATGAGCGTGAGCATCATGAACAGGCATCTCTGCTGCTCGATATCCTGCCTCATGCACTGCTTTGTTTGGAGGTATGTTCATCAGATGAGCGTGAGCGTCATGAAGAGGCATCTCTGCTGCTCGATATCCTGCCTCAAGCACTGCTTTATTCGGAGGTATGTTCATTAGTTGAGCGTGAGCGTCATGAATGGCATCTCTGCCGCTCGATATCCTGCCTCATGCACTGCTTTGTTCGAAGGTATGTTCATTAGATGAGCGTGAGCGACATGGACAGGCATCTCTGCTGCTCGATATCCTGCCTCAAGCACTGCTTTGTTTGGAGGTATGTTCATTAGATAAGCGTGAGCGTCATGAACAGGCATCTTTGCTGCTCGATATCCTGCCTCAAGCACTGCTTTGTTCGAAGGTATGTTCATTAGATGAGTGTCATGAACAGGCATCTCTGCCGCTCGATATCCTGCCTAAAGTACTGCTTTGTACGGAGGTATGTTCATTAGATGAGCTTGAGCGTCATGAACAGGCTTCTCCGCTCCTCGATATCCTGCCTCAGGCACTGCTTTGTTTGGAGGTATGTTCATTAGATGAGCGTTAGCGTCATGAACAGGCATCTCTGCTGCCCGATATCCTGCCTCAAGCACTGCTTTGTTTGGAGGTATGTTCATTAGATGAGCGACATGAACAGGCATCTCTGCTGCTTAATATCCTGCCTCAAGCACTGCTTGTTTGGAGGTATGTTCATTAGATGAGCGTTAGCGTCATGAACAGGCATCTCTGCTGCTTGATATCCTGCCTCAAGCACTGCTCTGTTTGGAGGTATGTTCATAAGATGAGCGTGAGCGTCTTGGACAGGCATCTCTGCTGCTCGATATCCTGCCTCAAGCACTGCTTTGTTTGGAGGTATATTCATTAGATGAGCGTGAGCGTCATGAACAGGCATCTCTGCTGCTTGATATCCTGCCTCAAGCACTGCTTTGTTTGGAGGTATGTTCATTAGATGAGCGACATGAACAGGCATCTCTGCTGCTTAATATCCTGCCTTAAGCACTGCTTGTTTGGAGGTATGTTCATTAGATGAGCGTGAGCGTCATGAACAGGCATCTCTGCTGCTTGATATCCTGCCTCAAGCACTGCTCTGTTTGGAGGTATGTTCATAAGATGAGCGTGAGCGTCTTGGACAGGCATCTCTGCTGCTCGATATCCTGCCTCAAGCACTGCTTTGTTTGGAGGTATGTTCATTAGATGAGCGTGAGCGACATGAACAGGCATCTCTGCTGCTCGATATCCTGCCTCAAGCACTGCTTTGTTTGGAGGTATGTTCATTAGATGAGCGTGAGCGACATGAACAGGCATCTCTGCTGCTTAATATCCTGCCTCAAGCAATGCTTGTTTGGAGGTATGTTCATTAGATGAGCGTGAGCGTCATGAACAGGCATCTCTGCTGCTTGATATCCTGCCTCAAGCACTGCTCTGTTTGGAGGTATGTTCATAAGATGAGCGTGAGCGTCTTGGACAGGCATCTCTGCTGCTCGATATCCTGCCTCAAGCACTGCTTTGTTTGGAGGTATGTTCATTAGATGAGCGTGAGCGACATGAACAGGCATCTCTGCTGCTCGATATCCTGCCTCAAGCACTGCTTTGTTTGGAGGTATGTTCATTAGATGAGCGTGAGCGTCATGAACAGGCATCTCTTCCAGTCGATATCCTGCCTCAAGCACTGCTTTGTTTGGAGGTATGTTCATTAGATGAGAGTGAGCGTCATGAACAGGCATCTCTGCCGCTCGATAACCTGCCTCAAGCACTGCTTTGTTCGGAGGTATGTTCATTAGATGAGCGTGAGCGTCATGAACAGGCTTCTCTGCTGCTTGATATCCTGCCTCAAGCACTGCTTTGTTTGGAGGTATGTTCATTAGATGAGCGTCATGAACATGCATCTCTGCTGCTCGATATCCTGCCTCAGGCACTGCTTTGTTTGGAGATATGTTCATTAGATGAGCGTGAGCGTCATGAACAGGCATCTCTGCCGCTCGATATCCTGCCTCAGGCACTGCTTTGTTTGGAGGTATGTTCATTAGATGAGCGTGATCGTCATGAACAGGCATCTCTGCTGCTCGATTTCCTGCCTCAGGCACTGCTTTGTTCGGAGGTATGTTCATTAGATGAGCGTGAGCGTCATGAACAGGCATTTCTCCTGCTCGATATACTGCCTCAGGCACTGCTTTGTTTGGAGGTATTTTCATTAGATGAGCGTGAGCGTCATGAACAGGCATCTCTGCTGCTCGATATCCTGCCTCAAGCACTGCTTTGTTTGGAGGTATGTTCATTAGATGAGCGTGAGCGTCATGAACGGGCATCTCTGCTGCTCGACATCCTGCCTCAAGCACTGCTTTGTTTGGAGGTATGTTCATTAGATGAGCGTTATGAACAGGCATCTCTGCCGCTTGATATCCTGCCTCAAGCACTGCTTTGTTCGGAGGTATGTTCATTAGATGAGCTTCATGAACAGGCATCTCTGCCGCTTGATATCCTGCCTCAAGCACTGCTCCGTTTGGAGGTATGTTCATTGGATGAGCGTGAGCAACATGAACAGGCATCTCTGCTGCATGATATCCTGCCTCAAGCACTGCTTTGTTTGGAGGTGTGTTCATTGGATGAGCGTGAGCGACATGGACAGGCATCTCTGCTGCTCGATATCCTGCCTCAGGCACTGCTTTGTTTGGAGGTATGTTCATTAGATGAGCGTGAGCGTCATGAACAGGCATCTCTGCTGCTCGATATCCTGCCTCAGGCACTGTTTTGTTTGGAGGTATGTTCATTAGATAAGCGTGAGCGTCATGAACAGGCATCTCTGCTGCTCGATATCCCTCCTCAGGCACTGCTTTGTTTGGAGGTATGTTCATTAGATGAGCGACATGAACAGGCATCTCTGCTGCTTGATATCCTGCCTCAAGCACTGCTTTGTTCGGAGGTATGTTCATTAGATGAGCGTGAGCGTAATGAACAGGCATCTCTGCTGCTCGATATCCTGCCTCAAGCACCGCTTTGTTCGGAGGTATGTTCATTAGATGAGCGTGAGCGTCATGAACAGACATCTCTGCTGCTCGATATCCTGCCTCAAGCGCTGCTTCGTTTGGAGGTATGTTCATCAGATGAGCGACATGAACAGGCATCTCTGCTGCTTGATATCCTACCTCAGGCACTGCTTTGTTTGGAGGTATGTTCATTAGATGAGCGTGAGCGACATGGACAGGCATCTCTGCTGCTTGATATCCTGCCCCAAGCACTGCTTTGTTTGGAGGTATGTTCATGAGATGAGCGTGAGCGACATGGACAGGCATCTCTGCTGCTCGATATCCTGCCTCAAGCACTGCTTTGTTCGGAGGTATGTTCATTAGATGAGCGTGAGCGACATGGACAGGCATCTCTGCTGCTCGATATCCTGCCTCAAGCACTGCTTTGTTCGGAGGTATGTTCATTAGATGAGCGTGAGCGACATGGACAGGCATCTCTGCTGCTCGATATCCTGCCTCAAGCACTGCTTTGTTTGGAGGTATGTTCATTAGATGAGCGTCATGAACAGGCATTTCTGCTGCTCTATATACTGCCTCAAGCACTGCTTTGTTTGAAGGTATGTTCATTAGATGAGCGTGAGCGACATGGACAGGCATCTCTGCTGCTCGATATCCTGCCTCAAGCACTGCTTTGTTTGGAGGTGTGTTCATTAGATGAGCGTGAGCAACATGGACAGGCATGTCTGCTGCTTGATATCCTGCCTCAAGCACTGCTTTTTTTGAAGGTATGTTCATTAGATGAGCGTGAGCGACATGGACAGGCATCTCTGCTGCTCGATATCCTGCCTCAAGCACTGCTTTGTTCGGAGGAATGTTCATTAGATGAGCGTGAGCGTCATGAACAGGCATCTCTGCTGCTCGATATCCTGCCTCAAGCACTGCTTTGTTCGGAGGTATGTTTATTAGATAAGCGTGAGCGACATGGACAGGCATTTCTGCTGCTCGATATCCTGCCTCAAGCACTGCTTTGTTCGGAGGTATGTTCATTAGATGAGCGTGAGCGACATGGACAGGCATCTCTGCTGCTCGATATCCTGCCTCAAGCACTGCTTTGTTCGGAGGTATGTTCATTAGATGGGCGTGAGTGACATGGACAGGCATCTCTGCTGCTCGATATCCCGCCTCAAGCACTGCTTTGTTCGGAGGTATGTTCATTAGATGAGCGTGAGCGACATGGACAGGCATCTCTGCTGCTCCATATCCTGCCTCAAGCACTGCTTTGTTCGGAGGTATGTTCATTAGATGAGCGTGAGCGACATGGACAGGCATCTCTGCCGCTCGATATCCTGCCTTAAGCACTGCTTTGTTTGGAGGTATGTTCATTAGATGAGCGTCATGAACAGGCATCTCTGCTGCTCGATATCCTGCCTCAAGCACTGCTTTGTTCGGAGGAATGTTCATTAGATGAGCGTGAGCGTCATGAACAGGCATCTCTGCTGTTCGATATCCTGCCTCAAGCACTGCTTTGTTTGGAGGTATGTTCATTAGATGAGCGTGAGCGTCATGAACAGGCATCTCTGCTGCTTGATATCCTGCCTCAAGCACTGCTTTGTTTGGAGGTATGTTCATCAGATGAGCGTGAGCGACATGGACAGGCATCTCTGCCGCTCGATATCCTGCCTTAAGCACTGCTTTGTTTGGAGGTGTGTTTATTGGATGAGCGTGAGCGTCATGAACAGGCATCTCTGCTGCTTGATATCCTGCCTCAAGCACTGCTTTGTTCGAAGGTATGTTCATTAGATGAGCGTGAGCGTCATGAACAGGCATCTCTGCTGCTTGATATCCTGCCTCAAGCACTGCTTTGTTTGGAGGTATGTTCATCAGATGAGCGTGAGCGACATGGACAGGCATCTCTGCCGCTCGATATCCTGCCTCAAGCACTGCTTCGTTTGGAGGTGTGTTTATTGGATGAGCGTGAGCGACATGAACAGGCATCTCTGCTGTTCGATATCCAGCCTCAAGCACTGCTTTGTTTGGAGGTATGTTCATTAGATGAGCGTGAGCGTCATGAACAGGCATCTCTGCTGCTCGATATCCTGCCTCAAGCACTGCTTTGTTTAGAGGTATGTTCATTAGATGAGCGTGAGCGACATGAACAGGCATCTCTGCTGTTCGATATCCTGCCTCAAGCACTGCTTTTTTTGGAGGTATGTTCATTAGATGAGCGTGAGCGTCATGAACAGGCATCTCTGCTGCCCGATATCCTGCCTCAAGCACTGCTTTGTTTGGAGGTATGTTCATTAGATGAGCGACATGAACAGGCATCTCTGCTGCTTAATATCCTGCCTCAAGCACTGCTTGTTTGGAGGTATGTTCATTAGATGAGCGTGAGCGTCATGAACAGGCATCTCTGCTGCTTGATATCCTGCCTCAAGCACTGCTCTGTTTGGAGGTATGTTCATAAGATGAGCGTGAGCGTCTTGGACAGGCATCTCTGCTGCTCGATATCCTGCCTCAAGCACTGCTTTGTTTGGAGGTATATTCATTAGATGAGCGTGAGCGTCATGAACAGGCATCTCTGCTGCTTGATATCCTGCCTCAAGCACTGCTTTGTTTGGAGGTATGTTCATTAGATGAGCGACATGAACAGGCATCTCTGCTGCTTAATATCCTGCCTTAAGCACTGCTTGTTTGGAGGTATGTTCATTAGATGAGCGTGAGCGTCATGAACAGGCATCTCTGCTGCTTGATATCCTGCCTCAAGCACTGCTCTGTTTGGAGGTATGTTCATAAGATGAGCGTGAGCGTCTTGGACAGGCATCTCTGCTGCTCGATATCCTGCCTCAAGCACTGCTTTGTTTGGAGGTATGTTCATTAGATGAGCGTGAGCGACATGAACAGGCATCTCTGCTGCTCGATATCCTGCCTCAAGCACTGCTTTGTTTGGAGGTATGTTCATTAGATGAGCGTGAGCGACATGAACAGGCATCTCTGCTGCTTAATATCCTGCCTCAAGCACTGCTTGTTCGGAGGTATGTTCATTAGATGAGCGTGAGCGTCATGAACAGGCATCTCTGCTGCTTGATATCCTGCCTCAAGCACTGCTCTGTTTGGAGGTATGTTCATAAGATGAGCGTGAGCGTCTTGGACAGGCATCTCTGCTGCTCGATATCCTGCCTCAAGCACTGCTTTGTTTGGAGGTATGTTCATTAGATGAGCGTGAGCGACATGAACAGGCATCTCTGCTGCTCGATATCCTGCCTCAAGCACTGCTTTGTTTGGAGGTATGTTCATTAGATGAGCGTGAGCGTCATGAACAGGCATCTCTTCCAGTCGATATCCTGCCTCAAGCACTGCTTTGTTTGGAGGTATGTTCATTAGATGAGAGTGAGCGTCATGAACAGGCATCTCTGCCGCTCGATAACCTGCCTCAAGCACTGCTTTGTTTGGAGGTATGTTCATTGGATGAGCGTGAGCGTCATGAACAGGCTTCTCTGCTGCTTGATATCCTGCCTCAAGCACTGCTTTGTTTGGAGGTATGTTCATTAGATGAGCGTCATGAACATGCATCTCTGCTGCTCGATATCCTGCCTCAGGCACTGCTTTGTTTGGAGATATGTTCATTAGATGAGCGTGAGCGTCATGAACAGGCATCTCTGCCGCTCGATATCCTGCCTCAGGCACTGCTTTGTTTGGAGGTATATTCATTAGATGAGCGTGAGCGTCATGAACAGGCATCTCTGCTGCTCGATATCCTGCCTCAGGCACTGCTTTGTTCGGAGGTATGTTCATTAGATGAGCGTGAGCGTCATGAACAGGCATTTCTCCTGCTCGATATACTGCCTCAGGCACTGCTTTGTTTGGAGGTATTTTCATTAGATGAGCGTGAGCGTCATGAACAGGCATCTCTGCTGCTTGATATCCTGCCTCAAGCACTGCTTTGTTTGGAGGTATGTTCATTAGATGAGCGTGAGCGTCATGAACGGGCATCTCTGCTGCTCGACATCCTGCCTCAAGCACTGCTTTGTTTGGAGGTATGTTCATTAGATGAGCGTTATGAACAGGCATCTCTGCCGCTTGATATCCTGCCTCAAGCACTGCTTTGTTCGTAGGTATGTTCATTAGATGAGCTTCATGAACAGGCATCTCTGCCGCTTGATATCCTGCCTCAAGCACTGCTCCGTTTGGAGGTATGTTCATTGGATGAGCGTGAGCAACATGAACAGGCATCTCTGCTGCATGATATCCTGCCTCAAGCACTGCTTTGTTTGGAGGTGTGTTCATTGGATGAGCGTGAGCGACATGGACAGGCATCTCTGCTGCTCGATATCCTGCCTCAGGCACTGCTTTGTTTGGAGGTATGTTCATTAGATGAGCGTGAGCGTCATGAACAGGCATCTCTGCTGCTCGATATCCTGCCTCAGGCACTGTTTTGTTTGGAGGAATGTTCATTAGATAAGCGTGAGCGTCATGAACAGGCATCTCTGCTGCTCGATATCCCTCCTCAGGCACTGCTTTGTTTGGAGGTATGTTCATTAGATGAGCGACATGAACAGGCATCTCTGCTGCTTGATATCCTGCCTCAAGCACTGCTTTGTTCGGAGGTATGTTCATTAGATGAGCGTGAGCGTAATGAACAGGCATCTCTGCTGCTCGATATCCTGCCTCAAGCACCGCTTTGTTCGGAGGTATGTTCATTAGATGAGCGTGAGCGTCATGAACAGGCATCTCTGCTGCTCGATATCCTGCCTCAAGCGCTGCTTCGTTTGGAGGTATGTTCATCAGATGAGCGACATGAACAGGCATCTCTGCTGCTTGATATCCTACCTCAGGCACTGCTTTGTTTGGAGGTATGTTCATTAGATGAGCGTGAGCGACATGGACAGGCATCTCTGCTGCTTGATATCCTGCCCCAAGCACTGCTTTGTTTGAAGGTATGTTCATTAGATGAGCGTGAGCGACATGGACAGGCATCTCTGCTGCTCGATATCCTGCCTCAAGCACTGCTTTGTTCGGAGGTATGTTCATTAGATGAGCGTGAGCGACATGGACAGGCATCTCTGCTGCTCGATATCCAGCCTCAAGCACTGCTTTGTTCGGAGGTATGTTCATTAGATGAGCGTGAGCGACATGGACAGGCATCTCTGCTGCTCGATATCCTGCCTCAAGCACTGCTTTGTTTGGAGGTATGTTCATTAGATGAGCGTCATGAACAGGCATCTCTGCTGCTCTATATACTGCCTCAAGCACTGCTTTGTTTGAAGGTATGTTCATTAGATGAGCGTGAGCGACATGGACAGGCATCTCTGCTGCTCGATATCCTGCCTCAAGCACTGCTTTGTTTGGAGGTGTGTTCATTAGATGAGCGTGAGCAACATCGACAGGCATGTCTGCTGCTTGATATCCTGCCTCAAGCACTGCTTTGTTTGAAGGTATTTTCATTAGATGAGCGTGAGCGACATGGACAGGCATCTCTGCTGCTCGATATCCTGCCTCAAGCACTGCTTTGTTCGGAGGAATGTTCATTACATGAGCGTGAGCGTCATGAACAGGCATCTCTGCTGCTCGATATCCTGCCTCAAGCACTGCTTTGTTCGGAGGTATGTTTATTAGATAAGCGTGAGCGAAATGGACAGGCATCTCTGCTGCTCGATATCCTGCCTCAAGCACTGCTTTGTTCGGAGGTATGTTCATTAGATGAGCGTGAGCGACATGGACAGGCATCTCTGCTGCTCGATATCCTGCCTCAAGCACTGCTTTGTTCGGAGGTATGTTCATTAGATGGGCGTGAGTGACATGGACAGGCATCTCTGCTGCTCGATATCCTGCCTCAAGCACTGCTTTGTTCGGAGGTATGTTCATTAGATGAGCGTGAGCGACATGGACAGGCATCTCTGCTGCTCGATATCCTGCCTCAAGCACTGCTTTGTTCGGAGGTATGTTCATTAGATGAGCGTGAGCGACATGGACAGGCATCTCTGCCGCTCGATATCCTGCCTTAAGCACTGCTTTGTTTGGAGGTATGTTCATTAGATGAGCGTCATGAACAGGCATCTCTGCTGCTCGATATCCTGCCTCAAGCACTGCTTTGTTCGGAGGAATGTTCATTAGATGAGCGTGAGCGTCATGAACAGGCATCTCTGCTGTTCGATATCCTGCCTCAAGCACTGCTTTGTTTGGAGGTATGTTCATTAGATGAGCGTGAGCGTCATGAACAGGCATCTCTGCTGCTTGATATCCTGCCTCAAGCACTGCTTTGTTTGGAGGTATGTTCATCAGATGAGCGTGAGCGACATGGACAGGCATCTCTGCCGCTCGATATCCTGCCTTAAGCACTGCTTTGTTTGGAGGTGTGTTTATTGGATGAGCGTGAGCGTCATGAACAGGCATCTCTGCTGCTTGATATCCTGCCTCAAGCACTGCTTTGTTCGAAGGTATGTTCATTAGATGAGCGTGAGCGTCATGAACAGGCATCTCTGCTGCTTGATATCCTGCCTCAAGCACTGCTTTGTTTGGAGGTATGTTCATCAGATGAGCGTGAGCGACATGGACAGGCATCTCTGCCGCTCGATATCCTGCCTCAAGCACTGCTTCGTTTGGAGGTGTGTTTATTGGATGAGCGTGAGCGACATGAACAGGCATCTCTGCTGTTCGATATCCAGCCTCAAGCACTGCTTTGTTTGGAGGTATGTTCATTAGATGAGCGTGAGCGTCATGAACAGGCATCTCTGCTGCTCGATATCCTGCCTCAAGCACTGCTTTGTTTAGAGGTATGATCATTAGATGAGCGTGAGCGACATTAACAGGCATCTCTGCTGTTCGATATCCTGCCTCAAGCACTGCTTTGTTTGGAGGTATGTTCATTAGATGAGCGTGAGCGACATGGACAGGCATCTCTGCCGCTCGATATCCTGCCTTAAGCACTGCTCTGTTTGGAGGTATGTTCATTAGATGAGCGTGAGCGTCATGAACAGGCATCTCTGCTGCTCGATATCCTGCCTCAAGCACTGCTTTGTTTGGAGGTATGTTCATTAGATGAGTGACATGAACAGGCATCTCTGCTGCTTGATATCCTGCCTCAAGCACTGCTTTGTTTGGAGGTATGTCCATTAGATGAGCGTGAACGTCATGTTCAGGCATCTCTGCTGCTTGATATCCTGCCTCAAGCACTGCTTTGTTCGGAGGTATGTTCATTAGATGAGCGTGAGCGTCTTGGACAGGCATCTCTGCTGCTCGATATCCTGCCTCAAGCACTGCTTTGTTCGGAGGTATGTTCATTAGATGAGCATGAGCGTCATGAACAGGCATCTCTGCCGCTCAATATCCTGCCTTAACCACTGCTTTGTTTGGAGGTATGTTCATAAGATGAGCGTGAGCGTCATGAACAGGCATCTCTGCTGCTCGATATCCTGCCTCATTCACTGCTTTGTTCGGAGGTATGTTCATCAGATGAGCGTGAGCGTCATAACAGGCATCTCTGCTGCTCGATATCCTGCCTCAAGCACTGCTTTGTTCGGAGGTATGTTCCTTAGATGAGCGTGAGCGTCATGAACAGGCATCTCTGCTGCTCGATATCCTGCCTCAAGCACTGCTTTGTTTGGAGGTATGTTCATTAGATGAGCGTGAGCGACATGGACAGGCATCTCTGCCGCTCGATATCCTGCCTCAAGCACTGCTTTGTTCAGAGGTATGTTCATTAGATGAGCGTGAGCGACATGGACAGGCATCTCTGCTGCTCGATATCCCGCCTCAAGCACTGCTTTGTTTGGAGGTATGTTCATTAGATGAGCGTGAGCGTCATGAACAGGCATCTCTGCTGCTTGATATCCTGCCTCAAGCACTGCTCTGTTTGGAGGTATGTTCATTAAATGAGCGTAAGCGTCATGAACAGGCATCTCTTCCGCTCGATATCCTGTCTCAAGCACTGCTTCGTTTGGAGGTATGTTCATCAGATGAGCGTGAGCGTCATGAACAGGCATCTCTGCTGCTTGATATCCTGCCTCGAGCACTGCTTTGTTCGGAGGTATGTTCATTAGATGAGCGTGAGCGTCATGAACAGGCATCTCTGCTGCTCGATATCCTGCCTCAAGCACTGCTTTGTTCGGAGGTATGTTCATTGGATGAGCGACATGAACAGGCATCTCTGCTGCTTGATATCCTGCCTCAAGCACTGCTTTGTTCGGAGGTATGTTCATTAGATGAGCGTGAGCGTAATGAACAGGCATCTCTGCTGCTCGATATCCTGCCTCAAGCACCGCTTTGTTCGGAGGTATGTTCATTAGATGAGCGTGAGCGTCATGAACAGGCATCTCTGCTGCTCGATATCCTGCCTCAAGCGCTGCTTCGTTTGGAGGTATGTTCATCAGATGAGCGACATGAACAGGCATCTCTGCTGCTTGATATCCTACCTCAGGCACTGCTTTGTTTGGAGGTATGTTCATTAGATGAGCGTGAGCGACATGGACAGGCATCTCTGCTGCTCGATATCCTGCCTCAAGCACTGCTTTGTTCGGAGGTATGTTCATTAGATGAGCGTGAGCGACATGGACAGGCATCTCTGCTGCTCGATATCCAGCCTCAAGCACTGCTTTGTTCGGAGGTATGTTCATTAGATGAGCGTGAGCGACATGGACAGGCATCTCTGCTGCTCGATATCCTGCCTCAAGCACTGCTTTGTTTGGAGGTATGTTCATTAGATGAGCGTCATGAACAGGCATCTCTGCTGCTCTATATACTGCCTCAAGCACTGCTTTGTTTGAAGGTATGTTCATTAGATGAGCGTGAGCGACATGGACAGGCATCTCTGCTGCTCGATATCCTGCCTCAAGCACTGCTTTGTTTGGAGGTGTGTTCATTAGATGAGCGTGAGCAACATGGACAGGCATGTCTGCTGCTTGATATCCTGCCTCAAGCACTGCTTTGTTTGAAGGTATGTTCATTAGATGAGCGTGAGCGACATGGACAGGCATCTCTGCTGCTCGATATCCTGCCTCAAGCACTGCTTTGTTCGGAGGAATGTTCATTACATGAGCGTGAGCGTCATGAACAGGCATCTCTGCTGCTCGATATCCTGCCTCAAGCACTGCTTTGTTCGGAGGTATGTTTATTAGATAAGCGTGAGCGAAATGGACAGGCATCTCTGCTGCTCGATATCCTGCCTCAAGCACTGCTTTGTTCGGAGGTATGTTCATTAGATGAGCGTGAGCGACATGGACAGGCATCTCTGCTGCTCGATATCCTGCCTCAAGCACTGCTTTGTTCGGAGGTATGTTCATTAGATGGGCGTGAGTGACATGGACAGGCATCTCTGCTGCTCGATATCCTGCCTCAAGCACTGCTTTGTTCGGACGTATGTTCATTAGATGAGCGTGAGCGACATGGACAGGCATCTCTGCTGCTCGATATCCTGCCTCAAGCACTGCTTTGTTCGGAGGTATGTTCATTAGATGAGCGTGAGCGACATGGACAGGCATCTCTGCCGCTCGATATCCTGCCTTAAGCACTGCTTTGTTTGGAGGTATGTTCATTAGATGAGCGTCATGAACAGGCATCTCTGCTGCTCGATATCCTGCCTCAAGCACTGCTTTGTTCGGAGGAATGTTCATTAGATGAGCGTGAGCGTCATGAACAGGCATCTCTGCTGTTCGATATCCTGCCTCAAGCACTGCTTTGTTTGGAGGTATGTTCATTAGATGAGCGTGAGCGTCATGAACAGGCATCTCTGCTGCTTGATATCCTGCCTCAAGCACTGCTTTGTTTGGAGGTATGTTCATCAGATGAGCGTGAGCGACATGGACAGGCATCTCTGCCGCTCGATATCCTGCCTTAAGCACTGCTTTGTTTGGAGGTGTGTTTATTGGATGAGCGTGAGCGTCATGAACAGGCATCTCTGCTGCTTGATATCCTGCCTCAAGCACTGCTTTGTTCGAAGGTATGTTCATTAGATGAGCGTGAGCGTCATGAACAGGCATCTCTGCTGCTTGATATCCTGCCTCAATCACTGCTTTGTTTGGAGGTATGTTCATCAGATGAGCGTGAGCGACATGGACAGGCATCTCTGCCGCTCGATATCCTGCCTCAAGCACTGCTTCGTTTGGAGGTGTGTTTATTGGATGAGCGTGAGCGACATGAACAGGTATCTCTGCTGTTCGATATCCAGCCTCAAGCACTGCTTTGTTTGGAGGTATGTTCATTAGATGAGCGTGAGCGTCATGAACAGGCATCTCTGCTGCTCGATATCCTGCCTCAAGCACTGCTTTGTTTAGAGGTATGTTCATTAGATGAGCGTGAGCGACATGAACAGGCATCTCTGCTGTTCGATATCCTGCCTCAAGCACTGCTTTGTTTGGAGGTATGTTCATTAGATGAGCGTGAGCGACATGGACAGGCATCTCTGCCGCTCGATATCCTGCCTTAAGCACTGCTCTGTTTGGAGGTATGTTCATTAGATGAGCGTGAGCGTCATGAACAGGCATCTCTGCTGCTCGATATCCTGCCTCAAGCACTGCTTTGTTTGGAGGTATGTTCATTAGATGAGTGACATGAACAGGCATCTCTGCTGCTTGATATCCTACCTCAAGCACTGCTTTGTTTGGAGGTATGTCCATTAGATGAGCGTGAACGTCATGTTCAGGCATCTCTGCTGCTTGATATCCTGCCTCAAGCACTGCTTTGTTCGGAGGTATGTTCATTAGATGAGCGTGAGCGTCTTGGACAGGCATCTCTGCTGCTCGATATCCTGCCTCAAGCACTGCTTTGTTCGGAGGTATGTTCATTAGATGAGCATGAGCGTCATGAACAGGCATCTCTGCCGCTCAATATCCTGCCTTAACCACTGCTTTGTTTGGAGGTATGTTCATAAGATGAGCGTGAGCGTCATGAACAGGCATCTCTGCTGCTCGATATCCTGCCTCATTCACTGCTTTGTTCGGAGGTATGTTCATCAGATGAGCGTGAGCGTCATAACAGGCATCTCTGCTGCTCGATATCCTGCCTCAAGCACTGCTTTGTTCGGAGGTATGTTCCTTAGATGAGCGTGAGCGTCATGAACAGTCATCTCTGCTGCTCGATATCCTGCCTCAAGCACTGCTTTGTTTGGAGGTATGTTCATTAGATGAGCGTGAGCGACATGGACAGGCATCTCTGCCGCTCGATATCCTGCCTCAAGCACTGCTTTGTTCAGAGGTATGTTCATTAGATGAGCGTGAGCGACATGGACAGGCATCTCTGCTGCTCGATATCCCGCCTCAAGCACTGCTTTGTTTGGAGGTATGTTCATTAGATGAGCGTGAGCGTCATGAACAGGCATCTCTGCTGCTTGATATCCTGCCTCAAGCACTGCTCTGTTTGGAGGTATGTTCATTAAATGAGCGTAAGCGTCATGAACAGGCATCTCTTCCGCTCGATATCCTGTCTCAAGCACTGCTTCGTTTGGAGGTATGTTCATCAGATGAGCGTGAGCGTCATGAACAGGCATCTCTGCTGCTTGATATCCTGCCTCGAGCACTGCTTTGTTCGGAGGTATGTTCATTAGATGAGCGTGAGCGTCATGAACAGGCATCTCTGCTGCTCGATATCCTGCCTCAAGCACTGCTTTGTTCGGAGGTATGTTCATTGGATGAGCTTGAGCAACATGAACAGGCATCTCTGCCGCTCGATATCCTGCCTCAGGCACTGCTTTGTTTGGAGGTATGTTCATTAGATGAGCGTGAGCGTCATGAACAGGCATCTCTGCTGCTCGATATCCTGCCTCAGGCACTGCTTTGTTTGGAGGTATGTTCATTAGATGAGCGACATGAACAGGCATCTCTGCTGCTTGATATCCTGCCTCAAGCACTGCTTTGTTCGGAGGTATGTTCATTAGATGAGCGTGAGCCTAATGAACAGGCATCTCTGCTGCTCGATATCCTGCCTCAAGCACTGCTTTGTTCGGAGGAATGTTCATAAGATGAGCGTGAGCGTCATGAACAGGCATCTCTGCTGCTCGATATCCTGCCTCAAGCACTGCTTTGTTCGGAGGTATGTTCATTAGATGAGCGTGAGCGTAATGAACAGGCATCTCTGCTGCTTGATATACTGCCTCAAGCACTGCTTTATTCGGAGGTATGTTCATTAGATGAGCGTGAGCGTCTTGGACAGGCATCTCTGCTGCTCGATATCCTGCCTCAAGCACTGCTTTGTTTGGATGTATGTTCATTAGATGAGCATGAGCGTCATGAACAGGCATCTCTGCCGCTCGATATCCTGCCTCAAGCATTGCTTTGTTTGGAGGTATGTTCATAAGATGAGCGTGAGTGTCATGAACAGGCATCTCTGCTGCTCGATATCCTGCCTCATTCACTGCTTTGTTCGGAGTTATGTTCATCAGATGAGCGTGAGCGTCATAACAGGCATCTCTGCTGCTCGATATCCTGCCTCAAGCACTGCTTTGTTCGGAGGTATGTTCCTTAGATGAGCGTGAGCGTCATGAACAGGCATCTCTGCTGCTCGATATCCTGCCTCAAGCACTGCTTTGTTCGGAGGTATGTTCATTAGATGAGCGTGAGCGACATGGATAGGCATCTCTGCCGCTCGATATCCTGCCTCAAGCACTGCTTTGTTCAGAGGTATGTTCATTAGATGAGCGTGAGCGACATGGACAGGCATCTCTGCTGCTCGATATCCCGCCTCAAGCACTGCTTTGTTTGAAGGTATGTTCATTAGATAAGCGTGAGCGTCATGAACAGGCATCTCTGCTGCTTGATATCCTGCCTCAAGCACTGCTCCTTTTGGAGGTATGTTCATTAAATGAGCGTAAGCGTCATGAACAGGCATCTCTGCCGCTTGATATCCTGCCTCAAGCACTGCTTTGTTCGGAGGTATGTTCATTAGATGAGCGTGAGCGTCATGAACAGGCATCTCTGCTGCTCGATATCCTGCCTCAAGCACTGCTTCGTTTGGAGGTATGTTCATTAGATGAGCGTGAGCGTCATGAACAGGCATCTCTGCTGCTTGATATCCTGCCTCGAGCACTGCTTTGTTCGGAGGTATGTTCATTAGATGAGCGTGAGCGTCATGAACAGGCATCTCTGCTGCTCGATATCCTGCCTCAAGCACTGCTTTGTTCGGAGGTATGTTCATTGGATGAGCGTGAGCAACATGAACAGGCATCTCTGCCGCTCGATATCCTGCCTCAGGCACTGCTTTGTTTGGAGGTATGTTCATTAGATGAGCGTGAGCGTCATGAACAGGCATCTCTGCTGCTCGATATCCTGCCTCAGGCACTGCTTTGTTTGGAGGTATGTTCATTAGATGAGCGACATGAACAGGCATCTCTGCTGCTTGATATCCTGCCTCAAGCACTGCTTTGTTCGGAGGTATGTTCATTAGATGAGCGTGAGCGTAATGAACAGGCATCTCTGCTGCTCGATATCCTGCCTCAAGCACTGCTTTGTTCGGAGGTATGTTCATTAGATGAGCGTGAGCGTCATGAACAGGCATCTCTGCTGCTCGATATCCTGCCTCAAGCGCTGCTTTGTTCGGAGGTATGTTCATTAGATTAGCGACATGAACAGGCATCTCTGCTGCTCGATATCCTGCCTCAAGCACTGCTTTGTTTGGAGGTATGTTCATTAGATGAGCGTGAGCGTCATGAACAGGCATCTCTGCTGCTCGATATCCTGCCTCATGCACTGCTTTGTTCGGAGGTATGTTCATTAGATGAGCGTGAGCGTCATGAACAGGCATCTCTGCTGCTTGATATTCTGCCTCAGGCACTGCTTTGTTTGGAGGTATGTTCATTAGATGAGCGACATGAACAGGCATCTCTGCTGCTTGATATCCTGCCTCAAGCACTGCTTTGTTCGGAGGTATGTTCATTAGATGAGCGTGAGCGTAATGAACAGGCATCTCTGCTGCTCGATATCCTGCCTCAAGCACTGCTTTGTTCGGAGGTATGTTCATTAGATGAGCGTGAGCGTCATGAACAGGCATCTCTGATGCTCGATATCCTGCCTCAAGCGCTGCTTTGTTTGGAGGTATGTTCATTAGATGAGCGACATGAACAGGCGTCTCTGCTGCTCGATATCCTGCCTCAAGCACTGCTTTGTTCGGAGGTATGTTCATTAGATGAGCGTGAGCGTCATGAACAGGCATCTCTGCTGCTCGATATCCTGCCTCATGCACTGCTTTGTTCGGGGGTATGTTCATCAGATGAGCGTGAGCGTCATGAACAGGCATCTCTGCTGCTCGATATCCTGCCTCAAGCACTGCTTCGTTTGGAGGTATGTTCATTGGATGAGCGTGAGCGTCATGAACAGGCATCTCTGCTGCTCGATATCCTGCCTCAAGCACTGCTTTGTTTGGAGGTATGTTCATTAGATGTGCGTGAGCGTCATGAACAGGCATCTCTGCTGCTCGATATCCTGCCTCAAGCACTGCTTTGTTCGGAGGTATGTTCATTAGATGAGCGTGAGCGACATGGACAGGCATCTCTGCTGCTCGATATCCTGCCTCAAGAACTGCTTTGTTTGGGGGTAAGTACATTAGATGAGCGTGAGCGTCATGAACAGGCATCTCTGCAGCTCGATATCCTGCCTCAAGCACTGCTTTGTTTGGAGGTATGTTCATTAGATGAGTGTCATGAACAGGCATCTCTGCCGCTCGATATTCTGCCTCAAGCACTGCTTTGTTCGGAGGTATGTTCATCACATGAGCGTGAGCGTCATGAACAGGCATCTCTGCTGCTCGATATCCTGCCTCAAGCACTGCTTTGTTCGAAGGTATGTTCATCAGATGAGCGTGAGCGACATGGACAGGCATCCCTGCTGCTCGATATCCTGCCTCAAGCACTGCTTTGTTCGGAGGTATGTCCATTAGATGAGCGTGAGCGTCATGAACGGGCATCTCTGCTGCTCGATATCCTGCCTCAAGCACTGCTTTGTTCGAAGGTATGTTCATTAGATGAGCGTGAGCGTCATGAACAGGCATCTCTGCTGCTCGATATCCTGCCTCAAGCACTGCTTTGTTCGGAGGTATGTTCATAAGATGAGCGACATGAACGGGCATCTCTGCTGCTTGATATCCTGCCTCAAGCACTGCTTTGTTTGGAGGTATGTTCATCAGATGAGCGTGAGCGTCATGAACTGGCATCTCTGCTGCTTGATATCCTGCCTCAAGCACTGCTCTGTTTGGAGGTATGTTCATTAGATGACCCGTGAGCGTCTTGGACAGGCATCTCTGCTGCTCGATATCCTGCCTCAAGCACTGCTTGGTTCGAAGGTATGTTCATTAGATGAGCTTGAGCGTCATGAACAGGCATCTCTGCCGCTAGATATCCTGCCTCAAGCACTGCTTTGTTTGGAGATATGTTCATTAGATGAGCGTGAGCGTCATGAACAGGCATCTCTGCCGCTCGATATCCTGCCTCAGGCACTGCTTTGTTCGGAGGTATGTTCATTAGATGACCGTGAGCGTCATGAACAGGCATCTCTGCCGCTCGATATCCTGCTTCAAGCACTGCTTTGTTTGGAGGTATGTTCATTAGATCAGCGTGAGCGTCATGAACAGGCATCTCTGCTGCTCGATATCCTGCCTAAAGCACTGCTTTGTTTGGAGGTATGTTCATTAGATGATGGTGAGCGTCATGAACAGGCATCTCTGCTGCTTGATATCCTGCCTCAAGCACTGCTTTGTTCGGGGGTATGTTCATAAGATGAGCGTGAGCGTCATGAACAGGCATCTCTGCCGCTCGATATCCTGCCTCAGGCACTGCTTTGTTTGGAGGTATGTTCATGAGATGAGCGTGAGCGTCATGAACAGGCATCTCTGCTGCTCGATATCCTGCCTCAGGCACTGCTTCGTTCGGAGGTATGTTCATTAGATGGGCGTGAGCGTCATAAACAGGCATCTCTGCTGCTTGATATCCTGCCTCAAGCACTGCCTTGTTTGGAGGTATGTTCATTAGATGAGCGTGAGCGTCATGAACAGGCATCTCTGCTGCTCGATATCCTGCCTCAAGCACTGCTTTGTTTGGAGGTATGTCCATAAGATGAGCGACATGAACGGGCATCTCTGCTGCTTGATATCCTGCCTCAAGCACTGCTTTGTTTGGAGGTATGTTTATTAGATGAGCGTGAGCGTCATGAACTGGCATCTCTGCTGCTTGATATCCTGCCTCAAGCACTGCTCTGTTTGGAGGTATGTTCATTAGATGACCCGTGAGCGTCTTGGACAGGCATCTCTGCTGCTCGATATCCTGCCTCAAGCACTGCTTTGTTTGAAGGTATGTTCATTAGATGAGCGTGAGCGTCATGAACAGGCATCTCTGCCGCTCGATATCCTGCCTCAAGCACTGCTTTGTTTGGAGGTATGTTCATTAGATGAGCGTGAGCGTCATGAACAGGCATCTCTGCCGCTCGATATCCTGCCTCAGGCACTGCTTTGTTCGGAGGTATGTTCATTAGATGAGCGTGAGCGTCATGAACAGGCATCTCTGCCGCTCGATATCCTGCTTCAAGCACTGCTTTGTTTGGAGGTATGTTCATTAGATCAGCGTGAGCGTCATGAACAGGCATCTCTGCTGCTCGATATCCTGCCTAAAGCACTGCTTTGTTTGGAGGTATGTTCATGAGATGATGGTGAGCGTCATGAACAGGCATCTCTGCTGCTTGATATCCTGCCTCAAGCACTGCTTTGTTCGGGGGTATGTTCATTAGATGGGCGTGAGCGAGATGGACAGGCATCTCTGCCGCTCGATGTCCTGCCTCAAGCACTGCTTTGTTTGGAGGTATGTTCATTAGATGAGTGTCATGAACATGCATCTCTGCTGCTCGATATCCTGCCTCAGGCACTGCTTTGTTCGGAGGTATGTTCACAAGATGAGCGTGAGCGTCATGAACAGGCATCTCTGCCGCTCGATATCCTGCCTCAGGCACTGCTTTGTTTGGAGGTATGTTCATGAGATGAGCGTGAGCGTCATGAACAGGCATCTCTGCTGCTCGATATCCTGCCTCAGGCACTGCTTCGTTCGGAGGTATGTTCATTAGATGGGCGTGAGCGTCATAAACAGGCATCTCTGCTGCTCGATATCCTGCCTCAGGCACTGCTTTGTTTGGAGGTATTTTCATTGGATGAGCGTGAGCGTCATGAACAGGCACCTCTGCTGTTTGATATCCTGCCTCAAGCACTGCTTTGTTTGGAGGTATGTTCATTAGATGAGCGTGAGCGTCAAAAACAGGCATCTCTGCTGCTCGACATCCTGCCTCAAGCACTGCTTTGTTTGGAGGTATGTTCATTAGATGGGCGTCATGAACAGGCATCTCTGCCGCTTGATATCCTGCCTCAAGCACTGCTTTGTTTGGAGGTATGTTCATTAGATGAGCTTCATGAACAGGCATCTCTGCCGCTTGATATCCTGCCTCAAGCACTGCTTTGTTTGGGGGTATGTTCATTGGATGAGCGTGAGCGTCATGAACAGGCATCTCTGCTGCTTGATACCCTGCCTCAAGCACAGCTTTGTTTGGAGGTATGTTCATTAGATGAGCGACATGAACAGGCATCTCTGCTGCTCGATATCCTGCCTCAAGCACTGCTTTGTTTGGAGGTATGTTCATTAGATGAGCGTGAGCGACATGGACAGGCATCTCTGCTGCTCGATATCCTGCCTCAAGAACTGCTTTGTTTGGGGGTAAGTACATTAGATGAGCGTGAGCGTCATGAACAGGCATCTCTGCAGCTCGATATCCTGCCTCAAGCACTGCTTTGTTTGGAGGTATGTTCATTAGATGAGTGTCATGAACAGGCATCTCTGCCGCTCGATATCCTGCCTCAAGCACTGCTTTGTTCGGAGGTATGTTCATCACATGAGCGTGAGCGTCATGAACAGGCATCTCTGCTGCTCGATATCCTGCCTCAAGCACTGCTTTGTTCGAAGGTATGTTCATTAGATGAGCGTGAGCGACATGGACAGGCATCTCTGCTGCTCGATATCCTGCCTCAAGCACTGCTTTGTTTGGAGGTATGTTCATTAGATGAGCGTGAGCGTCATGAACAGGCATCTCCGCTCCTCGATATCCTGCCTCAGGCACTGCCTTGTTTGGAGGTATGTTCATTAGATGAGCGTGAGCGTCATGAACAGGCATCTCTGCTGCTCGATATCCTGCCTCAAGCACTGCTTTGTTTGGAGGTATGTTTTATAAGATGAGCGACATGAACGGGCATCTCTGCTGCTTGATATCCTGCCTCAAGCACTGCTTTGTTTGGAGGTATGTTCATTAGATGAGCGTGAGCGTCATGAACTGGCATCTCTGCTGCTTGATATCCTGCCTCAAGCACTGCTCTGTTTGGAGGTATGTTCATTAGATGACCCGTGAGCGTCTTGGACAGGCATCTCTGCTGCTCGATATCCTGCCTCAAGCACTGCTTTGTTTGAAGGTATGTTCATTAGATGAGCGTGAGCGTCATGAACAGGCATCTCTGCCGCTCGATATCCTGCCTCAGGCACTGCTTTGTTTGGAGGTATGTTCATTAGATGAGCGTGAGCGTCATGAACAGGCATCTCTGCCGCTCGATATCCTGCTTCAAGCACTGCTTTGTTTGGAGGTATGGTCATTAGATCAGCGTGAGCGTCATGAACAGGCATCTCTGCTGCTCGATATCCTGCCTAAAGCACTGCTTTGTTTGGAGGTATGTTTATTAGATGATGGTGAGCGTCATGAACAGGCATCTCTGCTGCTTGATATCCTGCCTCAAGCACTGCTTTGTTCGGAGGTATGTTCATTAGATGAGCGTGAGCGTCATGAACAGGCATCTCCGCTCCTCGATATCCTGCCTCAGGCACTGCCTTGTTTGGAGGTATTTTCATTAGATGAGCGTGAGCGTCATGAACAGGCATCTCTGCTGCTCGATATCCTGCCTCAAGCACTGCTTTGTTTGGAGGTATGTTTTATAAGATGAGCGACATGAACGGGCATCTCTGCTGCTCGATATCCTGCCTCAGGCACTGCTTTGTTCGGAGGTATGTTCATAAGATGAGCGTGAGCGTCATGAACAGGCATCTCTGCCGCTCGATATCCTGCCTCAGGCACTGCTTTGTTTGGAGGTATGTTCATGAGATGAGCGTGAGCGTCATGAACAGGCATCTCTGCTGCTCGATATCCTGCCTCAGGCACTGCTTCGTTCGGAGGTATGTTCATTAGATGGGCGTGAGCGTCATAAACAGGCATCTCTGCTGCTCGATATCCTGCCTCAGGCACTGCTTTGTTTGGAGGTATTTTCATTGGATGAGCGTGAGCGTCATGAACAGGCACCTCTGCTGTTTGATATCCTGCCTCAAGCACTGCTTTGTTTGGAGGTATGTTCATTAGATGAGCGTGAGCGTCAAAAACAGGCATCTCTGCTGCTCGACATCCTGCCTCAAGCACTGCTCTGTTTGGAGGTATGTTCATTAGATGATCGTCATGAACAGGCATCTCTGCCGCTTGATATCCTGCCTCAAGCACTGCTTTGTTTGCAGGTATGTTCATTAGATGAGCTTCATGAACAGGCATCTCTGCCGCTTGATATCCTGCCTCAAGCACTGCTTTGTTTGGGGGTATGTTCATTGGATGAGCGTGAGCGTCATGAACAGGCATCTCTGCTGCTTGATACCCTGCCTCAAGCACAGCTTTGTTTGGAGGTATGTTCATTAGATGAGCGTCATGAACATGCATCTCTGCTGCTCGATATCCTGCCTCAGGCACTGCTTTGTTTGGAGGTATGTTCATTAGATGAGCGTGAGCGTCATGAACAGGCATCTCTGCCGCTCGATATCCTGCCTCAGGCACTGCTTTGTTTGGAGGTATGTTCATTAGATGAGCGTGAGCGTCATGAACAGGCATCTCTGCTGCTCGATATCCTGCCTCAGGCACTGCTTTGTTCGGAGGTATGTTCATTAGATGAGCGTGAGCGTCATGAACAGGCATTTCTGCTGCTCGATATCCTGCCTCAGGCACTGCTTTGTTTGGAGGTATTTTCATTAGATGAGCGTGAGCGTCATGAACAGGCATCTCTGCTGCTTGATATCCTGCCTCAAGCACTGCTTTGTTTGAAGGTATGTTCATTAGATGAGCGTGAGCGTCATGACCGGGCATCTCTGCTGCTCGACATCCTGCCTCAAGCACTGCTTCGTTTGGAGGTATGTTCATTAGATGAGCGTCATGAACAGGCATCTCTGCCGCTTGATATCCTGCCTCAAGCACTGCTTTGTTCGGAGGTATGTTCATTAGATGAGCTTCATGAATAGGCATCTCTGCCGCTTGATATCCTTCCTCAAGCACTGCTTTCTTTGGGGGTATGTTCATTAGATGAGCGTAAGCGTCATGAACAGGCATCTCTGCTGCTTGATATCCTGCCTCAAGCACTGCTTTGTTGGGAGGTATGGTCATGAGATGAGCGTCATGAACAGGCATCTCTGCTGCTCGATATCCTGCCTCAAGCACTGCTTTGTTCGGAGGTATATTCATCAGATGAGCGTGAGCGTCATGAACAGGCATCTCTGCCGCTTGATATCCTGCCTCAAGCACTGCTTCGTTTGGAGGTATGTTCATTAGATGAGCGTGAGCGTCATGAACAGGCATCTCTGATGCTCGATATCCTGCCTCAAGCGCTGCTTTGTTTGGAGGTATGTTCATTAGATGAGCGACATGAACAGGCGTCTCTGCTGCTCGATATCCTGCCTCAAGCACTGCTTTGTTCGGAGGTATGTTCATTAGATGAGCGAGAGCGTCATGAACAGGCATCTCTGCTGCTCGATATCCTGCCTTATGCACTGCTTTGTTCGGGGGTATGATCATCAGATGAGCGTGAGCGTCATGAACAGGCATCTCTGCTGCTCGATATCCTGCCTAAAGCACTGCTTCGTTTGGAGGTATGTTCATTGGATGAGCGTGAGCGTCATGAACAGGCATCTCTGCTGCTCGATATCCTGCCTCAAGCACTGCTTTGTTTGGAGGTATGTTCATTAGATGAGCGTGAGCGTCATGAACAGGCATCTCTGCTGCTCGATATCCTGCCTCAAGCACTGCTTTGTTCGGAGGTATGTTCATTAGATGAGCGTGAGCGACATGGACAGGCATCTCTGCTGCTCGATATCCTGCCTCAAGAACTGCTTTGTTTGGGGGTAAGTACATTAGATGAGCGTGAGCGTCATGAACAGGCATCTCTGCAGCTCGATATCCTGCCTCAAGCACTGCTTTGTTTGGAGGTATGTTCATTAGATGAGTGTCATGAACAATCATCTCTGCCGCTCGATATCCTGCCTCAAGCACTGCTTTGTTCGGAGGTATGTTCATCACATGAGCGTGAGCGTCATGAACAGGCATCTCTGCTGCTCGATATCCTGCCTCAAGCACTGCTTTGTTCGAAGGTATGTTCATTAGATGAGCGTGAGCGACATGGACAGGCATCTCTGCTGCTCGATATCCTGCCTCAAGCACTGCTTTGTTTGAAGGTATGTCCATTAGATGAGCGTGAGCGTCATGAACGGGCATCTCTGCTGCTCGATATCCTGCCTCAAGCACTGCTTTGTTCGAAGGTATGTACATTAGATGAGTGTCATGAACAGGCATCTCTGCCGCTCGATATCCTGCCTCAAGTACTGCTTTGTTCGGAGGTATGTTCATTAGATGAGCGTGAGCGTCATGAACAGGCATCTCCGCTCCTCGATATCCTGCCTCAGGCACTGCCTTGTTTGGAGGTATGTTCATTAGATGAGCGTGAGCGTCATGAACAGGCATCTCTGCTGCTCGATATCCTGCCTCAAGCACTGCTTTGTTTGGAGGTATGTTTTATAAGATGAGCGACATGAACGGGCATCTCTGCTGCTTGATATCCTGCCTCAAGCACTGCTTTGTTTGGAGGTATGTTCATTAGATGAGCGTGAGCGTCATGAACTGGCATCTCTGCTGCTTGATATCCTGCCTCAAGCACTGCTCTGTTTGGAGGTATGTTCATTAGAAGACCCGTGAGCGTCTTGGACGAGATCTCTGATGCTCGATATCCTGCCTCAAGCACTGCTTTGTTTGAAGGTATGTTCATTAGATGAGCGTGAGCGTCATGAACAGGCATCTCTGCCGCTCGATATCCTGCCTCAAGCACTGCTTTGTTTGGAGGTATGTTCATTAGATGAGCGTGAGCGTCATGAACAGGCATCTCTGCCGCTCGATATCCTGCCTCAGGCACTGCTTTGTTTGGAGGTATGTTCATTAGATGAGCGTGAGCGTCATGAACAGGCATCTCTGCCGCTCGATATCCTGCTTCAAGCACTGCTTTGTTTGGAGGTATGTTCATTAGATCAGCGTGAGCGTCATGAACAGGCATCTCTGCTGCTCGATATCCTGCCTAAAGCACTGCTTTGTTTGGAGGTATGTTTATTAGATGATGGTGAGCGTCATGAACAGGCATCTCTGCTGCTTGATATCCTGCCTCAAGCACTGCTTTGTTCGGAGGTATGTTCATTAGATGAGCGTGAGCGTCATGAACAGGCATCTCCGCTCCCCGATATCCTGCCTCAGGCACTGCCTTGTTTGGAGGTATGTTCATTAGATGAGCGTGAGCGTCATGAACAGGCATCTCTGCTGCTCGATATCCTGCCTCAAGCACTGCTTTGTTTGGAGGTATGTTTTATAAGATGAGCGACATGAACGGGCATCTCTGCTGCTCGATATCCTGCCTCAGGCACTGCTTTGTTCGGAGGTATGTTCATAAGATGAGCGTGAGCGTCATGAACAGGCATCTCTGCCGCTCGATATCCTGCCTCAGGCACTGCTTTGTTTGGAGGTATGTTCATGAGATGAGCGTGAGCGTCATGAACAGGCATCTCTGCTGCTCGATATCCTGCCTCAGGCACTGCTCCGTTCGGAGGTATGTTCATTAGATGGGCGTGAGCGTCATAAACAGGCATCTCTGCTGCTCGATATCCTGCCTCAGGCACTGCTTTGTTTGGAGGTATTTTCATTGGATGAGCGTGAGCGTCATGAACAGGCACCTCTGCTGTTTGATATCCTGCCTCAAGCACTGCTTTGTTTGGAGGTATGTTCATTAGATGAGCGTGAGCGTCAAAAACAGGCATCTCTGCTGTTCGACATCCTGCCTCAAGCACTGCTTTGTTTGGAGGTATGTTCATTAGATGATCGTCATGAACAGGCATCTCTGCCGCTTGATATCCTGCCTCAAGCACTGCTTTGTTTGGAGGTATGTTCATTAGATGAGCTTCATGAACAGGCATCTCTGCCGCTTGATATCCTGCCTCAAGCACTGCTTTGTTTGGGGGTATGTTCATTGGATGAGCGTGAGCGTCATGAACAGGCATCTCTGCTGCTTGATACCCTGCCTCAAGCACAGCTTTGTTTGGAGGTATGTTCATTAGATGAGCGTCATGAACATGCATCTCTGCTGCTCGATATCCTGCCTCAGGCACTGCTTTGTTTGGAGGTATGTTCATTAGATGAGCGTGAGCGTCATGAACAGGCATCTCTGCCGCTCGATATCCAGCCTCAGGCACTGCTTTGTTTGGAGGTATGTTCATTAGATGAGCGTGAGCGTCATGAACAGGCATCGCTGCTGCTCGATATCCTGCCTCAGGCACTGCTTTGTTCGGAGGTATGTTCATTAGATGAGCGTGAGCGTCATGAACAAGCATTTCTGCTGCTCGATATCCTGCCTCAGGCACTGCTTTGTTTGGAGGTATTTTCATTAGATGAGCGTGAGCGTCATGAACAGGCATCTCTGCTGCTTGATATCCTGCCTCAAGCACTGCTTTGTTTGGAGGTATGTTCATTAGATGAGCGTGAGCGTCATGACCGGGCATCTCTGCTGCTCGACATCCTGCCTCAAGCACTGCTTCGTTTGGAGGTATGTTCATTAGATGAGCGTCATGAACAGGCATCTCTGCCGTCGATATCCTGCCTCAAGCACTGCTTTGTTCGGAGGTATGTTCATTAGATGAGCTTCATGAATAGGCATCTCTGCCGCTTGATATCCTTCCTCAAGCACTGCTTTCTTTGGGGGTATGTTCATTAGATGAGCGTAAGCGTCATGAACAGGCATCTCTGCTGCTTGATATCCTGCCTCAAGCACTGCTTTGTTGGGAGGTATGGTCATTAGATGAGCGTCATGAACGGGCATCTCTGCTGCTCGATATCCTGCCTCAAGCACTGCTTTGTTCGGAGGTATATTCATCAGATGAGCGTGAGCGTCATGAACAGGCATCTCTGCCGCTTGATATCCTGCCTCAAGCACTGCTTCGTTTGGAGGTATGTTCATTAGATGAGCGTGAGCGTCATGAACAGGCATCTCTGCTGCTGTTTGATATCCTGCCTCGAGCACTGCTTTGTTCGGAGGTATGTTCATTAGATGAGCGTGAGCGTCATGAACAGGCATCTCTTCTGCTCGATATCCTGCCTCAAGCACTGCTTTGTTCGGAGGTATGTTCATTGGATGAGCGTGAGCAACATGAACAGGCATCTCTGCCGCTCGATATCCTGCCTCAGGCACTGCTTTGTTTGGAGGTATGTTCATTAGATGAGCGTGAGCGTCATGAACAGGCATCTCTGCTGCTCGATATCCTGCCTCAAGCACTGCTTTGTTTGGAGGTATGTTCATTAGATGAGCGACATGAACAGGCATCTCTGCTGCTTGATATCCTGCCTCAAGCACTGCTTTGTTTGGAGGTATGTTCATTAGATGAGCGTGAGCGTCATGAACAAGCATCTCTGCTGCTTGATATCCTGCCTCAAGCACTGCTTTGTTCGGAGGTATGTTCATTATATGAGCGTGAGCGTCTTGGACAGGCATCTCTGCTGCTCGATATTCTGCCTCAAGCACTGCTTTGTTTTGAGGTATGTTCATTAGATGAGCATGAGCGTCATGAACAGGCATCTCTGCCGCTCGATATCCTGCCTCAAGCACTGCTTTGTTTGGAGGTATGTTCATAGGTTGAGCGTGAGCGTCATGAACAGGCATCTCTGCTGCTCGATATCCTGCCTCATTCACTGCTTTGTTTGGAGGTATGTTCATTAGATGAGCGTGAGCGACATGGACAGGCATCTCTGCTGCTCGATAACCTGCCTCAAGCACTGCTCTGTTTGGAGGTATGTTCATTAGATGAGCGTGAGCGTCATGAACAGGCATCTCTGCTGCTCGATATCCTGCCTCAAGCACTGCTTCGTTTGGAGGTATGTTCATTAGATGAGCGTGAGCGACATGGACAGGCATCTCTGCTGCTCGATATCCTGCCTCAAGCACTTCTTTGTTTGGAGGTATGTTCATTAGATGAGCGTGAGCGTCATGGACAGGCATCTCTGCTGCTCGATATCCCGCCTCAAGCACTGCTTTGTTTGGACGTATGTTCATTAGATGAGCGTGAGCGACATGAACATGCATCTCTGCTGCTCGATATCCTGCCTCAAGCACTGCTTTGTTCGGAGGTATGTTCATTAGATGAGCGTGAGCGTCATGGACAGGCATCTCTGCTGCTCGATATCCCGCCTCAAGCACTTCTTCGTTTGGAGGTATGTTCATTAGATGAGCGTGAGCGTCATGAACAGGCATCTCTGCCGCTTGATATCCTGCCTCAAGCACTGCTTCGTTTGGAGGTATGTTCATTAAATGAGCGTGAGCGTCATGAACAGGCATCTCTGCCGCTTGATATCCTGCCTCAAGCACTGCTTCGTTTGAAGGTATGTTCATTAGATGAGCGTGAGCGTCATGGACAGGCATCTCTGCTGCTCGATATCCTGCCTCAAGCACTGCTTTGTTCAGAGGTATGTTCATTGGATGAGCGTGAGCGACATGGACAGGCATCTCTGCTGCTCGATATCTCGCCTCAAGCACTGCTTTGTTTGGAGGTATGTTCATTAGATGAGCGTGAGCGTCTTGGACAGGCATCTCTACTGCTCGATATCCTGCCTCAAGCACTGCTTCGTTTGGAGGTGTGTTCATTGGATGAGCGTGAGCGACATGGACAGGCATCTCTGCTGCTTGATATCCTGCCTCAAGCACTGCTCTGTTTGGAGGTATGTTCATTAAATGAGCGTGAGCGTCATGATAAGGCATCTCTGCCGCTCGATATCCTGCCTCAAGCACTGCTCTGTTTGGAGGTATGTTCATTAAATGAGCGTGAGCGTCATGAACAGGCATCTCTGCTGCTCGATATCCTGCCTCAAGCACTGCTCTGTTTGGAGGTATGTTCATTAAATGAGCGTGAGCGTCATGAACAGGCATCTCTGCCGCTTGATATCCTGCCTCAAGCACTGCTTCGTTTGGAGGTATGTTCATTAGATGAGCGTGAGCGTCATGAACAGGCATCTCTGCTGCTTGATATCCTGCCTCGAGCACTGCTTTGTTTGGAGGTATGTTCATTAGATGAGCGTGAGCGTCATGAACAGTCATCTCTGCTGCTCGATATCCTGACTCAAGCACTGCTTTGTTCGGAGGTATGTTCATTGGATGAGCGTGAGCAACATGAACAGGCATCTCTGCCGCTCGATATCCTGCCTCAGGCACTGCTTTGTTTGGAGGTCTGTTCATTAGATGAGCGTGAGCGTCATGATAACAGGCATCTCTGCTTCTCGATATCCCGCCTCAGGCACTGCTTTGTTTGGAGGTATGTTCATTAGATGAGCGACATGAACAGGCATCTCTGCTGCTTGATATCCTGCCTCAAGCACTGCTTTGTTCGGAGGTATGTTCATTAGATGAGCGTGAGCGTAATGAACAGGCATCTCTGCTGCTCGATATCCTGCCTCAAGCACTGCTTTGTTCGGAGGTATGTTCATTAGATGAGCGACATGAACAGGCATCTCTGCTGCTTGATATCCTGCCTCAAGCACTGCTTTGTTCGGAGGTATGTTCATTGGATGAGCGTGAGCCTAATGAACAGGCATCTCTGCTGCTCGATATCCCGCCTCAAGCACTGCTTTGTTCGGAGATATGTTCATAAGATGAGCGTGAGCGTCATGAACAGGCATCTCTGCTGCTCGATATCCTGCCTCAAGCACTGCTTCGTCCGGAGGTATGTTCATCAGATGAGCGTGAGCGTCATGAACAGGCATTTCTGCTGATCGATATCCTGCCTCAGGCACTGCTTTGTTCGGAGGTATGTTCATTAGATGAGCGACATGAACAGGCATCTCTGCTGCTCGATATCCTGCCTCAGGCACTGCTTTGTTCGGAGGTATGTTCATTAGATGAGCGTGAGCGTCATGAACAGGCATCTCTGCTGCTCGATATCCTGCCTCAAGCACTGCTTTGTTCGGAGGTATGTTCATTGGATGAGCGTGAGCGACATTGACGGGCATCTCTGCTGCTAGATATCTCGGCTCAAGCACTGCTTTGTTTGGAGGTATGTTCATTAGATGAGCGTGAGCGTCATGAACAGGCATCTCTGCCGCTCGATATCCTGCCTCAGGCACTGCTTTGTTTGGAGGTTTGTTCATTAGATGAGCGTGAGCGTCATGAACAGGCATCTCTGCTGCTCGATATCCTGCCTCAGGCACTGCTTTGTTCGGAGGTATGTTCATTAGATGAGCGTGAGCGTCATGAACAGGCATTTCTGCTGCTCGATATCCTGCCTCAGGCACTGCTTTGTTTGGAGGTATTTCCATTAGATGAGCGTGAGCGTCATGACCAGGCATCTCTGCTGCTTGATATCCTGCCTCAAGCACTGCTTTGTTTGGAGGTATGTTCATTAGATGAGCGTGAGCGTCATGAACGGGCATCTCTGCTGCTCGACATCCCGCCTCAAGCACTGCTTTGTTTGGAGGTATGTTCATTAGATGAGCGTCATGAACAGGCATCTCTGCCGCTTCATATCCTGCCTCAAGCACTGCTTTGTTCGGAGGTATGTTCATTAGATGAGCTTCATGAACAGGCATCTCTGCCGCTTGATATCCTTCCTCAAGCACTGCTTTCTTTGGGGGTATGTTCATTAGATGAGCGTGAGCGTCATGAACAGGCATCTCTGCTGCTTGATATCCTGCCTCAAGCACTGCTTTGTTGAGAGGTATGGTCATTAGATGAGCGTCATGAACAGGCATCTCTGCTGCTCGATATCCTGCCTCGAGCACTGCTTTGTTCGGAGGTATATTCATCAGATGAGCGTGAGCGTCATGAACAGATAGCTCTGCCGCTTGATATCCTGCCTCAAGCACTGCTTCGTTTGGAGGTATGTTCATTAGATGAGCGTGGGCGTCATGAACAGGCATCTCTGCTGCTGTTTGATATCCTGCCTCGAGCACTGCTTTGTTCGGAGGTATGTTCATTAGATGAGCGTGAGCGTCATGAACAGGCATCTCTTCTGCTCGATATCCTGCCTCAAGCACTGCTTTGTTCGGAGGTATATTCATTGGATGAGCGTGAGCAACATGAACAGGCATCTCTGCCGCTCGATATCCTGCCTCAGGCACTGCTTTGTTTGGAGGTATGTTCATTAGATGAGCGTGAGCGTAATGAACAGGCATCACTGCTGCTCGATTTCCTGCCTCAAGCGCTAGTTTGTTCGGAGGTATGTTCATTAGATGAGCGACATGAACAGGCATCTCTGCTGCTTGATATCCTGCCTCAGGCACTGCTTTGTTCGGAGGTATGTTCATTAGATGAGAGTGAGCGACATGGACAGGCATCTCTGCTGCTTGATATCCTGCCTCAAGCACTGCTTTGTTTGGAGTTGTGTTCATTGGATGAGCGTGAGCGACATGGACAGGCATCTCTGCCGCTCGATATCCTGCCTTAAGCACTTCTTTGTTTGGAGGTATGTTCATTAGATGAGCGTCATGAACAGGCATCTCTGCTGCTCGATATCCTGCCTCAAGCACTGCTTTGTTCGGAGGTATGTTCATTAGATGAGCGTGAGCATCATGAACAGGCATCTCTGCTGCTCGATATCCTGCCTCAAGCACTGCTTTGTTTGGAGGTATGTTCATTAGATGAGCGTGAGCGTCATGAACAGGCATCTCTGCTGCTCGATATCCTGCCTCAAGCACCGCTTTGTTTGGAGGTATGTTCATTAGATGAGCGACATGAACAGGCATCTCTGCTGCTTGATATCCTGCCTCAAGCACTGCTTTGTTTGGAGGTATGTTCATTAGATGAGCGTGAGCGTCATGAACAAGCATCTCTGCTGCTTGATATCCTGCCTCAAGCACTGCTTTGTTCGGAGGTATGTTCATTATATGAGCGTGAGCGTCTTGGACAGGCATCTCTGCTGCTCGATATCCTGCCTCAAGCACCGCTTTGTTTGGAGGTATGTTCATTAGATGAGCATGAGCGTCATGAACAGGCATCTCTGCCGCTCGATATCCTGCCTCAAGCACTGCTTTGTTTGGAGGTATGTTCATAAGATGAGCGTGAGCGTCATGAACAGGCATCTCTGCTGCTCGATATCCTGCCTCATTCACTGCTTTGTTTGGAGGTATGTTCATTAGATGAGCGTGAGCGACATGGACAGGCATCTCTGCTGCTCGATAACCTGCCTCAAGCACTGCTCTGTTTGGAGGTATGTTCATTAGATCAGCGTGAGCGTCATGAACAGGCATCTCTGCTGCTCGATATCCTGCCTCAAGCACTGCTTTGTTTGGAGGTATGTTCATTAGATGAGCGTGAGCGACATGGACAGGCATCTCTGCTGCTCGATATCCTGCCTCAAGCACTTCTTTGTTTGGAGGTATGTTCATTAGATGAGCGTGAGCGTCATGGACAGGCATCTCTGCTGCTCGATATCCCGCCTCTAGCACTGCTTTAATTGGAGGTATGTTCATTAGATGAGCGTGAGCGACATGAACAGGCATCTCTGCTGCTCGATATCCTGCCTCAAGCACTGCTTTGTTCGGAGGTATGTTCATTAGATGAGCGTGAGCGTCATGGACAGGCATCTCTGCTGCTCGATATCCCGCCTCAAGCATTTCTCCGTTTGGAGGTATGTTCATTAGATGAGCGTGAACGTCATGAACAGGCATCTCTGCTGCTCGATATCCTGCCTCAAGCACTTCTTTGTTCGGAGGTATGTTCATTAGATGAGCGTGAGCGACATGGACAGGCATCTCTGCTGCTCGATATCCTGCCCAAAGCACTTCTTTGTTCGGAGGTATGTTCATTAGATGAGCGTGAGCGACATGGACAGGCATCTCTGCTGCTCGATATCCTGCCTCAAGCACTGCTTTGTTCGGAGGTATGTTCATTATATGAGCGTGAGCGTCTTGGACAGGCATCTCTGCTGCTCGATATCCTGCCTCAAGCACTGCTTTGTTCGGAGGTATGTTCATTAGATGAGCGTGAGCGTCATGAACAGGCATCTCTGCGGCTCGATATCCTGCCTCAAGCACTGCTTTGTTTGGAGGTATGTACATTAGATGAGCGTGAGCGTCATGAACAGGCATCTCTGCCGCTCGATATCCTGCCTCAAGCACTGCTTTGTTTGGAGGTATGTTCATTAGATGAGCGAGAGCGTCATGAACAGGCATCTCTGCTGCTTGATATCCTGCCTCAAGCGCTGCTTTGTTTAGAGGTATGTTCATTAGATGAGTGTCATGAACAGGCATCTCTGCCGCTCGATATCCCGCCTCAAGTACTGCTTTGTTCGGAGGTATGTTCATTAGATGAGCGTGAGCGTCATGAACCGGCATCTCCGCTCCTCGATATCCTGCCTCAGGCACTGCCTTGTTTGGAGGTATGTTCATTAATGAGCGTGAGCGTCATGAACAGGCATCTCTGCTGCTTGATATCCTGCCTCAAGCACTGCTTTGTATGGAGGTATGTTCATTAGATGAGCGTGATCGTCATGAACAGGCATCTCTGCTGCTTGATATCCTGCCTCAAGCACTGCTCTGTTTGGAGGTATGTTCATTAGATAAGCGTGAGCGTCTTGGACAGGCATCTCTGCTGCTCGATATCCTGCCTCAAGCACTGCTTTGTTTGGAGGTATGTACATTAGATGAGCGTGAGCGTCATGAACAGGCATCTCTGCCGCTCGATATCCTGCCTCAAGCACTGCTTTGTTTGGAGGTATGTTCATTAGATGAGCGAGAGCGTCATGAACAGGCATCTCTGCTGCTTGATATCCTGCCTCAAGCACTGCTCTGTTTGGAGGAATGTTCATTAAATGAGCGTGAGCGTCATGAACAGGCATCTCTGCCGCTTGATATCCTGCCTCAACCACTGCTTCGTTTGGAGGTATGTTCATTAGATGAGCGTGAGCGTCATGAACAGGCATC
The DNA here is from genome assembly GCA_964007535.1 of Brachyptera risi. Classification (NCBI taxonomy): domain Eukaryota; kingdom Metazoa; phylum Arthropoda; class Insecta; order Plecoptera; family Taeniopterygidae; genus Brachyptera; species Brachyptera risi. The sequence goes on from OZ023332.1 coordinate 8,220,293, forward strand.
TCTGCTGCTTGATATCCTGCATCGAGAACTGCTTTGTTCGGAGGTATGTTCATTAGATGAGCGTGAGCGTCATGAACAGGCATCTCTGCTGCTTGATATCCTGCCTCAAGCACTGCTCTGTTTGGAGGTATGTTCATTAAATGAGCGTGAGCGTCATGAACAGGCATCTCTGCCGCTTGATATCCTGCCTCAAGCACTGCTTCGTTTGGAGGTATGTTCATTAGATGAGCGTGAGCGTCATGAACAGGCATCTCTGCTGCTTGATATCCTGCCTCGAGCACTGCTTTGTTTGGAGGTATGTTCATTAGATGAGCGTGAGCGTCATGAACAGTCATCTCTGCTGCTCGATATCCTGACTCAAGCACTGCTTTGTTCGGAGGTATGTTCATTGGATGAGCGTGAGCAACATGAACAGGCATCTCTGCCGCTCGATATCCTGCCTCAGGCACTGCTTTGTTTGGAGGCATGTTCATTAGATGAGCGTGAGCGTCATGATAACAGGCATCTCTGCTTCTCGATATCCTGCCTCAGGCACTGCTTTGTTTGGAGGTATGTTCATTAGATGAGCGACATGAACAGGCATCTCTGCTGCTTGATATCCTGCCTCAAGCATTGCTTTGTTCGGAGGTATGTTCATTAGATGAGCGTGAGCGTAATGAACAGGCATCTCTGCTGCTCGATATCCTGCCTCAAGCACTGCTTTGTTCGGAGGTATGTTCATTAGATGAGCGACATGAACAGGCATCTCTGCTGCTTGATATCCTGCCTCAAGCACTGCTTTGTTCGGAGGTATGTTCATTAGATGAGCGTGAGCGTAATGAACAGGCATCTCTGCTGCTCGATATCCCGCCTCAAGCAATGCTTTGTTCGGAGGTGTGTTCATTAGATGAGCGTGAGCGTCATGAACAGGCATCTCTGCTGCTCGATATCCTGCCTCAAGCACTGCTTTGTTCGGAGGTATGTTCATTAGATGAGCGTGAGCGTCATGAACAGGCATCTCTGCTGCTCGATATCCTGCCTCAAGCGCTGCTTTGTTTGGAGGTATGTTCATTAGATGAGCGACATGAACAGGCATCTCTGCTGCTCGATATCCTGCCTCAAGCACTGCTTTGTTTGGAGGTATGTTCATTAGATGAGCGTGAGCGTCATGAACAGGCATCTCTGCTGCTCGATATCCTGCCTCATGCACTGCTTTGTTCGGGGGTATGTTCATCAGATGAGCGTGAGCGTCATGAACAGGCATCTCTGCTGCTCGATATCCTGCCTCAAGCACTGCTTTGTTTGGAGGTATGTTCATTAGATGAGCGTGAGCGTCATGAACAGGCATCTCTGCTGCTCGATATCCTGCCTCAAGCACTGCTTTGTTTGGAGGTATGTTCATTAGATGAGCGTAAGCGTCATGAACAGGCATCTCTGCTGCTCGATATCCTGCCTCAAGCACTGCTTTGTTTGAAGGTATGTTCATTAGATGAGCGTGAGCGACATGGACAGGCATCTCTGCTGCTCGATATCCTGCCTCAAGCACTGCTTTGTTTGGAGGTATGTCCATTAGATGAGCGTGAGCGTCATGAACGGACATCTCTGCTGCTCGATATCCTGCCTCAAGCACTGCTTTGTTCGAAGGTATGTTCATTAGATGAGTGTCATGAACAGGCATCTCTGCCGCTCGATATCCCGCCTCAAGTACTGCTTTGTTTGGAGGTATGTTCATTAGATGAGCTTCATGAACAGGCATCTCTGCCGCTTGATATCCTGCCTCAAGCACTGCTTTGTTTGGGGGTATGTTCATTGGATGAGCGTGAGCGTCATGAACAGGCATCTCTGCTGCTTGATACCCTGCCTCAAGCACAGCTTTGTTTGGAGGTATGTTCATTAGATGAGCGTCATGAACATGCATCTCTGCTGCTCGATATCCTGCCTCAGGCACTGCTTTGTTTGGAGGTATGTTCATTAGATGAGCGTGAGCGTCATGAACAGGCATCTCTGCCGCTCGATATCCTGCCTCAGGCACTGCTTTGTTTGGAGGTATGTTCATTAGATGAGCGTGAGCGTCATGAACAGGCATCTCTGCTGCTCGATATCCTGCCTCAGGCACTGCTTTGTTCGGAGGTATGTTCATTAGATGAGCGTGAGCGTCATGAACAGGCATTTCTGCTGCTCGATATCCTGCCTCAGGCACTGCTTTGTTTGGAGGTATTCTCATTAGATGAGCGTGAGCGTCATGAACAGGCATCTCTGCTGCTTGATATCCTGCCTCAAGCACTGCTTTGTTTGGAGGTATGTTCATTAGATGAGCGTGAGCGTCATGAACGGGCATCTCTGCTGCTCGACATCCTGCCTCAAGCACTGCTTCGTTTGGAGGTATGTTCATTAGATGAGCGTCATGAACAGGCATCTCTGCCGCTTGATATCCTGCCTCAAGCACTGCTTTGTTCGGAGGTATGTTCATTAGATGAGCTTCATGAATAGGCATCTCTGCCGCTTGATATCCTTCCTCAAGCACTGCTTTCTTTGGGGGTATGTTCATTAGATGAGCGTGAGCGTCATGAACAGGCATCTCTGCTGCTTGATATCCTGCCTCAAGCACTGCTTTGTTGGGAGGTATGGTCATTAGATGAGCGTCATGAACAGGCATCTCTGCTGCTCGATATCCTGCCTCAAGCACTGCTTTGTTCGGAGGTATATTCATCAGATGAGCGTGAGCGTCATGAACAGGCATCTCTGCCGCTTGATATCCTGCCTCAAGCACTGCTTCGTTTGGAGGAATGTTCATTAGATGAGCGTGAGCGTCATGAACAGGCATCTCTGCCGCTGTTTGATATCCTGCCTCGAGCACTGCTTCGTTCGGAGGTATGTTCATTAGATGAGCGTGAGCGTCATGAACAGGCATCTCTTCTGCTCGATATTCTGCCTCAAGCACTGCTTTGTTCGGAGGTATGTTCATTGGATGAGCGTGAGCAACATGAACAGGCATCTCTGCCGCTCGATATCCTGCCTCAGGCACTGCTTTGTTTGGAGGTATGTTCATTAGATGAGCGTGAGCGTTATGAACAGGCATCTCTGCTGCTCGATATCCTGCCTCAAGCACTGCTTTGTTTGGAGGTATGTTCATTAGATGAGCGACATGAACAGGCATCTCTGCTGCTTGATATCCTGCCTCAAGCACTGCTTTGTTTGGAGGTATGTTCATCAGATGAGCGTGAGCGTCATGAACAATCATCTCTGCTGCTTGATATCCTGCCTCAAGCACTGCTTTGTTCGGAGGTATGTTCATTATATGAGCGTGAGCGTCTTGGACAGGCATCTCTGCTGCTCGATATCCTGCCTCAAGCACTGCTTTGTTTGGAGGTATGTTCATTAGATGAGCATGAGCGTCATGAACAGGCATCTCTGCCGCTCGATATCCTGCCTCAAGCACTGCTTTGTTTGGAGGTATGTTCATAAGTTGAGCGTGAGCGTCATGAACAGGCATCTCTGCTGCTCGATATCCTGCCTCATTCACTGCTTTGTTTGGAGGTATGTTCATTAGATGAGCGTGAGCGACATGGACAGGCATCTCTGCTGCTCGATAACCTGCCTCAAGCACTGCTCTGTTTGGAGGTATGTTCATTAGATTAGCGTGAGCGTCATGAACAGGCATCTCTGCTGCTCGATATCCTGCCTCAAGCACTGCTTTGTTTGGAGGTATGTTCATTAGATGAGCGTGAGCGACATGGACAGGCATCTCTGCTGCTCGATATCCTGCCTCAAGCACTTCTTTGTTTAGAGGTATGTTCATTAGATGAGCGTGAGCGTCATGGACAAGCATCTCTGCTGCTCGATATCCCGCCTCAAGCACTGCTTTGTTTGGACGTATGTTCATTAGATGAGCGTGAGCGACATGAACAGGCATCTCTGCTGCTCAATATCCTGCCTCAAGCACTGCTTTGTTCGGAGGTATGTTCATTAGATGAGCGTGAGCGTCATGGACAGGCATCTCTGCTGCTCGATATCCCGCCTCAAGCACTTCTTCGTCTGGAGGTATGTTCATTAGATGAGCGTGAGCGTCATGAACAGGCATCTCTGCCGCTTGATATCCTGCCTCAAGCACTGCTTCGTTTGGAGGTATGTTCATTAAATGAGCGTGAGCGTCATGAACAGGCATCTCTGCCGCTTGATATCCTGCCTCAAGCACTGCTTCGTTTGAAGGTATGTTCATTAGATGAGCGTGAGCGTCATGGACAGGCATCTCTGCTGCTCGATATCCTGCCTCAAGCACTGCTTTGTTCAGAGGTATGTTCATTGGATGAGCGTGAGCGACATGGACAGGCATCTCTGCTGCTCGATATCTCGCCTCAAGCACTGCTTTGTTTGGAGGTATGTTCATTAGATGAGCGTGAGCGTCTTGGACAGGCATCTCTACTGCTCGATATCCTGCCTCAAGCACTGCTTCGTTTGGAGGTGTGTTCATTGGATGAGCGTGAGCGACATGGACAGGCATCTCTGCTGCTTGATATCCTGCCTCAAGCACTGCTCTGTTTGGAGGTATGTTCATTAAATGAGCGTGAGCGTCATGATAAGGCATCTCTGCCGCTCGATATCCTGCCTCAAGCACTGCTCTGTTTGGAGGTATGTTCATTAAATGAGCGTGAGCGTCATGAACAGGCATCTCTGCTGCTCGATATCCTGCCTCAAGCACTGCTCTGTTTGGAGGTATGTTCATTAAATGAGCGTGAGCGTCATGAACAGGCATCTCTGCCGCTTGATATCCTGCCTCAAGCACTGCTTCGTTTGGAGGTATGTTCATTAGATGAGCGTGAGCGTCATGAACAGGCATCTCTGCTGCTTGATATCCTGCCTCGAGCACTGCTTTGTTTGGAGGTATGTTCATTAGATGAGCGTGAGCGTCATGAACAGTCATCTCTGCTGCTCGATATCCTGACTCAAGCACTGCTTTGTTCGGAGGTATGTTCATTGGATGAGCGTGAGCAACATGAACAGGCATCTCTGCCGCTCGATATCCTGCCTCAGGCACTGCTTTGTTTGGAGGTCTGTTCATTAGATGAGCGTGAGCGTCATGATAACAGGCATCTCTGCTTCTCGATATCCCGCCTCAGGCACTGCTTTGTTTGGAGGTATGTTCATTAGATGAGCGACATGAACAGGCATCTCTGCTGCTTGATATCCTGCCTCAAGCACTGCTTTGTTCGGAGGTATGTTCATTAGATGAGCGTGAGCGTAATGAACAGGCATCTCTGCTGCTCGATATCCTGCCTCAAGCACTGCTTTGTTCGGAGGTATGTTCATTAGATGAGCGACATGAACAGGCATCTCTGCTGCTTGATATCCTGCCTCAAGCACTGCTTTGTTCGGAGGTATGTTCATTGGATGAGCGTGAGCCTAATGAACAGGCATCTCTGCTGCTCGATATCCCGCCTCAAGCACTGCTTTGTTCGGAGATATGTTCATAAGATGAGCGTGAGCGTCATGAACAGGCATCTCTGCTGCTCGATATCCTGCCTCAAGCACTGCTTCGTCCGGAGGTATGTTCATCAGATGAGCGTGAGCGTCATGAACAGGCATTTCTGCTGATCGATATCCTGCCTCAGGCACTGCTTTGTTCGGAGGTATGTTCATTAGATGAGCGACATGAACAGGCATCTCTGCTGCTCGATATCCTGCCTCAGGCACTGCTTTGTTCGGAGGTATGTTCATTAGATGAGCGTGAGCGTCATGAACAGGCATCTCTGCTGCTCGATATCCTGCCTCAAGCACTGCTTTGTTCGGAGGTATGTTCATTGGATGAGCGTGAGCGACATTGACGGGCATCTCTGCTGCTAGATATCTCGGCTCAAGCACTGCTTTGTTTGGAGGTATGTTCATTAGATGAGCGTGAGCGTCATGAACAGGCATCTCTGCCGCTCGATATCCTGCCTCAGGCACTGCTTTGTTTGGAGGTTTGTTCATTAGATGAGCGTGAGCGTCATGAACAGGCATCTCTGCTGCTCGATATCCTGCCTCAGGCACTGCTTTGTTCGGAGGTATGTTCATTAGATGAGCGTGAGCGTCATGAACAGGCATTTCTGCTGCTCGATATCCTGCCTCAGGCACTGCTTTGTTTGGAGGTATTTCCATTAGATGAGCGTGAGCGTCATGACCAGGCATCTCTGCTGCTTGATATCCTGCCTCAAGCACTGCTTTGTTTGGAGGTATGTTCATTAGATGAGCGTGAGCGTCATGAACGGGCATCTCTGCTGCTCGACATCCCGCCTCAAGCACTGCTTTGTTTGGAGGTATGTTCATTAGATGAGCGTCATGAACAGGCATCTCTGCCGCTTCATATCCTGCCTCAAGCACTGCTTTGTTCGGAGGTATGTTCATTAGATGAGCTTCATGAACAGGCATCTCTGCCGCTTGATATCCTTCCTCAAGCACTGCTTTCTTTGGGGGTATGTTCATTAGATGAGCGTGAGCGTCATGAACAGGCATCTCTGCTGCTTGATATCCTGCCTCAAGCACTGCTTTGTTGAGAGGTATGGTCATTAGATGAGCGTCATGAACAGGCATCTCTGCTGCTCGATATCCTGCCTCGAGCACTGCTTTGTTCGGAGGTATATTCATCAGATGAGCGTGAGCGTCATGAACAGATAGCTCTGCCGCTTGATATCCTGCCTCAAGCACTGCTTCGTTTGGAGGTATGTTCATTAGATGAGCGTGGGCGTCATGAACAGGCATCTCTGCTGCTGTTTGATATCCTGCCTCGAGCACTGCTTTGTTCGGAGGTATGTTCATTAGATGAGCGTGAGCGTCATGAACAGGCATCTCTTCTGCTCGATATCCTGCCTCAAGCACTGCTTTGTTCGGAGGTATATTCATTGGATGAGCGTGAGCAACATGAACAGGCATCTCTGCCGCTCGATATCCTGCCTCAGGCACTGCTTTGTTTGGAGGTATGTTCATTAGATGAGCGTGAGCGTAATGAACAGGCATCACTGCTGCTCGATTTCCTGCCTCAAGCGCTAGTTTGTTCGGAGGTATGTTCATTAGATGAGCGACATGAACAGGCATCTCTGCTGCTTGATATCCTGCCTCAGGCACTGCTTTGTTCGGAGGTATGTTCATTAGATGAGAGTGAGCGACATGGACAGGCATCTCTGCTGCTTGATATCCTGCCTCAAGCACTGCTTTGTTTGGAGTTGTGTTCATTGGATGAGCGTGAGCGACATGGACAGGCATCTCTGCCGCTCGATATCCTGCCTTAAGCACTTCTTTGTTTGGAGGTATGTTCATTAGATGAGCGTCATGAACAGGCATCTCTGCTGCTCGATATCCTGCCTCAAGCACTGCTTTGTTCGGAGGTATGTTCATTAGATGAGCGTGAGCATCATGAACAGGCATCTCTGCTGCTCGATATCCTGCCTCAAGCACTGCTTTGTTTGGAGGTATGTTCATTAGATGAGCGTGAGCGTCATGAACAGGCATCTCTGCTGCTCGATATCCTGCCTCAAGCACCGCTTTGTTTGGAGGTATGTTCATTAGATGAGCGACATGAACAGGCATCTCTGCTGCTTGATATCCTGCCTCAAGCACTGCTTTGTTTGGAGGTATGTTCATTAGATGAGCGTGAGCGTCATGAACAAGCATCTCTGCTGCTTGATATCCTGCCTCAAGCACTGCTTTGTTCGGAGGTATGTTCATTATATGAGCGTGAGCGTCTTGGACAGGCATCTCTGCTGCTCGATATCCTGCCTCAAGCACCGCTTTGTTTGGAGGTATGTTCATTAGATGAGCATGAGCGTCATGAACAGGCATCTCTGCCGCTCGATATCCTGCCTCAAGCACTGCTTTGTTTGGAGGTATGTTCATAAGATGAGCGTGAGCGTCATGAACAGGCATCTCTGCTGCTCGATATCCTGCCTCATTCACTGCTTTGTTTGGAGGTATGTTCATTAGATGAGCGTGAGCGACATGGACAGGCATCTCTGCTGCTCGATAACCTGCCTCAAGCACTGCTCTGTTTGGAGGTATGTTCATTAGATCAGCGTGAGCGTCATGAACAGGCATCTCTGCTGCTCGATATCCTGCCTCAAGCACTGCTTTGTTTGGAGGTATGTTCATTAGATGAGCGTGAGCGACATGGACAGGCATCTCTGCTGCTCGATATCCTGCCTCAAGCACTTCTTTGTTTGGAGGTATGTTCATTAGATGAGCGTGAGCGTCATGGACAGGCATCTCTGCTGCTCGATATCCCGCCTCTAGCACTGCTTTAATTGGAGGTATGTTCATTAGATGAGCGTGAGCGACATGAACAGGCATCTCTGCTGCTCGATATCCTGCCTCAAGCACTGCTTTGTTCGGAGGTATGTTCATTAGATGAGCGTGAGCGTCATGGACAGGCATCTCTGCTGCTCGATATCCCGCCTCAAGCATTTCTCCGTTTGGAGGTATGTTCATTAGATGAGCGTGAACGTCATGAACAGGCATCTCTGCTGCTCGATATCCTGCCTCAAGCACTTCTTTGTTCGGAGGTATGTTCATTAGATGAGCGTGAGCGACATGGACAGGCATCTCTGCTGCTCGATATCCTGCCCAAAGCACTTCTTTGTTCGGAGGTATGTTCATTAGATGAGCGTGAGCGACATGGACAGGCATCTCTGCTGCTCGATATCCTGCCTCAAGCACTGCTTTGTTCGGAGGTATGTTCATTATATGAGCGTGAGCGTCTTGGACAGGCATCTCTGCTGCTCGATATCCTGCCTCAAGCACTGCTTTGTTCGGAGGTATGTTCATTAGATGAGCGTGAGCGTCATGAACAGGCATCTCTGCGGCTCGATATCCTGCCTCAAGCACTGCTTTGTTTGGAGGTATGTACATTAGATGAGCGTGAGCGTCATGAACAGGCATCTCTGCCGCTCGATATCCTGCCTCAAGCACTGCTTTGTTTGGAGGTATGTTCATTAGATGAGCGAGAGCGTCATGAACAGGCATCTCTGCTGCTTGATATCCTGCCTCAAGCGCTGCTTTGTTTAGAGGTATGTTCATTAGATGAGTGTCATGAACAGGCATCTCTGCCGCTCGATATCCCGCCTCAAGTACTGCTTTGTTCGGAGGTATGTTCATTAGATGAGCGTGAGCGTCATGAACCGGCATCTCCGCTCCTCGATATCCTGCCTCAGGCACTGCCTTGTTTGGAGGTATGTTCATTAATGAGCGTGAGCGTCATGAACAGGCATCTCTGCTGCTTGATATCCTGCCTCAAGCACTGCTTTGTATGGAGGTATGTTCATTAGATGAGCGTGATCGTCATGAACAGGCATCTCTGCTGCTTGATATCCTGCCTCAAGCACTGCTCTGTTTGGAGGTATGTTCATTAGATAAGCGTGAGCGTCTTGGACAGGCATCTCTGCTGCTCGATATCCTGCCTCAAGCACTGCTTTGTTTGGAGGTATGTACATTAGATGAGCGTGAGCGTCATGAACAGGCATCTCTGCCGCTCGATATCCTGCCTCAAGCACTGCTTTGTTTGGAGGTATGTTCATTAGATGAGCGAGAGCGTCATGAACAGGCATCTCTGCTGCTTGATATCCTGCCTCAAGCACTGCTCTGTTTGGAGGAATGTTCATTAAATGAGCGTGAGCGTCATGAACAGGCATCTCTGCCGCTTGATATCCTGCCTCAACCACTGCTTCGTTTGGAGGTATGTTCATTAGATGAGCGTGAGCGTCATGAACAGGCATCTCTGCTGCTTGATATCCTGCATCGAGAACTGCTTTGTTCGGAGGTATGTTCATTAGATGAGCGTGAGCGTCATGAACAGGCATCTCTGCTGCTTGATATCCTGCCTCAAGCACTGCTCTGTTTGGAGGTATGTTCATTAAATGAGCGTGAGCGTCATGAACAGGCATCTCTGCCGCTTGATATCCTGCCTCAAGCACTGCTTCGTTTGGAGGTATGTTCATTAGATGAGCGTGAGCGTCATGAACAGGCATCTCTGCTGCTTGATATCCTGCCTCGAGCACTGCTTTGTTTGGAGGTATGTTCATTAGATGAGCGTGAGCGTCATGAACAGTCATCTCTGCTGCTCGATATCCTGACTCAAGCACTGCTTTGTTCGGAGGTATGTTCATTGGATGAGCGTGAGCAACATGAACAGGCATCTCTGCCGCTCGATATCCTGCCTCAGGCACTGCTTTGTTTGGAGGCATGTTCATTAGATGAGCGTGAGCGTCATGATAACAGGCATCTCTGCTTCTCGATATCCTGCCTCAGGCACTGCTTTGTTTGGAGGTATGTTCATTAGATGAGCGACATGAACAGGCATCTCTGCTGCTTGATATCCTGCCTCAAGCATTGCTTTGTTCGGAGGTATGTTCATTAGATGAGCGTGAGCGTAATGAACAGGCATCTCTGCTGCTCGATATCCTGCCTCAAGCACTGCTTTGTTCGGAGGTATGTTCATTAGATGAGCGACATGAACAGGCATCTCTGCTGCTTGATATCCTGCCTCAAGCACTGCTTTGTTCGGAGGTATGTTCATTAGATGAGCGTGAGCGTAATGAACAGGCATCTCTGCTGCTCGATATCCCGCCTCAAGCAATGCTTTGTTCGGAGGTGTGTTCATTAGATGAGCGTGAGCGTCATGAACAGGCATCTCTGCTGCTCGATATCCTGCCTCAAGCACTGCTTTGTTCGGAGGTATGTTCATTAGATGAGCGTGAGCGTCATGAACAGGCATCTCTGCTGCTCGATATCCTGCCTCAAGCGCTGCTTTGTTTGGAGGTATGTTCATTAGATGAGCGACATGAACAGGCATCTCTGCTGCTCGATATCCTGCCTCAAGCACTGCTTTGTTTGGAGGTATGTTCATTAGATGAGCGTGAGCGTCATGAACAGGCATCTCTGCTGCTCGATATCCTGCCTCATGCACTGCTTTGTTCGGGGGTATGTTCATCAGATGAGCGTGAGCGTCATGAACAGGCATCTCTGCTGCTCGATATCCTGCCTCAAGCACTGCTTTGTTTGGAGGTATGTTCATTAGATGAGCGTGAGCGTCATGAACAGGCATCTCTGCTGCTCGATATCCTGCCTCAAGCACTGCTTTGTTTGGAGGTATGTTCATTAGATGAGCGTAAGCGTCATGAACAGGCATCTCTGCTGCTCGATATCCTGCCTCAAGCACTGCTTTGTTTGAAGGTATGTTCATTAGATGAGCGTGAGCGACATGGACAGGCATCTCTGCTGCTCGATATCCTGCCTCAAGCACTGCTTTGTTTGGAGGTATGTCCATTAGATGAGCGTGAGCGTCATGAACGGACATCTCTGCTGCTCGATATCCTGCCTCAAGCACTGCTTTGTTCGAAGGTATGTTCATTAGATGAGTGTCATGAACAGGCATCTCTGCCGCTCGATATCCCGCCTCAAGTACTGCTTTGTTTGGAGGTATGTTCATTAGATGAGCTTCATGAACAGGCATCTCTGCCGCTTGATATCCTGCCTCAAGCACTGCTTTGTTTGGGGGTATGTTCATTGGATGAGCGTGAGCGTCATGAACAGGCATCTCTGCTGCTTGATACCCTGCCTCAAGCACAGCTTTGTTTGGAGGTATGTTCATTAGATGAGCGTCATGAACATGCATCTCTGCTGCTCGATATCCTGCCTCAGGCACTGCTTTGTTTGGAGGTATGTTCATTAGATGAGCGTGAGCGTCATGAACAGGCATCTCTGCCGCTCGATATCCTGCCTCAGGCACTGCTTTGTTTGGAGGTATGTTCATTAGATGAGCGTGAGCGTCATGAACAGGCATCTCTGCTGCTCGATATCCTGCCTCAGGCACTGCTTTGTTCGGAGGTATGTTCATTAGATGAGCGTGAGCGTCATGAACAGGCATTTCTGCTGCTCGATATCCTGCCTCAGGCACTGCTTTGTTTGGAGGTATTCTCATTAGATGAGCGTGAGCGTCATGAACAGGCATCTCTGCTGCTTGATATCCTGCCTCAAGCACTGCTTTGTTTGGAGGTATGTTCATTAGATGAGCGTGAGCGTCATGAACGGGCATCTCTGCTGCTCGACATCCTGCCTCAAGCACTGCTTCGTTTGGAGGTATGTTCATTAGATGAGCGTCATGAACAGGCATCTCTGCCGCTTGATATCCTGCCTCAAGCACTGCTTTGTTCGGAGGTATGTTCATTAGATGAGCTTCATGAATAGGCATCTCTGCCGCTTGATATCCTTCCTCAAGCACTGCTTTCTTTGGGGGTATGTTCATTAGATGAGCGTGAGCGTCATGAACAGGCATCTCTGCTGCTTGATATCCTGCCTCAAGCACTGCTTTGTTGGGAGGTATGGTCATTAGATGAGCGTCATGAACAGGCATCTCTGCTGCTCGATATCCTGCCTCAAGCACTGCTTTGTTCGGAGGTATATTCATCAGATGAGCGTGAGCGTCATGAACAGGCATCTCTGCCGCTTGATATCCTGCCTCAAGCACTGCTTCGTTTGGAGGAATGTTCATTAGATGAGCGTGAGCGTCATGAACAGGCATCTCTGCCGCTGTTTGATATCCTGCCTCGAGCACTGCTTCGTTCGGAGGTATGTTCATTAGATGAGCGTGAGCGTCATGAACAGGCATCTCTTCTGCTCGATATTCTGCCTCAAGCACTGCTTTGTTCGGAGGTATGTTCATTGGATGAGCGTGAGCAACATGAACAGGCATCTCTGCCGCTCGATATCCTGCCTCAGGCACTGCTTTGTTTGGAGGTATGTTCATTAGATGAGCGTGAGCGTTATGAACAGGCATCTCTGCTGCTCGATATCCTGCCTCAAGCACTGCTTTGTTTGGAGGTATGTTCATTAGATGAGCGACATGAACAGGCATCTCTGCTGCTTGATATCCTGCCTCAAGCACTGCTTTGTTTGGAGGTATGTTCATCAGATGAGCGTGAGCGTCATGAACAATCATCTCTGCTGCTTGATATCCTGCCTCAAGCACTGCTTTGTTCGGAGGTATGTTCATTATATGAGCGTGAGCGTCTTGGACAGGCATCTCTGCTGCTCGATATCCTGCCTCAAGCACTGCTTTGTTTGGAGGTATGTTCATTAGATGAGCATGAGCGTCATGAACAGGCATCTCTGCCGCTCGATATCCTGCCTCAAGCACTGCTTTGTTTGGAGGTATGTTCATAAGTTGAGCGTGAGCGTCATGAACAGGCATCTCTGCTGCTCGATATCCTGCCTCATTCACTGCTTTGTTTGGAGGTATGTTCATTAGATGAGCGTGAGCGACATGGACAGGCATCTCTGCTGCTCGATAACCTGCCTCAAGCACTGCTCTGTTTGGAGGTATGTTCATTAGATTAGCGTGAGCGTCATGAACAGGCATCTCTGCTGCTCGATATCCTGCCTCAAGCACTGCTTTGTTTGGAGGTATGTTCATTAGATGAGCGTGAGCGACATGGACAGGCATCTCTGCTGCTCGATATCCTGCCTCAAGCACTTCTTTGTTTAGAGGTATGTTCATTAGATGAGCGTGAGCGTCATGGACAAGCATCTCTGCTGCTCGATATCCCGCCTCAAGCACTGCTTTGTTTGGACGTATGTTCATTAGATGAGCGTGAGCGACATGAACAGGCATCTCTGCTGCTCAATATCCTGCCTCAAGCACTGCTTTGTTCGGAGGTATGTTCATTAGATGAGCGTGAGCGTCATGGACAGGCATCTCTGCTGCTCGATATCCCGCCTCAAGCACTTCTTCGTCTGGAGGTATGTTCATTAGATGAGCGTGAGCGTCATGAACAGGCATCTCTGCTGCTCGATATCCTGCCTCAAGCACTTCTTTGTTTGGAGGTATGTTCATTAGATGAGCGTGATCGACATGGACAGGCATCTCTGCTGCTCGATATCCTGCCTCAAGCACTTCTTTGTTTGAAGGTATGTTCATTAGATGAGCGTGAGCGACATGGACAGGCATCTCTTCTGCTCGATATCCTGCCTCAAGCACTGCTCTGTTCGGAGGTATGTTCATTGGATGAGCGTGAGCGACATGGACAGGCATCTCTGCTGCTCGATATCCCGCCTCAAGCACTGCTTTGTTTGGAGGTATGTTCATTAGATGAGCGTGAGCGTCTTGGACAGGCATCTCTGCTGCTCGATATCCTGCCTCAAGCACTACTTTGTTTGGAGGTATGTTCATTGGATGAGCGTGAGCGACATGGACAGGCATCCCTGCTGCTTGATATCCTGCCTCAAGCACTGCTCTGTTTGGAGGTATGTTCATTAAATGAGCGTGAGCGTCATGAACAGGCATCTCTGCCGCTCGATATCCTGCCTCAAGCACTGCTCTGTTTGGAGGTATGTTCATTAAATGAGCGTGAGCGTCATGAACAGGCATCTCTGCCGCTCGATATCCTGCCTCAAGCACTGCTTCGTTTGGAGGTATGTTCATTAAATGAGCGTGAGCGTCATGAACAGGCATCTCTGCCGCTTGATATCCTGCCTCAAGCACTGCTTCGTTTGGAGGTATGTTCATTAGATGAGCGTGAGCGTCATGGACAGGCATCTCTGCTGCTCGATATCCTGCCTCAAGCACTGCTTTGTTCGGAGGTATGTTCATTGGATGAGCGTGAGCGACATGGACAGGCATCTCTGCTGCTCGATATCTCGCCTCAAGCACTGCTTTGTTTGGAGGTATGTTCATTAGATGAGCGTGAGCGTCTTGGACAGGCATCTCTGCTGCTCGATATCCTGCCTCAAGCACTGCTTCGTTTGGAGGTATGTTCATTGGATGAGCGTGAGCGACATGGACAGGCATCTCTGCTGCTTGATATCCTGCATCAAGCACTGCTCTGTTTGGAGGTATGTTCATTAAATGAGCGTGAGCGTCATGATAAGGCATCTCTGCCGCTCGATATCCTGCCTCAAGCACTGCTCTGTTTGGAGGTATGTTCATTAAATGAGCGTGAGCGTCATGAACAGGCATCTCTGCTGCTCGATATCCTGCCTCAAGCACTGCTCTGTTTGGAGGTATGTTCATTAAATGAGCGTGAGCGTCATGAACAGGCATCTCTGCCGCTTGATATCCTGCCTCAAGCACTGCTTCGTTTGGAGGTATGTTCATTAGATGAGCGTGAGCGTCATGAACAGGCATCTCTGCTGCTTGATATCCTGCCTCGAGCACTGCTTTGTTTGTAGGTATGTTCATTAGATGAGCGTGAGCGTCATAAACAGTCATCTCTGCTGCTCGATATCCTGACTCAAGCACTGCTTTGTTCGGAGGTATGTTCATTGGATGAGCGTGAGCAACATGAACAGGCATCTCTGCCGCTCGATATCCTGCCTCAGGCACTGCTTTGTTTGGAGGTATGTTCATTAGATGAGCGTGAGCGTCATGATAACAGGCATCTCTGCTTCTCGATATCCCGCCTCAGGCACTGCTTTGTTTGGAGGTATGTTCATTAGATGAGCGACATGAACAGGCATCTCTGCTGCTTGATATCCTGCCTCAAGCACTGCTTTGTTCGGAGGTATGTTCATTAGATGAGCGTGAGCGTAATGAACAGGCATCTCTGCTGCTCGATATCCTGCCTCAAGCACTGCTTTGTTCGGAGGTATGTTCATTAGATGAGCGACATGAACAGGCATCTCTGCTGCTTGATATCCTGCCTCAAGCACTGCTTTGTTCGGAGGTATGTTCATTGGATGAGTGTGAGCCTAATGAACAGGCATCTCTGCTGCTCGATATCCCGCCTCAAGCACTGCTTTGTTCGGAGGTATGTTCATAAGATGAGCGTGAGCGTCATGAACAGGCATCTCTGCTGCTCGATATCCTGCCTCAAGCACTGCTTCGTTCGGAGGTATGTTCATTAGATGAGCGTGAGCGTCATGAACAGGCATTTCTGCTGCTCGATATCCTGCCTCAGGCACTGCTTTGTTCGGAGGTATGTTCATTAGATGAGCGACATGAACAGGCATCTCTGCTGCTTGATATCCTGCCTCAGGCACTGCTTTGTTTGGAGGTATGTTCATTAGATGAGCGTGAGCGTCATGAACAGGCATCTCTGCTGCTCGATATCCTGCCTCAAGCACTGCTTTGTTCGGAGGTATGTTCATTGGATGAGCGTGAGCGACATTGACAGGCATCTCTGCTGCTAGATATCTCGCCTCAAGCACTGCTTTGTTTGGAGGTATGTTCATTAGATGAGCGTGAGCGTCATGAACAGGCATCTCTGCCGCTCGATATCCTGCCTCAGGCACTGCTTTGTTTGGAGGTTTGTTCATTAGATGAGCGTGAGCGTCATGAACAGGCATCTCTGCTGCTCGATATCCTGCCTCAGGCACTGCTTTGTTCGGAGGTATGTTCATTAGATGAGCGTGAGCGTCATGAACAGGCATTTCTGCTGCTCGATATCCTGCCTCAGGCACTGCTTTGTTTGGAGGTATTTCCATTAGATGAGCTTGAGCGTCATGACCAGGCATCTCTGCTGCTTGATATCCTGCCTCAAGCACTGCTTTGTTTGGAGGTATGTTCATTAGATGAGCGTGAGCGTCATGAACGGGCATCTCTGCTGCTCGACATCCCGCCTCAAGCACTGCTTTGTTTGGAGGTATGTTCATTAGATGAGCGTCATGAACAGGCATCTCTGCCGCTTGATATCCTGCCTCAAGCACTGCTTCGTTCGGAGGTATGTTCATTAGATGAGCTTCATGAACAGGCATCTCTGCCGCTTGATATCCTTCCTCAAGCACTGCTTTCTTTGGGGGTATGTTCATTAGATGAGCGTGAGCGTCATGAACAGGCATCTCTGCTGCTTGATATCCTGCCTCAAGCACTGCTTTGTTGAGAGGTATGGTCATTAGATGAGCGTCATGAACAGGCATCTCTGCTGCTCGATATCCTGCCTCAAGCACTGCTTTGTTCGGAGGTATATTCATCAGATGAGCGTGAGCGTCATGAACAGATAGCTCTGCCGCTTGATATCCTGCCTCAAGCACTGCTTCGTTTGGAGGTATGTTCATTAGATGAGCGTGGGCGTCATGAACAGGCATCTCTGCTGCTGTTTGATATCCTGCCTCGAGCACTGCTTTGTTCGGAGGTATGTTCATTGGATGAGAGTGAGCGTCATGAACAGGCATCTCTTCTGCTCGATATTCTGCCTCAAGCACTGCTTTGTTCGGAGGTATATTCATTGGATGAGCGTGAGCAACATGAACAGGCATCTCTGCCGCTCGATATCCTGCCTCAGGCACTGCTTTGTTTGGAGGTATGTTCATTAGATGAGCGTGAGCGTCATGAACAGGCATCTCTGCTGCTCGATATCCCTCCTCGGGCACTGCTTTGTTTGGAGGTATGTTCATTAGATGAGCGACATGAACAGGCATCTCTGCTGCTTGATATCCTGCCTCAAGCACTGCTTTGTTCGGAGGTATGTTCATTAGATGAGCGTGAGCGTAATGAACAGGCATCACTGCTGCTCGATTTCCTGCCTCAAGCGCTAGTTTGTTCGGAGGTATGTTCATTAGATGAGCGACATGAACAGGCATCTCTGCTGCTTGATATCCTGCCTCAGGCACTGCTTTGTTCGGAGGTATGTTCATTAGATGAGAGTGAGCGACATGGACAGGCATCTCTGCTGCTTGATATCCTGCCTCAAGCACTGCTTTGTTTGGAGGTGTGTTCATTGGATGAGCGTGAGCGACATGGACAGGCATCTCTGCCGCTCGATATCCTGCCTTAAGCACTGCTTTGTTTGGAGGTATGTTCATTAGATGAGCGTCATGAACAGGCATCTCTGCTGCTCGATATCCTGCCTCAAGCACTGCTTTGTTCGGAGGTATGTTCATTAGATGAGCGTGAGCATCATGAACAGGCATCTCTGCTGCTCGATATCCTGCCTCAAGCACTGCTTTGTTTGGAGGTATGTTCATTAGATGAGCGTGAGCGTCATGAACAGGCATCTCTGCTGCTCGATATCCTGCCTCAAGCACTGCTTTGTTTGGAGGTATGTTCATTAGATGAGCGACATGAACAGGCATCTCTGCTGCTTGATATCCTGCCTCAAGCACTGCTTTGTTTGGAGGTATGTTCATTGGATGAGCGTGAGCGTCATGAACAAGCATCTCTGCTGCTTGATATCCTGCCTCAAGCACTGCTTTGTTCGGAGGTATGTTCATTATATGAGCGTGAGCGTCTTGGACAGGCATCTCTGCTGCTCGATATCCTGACTCAAGCACTGCTTTGTTTGGAGGTATGTTCATTAGATGAGCATGAGCGTCATGAACAGGCATCTCTGCCGCTCGATATCCTGCCTCAAGCACTGCTTTGTTTGGAGGTATGTTCATAAGATGAGCGTGAGCGTCATGAACATGCATCTCTGCTGCTCGATATCCTGCCTCATTCACTGCTTTGTTTGGAGGTATGTTCATTAGATGAGCGTGAGCGACATGGACAGGCATCTCTGCTGCTCGATATCCTGCCTCAAGCACTTCTTTGTTTGGAGGTATGTTCATTAGATGAGCGTGAGCGTCATGGACAGGCATCTCTGCTGCTCGATATCCCGCCTCTAGCACTGCTTTAATTGGAGGTATGTTCATTAGATGAGCGTGAGCGACATGAACAGGCATCTCTGCTGCTCGATATCCTGCCTCAAGCACTGCTTTGTTCGGAGGTATGTTCATTAGATGAGCGTGAGCGTCATGGACAGGCATCTCTGCTGCTCGATATCCCGCCTCAAGCATTTCTTCGTTTGGAGGTATGTTCATTAGATGAGCGTGAGCGTCATGAACAGGCATCTCTGCTGCTCGATATCCTGCCTCAAGCACTTCTTTGTTCGGAGGTATGTTCATTAGATGAGCGTGAGCGACATGGACAGGCATCTCTGCTGCTCGATATCCTGCCTCAAGCACTTCTTTGTTTGGAGGTATGTTCATTAGATGAGCGTGAGCGACATGGACAGGCATCTCTGCTGCTCGATATCCTGCCTCAAGCACTGCTTTGTTCGGAGGTATGTTCATTATATGAGCGTGAGCGTCTTGGACAGGCATCTCTGCTGCTCGATATCCTGCCTCAAGCACTGCTTTGTTCGGAGGTATGTTCATTAGATGAGCGTGAGCGTCATGAACAGGCATCTTTGCGGCTCGATATCCTGCCTCAAGCACTGCTTTGTTCGGAGGTATGTTCATTGGATGAGCTTGAGCGACATGGACAGGCATCTCTGCTGCTCGATATCCCGCCTCAAGCACTGCTTTGTTTGGAGGTATGTTCATTAGATGAGCGTGAGCGTCATGAACAGGCATCTCTGCTGCTCGATATCCTGCCTCAAGCACTGCTCTGTTTGGAGGTATGTTCATTAAATGAGCGTGAGCGTCATGAACAGGCATCTCTGCCGCTTGATATCCTGCCTCAACCACTGCTTCGTTTGGAGGTATGTTCATTAGATGAGCGTGAGCGTCATGAACAGGCATCTCTGCTGCTTGATATCCTGCCTCGAGAACTGCTTTGTTCGGAGGTATGTTCATTAGATGAGCGTGAGCGTCATGAACAGGCATCTCTGCTGCTTGATATCCTGCCTCAAGCACTGCTCTGTTTGGAGGTATGTTCATTAAATGAGCGTGAGCGTCATGAACAGGCATCTCTGCCGCTTGATATCCTGCCTCAAGCACTGCTTCGTTTGGAGGTATGTTCATTAGATGAGCGTGAGCGTCATGAACAGGAATCTCTGCTGCTTGATATCCTGCCTCGAGCACTGCTTTGTTTGGAGGTATGTTCATTAGATGAGCGTGAGCGTCATGAACAGTCATCTCTGCTGCTCGATATCCTGACAGTAGGGAGAAAATGGGGGTTCTGGCGCAGGTGCAAGATGGCCGCCAAAGTCAATGACCTCTGACGTCATCCAAGATGGCGGCCGGGGTCATTGACTTGTGACGTCATCAAAGATGGCGTCATCCAAGATGGCGGTTATTTCCAAGATGGCGGACATCATCCAAGATGGTGGCATCCAATATGGACGACATGACGCCATTTTGAATTCCTACGCCATTTTTAATTTCAAATTTCCCTCTTTTTTTTATCGAGTCCCATTTTGAATTTTCAATTGAATCGAGCGCGCTCTAGCGGCAAATTCTCGAACTCGATGTTGGTGCGCTCTATTAGCGAATGCTTGAATTAATTAATTTCAAATCTCTCGCTTTTTTTTTTCCAAGTCCAATTTTGAATTTGAATCGAGCGCGCGCTCTAGCGGTAAATTCTCTCTCTCTCTCTCTCTCTCTCTCTCTCTCTCTCTCTCTCTCTCTCTCTCTCTCTCTCTCTCTCTCTCTCTCTCTCTCTCTCTCTCTCTCTCTCTCTCTCTCTCTCTCTCTCTCTCTCTCTCTCTCTCTCTCTCTCTCTCTCTCTCTCTCTCTCTCTCTCTCTCTCTCTCTCTCTCTCTCTCTCTCTCTCTCTCTCTCTCTCTCTAACTCGAATTAATCAATTAATCAATTAATTATTTTAATACAAAATGAACAACTGGTGCGATTCGAACGCGGGATGTTCGCATTATGAGTCCGGTATCTTAACCACTAGACCAATGGGCCAGTTAGAATTCCGTGTGTTATTAATCGATATAAGCTCTAAGTATCTGACGTATGAGAGATAATTCTAAGCTTATAGATGTAAGTGATGACGTGAGTGATTATATTTTCGCGCCGATTCTTGAATAATATTTATATTCTTATAACGTGCGTATTTTCAATTTAATCTGTACGCCTGTTAAAAATAATTCAACCGATTTAATATTTTCAATTTTTTATATTCAAAATGTATTTATTCATACGCGGTAATTTTGAATTGAAATTTCTATTCATACAACGTAACCATTTCTGATGTAGTCTTGACGCAGTAATTTCACATTCTATTCTCAATTCCAAAATATTTTGTAATAAATTTATTAATCCAATATTTTTATATTTGATTAGATGTTACTAACAGAAAATTATTTCCTGATTCATTAAAATTGATTTTTCTAAACTTTAACTTGATCAATATTTTTCTACAACTGTATCCTTATTCTAGGCTATGTGAATGTAATTGTTTCTAATCGATATATTCATAAAATAACTATTTCTTTAAATTCTCAATAATTTCAAACTTTTATTCCAATAACCTAAAATTATTCAGTTCAGGAATGGGTGGGGAAATTAAAACACAGCGGTTGATTATTTCAACTTCACAATTTTATTTTCTCAGAATCTCAAGATATATAATCAAAATGTATAAAAGAATATTCAAAATATATAGTTAATCAACCTCATCGCAAGTCTTCTTGAACAAAGAACAGTTGGGACTACATCTTTTATGTTCCTTCATAGGATTATCTGAAATCTTCCATTTATTCAAACCAATTGAACAGTACGGACACATGACCGAGAAGCGAACTCAAGAGGTAAATGTTAAATTTTGAAATGACCATGCGCATACGAGTGGATACCATCCCGTAGAATGTAACGTTTATCGTCAAATGGCGAAAGAGTGACTTTACGTTGCATAATTGTGAAGAGATTGTGATCAATGCTGCGTATCGAAAACATCTCTTCACTCTGAATCTGTTTAAGAAATAAAGATTTGTGGTAGTCAGAGTGTCGAATTTTTTTCCTAAGGGTAACCTTCGCTATCCCTTTTCCTACTTTTTTGCTAACTCCACTGTTCTCTAGAATCGAATACATTTTCGCTCTCAAACCGATAAACTCCTTTACTGGTCTACCATCCATTTCGTCTTTAAATTTGCCTAAAACTTTCTTATTCTTATTGCTAAACAGCGCATGATCCCTTGGGAAGTTGGAAGTATCGAAAAGGTCTTCATCTACTTGCATATCTTCGAATAAATCTTTAGTTTGAATCTCATAACATAGTGAGTCTGTGTCTGTGAATAACAATTTGATATGCTCCCCATATTTAGATTTAGCATAATTGTAATGAAAATCATACATCACAGTTTTACTAAGTTCTAGTATAGTGAGCCCCGCGTAGATGGGACGATTTAGAAAAAGTATAGGCTTTTTTGAGTGAACAGCTACTAGATCATTGTCAAAAATTTTGAAACTTTCAAAAGCAGGGGAAGCTACTAGCTTGTTGACACGTTTTTTATCCACAACCAGTTCAACGTTGATACGCTTACGAATGTTTTCCATTGTTTTTCCAAATACTGCATTATTCATAAGCTTAAAAAAATCTTTCTCAAAGTTATTAACAGCTGCAGTACGCTGCCTAGTATTAAAATCAATATAAGGTTTCAACCATGCTTTCTGATTGAATGCTAATACACGATAGACTTTAGTGAGTTTGAGACCTAGAGAAAGATATTGCTTTAGATTTTGAGAGTGTAAGGTATACTTGGTCTTATTATTCAAATTTGGAACTAATTTACTAACGTTGACTGGTATTTTACGTTCAAATTGAGTCAAAAGATTACGACAATAAGGTGAGAGCATTTCTTCGGTAATGAGAACTCTCTCAGGTGCTAGAGGATAGTCGTTGTGAAGATCGTGTAGCTCTTCGGGATATTCTAAGTCAACTTCTAAAATATACCCTCTGCCATCCTCATCAGGAAGGTTCGTGAAATCAATTGACATAATTTGATATTTATCTAACCAAAAAAAACCGTTGACAGGTAGCTGGTCACTCATCGAAACACCGTAGAGATTATTACAATCCCAATAGGCAATGAATTTGGACGGTTCATTGGGATTGTAGCCCTCCACATATTTATTGTTTGCCTTTGCAAAACGTTGAGAAATCATGGCGACTCCTCCACGAATTGCATTCTCTACGAATAAATACATATCGGGATCGGTAAACAATTCTAATTTTACCTTTGTCATTTTCAAACAACTTTCCCACGCAAGACCAGGCGCTGTGTAACAATTAGCAGGGTCAATACCATAATTTTCTAAACACAAATCTTTAAAGTTTTCAAAAACGTCAGCTAAAAGGAGAACATCAGACTTGACGTACAAGTCTTGATATTCGCCTAAATTTTGAATATTAAACGTGTTCCAAACGTTTTGTGCATGATTATAGTCTAAATCGCTTATTTCTTCCTGCGTGAGTATATTATAAAAATGTTCACGTGATGGTAGACTTGTATCTCTAAATTTGGATTCGTCATCAAGGTAGTCGTATGGGAACACCCCCTTGCGTAACAGTAGAGGTAATTGATCGGCTTGAAAGCACTCTCTCAGAGTTTTGAATCGATCAACACCATATCCCAATAAATTTTGAACGAGAGTTTCTAATGATGCACTCAGAAATTGGCAAGAGTCTAAAAAGCGTAAATTTCCAACGGAAAAAGAAACATATTTTTGCATATTGTTAGGTATGCATGTGATTTGACCAATTTTGAGTTTACCAATATGCTGCATAATCAAGTGAGTATCATAATTTCTGGCATTGTGCATAAAGATTGGGATATGACTGATTCTTCTGAAATTAACGTTACATTTATTGTGAGCAGCGCCACGGAATTCACCAGTCGCATGATTATGATCTCTAACTCTATCATTATTAAGAGGTTCTCCGCAAATGGAGCAATCTACTGCCGACTTAAAATTGAGTTCATCTTGTGTAGTCATAACTAGAGCTTTATCACGAGACATTATGGGCTCGAGTTCTTCAGCTTCTTCTAGTATTGCCTTAATAAACTTTTCGACAACATCTTTTCCGCGATATACTACCGGAGGTTTGAACAGTTTACCTTCAGAGTTGATAATAGCATAACAAAAGCCTGATGCTTCGTGAGAAGCTAACTTTCTAGTGTATGATACATTTTCACTTTGATTACAACCCGAAATTTTAGATAAGAAACATTCAAAATCTGCATAGATAGTGAACGGTACTTTTTGAGAAAAACCGAAATGTTCGAATTTTAAGATATTATCTTTTTTCGGTGGCATTCTAACCTTTTGTGGTTCATGTTGACTGCAAAGCGTGCGATGATTTTCCAAAGTGTATTTCGATGTAAAACGGTGTAGGCAAAAAACGCAATAAAACTTTCTACTGCGATGTTTTGTAAGTGAACTCAACATTCGATTTAGATCTTTAATTAAAAAATAATGAGAATTATCCTCATACGAAATGTAAAGTAGATTGATGTGATGTTTTCTATCTCTCTGCTTACTTATTCGGAGAGGATATATTCTGTCTTCTTCATCAGCGCTGAAGACATTGATCGATATAGTTGAATTATTTGATTCAAAAGTATTTAATTTTGAAATAGGTACAGGAAATGGAATATTTGACATGTTGAGCTCACTCTCAAATTGACGATAATGATGAACACGTTGTGCGTCTTGTATGATGGGATGAATTTTAGCCAACACACACCACAAAAAACATTTGTCATCGTCAAAATTTTGAATGTTTATGATTGACTTTGTTTTTAATATTTTTTGCGATAATTGCATATAGCTACTTGCAGCTAAGGGAACATACTCGGCAATATTTAATTCTAATTTATAAACATGTTCAATACCCCAATTACTTCCTTCCCGGGAAAATTTCTCACTTGCTTTTTGGATACTTGCAAAGGCGGAATTAAACTGTTCATCAAAATCATTGATATCTAAAAGCGTATTTGATTTACTTCTAAAAACTGGACTAGTTGAAATATCATCTCCATCGATCTCGCGGGTATATTTCACCGAGATGGCAATATACCACTTGATGCCGTTGAAGAGATTTAAATTGTCGACTATTTTCCCTCTAACTTTTTCTAAATGATTAGATACAACTTCCAAAATATCGCGACCGATTTCTACCTGACGAAACTTGTAAGTTTTCACGGCACCGTTTAGAGATTCTATTAATTCATCCTCATCTGAGGGTAAAATATCGCTTTCTGAAATTCCTCCTCCAACCAATGCGCTGTTTCTTAAATGATCTTCCTGATGCTTGTCAAAATTGGTTTTGTTACTATACTGTCTCTGACAGACATCACATCTAAACATAATACCATGTTCACGTTTTTGATGACGTAGAAGGTTGTCACGCCGCGTGTAGCTTTCCGTACACTGAGAGCATGTATGGAGTCTGCTGTTTGTATGTACCGTCGCAACATGTCTCGTGAGGCTACTACGGCGGTCAAAACTGGATGAACATAGGCTGCACGCGTATTTACTGATCGAATTCATGATGTAGTCTGAAATATATACACAAGTCCTATTAAAAACTGTCGTTAAAGCTAATGAATATATGAATTTAATATTGAAAAAAACTAGTTAGAGAAGAATACTTTTGAAAAATTAAAAAATAATTTCAGAACTTGGAAAAATATTCAGGTAGTTGAAAAATAATTGACACTGAATTTATATGATTAATAAGAATGAAATTGACTACTTGAGGAAAAATCATCCAGAAAAACAAAAATGGATTAATACAAAGTAACACTGAATTGATTATTCAAATATACTCACATGATTTATTGCTGGCAAATATTCACACTGGTTTGAGGAGGTTGCAGCAGGTTGAAATGGTTGAATATCTATAAGGAATAAAATATTTCCATCCATGAAATATATAATAATTTGTAAATTGCCTCAACATTATTGAAACAAATTGATTATTCAATCAAACTGAGATCTTAATAATTGAACAATGAATTTATATGATTATTAGGAGTGAAATTGACTACTTGAGGAAAAATTATCCAGAAAACAAAAATGGATTAATAGAAACTAACACTGAGTCAAATATTCGAATATACTCACATAATTTATTGCTGGTTAATATTCACACTCATCCACACGATTTTGAATGATGGTTGAATATCTGCAAGGAATAAAATATTATCATCAATGGAATATATCATAATTTGTAAATTCTCTCAACATTATTGAAAAAATGGATTAATCAATCAAAACTGAGATCTGAAAAATTCAACACTGAATTTATATGAACCAATTGAAAATAAGGTGACACTGAGTTCATCTGATTTTCATAATGAAAATTTGCACTCGGAAAATAATTATTCAGAGCAGAACACTTCATGAAAATTGAAAAAAGAATTAAAAAACTCGAAATGGAAGAATAAAAAATTGAAAAACTCAGAAAAATATATATCCAAATCTATATTTCATAAAAATATTCAAGTTTGAATATAATTGAATATTATTTAGAAAAATTAGATGAGATATGCATACTTGGTACTCACATGATAGTAGCTCAGTGGAGAAATATAAGATGATAAACTTTGCATTCACTTGTACAACTCACTCGGAGAACTTTTCACGATGTGACTTGGGACGTTGACAATGGATGAATAATTAGAATATTACTTCACTCAAGCAAAATGATGTCATCAAAAATTATAATTGTCAGCGATTCGATGGAATCTTCGATTGCTTTCTAGAACTTCCATACTGCTGAGTCTTCATTTTATATATTTTATATTTTTCATTTGATCAAAGCGAACTAGAATCTTCGATTATTTAGTCATCTACAGGTGTGCAGGTGCTTACACGACATCTTTTTCAGAGTGAACTGGAATCTGCGATTGTTTACTCATCCGCTGGTGTCAGATTACAACGGAAATCAATAAGACGTAGACTGGGCATTTTTTAATCAAGCGAAAACAACTCCATTTAGGATGCATGGAGAAATAGTACATAGAATTAAATCTCATTGAGAGTACTTGATGATATAAAATACAGTAGAGGTATAAAACTCAATCAAAATTTCGATTATATTCAGTTTGATTTTAGTATTCATGGCGTTCATACATCCATTCACTGCTATTTTATCTGGAGGCTCCGGTTGCGGAAAAACAACTTTTGCCATTGATTTTATTAAAAATAGAGACCGTTTATGTGCAGCTAATTTTGATCAGATCATTTGGTGTCTTGGTGAGAAAAATGCGGTTCCCACTGAACTGGGGAATAGCGTGATTGTAAAACAAGGTTTACCAGAATTTTCAAATCATAATGGAAAACCAAAACTAATCATTTTGGATGATCTAATGGATGATGTTTATTCTAAAAAGGTTTCACAATTATTTTCAAAGATATCGCATCATAGAAGCATATCAGTGATTCTCATAACTCAAAATCTTTTTCATTCGGGTCCATGTTCTAGGGATATTTCACTCAACTCAAAATTTCTTGTTATCTTCAAAAACCCAAGAGATCAGAATCAGTTTACATACATCTCTCGTCAGATTTTACCCCAAAATTGGAAAGGACTTCATAATGCCTACCTGGATGCCACGAAAAATCCTCACTCTTATTTATTGATAGATCTCTGTCAAGGAACGAACGAACTTTTAAGATTTCGAACTAATATATTCGATACGCCAAGTGTGGTATACGCTGCGCTAGAAGACAATCACAATGAATCGATTGAGATCTAATCAACACATGTTACACGTATTAAAAAGTGCGAGTCCCAAGCTACAGAGAGTCATTCTTCAGACTGCACCCCTCGAAGTGATAAAGACTGTTATAGAATGTGTTATCAATACATTGAATGGGAATCATAAGTTATCGCCTGAAACTAGAACAAAATTGACCAAATTTAAGACATGTTTTAGAAAATTGGTATGTCCTAAACTATCGTTGAAAAAGAAGAGACAAATTGTTATACAGCGAGGTGCTGGTTTTATCGGTATTTTGTTATCGAGTCTATTATCTGGTGTGATTGGAAAACTGCTGAAATAATCAAGATGACTTCATTGAAGAAAATGTTTCTGATTACACCTGAACTGTGGGAAAAATTCCAAAATACATCAAACTCTCGTGAACGTGAGTTGAGCGAAAAAATGGATCAAGTGTTGTTTTCAAAGCATCGGAAAGAAGAAGACGACGACGTGTTGGCTGAATTCCGTAAATATCAAGATCCCTATTTAAAAATGGTGCAGAACAATAGAAAGCCCATTGCTATCCCACTGATTGAAACACAGCGGTTGAGAGCAAACAGACCTATCTTCAAATCGAAAAATTATATTCATAAACGCCATCTCACACGTCTACCCAGAGTTCGTATAGAGAACAAGAATCAACATAAACAGAGAGACGACCAGGAAGATTTAAATGAATCAAGTCCTGAAGATATTGAAGAATCTGACAGTGATACAAGAGAACCCGAAGAGGTATTTGAAGCATTTGGAACATCTAGACCACGACTTCGAAGTGAGGCTTCAGCTAAAAGTCGTATTGAACAATATAGACCCAATAGAGAAAAAAGCTCCAGCAGTTTTTTTGATAAGTTTGGTAGCATTGCTCGTCACTATGTCCCTTCACTCATGTACAATAGAGATGATAGTGACAATGTCTATGGTATGAGAAATGAAGATGGTAAATTCAAAATAGGTAATTCGGTGGTTACTGTTCTAGACAACGATCTAATAGTAAATGGGGTTAAATATAAAGGAAGTAAGGGTATGTGGGAATTGATCACAAAAAATAATGTTGATCTGGACAACATCACTCAAGATGATTTGAATGAGTATAAAAAACTACTTATTCAATCAGAAGGTTATCTCAATAAATCTGGGAAAATAAAATCTACCAACAGTAAAAAATATAGAGATATCATATCAAGACTTTTCCCAGCAAAGGAAAAACAAACATGGACGCGGTACAAATGAACAAATTCTATTTCAACTTGAAACATCCATCTAGTTTCTCTTCAGTGGATAAACTTCAACGAGCAAGTAAAATAAAGAAACGAGAAGTTGTGGACTGGTTAGAAAATCAAGATTCATATACTCTACATAAACCGATCCGAAAGAGATTTCCACGTAATCCATATAATGTATCAAATATTGATAATTTATGGGAAACAGATCTTGTTGATATGAGTAAATTGTCTAAATACAATAATGGATACAAGTTTTTACTCAATATCATCGATTGTTTTTCTAAATATGCTTGGAGTGTTCCCTTGAAAGATAAGAGGGGAGTGACTGTCATGAAAGCATTCAAATCTGTATTGGAAAAGAGTAAACGTATCCCATTAGTTCTTAATTCAGATAAGGGTAGGGAATATCATAATTCCGAATTCAAAATGTTTCTCAAGAGTCGAGGGATTGAATTTCATTCAACTCGAAATCCACAAACTAAAGCAGCCATTTGTGAGAGATATAATCGAACTCAAAAAACTAGAATGTATAAATATTTCACTAAGAATAATACATATAAATATATAAATGTTCTCGATAAAATTGTAAAGTCTTACAACGATAGCGTACACTCTACAACTGGGTTAGCACCGTCAAAGGTGACAGAAAGAGATGTATTTATGATTTGGAAACGAATGAGGGCAAAACAAAATTCAATCAAGCCAGGCAAGATCAAATTCAAGCTTGGAGATTATGTCCGAATAGGTAAAGAAAAACATGTGTTTGCTAAAGGATACGAGGAAAATTTCTCTACTGAAATATTTAAAATAGTGAAAGTAATACCTAGAAAACCAAGACCATTGTATGAATTGGTGGACTTGCAAAATAAATCAATTGATGGTCAATTTTATAATGAAGAACTTGTCAGAGTTGGAGTGACACCCGAAAAAGAATATAATATTGAGAGAATAATTAAGACTCGTACCAGACGAGGTCAGAAGCAACATTTAGTTAAATGGGTGGGTTATGACGATTGTTTCAGTAGTTGGGTCAATGATTCAGAGGTGAGACGTTTAAAAAAATAGATGTGATGAGTGGAAAGGATCAGTTTTATGTTACTCTACCTTCAGATAGTAGCGCTCAATATTACCCCACAAATACATTATCAAAATTTTCTACACGACTTGCACAAGCTATTGAACTGAGTGGTGTGTGGTGTGTTGGACTATGTGAGATTTCCTACCCCTACGGTGTTGATACCATAGAAAATATGGAAGAACATGATGAGATAACTCAACCAGTATACATTTATACTGATATTATAACACCTCAATTTGTAGGTGATTCTTATGTAAGAAGCTTACGCTATATTCAATTTCCTTCATCAGTTGGTCAACACTTTTTTCAACCTGTCTATTATGTACCTGTAGAGAAGAATTATATCGAATCAATCACTATAGCATTGTTAACGAAACATGGTGATAATGTAAAATTCAAAACTTCTGGTATATCAACGATTGTTGTACTACATTTCATGAAAACTGAATAAAATAAAAAGAAATGTTTCACTAGTATTCTTTTATTATGTATCCAACAATGAACCAGTTCGGTATGGGTGTTTCTCTTGAGGGCGTAGGTCCTGTCTACCAATCCAGTTTCAAATTCCAACGTGGATCGGGTATAGGTAGCTTTCTAGGTGGCTTGATAAGAGTGATTAGACCTTTGTTTTTGAAAAGTGCACAAGCAATGGGCAGGGAAGCTCTTAAAACAGGTGCACACATTTTGACTGATATTTCTGTTAAACGTCCTGAAGAAAAGATATCTTCCATTGTGAAGAATCGAGTTTCAGAGGCTGTCAAAAGAAAGATGAGTGGTGGTGGATCAAATCGTTTTAAAGAGTCGGTAAAAAGGAAACGTACTCATTCTCAACCTACACGTCAAGGTGTTAAGAATAGGAAGAAGAAGAGGAAGGAGAAGAGTACTCTGCAAGTTAAAAAACAGAAAATACGTGATATATTCTCGTAAATATGGAATGTGCCAAGTCTGAATTGGAGTTTTTTGATGAACGTCCGATACAAACGTCTATCAAATCAAATCATCTTGTTGGTCATAAACCAATCAATACACTAGATAATGAGAGTCAGCTTGAATTCAACTGTTCCGGTGATTCCGAAAGTTATCGAGATTTAGGAAGTGTTTATTTATGGCTGAAGGTGCGAATGGTCAAGATGGACGATAGCAAATTCAATACCGACGATGCACGTCAACCTGGTTGTGTTAATTATTTATTGAATTCATTATTCAGCAAGGTGAATATTTCTCTTAATGAGACGAGCGTTTCTTCTAATTCTGATAATTATCAATACAGAGCTCTGATTGAGACTCTGTTTAATTATTCTGAAGACGCTGCAAAAACTCATTTGGTAAATTCAATGTTCTTTCTCGATACTCATGACGATGATGGTTTCATGGATGCATCAGATAAGAATAAAGGATATACAATTAGAGCCGCACAGTTGAAAGATAGTAAATCGGTAGAACTTTATGGTCGTCTTCATGTTGATTTGTTCAATGTGTCTCAACTATTACTCAAGAATGTCTCTATGCGTGTGAAACTTAATCGCTCAAGATCAGAGTTTTACATGATATCACCCGGAGATACAATTTTGGGGAAGATTCAAATTTTGGATGCCACCCTTTACATGAAACAGGTTGAATTGTCTGCAACTCAAACGATGTATATCGAAAAGCAACTTTCACATCAACCTGCTAGATATCATATGAACCGTGTTGAAGTTAAAAATATAACTGTGCCGAGTGGCTCATCATCGGTGAATTTAAATAATGCATTGCAGGGTAATATACCCAAGTATATTATATTTGGTATGGTAGGGAATAAAGCATACGCTGGCAGTATTACCAAGAATCCATATCAATTCATCCACAGAGATCTAGAGTATCTCGCAATTTATGTAAATGGTTCCTTGATAAACGAACCGTTGAAGCCTAATTTTAATAACATCGAGACTGTGACGCTAGCTTATGCTTCTTTATTCAATGGTACTGGTATCTACCATCAGAATCATGGTCATCTGATAACGCGAGATATGTTCTATCACGGCTATTCGTTTTTCGCATTCGATCTCACACCTGATTCTTCGGGTACAAATTCACATAGCAGTTTAACAGAGACGGGAACAGTGCGTATCGAGTTGCGATTTGCAAAGGAACTTGCAGAGTCTTTATCTTGTCTCATCTACTCTGTTTACGATAGCACTGTTTTCATTGATAAAAATCGATCAGTATCTCTCGTCTACTAGGATGAATTCGATAGACATTTATAAGGCACTCTCATTAAAGGTTCCATATTTTGAAAATGTATATTCAATCGATACGCTACCATCAACTTTCTCAAAACCTGCCATATTTATCGTGAACCTTGACCCCTCTCATCTTCCTGGATCGCATTGGGTTTCCATGGTATTCGCTGATTCAGGTTATGCTGAATATTTTGATAGCTATGGTAGAAAACCGATAAAATCAAGGTTGATTCACTTTCTAAGCACTCATTCCAATTATTGGATACATAATCCCAAAAGGTTACAGGGAATATTATCTGACGTTTGTGGTCAATACAGCTGTGTTTATGCTTTGCAACGAGGAATTGGTCGTTCGATGGATATGTTTACAAATCAGTTTTCGAATAATAATTTCTGTCTGAATGATCAACTTGTTATTGAAATGTACCGAGAGAACTTTGGTCATTGCATTGCATGTGATAAAAGTGAACAAGTTCAAACCTGTCTACCAGAGTTGGATATTCTAAGTCACAATTTTTGATGACGTTGCAATTAAAGCATGAGTCGCTCACATCAGGTGGGAATGGTTTCACCCTAATCGGTTCAGTCGAAAATGGATCACGTTAGTAAAGAGGTTGATTTTGTTCGTCATGTTCCAGCGTATCAGGCTGCGTCGTTAGATGTCAATGGAACAATCGTTCCTTGTAAAAATAAAATACCTGTATCTAAAAAGAAACGTAAGGTTTCTGTTCGATCTGATACTTTGCTACAACAAGTTTATTTTCTGAATCAATCAGGAACGAAATTTATATCGGTTGCTATATATCCCGATCATAATAATGAAGCATTTGTTGAAGTTGGTCGAATTGGTGGACAATCAGTTTTACTTAATTCTGATGAGTGGCAAAAGTTGTGTATTCAAGTAAATGAAAATGAGAAAAAGTGGATTAAAGTGAAAATTGAAGATAAATCGGTGCGTCTTGATTTAAATGACATTGAGAAATTGAGAAAACTACAAACATGCCTAACTAATCACTTGAAAGTGTATGAAGAAATATTTGTGACAGTAAATTTCTACGCATTATGTGTATTAACCGGTGAACAGTTTATTGAACCGAGTGATACTCCATATGGAATTGATTATTTCACATTATACTCGGAGCTCAAAGCGATGTATAACTGAACCAAGTATATATTTATAGCATCAAGCTACCGTGTGAGTCATTCTTCAACCATGAAGGCATCTGTAACTATTGATTTTCAAGCGTTCGTCGATAATGATAATCGATTTATAGTGAAAGAATTGTCAATCATAAACAATATCAACTTCAAGATTGAACATTATGTATTCAAACCACCTTATGACTATGCGTGTTTCGATGAGAAGACTATTCGGAAGAATCAATGGATCAGCAAATTTCATCATGGACTTGATTGGAACGATGGAGATGAAGAGTATCTAGATTTGAAAAATATTCTACAGCAGAATTCAACTAAATTCCTATACGCAAAGGGATTAGAAAAGTGCAAGTTCCTACAAGAGATAATCAAACGTCCTGTGTTCAATGTAGGAATGTTTGGTTGCCCAAAAACTTGAGAATATTGATAATTTATCGGAGTGTAAGCATTTTTGTCATTTGAACAGACATTACAACTCGGAATGGAAATGTGCTTTGCGAAATGTATTTAATTTAGCTTCTTGGATAAATGATAATAAATATAAATGTTCAATGTATAAATCAACAGCTCGTAGACTAACATTTGAGAAATGGGATATTCCTTTTATAAATGTGGAAGATTTAGTGCAAGCAGGATTTTACTATGCCCTTGAAACGGATAAGGTCATGTGTCCGTACTGTTCAATTGGTTTGAATAAATGGAAGATTTCAGATAATCCTATAGAGGAACATAAAAGATGTAGTCCCAACTGTTCTTTGTTCAAGAAGACTTGCGATGAGGTTGATTAACTA